>CM061042.1:66085443-67303986 GCA_030762985.1 Adelphocoris suturalis | reverse complement strand
ACGAATCCAGCCGAACCGACTGGATTACAAGAAATGTATAACTTCATATTACATTAGTTACGAATATTGCTTCCAACTGTATTATAAGCTGTGGAACGATTGTTTTCACTATCGAGACAAAATCCCAACAATTCATCACTCCATCCTAAACAACTTTCGTTTGGTCTGTCTGTCGTTTGTCCGCCAATCCTTGTAGCAAGCTTAATTTCCACAGTGTTCATACGAGTTTAATGAAATTTTCAAGGAATGTGTGGTACCCTATCAGGTGCAATGTTTCCTCATCAATACCTCACTCAGCGCATGCACAAACACAAATTCAATCAGGCGTAATTTTCTCATGCTCTATTCAAACGATCTCGTTAAATTTGGAGGGTAGTCGCAAAAAAAGGGTTCGATCATTGTTCCATATGAATTTCAACATGATCGTATCATTACTAGCTCCTGCTCATGCTCAAATGTGAAATTCTTGTAACGAGCTTAATTTCCACTGTTTTCATTCGATTAACGAGGAATCTCACGCTGAAATTTTACATTTTTCTTATAGAAATTCATAATCAATCGATGCAGAATTGAGTTAGTTAGGTTCTGATCAATCTCTATGAATTTTATTTTATCCGGGCACAAGGTTGCTTTTGTGCATGCGCAAAATATAGTTATTCCTATATGCATGTCCCCCCCCCCCCCCCCCCCATTGTCATTTGATATCAAGAACTTGCTGATGTACTTATTTGGATTTTATGATATTTAAATAAATGGTAGCCGTAGGCGAAATTGATATCTGAAAACACGCGTATTTTCAGCATATAAATCTTATATATCATGTATATAGATTTATATCTATATACATGATATATCTATATATCATGTATATGTATCATGTAAATATAATGTTACGTGTGCATATTATATACTTCAAAATTGGCTGAGCACTGTTTAAGCACCACTCGGTTTCCAGGAGTCACAACTGCGTCTAGGGCCTTTTGTTTCTCGCTGTTGGTTTGGATCCCACTTTTCTCAGCCTTCCACCAAGGCTGGATTATTTGCCTGCGGTAACCGCGTCTCTTTCCGTCAGATCCTGCCCAGCTCCCCTCACAAAGTTTCTACCCTCGTTCTGACCGCACGTGCTCCGTATGGCAAACAGCGGGCGATGCATGGAGAACTCCAATTTCAAACAGGCTTCCCTATTTCTTCTCTTTCGGCGAAACGCCACGAAGATGCGGTTAACATGGAACAAGGTTATCAACCACAGATGTTGTTGCTCTCTACTGAATGAGAATAGTTCTTCTGAGTGACGATCTACAGGTTAATGAGCCTTGCTGGAACATGGCTGTGAATAATATAAACTTCATCCAAAACGCAAACTACATCCCAAATATTGTCGTAACTGAGATTTCGTAATCTTCATCATGTCTAATGTCTGCAGCATGCAGCATTGACGCGTAAAGCCTAAACTGGAAAACATTTACCTGTAGGGACTGTGAATGATCAGAGCGGCTTCACCTGTATCTACATACCTGACTTTCAGATAGGCTAATTTGACATCCCCATAGGTTTGTACAGGAAAGGAATTAGCCCAAAGACTCCTTCTGCAAATTGTGATGCAAATTGTGTGTGTGGTGTAAACCAAAACTGATTAATTCGCATGTGATATTAAAACAACGATAGCGCAAACAACATATATATATATATATATATATATATATATATACACTTATATATATACTCGGCGCTTCAGAATGACTGCTGGGTCACATTTTCGAAAACAGTAAATTAACTCGCATAGTAGTTATCATAAACGAGTTAGTTATTCATGCGAAAAGATTAACGTTGTACACATGATTCCTTTATGATACCAATAGATAGGCGGTAGAGTTTTTTGTAACAATCGGCCCAAACTTATTTCAAAAACACGGACTGGGTTTCTTGAATAAGCGTTTCAACCAGATCGCTATCCCTCTTTCGGTTCATTTTCAGTCCCATTCTCCGTAGTTTAGGCCCTGTCCCATGTTTGGATCCAAGGGTAAGACATAGATTCAAAACAACTGTCGACGCACTGAGCATAAAAAACACATTCGCCAGGCTTTATAAAGTATACTACCGAGCCGTGTGGCGGACCCTTCTGAAAAGTAAGGTATCCATAATGTAGTTTGACCTCCTTTCCTGTCCTTGCGCCTCTCCTGGTAGCATTTCCCCAAAGCCCATTATGTCTGCTGCTGACTCTCCCAACTAATGTTCCCACCGCCTTCTGTCTCTTTTCTTTTACAATGACTGTACTTAACCTACATTCCATTCATCGCTTCCTGAGGATGACATCTCTTATGCAAATTCTTTCTAGAGTTCGAGATTTCCTTAGGGAAGTACTTTTAAAAGAAGACAGACGAAGAGAAGCGAATGGTTTGATGGAGGAAGAAACACAGCTTCCCCCTTTTGAATAATATAGCTTTCAAGTCAAATGACGGGTTTCTTGATTGAATGCATAATTTGAACGGCACAAGAAACACGTTGAATATGCAATAAGCAGCAATGAAATTTCTTGAACGTGAGAGCACACGAATGAAAATCAAGTCTGTACTTGGTAGGTACTTGAACGGATTTGAGATTATTGTACGAAATCCAATATGAGATACTCAAGAACCAGTAAAAAAAATCTGTTGTAACGAAAAAATAACTAGATTTAGCTGAAATAAAAGTACATGTCAGGAGTTTCAAATTTCATTATGGACGAGGGCGAATAGATGGGCTAATATTAAGATAGGACTTTTGGGAGAAATTGCGCTTCTTCTTGGTTCATCAGTTCTCACCTGAGAACGCAATAGAACATCGTAATTTTGGTTTCACCATCGTGTTCAGCACTAAAACATCTTTAAAATGATGTGTCACTCGGAAAAAAAAAAAAATGAAAATTTTCTCTTCAAAGTACTTACTTTTTTTTACTGATATTTATTTGCATAAAACTTGGTATCAGGTACCCCAAAAACGCTCAGCAAGTTTTACTTCAATATCTCGACATTGTGAAAAAAAAAAAAAAAAAAAAAAATTTAGGGGCGGAGGGTAACTTTTGTATATAATCAATCAGAAGCAAGGTCACTTTTGCTATCTTTAAATACTTGGCTAATTTCGTTCCTTATATGCTCTACATATAAGTTGGTGGTGAACAATTTTCTACAACCGCAGTTCACCACAAATAATTGCCTAATAATTTCTTCTAGCTCAGTTGCGAAAAGTAACCCATGTCAAAATTTTCGATTTCATGTGCTAAGAAGTCATCATTTTAAGCCAGCGTTTGCAATGTTAAATTGAAGGGGTGGGGGAGAAGGGGATATTGTGCTCAGTTTTAGCCATTTATGGTGGTCAAGGATGGCGTAGTGGTTTATTAGAGCCAATTGTAGTTATGCAAAAAGATATTCTGAAGGTTCTCCTTAACTAATCTCGGAGATTCTCAAGTGTGGAGTTATTTAGGGAAGCCAAGGTCTTCACAATGAAGCAGCTTTATATCAGCACCCAAATAAACTTGACGTTAACTCATCAGAGTTATATACAAAATACCGCATCATGAGACCGACGAAGAGGGCGGTATTACCGATTCCTTCAAGCCGTTTGTTATCCACCTC
The DNA here is from genome assembly GCA_030762985.1 of Adelphocoris suturalis. Lineage (NCBI taxonomy): Eukaryota > Metazoa > Arthropoda > Insecta > Hemiptera > Miridae > Adelphocoris > Adelphocoris suturalis. Next base: position 67,300,375 of record CM061042.1, on the reverse strand, counting down.
CCGCAACCTCTATCACAATTTACCATTCATCCTGATACATTCCAGTTTCATTAGCTTATCCCATTTCTATTAGCAGATCTTCCTATAAAAAAAGCTGAATTTTCGTATTTTATAACGGCAAGTTATAACGGCGTATATTCCATTTAAGTACGATAAAAGATTTCTCCTTGATGCCTCGAGTGTTCACCTTTTTAGCGAATTTTTTAATATTCCTTATTACAAATAAATGCTTTCTACTTGAAAATACTTGTACAAAGATTTTTTCTTTCATTTTTATTGTAACGAGTAGTTAAAAGTTTTGTTTTGATCACAAGTATGCAATTAGTACGTTCCTAGACTTAATAAAATTTCCTCTACATTATCTAAGGTTCCGGATTTTGATCAACATGCTACCTTGGCACAGATCAGTGATCTACGAGGGGGGTAGTTTCCACCACGTGAGTTATAATAATTTAATTGTATATTCTATGGAAATAAATTGTATTGTATTCTATTCTATGGTCAGGAATGTAGTAGGGATTTAGAGGTTATTTATGGAATCCGTGAAGAAAGGATGGTGCTGGCAACTTCCCTGTTCGTCGCCTACCTTTTCTTCTGTATTTGCTGGCGAATCATAGGAAAGCCCACCACGGTGGGTATCTAAAAGGAAAGTTCTCTTATACTATTCCTAGCAGCCACTCACCAGGCAAAGCGCTGAGATTATTGTTTGCAGCGCCGAAAAGTGGTAGGTATGAATTAAGGCAGATTTCGAAGGTTCGCTTTAACGAGTTGGTGGAGATGGTGACCTCCTGATTTTGGCGAGTAATTCCTAGGAAAGATCCGAATAGTTTATCATATGATGCCAATACTCCTGTATTGCTAGTAGTTCACAACAATGATCCATTTGAGCTTGCTTCAAAATTTAGGAAGCTGACTCAAATCCATTTGAGACACCTAGATGATAAAGATAGGACAAGGAAGATTAAATCGAATTATGCTTACATGATACAGGAGTTTTAATACCAACTATTCTCGTGGCACAGTTTTCCCACAACCGAAGCTTGTCGGAATAAGCGAATAGCTCGTTCCATATCATTCAAGTGGAAATGGAGAACCGGCAACCTCGCTCAAGAAATAATAACAAAGTTGGATGCGGCCCAAGGGCATCTAGAGCTGGAAGCCAAAGGGTATAAAAGCCTCCTAGAAACTGAGTTTCCACCATGACTCGACGAAAATAGTAATAAATTCATCTCTCATGTATTTATTTATTTATGTTTTTTTATTAGCAGCCCAAACAACAACAGTGGTGTATATACCATTTTCCTCCGTCCTTGTGAGATTTTCAGTTACAACTGCATCGTTGCTTGTAAAATTCAACTTCGCAATTTCCGACTCCACAAAAATGTTTCTCAACTCGTTAAAAAGATTAGATTTTATCAAACATCACACCACTCAACCCCCTTACTATTTTGTGACTAACCTAATTCTAACCTACTGATTATGCACTTTGTTACGTATTTATCTTAGTTGTTGTGCTCGTAGTAGGTATGCATCTAAGTACTAGCTGACATATTATTATACCTTGTTCATCTCCATTAAGAAAGTTTGATATGAGAGGTTCGCTAACGTTTTATGAAAATATATCATATTCAGAGAATTGTATTAAAATATTCTCCATGTGGATCTTGAAAATTTTAAGATGACGATTCTCGATTAAGACCAGTACGTGATGAACAGATTTGCATATTGTACAAGAAGGTTTTAAGATATGTCCAATGGCTAGGAGTCTGTAATTTATTTGTATTGGGCTTGACAGACAATCTTAGGTATGTATTGAAAATTGAGGATCACATCAATCTCGCTAAGAATACATTAATTATTTATAATGATATCGATGCTTCCAGTCTTCAAATACTGAATCGTAGTTGATGTTACAGTTTATGCGTTACTAGATGACGCATATTAGGGAGTTTTGCAGTTTTCCATCTCAGTTGTTCAGCTGAGTCGTTGTACAGAAAGAGGTTTTTCTAGCGCAAGCAAACAAAAAGCTAACCACTGAGTCGCACTGTACGGGGAACCGTTGTACGATTGAATGAAACGATTCAAAAGTCACACTAACGTCACTGCACTACTCTAAATCTTCATAATCATGGATTACCTAACGTGTAATGTATTCTTTCATAATGGAAGAAGTATTAAATAAGCAACAACTTTATCTATGTGGTTTTATTTTTTCACTAGAAATAGATGTAGTAAAAGAAGGCAAGGATCTTGGAAAGGTAGTTGCTAAGGCAACATCGAAATTCGCCTTGGGTTAGGTTCCCCATTTCATAAAAATCGATCTATCAGTAGGTATCAGAGCTTCGTCTAAAACAACCAGCATTTCAAGTTTGGCATGTGCAACGGTTACCTATTTTCAACAAAATTAGTAGGATCCCATCCTGAAACTTGTACCCAAATACCCTCGAACGAAATCGGACAGATGGTAGATCGTGAAGCTTTAGAATCCATTAGGTATACGGTATCAGCATAATTAAAGTGCGTATGAATCCTACAAACCAACCACTTTTTTTGAAAATCACGAATATTACAATGTGCATGTCATGCCACCTTGAAATAGGGACCAAAAAAATTGATTATAGCATTATAGATTATCATCATGGAAGGTTACATGCGTATTCGGAGCTATTCGGCTTCCCTTGAGCTCCGAATAGGATTTTTTCTATTCGTAGAACGAATGGACCGCTAGCCGTTAGCATTTTGCGCGCATGCGCAATGCTCCATTCCTATTCGTAGTTCCTCCCACTCGACTACGACTCCGCATTGCAAAAACTCCCTATTTATATTTCAACGCCCCTAGGAACCGAGGAATTTTCGTAATTGGTCGGAAAAAGCTGAATCTAGAAAAACTCTGCCATTTGGGTCATGGCATATTCTATGCTGAAATTCTATTAGTTCTCCAAAACAAAAGCCTGGGTTCAAACTGAGATCGTACGTTTAAGAGAAAAAATTGATTGTCATCACTATATCTGTAGAATACAGGTTTGTAGTGACGAGCGTTCCAACCTCCGAAATCAATTATGAAAATTCAAAGCGAAGTTTTATAATTTCTTTCCGACTATTCTGTAGATAAGTCTATGAATCGACTATGCCTATATTGTATTGAATGTAATACATGTACAAAATGCATTTCTATTCGAGTAAAAACTATGCAAAACTCTCCTATCCTTTTAGAAAACTCTGACGGGCTCTTGGAGTACCAAAATACTGTAAAAAATAATTTTAGCTAATTTTCGTAGAAATTGAAGCTATTGGAATAGCTCCAAAAATTTCTTTAAAATCAGAATTTTCGAAAATGTTCTTTGTTGATCGATGTGACGCCTCGCTTGCGATTTTTTCTCTTTACTTAACTCATGTGGATATTATGGGAGCTTCATTTGTTCATCAACAATGGTGATGGCATTTATACTCGTACTAACAGATGGTCTTGAGTCAAATGGATCCCAAAGATTCCAATAACTCTCCTACCAAAAAGTTGGACAGTATGCAGTATGAAGACCTGAAATTGCATGGCACATTCATAGCTATACTTATAACCTAGAACATATAAATTCCAATAATACTATATGAGGACTGGAATTCTATATCGTTGTACGGCACTAAATTAAGCAATGCACGAAGAAGTCATTTCGTCTCAATAGAAAATGTCATGATTTCAAGTTGATAAATAGATTATCTTGTCTTACTAGTAATTCGAAAACTTAGCCACTGCTAGAAGGTTTGCATACAAAAATAGCTTAACCAATCCCATTAAAAGACAACGTCGTGCGAGGAATACGTTTTCTTTCCAAAGTGGGGTAACAAGTTCCAAGCTTCCAAACGCTGTTAGAAAGTTGCGTCTGCATGTTCAAGGAACCGCTGGCTATTAGACTTAAATCCATTTTCGCGATAAATTGAGCAGCATGGGGCAAACTTGGTCGAGGAGGCCTGAATAGTTAAGCGGCGAAGAAACTACTGAAGGGAAGAGCTCAGGGAGAGCTAAGGCAGAATGAAGGGCCCTTGTATACGACTCGCATTAACTTGAGGGCCTAGTTAGGTTGTTATTATGTCCACCCTTTTCCATCCCCTGACGCCTGTCACCCCTATATGGAACTTGCCTTCTAAACCAACCCACCACCTTCGGCTGTTGTGTCGTTGTCAGTTGAGTTTCCTCGGTGACACCCTCTGTCTCGGTTGTTGACAGGCCGTCAGGACCTGAATCAGGAAATTTAGATTGAAAACGCTCTCTGATGGAAAGGTATTATTTGCCGTGTTTTCATAACTTTCAGAGCCTGCCGGATCGGGGAGGTAATAATAAAATATAAGCCCTCAGGTTATACGAACATGCTATGAACGGAATCTTCAGCGACTGAATCCAGGCGAGGCGAAAGGTTCAGAGAACAGTACTTTTAAGCCACTAGTAACCAGTAATATCATCATAACCTTATCTATAATCAAGAATCCGCACTTTTAAATTTAATAAAATACTCGATAGTCAAATGCAAGTATTGACACCAAGTTATTGTGCCCTCGCTTTTGCCCAAAACAATTACATCGTAGTGTAGTTATCATTTTGGACAAGTATGAGGAATGGGTTTTTTCTCGACACTACCCAAGCTTTCAACCTTACTTGGCACGAGTGCCTTCCCTCAAAAATTAAAAATGAGCTTCCAGAGACCTATAACGCAGACTACTGCAATAAAATCATGAAAATCGAAGTTAATCTGTGAAATATGGAAATACCTTTATCAGAACTAAACAAATTTGAGCAGGCGTCTCCCAGAGAAGTGTTTTAGGCCTAAATTTCTATTTATTATAATACTCTGACTTTGCAATACTGCCAAAAGTACCAATCGCTCAATTCTCATATGACGTGGCTATATTGTGCTAAGGAACGTGAGAAGATTGTTCCACAAAATTGCAAGAATATGTGGCTCATATTGAAATATAGTTTGAAAAATGAAGAGTCAAGCTGAATTTACAAAAATCAATAGTTGTAAAATTCATCAATAAAAAGCGAATAAATAATATCCCAATCAAAAGATTTCTTTCGATTCATCCTTGACTAAAAGCTCATATGGTCATCAATCGGAGTGACTACACCTGTATGACCGTTATGAACCATTATAATACCTTGATGTAACTTGATAAAGTTTTGGGTAGTGAGCTTAGCCCGAAGAAGTTAGGTGTGGTTATTTTTCGTAAGTTAATAGGAAACCATCAAATGAAATACCTACTTTCTTGCAAGAGGAACAATTTGGTGTTGCCATACAGCGCTATTCTCAGTAAAATATTTTTACTGAATGTCACCTTAATTTATTAAGCGAGGATTAAAAATTACAAGAATATGTTCTCCACTTTAATTACTTATCTCTTCATCTGATCGCAATAGAATAATACACAAATTGTATTTTGTAACTAATTGTATATGTACATTGTAAATGAACGCTACGATAAAAGCTCCAATATTTACAACTACTATGAACGTACGGGCACCAGTTATTGTAACGACGAAGAGGTGAGTAACCTATTCGGTACTCAATATAGATTAACAATGTAAGTTGTATAATGTTACATCAATTAAAAGTAATGGACCTTTTGAGCATAATTGCTTGCCCACTTTCGACCCTCTTGTTCAAACATTTGCCCCAATCTCTGTACGAAAATTAAAAGTGACCCATCTCAACCCGGAGCAGGATTATCTGGGTAGTAGCCTTGGAAAAAGCGAATTTGATATTGCGGGGAAAGGGGAAGGTAAAGCGACGTAAAACAAATCCATTAAACCTCTATCAAGATCGTAAACATTGGACGAAACGTGCGGTTTTTAAAAGAGATTAGCTGAGGGAGGTAACACGCCAGCAACCCCCTCGTTGGGGCTTCACGACTCCCATTTAATAGTTGGAAAAAAAGTGAGTCTCTGTTTTTGGGTCGAGAATAGAATGTTGGAAACAACCCCGCTTGAAGTTTTTTCTCGAAGGTACCTGAATGTTACCTGGGCTTTAATAGATTTGGAAACGCGTAGTGTGAATCTGCGAATCAATGTGAATCACATGTTATAGTGACGTTGATATATAATATTGTAAATATCATAACATAATCCATAATATGGCCTTAGATGATAATGGAAAGAAATTTCAGTTTTTTCTAGTTTAACACCGGCATGCTGAGAGGAAGGGTAGGAGGACAGGAGATGTAAGGTGATGTAAGGGTGGGGAGTAGATAACATACAGAGAACATACTCCCCTGCGCTCAAAATTTCCATCTATTCATGTTAAGTTTAAGATATATATGAGCACCTAATACTAGAGATGAAGGTGTTAATAATTTGGCCCAGAACTTGGATACATTTTCTATTCTTTTCGTTTTTACAATGCAGATGAAGTGTCTCACGACCTAACTACTATACGAGTATTTTGCGGGTTTTAGTTTGTACTGGAAGTTTGATATCGACAACTAACAGACTTGAAGAAAATGTTCATTCAAAGCACGTTGTCCGACGCAATGGAGTACAAGGGACGGCTGGCTTATCTCGCCTTTCCGGTCTACCGCACGACCAACTTTACTACTGCGAGGTCCTTCGTAATAAGCCGGACCATATGCAAGAGTTGGTAGTACGAGAAAACAGGAGATTTAAGGTGGGGAGCAGATGAAAGAACATACTCTTCTGCACTCAAATGTCCCTCGCCATCTGTTCATGTTACTGAAAAGATAAACTAAAAATATTAAACTAGTGCTCATCACGGATAATCTGAGTAACATAATTTTTCAAAACACTGGATCGAATGCTCGTTCGGCTGATTTGATCCTCTCAAAGGGATGACTAGGACCACTCGTCCTCTTAGTTAGGTTATTTGAGGTTGGGGTATCCCCATTCACCATCAAATGATTGAGAATTGGTGCGTTCAATTCCACGATAGGTTATGGGGTAGACGCACTATCTCGGTTGAGATGGGAACCGTCATAAGGTTTATATTCATCACTATTGTTACGTTTATGATTGATCTTGTTTAAGTCTTTGTAGTTTTTGATTAAAAACTAGTATGAATCAAAATCATTTATCGTTCTTCAAAATGATAACTTATTCCAAATATAGTATTCTACAGCGCTGTGTCAATCAATGGATTGTCAAATATTTTTAAGAACAAAAAGTGAGGAAAGGGAGGAGGGAAAGTCTTTCACTTCTTCAAGTTTAGCGACTTACGTTATTGGATTGGTAATATTAATTTTATACACTCAACCATAATTAACCATAAATTAATACTTGGAAGAATCGCGTGTGAACATATCCGTTATATTCACATCATTGCTAAATAGGATAAGGCCAACTCAACGGCAAAATCCAAGAACAAATTTCAAAATAAGTGATGGTAAACAAATATACACTTAACCGGTATTTTTGCTGTTTCATAATAAAGTAAAATTACACGTCTTAGTTGTCTTAGTTGTTTTTAAATATTTTTCAGTTACTATTGTGTTTGATGATGCCGTCTTCCCTTCTTATTCTGCAGTTTTACGTTTCTATTGTGATTGTTTGTCTTGCGATTCTCTCTAGATTTTTTTGTCTTCTCGGCTAGGAAAATGTCATATAGATCAGTAATGCTGTTAAGAGTAATTAGGAACACATCCCGTATTGTGAATTTGTATAGAAACATAGCACTATCTATGTTGATTTTAAAATCCAATGCCCAACCCGTTCTCGAATGGTCGAATCGGATGACTCAACTTGCTGATATAACACCACAGGAATTTTTCACTAAGTATTTTGAATAAAATAATAAATATTAAAAAATTGATGGTCTTAAAAAATGCGGCTGGCCGCTCGTACTTTCTCTCTTATGAGAGAAGAGCTATGAGCATTGAAAATGTCTCAGTAATTTCAATGTTCATTGAAATTCATTGCTAGTATACATAATTATAACAACAGCTAACTTGTTTATAGGTTGTGAGACGTTTTTCTCTTTGCGTTACAGAATTTCAAAATTCCCGGTTGACCCGTTGACTAAGACATTTTCAATGTAAAAAAAGAAAGGAAAAAAAAAAAATAAAAAAATAAATAATAATAATAAAAAATAAAAATATTCAGTACCATAGAAATGCTGTCAGCTATTATCCAAATTGGATTTGCGTACCAGCATCGTGAAAAGACGACGAACAGGAGAGTCCTGTAACGTACTCGTATTCGAAGTGGACTGCTGAATTTTAAGGGTAGTTACAAAGTAGTTACATAGTGGCGCACCTTCACTGTTCATCATCGATGTTCGGACCCTAGCGGTAACAGCGGTGGTCTACCTCGCGGATGGAGGGTGTTCATAGTGGTTCACTTTTGAAGGAAACATCGATGTTTTCCTGCCTTCTCGATCTCTTTTATCAGTTTTGCACGAGCACTTGTGCAAGAGTCGCATCGGCCTCATGTACAGTGATAGTGATGAAAAACTTAATTGGCCCCGAGAAGTACTAGGTGAATATCACCACTTATTTCCTCAACTCAGAAAACATGAAGGGAGGTTCCGCAAGTACATGAGGATGTCAATGGAAACCTTCGATTACATATTATCTGAAGTGAAGCCCCATTTGGATGCAATGCGGCACTCGAACTGCCACTCCGATCCAATTTCGGCTGAAGAACTGCTGGTAGTGACAATAAGGTAGGCAGAACGAAAAATTAAACTTAAAATTTAGATTTAACTTAGGTAAACTTAAACTTCGGATACTTTCATGCATGAAACACATTTTTGAAGCATTCCTTCCTGCTGAGAGAATAAGCTCCATACATAACTGTACATTTGAAAATCTGTCGTATATTTTTGGAAAAAATTAGCGAATGAAATTTTTTTCTCGTAAAACTGGTGTATAGTTAAATCCAGCCAACACGATCGATCCCACATTGCGACTTCCCTCCTGAAAATCAAATACATTTGATTTTCCAAAAGCAGCGAGGGTCGACCGCGATGGTGATATTATGATGGCATCACCAAAATACGATCAACATAATAGGTAAGCCCTGGCAAAGGAATGGGGAAAAATCGCCTCAAAACTCGGAATGAATGGTGAGTGGTCTTTATTAATTTTTAAAACAATAAATTTTTGTTAATATATGCACATAGTTCTTCTCTCATTTAGTTCAAAGGGTGAACTTTGAACTACCGATTTGAAAAAAGTCCACTCATTATAAACCACTTATCGACCTGGCCCATTTCAAGTTCATCATCACTATCACTGTACATGATGCTAAAGTTGCTCTTGCACAAGCGCTTGTGCAAAACTGAAAAAAGAGATCGAGAAGGCAGGAAAACATCGGTGGTGACTCCCTAAAATGTGTACCAGTATGAAAACCCTCCATCCGCGAGGTTGATCATTGCTGTTACTGCAATGGTGCGATCACCGATGTTGTACAGTGAAAGTGCGCCACTGTGTAACTACCCTAATGCACGGTTGGATCACTTACTGGGAAAGAGGGTTTCGGTAATGGAGCGATAGGTCTTGGTAGCTCTTATCATCTTGAGTGGGGCAAAGGTAAATTAGTAAATGCAATTCTTGAGTACGACGGAGCGCTCTTATCTCTGCTCACCGTGCGACTTGGCCATAAGAAAATTGCTTTTTCGTGAGTCTTTTTTTCTCACATTTTCCCGCTGGATGAATCTACAACACGAACAACTATTATTATGTGTCATTTTACTCGTGTCTCCGAGTAGGTAATGGGGATTGGTTTGTTTTAAATTACATGCAATTCTGAAACATGGAAGGCCCGCGACAAAGGTTTGCTATTGTTGGCGTTTTCGTAATTAAAGTGTGTTAGTGACCGAGGTTCTTTGAATTTGCTTTCACTCAAGCAAACATGTTGATAAACAACGTCTGCGCTTGCGCAAACGAATATCTATATTGCATGCTTATACGTCGGTACATGGATATGTTTGTGTTTCGTAAATAATAGATCGCGTTTTGTAACTGCCACTGACACTGAACTTATTCACACTATCTTCTTAAACATCATAACTACCTCGTTTCTAGCTTTCGATTGTTGAGTTACATTCCTTGTGCAATTTTCTGTTTCGGAAAAATATGAATCACCTCAAGCCATTAGAAATATCCACGTCAAAAAGTGTAGACAAAATTAATCTTGTATCATAGACTTTCAACATGGAACATGTGTTTGCTATCATGAAATCGGTCATTCTCTAGAAAGTTGGTTCCGAGTAGCCAGAGAACGGGCACGGATCAGAGCTGAGAATAACTAACCGCTCCAGAAGCGAGCACACGTTCTGAGCTTCTTTTTAAGACGTTGGTGACAATTATGAATTCCTAGTTACAATAAAGACATTTATCAAAACATCCAACTCCTCAAAAATACTATAATAAAGTGTCAAGCACGAGTCAAACAGGTTATTCATGTATTATGACAGTATTTTTTCTTCTTAAAAATGATCAACCATTGAGTTGTTAAAAATAGTATAGTAATCATTCTAAAATTAGTTAACAACGACAGATCATAACTGCCATCACCTTCCGATTGAATGGCTGCGGTAAGTACTGTTTTTCCTTCCCTGAGATTGGGTCGTATGCGTCCAAGAATCTTGTTACCTATTCTCAAAATAAAGCGCTAAAGATTCAGCCATAAAGAAAAGCTTGGTTACTTTCAAAATTCCAGAATTATTATTTTCCAAGGTCGATAATAATTATGGAGTTATGAAGTGTCCATTTCTTGTGAATTATCATTTCTACATCGAAATTCTTAATAACTAGAATCTATTCTCATCAGATATTGAACTGAACTGATCTAGTTTTGATGATGAGGTCAGAAGATTCTGCATCACGTGCGCGACCTAAAGAAGGGTTTTGAGACAAACGAGGGTGTTGAAATATACTAAGTGAAACGTACTTGTAGGAGACGTATAAAATTATTTTACATTTACACAGATGAATGCTAAATTTAATCTAAAGCAAAAGGCGTTATCAAACTTATGCTAAAGGAAAATAATGAGCTTTCACATTCAAGTCAGCCCCATCCTCGAAACGTCAGGATGAATGAAAGTCATTAATGGATGCACGAGATTTCTAATAGATGAATGACCTCGTTGGTGGAAAAGGGGGCGTTCTCGGCTCAATTCAACGGGTCGAAAGGGAGGCCGTATGAGGAGCAGTAAAGGTGATTTATACGAGTGCGAAGCGAAATGTCCGGTCGTAAGATCCGGCAGTCGCTTTAAATAATCGCGTGAACCAATGAGCAGACATTCCTCAACAGCAGAACCAAGCATTCAAATTCAAATCGAGTTCAGGATGATTCTAAGCTGGACTTCACTCAACTTTCCTGACAGAACATTTGATATGTTCACTGATGTGAGATCAACTCGCATACCTGTATGATTACACTCTTCTACTAAATTTACGGGTGGTCTTGCATCCAAGCGGAGCTTATCGGTTTCTCACGTTATTTGATGTGCTAAATCCGAATCCAAGGTCCGTAAAAAAAAAAAAAATTTTTTTTGCGCTTGTTTTTCCAGGATTATGTTTTTTTTACACTTTTTTGTGCACAAACTTTTCAGGATCTTTCATTCAGAACACTTCCAGATTAAATGCCTTCCAAAAGTCTAAACTAACACAACAACGAGGTCCGGAGGCGCACTGAACAACTGAGTGGCCCCAGAGGCTAATTTATTTTCTTTTCGACCTATAGATCATTGGTCTATAGTTATTATCAAACCCCGTATGTAGTAAATGATCAAAATGGCGCATCGTACCTCCCAAAGGGGTTCACCCCTTTACAGCTCCAAGATCCCTCAGTTTAACGGGTTATGTAGATGTTGTGTCGGTAGAAGTTGAAAAAATTATCAAAAATTTCAAAATGACAAAAAAGCTAAAGCATTAGCTCTAAAGCTAAAGATCTAACGGGATATAGTGAATTGAATGGGTGGCTGGAAAAACGTTGCATGTGGTTTTTTTCTTACCAAATCGGGTTTTGATGGAAAAATGTTCTGTGTTGCTTGCCTGATCGAATCCAACCTTGAAGTAGTTGGTTTTTACACCGCTTGATAGTTTAAATTGTGTTAGAAAATTGGAAATGGCACTCAGGTTTGGAGGGAAAACGTTCCATGTTGTCGCGCGCCTTCCTAGCAACGCTGCAAAGCTACGGTGTATTGCTTGTTGTGTAGTATTGGATCTTGAACATTGAATACTAGTAAGGTTGTAAACCTTATTCCAAACATAGATTTTCTACTAGCGATTTAGAAATCGTCTGTAATCGTAAACGCATAGTTAAGTTCGTGGAGTGGAATGATATGAAGCGTAAAATTTGAAGAGGCGGTGGAAAATCCTACACAGCCAATCGCGGAAAGGGTGATGTGGTCCCTGTAAAGGTTTCACCTTCCAATCCTCGAGGTTGTTCAGCAACGTTTGAGAAGCAAGGATGCTTCTCAGTCTTGTGTATGTGCAACGCTTATTTCGTCAGTTTTACGATTTAGCATACAATGAACAGTCTCTTTTTCTTCTTAAAATCATCAACCTACTGGAAACGCGGAAAAGGCGTTCCTCAGGTAAATCAGATTGTACCTCAAAACGACAGGTATCTTTTGATTATAACTTGAATTCTTACCCCCCCCCCATATACCATATCGGTTGTTGGAAAAAAAAAACCGAATGAACCATAGGTAACAATGATGTTTGCAAACCAATCTTACGATTTCGCAACACTGATGTTTAGTTTAGTGGAAATCAAAGTATGCTGCTTTTCAGTGTGCCAGCTGTAGTTTTAGTATTGCTCTTCACATAAATCTCTCTTCTGTAAAGCTCAGCTACATGCAACGTTTTTCCAGCCACCCATTCAATTTACATGCGTATTCCGTAAAGCTATCAGTCAGTCTGTTTCCTTCACTCAATACAAAACCAAAGAATCGTGTATCATGTGGGAGTTTGAAAGCCCTGGATGAAGATAACGTAGATGGATTGTGAAGTGGAGACGAGAGGATGGCAGTTCTAGGCGACTCTATAAATCAAGCTTAGGTCGGGTCACTGATGCCCATTTGAATGCTTGAGCGAGTGACAAAGCGGAACGGAGAACGTCTGTTTTTTTCACCTCGCTATCTGTTACCTCACGGTCGGTGTGTTCCAGGGCCCGCGTTTCACGGATTTTTGGGTTTCCCACAAATTCCTCCATCTGTGCACCCAAACCCCTTTGGTGGAAGAAAAGTTATTTTACCGTAACGCGGATGGTATGTGAAACTTCAAAAGGTCCACCGAGAAGCAAGCACAGAAGAATCAGTGTGATAAAACTTTTACTCAACGGGTAACCATGGATGGTATTCATAAAAACTAAGTACTTGCTTGAAGTAGAAGGTAAAAGCATATGCTAACCCCCATGCTCAGAGTTGAAGCATTGCATTCAGCCCACTAGCATTACCTCCTTTTTATGCATAGGATTTGGTGTAGATACTATATAATATTAGCTTCACTTACTTTACTACGAAGTAAAAGGAGGTAGCAAGTGCTATAGTATTTGCTTATTATGCATAGGAAACGAAGCATGTTCTTCACATTTTGGAGTAAAAGCTTTTGCTTCGCCTTTATGGATACCACCCCATGATGTGTAAGAGAATTATTCTGTTGGGAACAAGTTACAAGACTGTTGTATAGATAAAAAATTTATGTAAACCAATATTATGGCCAATCGCCCCTCAAATTTTAATATCGTTGTAGATGCATCTTTATAAATTACACGTTAGAAAGAGAACCGCCGGGGAGAGGTTTCATTTTAATAATAGTCAAGGAGCCAGGGCCGAAAATAGGCAGTAATTTGAGAAGGTTTCAGATTAGATTTTGAAAATTTAGTCTGTTCTGAGTTTGAAAATCTTTGTCTGCCATTTCAAAACTGGTGGAATACAAAATGGCGGCTTCATAAAGATGGCTTAATTTGCCCATTTTAAAGTTTTTCTCTAATAATTCCTTAACCGTACATCATACAGAGATTTTATACGTAGCTAAGTTGTAGAGCACAAAAACACAAAAAAACAAAACGATTTGATCCTGAAATTCTAAATTATCCAGTAAAACAATAAAGTTGTTAGCAATTGGAAAGCGGGCTAATTTTGGGCGGGTCCTCTCCTCCCCCCGTCAAGACTTTTGCCCTTTAATATCACCTAGTGGCGTAAATATTGGTCTAATATCAGTCTGCCAAAGCTGATTCTACTCACGATTAAACACTATCCTAAGTTCGTATCGAGCATATTTTAGCTGAACCCTTTAGCCATTGGCTTGAAATGAAATAAAATTAAATGAAAATGTTTTTATTTCTGAAAATATTACAAACAATTCACCTACAATAACTGAAAGAAATACAGTCTCCCTAATGGGTGATACCCGTGACAGGGAAAACGAGTTTTAGCAATGAGCCCGTAGGTTCTTAAATATTACATTTTTTTAAATTCTTAATACAAAAATAATTATATCATGTTGAAGAAATAAATAAAGTGCCATTACCTAGGTATAAATATTACAATCTAGATGATATTACATTTACACACGAGTATTTTAATCATTATCTTGTGTTTTGAGAAACCAATTTTTCAAAATTGTATGCACTTGATTAGGTTGATCTATTAACTTGTTTTTAACTATAGAAGGCAGATTGTTAAATACTCTGATTCCAGCTAAAAAATATGAATTGAAATAGGCAGTTGTGTACACATGTGGTAGATAAAATGTGCCTTGTGATTGAAACCTCGTTTTCATATGAATGGGATACGCAAACCGCTTCTCATTCAGAATTTGTTTTACATTATTAAGATCTATAAGATAACATAATTTTAGAATTTTTAGTTTACGAAACAGTGGACCAGAGTGTTCTAAGAATTTAATTTTCGTAATAACTCGAATTAGAATCTTTTGGCAAATATACATATACTGGATCTAATGATGAGGCGTAAGCTCCACCCCAAACTGGCAAACCATAAAGCAAAACTGACTGAGCCCGTGAAAAATACATTATACGCATGAGGTTAGGAGTTGGATAAGTTCTTAAGTAGGAGTATACATAAATAAGCTCCCTCAATCTCTTACAGCCGAACTTTTGAATTTTTTATAATTTTACTCATAAAGTTCGCAATAACGACTTTTTATTTTGTACTTTAATGGAAAATAGTCTAAGTAAAAACTTGGTCGAAACGAACTTCAAAAAGTATTTAACCCGGAATCAAATGATGTTTGGCAGACCTGAATCAGACCAATATTGAGGTTGCTAGGGGTTTTTGAAGGGCAAAAGTCTAGACGTATTTAACAGATAATCTCTTAAAGACGCATAGACATTAGCCTCTATATTGGTCTAATTCAGGTCTGCCAAACCTCATTCGATTCAGAGTTAATTACTTTCCAAAGTTCGTGTCGAGCAAGTTTTTGCTCAGACCGTTTCCCATTAAAGTACAAAGTAAAAGGCAGTTTTTGCGAACTTTATGCGTAAAATGACGTAAAATTCAAAAATTCGGCTTTAAGTCAATGGGGAAAGGTCTTAGCTAAAATATGCTCGATACTAACTTTAGAAAGTATTCAATTTCGAGTAGAATGAGCTTTAGGAGACTGAAATCAGAACAATATTAACCCCACCAGGTGATTTTGAAGGGCAAAAGTCTTGACGGGGGGGAGGAGAGGACTCGCACAAAATTAGCCCAATTTTCAATTGCTTGTATTTCGTTCAGTTTACGAGATAATTCAGATTTGTGGGATCGAATCATTTTGTTTTATTATTCCCCAAGCTTTGCCACGAATAAAAATTTCAGTAGGATTTACGGTTTAGGAATTATCATAGAAAAACTTTAAAGTTGACAAATTAAGCCATCTTTATGAGGCCGCCATTTTGTATCCCACAAATTTTGAGATGTCAGACAAAGATTTTCTCACTCAGAACGGACTAAATTTTTCAAAATGTAATCTCAAACCTTCTCAAAACTTATTTTCGGCCCTGGCTCCATGACTATAATGAATTACTACTGTTACCACAGCAAGGAGCCTTGGATAGATTAAACCCGCATGACCGCTCGGTGGTGCAGTTGGCTCGACCTAGCGCGCCGTTACAATGATGCTAGGCCAGGAATTGGATTCCTTGGCCCCTGATGCTGGCGACGTTTACAGAGAAAAGTTACAATAAGATCTTGGAACTTGAAAATGATTTTGCTTGATTAGCCTGGAATAAAAACGTCTGCCACGGAAAAACACAGACGACTGCTGGATGCCAGATAGAACAGTATCTAATTCATGTGTATACCCGCTAGAAGGCAAAATAAGTTATGATTCGTGTTTATGCATGCACAAACATGTTGTCTAGAGGTTAACCCGCGCAATAAGAAATTTTCATCACAATTATTCTATTATTCTCGGAGTTTCAACCACTATTAGTTTTTCGCATGCGCAATGCCTAGTTATTATTCAACCAAATGCAATGAAATACAAAGAGCGTCATCCTCTACCCAACAACCCCCGAGTTTGGACGAAATCGGACTGATAAATCATGTGAAGTCAACGTTGAAAAAAAAAAAAAAAAAAAAAAAAAAAAAAAAAAATCACGTTTGCGCATGAGCACTTACTACCTACTTTTAATCCAATGACAACAAAATTTATATGGGATTGTCTAGGAACTAAAAAATTTCATAAAAACCGGCCAATTAGTCTCGGAGTTTTGCCTGTGTAAATCAATTTTAGTTTTGCGCATTAGTAACAGTTATTACTCCACTAATTGCGATATAATGCGCACAGACTACTGTTGATCCGGCGGTAATGAAAGTTATAGGAGACCGTGTAGGAGCTAACCCGCACAATCCCTGAGAATTTCATTAAAATTGAACTAAAAATTGGTATTGTTTTATAGTTTTGGGAGTGACAAGGATTTACACGGACAAACAGACAGACTCGGAACCAAAATTGACCTGCTAGTTCTAAAACGCAGAAAGCAAGAGGAAATTTTGATTTTCGAGGACAATGTTTTTTTCGACTTCTTGCACGAACACAACCTTCGGTAGTGAGGGAAAAATGAACGCGAGACAAACAGCCATAATAATTTGATGAACTTGGAGGTTACCAACATCATGAACTTTACAATTGGGTGTCACATACATCTGTGGCTTTTTTCCCGAGAAAACAAATTCTTCATCAAAATCCGTTTTGGATCACCCAAAATCGCCGAAGTATTTTTTGAAGTTATTTAGAGAGCCACAAGTAATGTAGCATCTAAAGGCCCATTTCAGACTTAGGTACTTTCGGTGGATTCGGTAGCAGACTAGCTCGATGTGGATGTGGAGAGAATTTTTCTGTAGAGGTTCAGAGGTGCGAGTCTAACAAACCTGAAGCCCGGTCTTCGCACCTCGACCCATAAATTATTCGCGGCGTTCCCGGAACGTGTAACTTGTTTTATCGAACAAACGACGACGTGACGTAGTGTTATTTCTTGGAGAGGAAATGGGGTGGAAATGGTGTAAGGTAGGTGGGTGCTTACCCATAGCAAGCAATACCTACTCACAAGCCAATGCTGTGACAAGGAATAAACGTGCACTGAGAAGAGATATGTGTTGATACTTATTGCACAACGATTTCCGAGATACTATAACGAATTTTCAAAGAAAAATGAGCAATTTAGATGGCTTCAAAATGTAAAGAGTGGCCGTGAGGGGTTGGGGACCCCTACGTTTCATACATCATAGAACACCACTATAGATTTTAACCTCTTACATATATATATATATATATATATATATATATATATATATATATATATATATATATATATATATATAGGCAGGGCATTCTTTGCACAATAACTGATACACACACTATAAATACGAAGCTGAGCTCACTCAACTTATTGGGAAAGATCCAATAATTTCAATCATCTCTTAGCGAACCAAATAGTCTCCATAACAAATCTCAACTTCCTAGGATGAACAGAAGACAATTTAGCTCACTCAGCTGAGTAGGAATGAACGAAGCATGTCAATCGTCCAATAATTTCAGCTTCAGAGATTAAATACGATAGAAATCATCAGCTTTAGGAGCCCATCAGGTGATCAGAGGTCTATGCATCGTCTAGTACGTACTGTTTACAAGTACCTACTACTAAATAGTATACCTACCATGTACCTAGTGCCTTCTTTTCACGCAATTAGTTCATTATGGTTGCTTAGCATTATTAGTTTATAACTTTGCGTAATGAATCAGCTTTCCTTGACACTACAAAGGTTAGGGGATCATGAGATGTTGTGATAAAATTAGAGCATTCCAAAAAGTAGCAACCGATATTCCAGCTATGAAACCTAAGGCAGTTAAACTTCGATTGTAACGCATTGGTTGTACGTGAAAATCAATATATTAAAAAAAAAACCATTGCAGTTTTCTATACTGATTTTCGGGCTCACGTAGGCCAGTCAATAGACATATCCGGAGAGTTTCTCTTAGTCGTATTTCTCGTAAACACGAAAACAAGCTGTCAAAGCGAGCACGATGAATGCTAACCTTTTTCGCATTGATTTCTCGTAGCGTTTTCGTAAGCCCGAGAGAAAGAGAACTCTTATAGTGAAGTTAACGTGACTGTTGTAGTGAGTCACTGCTTAAAAGTTGCAGTAGACAATTTTCAAAATATAACGTGAAATAAGAAACAACGACCACCTACCTCTACATCATACGAAAAGAACACAAATCTTTAAAACATGTAAAATACATCTTGAAAGCTCATATCTTGAAACGAAATCTTGAGACGAAAATGCTGAAATCATCGCGTTAAAACGTTGAAAGCACGAACAAAATGCCGGTAATGACCATTCTGGTTGAGGTGCGAGGAAAAAAAAAAAAAAAAAAAAAAAAAAACACGAACAAAAGACAAATACAAAGGCTAAACCAACAACAAAAGACTGCACGAATGCGGTAAAAGTCAGGCAGTCTTGCCGAGTGTGTTCATGCTGATGTATGTGTGAGTCCATACCAACTACGTTGCGGCCGCTAAGTTAGGGTTATCCTGGAGAAAAGTCATGTTGTCGTCTCGTAATTTCGATTCCGAAAAAGCTGAGCACGAGATACTCTCTATATCCATGTCAAAATCGTCTAAAAGCGACTGAAAACTATTCGAGAGCTATGAATAGACGGAGAAGTGCCGAGAAATGCAAAATAAGCTCCAAACTCATTGAATATTCACGAGGTTTTCCTGGGTCGGACGGCTCCCGAAACGATTGACGGGTCGCGAGATCCGACTCAGCCAGACAACACAAATCATTCGCAGCTGTTGGACATTTCTCGCTGACCCTTGAAATGACCTTCGATTTATAAAAGTTGGCGAGAAACCTTGTGCTTGTGCTTGAGAAAATGTATTACTTCCTTTACTGTCGAAGTTCATTAGGGGGTTTGTATGGATTTCTTTACCTATTTAAATAATACCGGCGAAAGCAATTACAAAATTATTTCTCCTGAGAAGTCTCGGTAACAGTAATAGCAGTAGTTGTTATGAAATGGCTCTGAATACCAATGGAAATGAGGATAGCTACTCTTAAAAAAGTACAAATTTGAAAAATATGGCCAATTTTCTAATCCTATTCCTGTGCAACCATTTGCAGCGAGGGAGTTTCACCCCCGCAGAAATCCTATTAGTAAAAATAAGATGAATTATGACGGTGAACATGAATATGAATAATAAATAAAAGTCAAATAATACCTTTATTTGCAAATACTCACATACATTTATTATTTCAATGTAAGTTTATAGCGTGTTGTTAATGTTTGACGGTTGGGCTTGAGTTGGAATAGCTAGGAGTGCGGGAGGCTAGCCCAATGACTTAATATTGGGTTCTAATACACCTGACTCAGTATTTTTTCCAAACTAAAATTGCCTTATTCATGTTAGCCAATAGAATGGAAAGAATACTACTATCTTGAAACTCTTTATAAACGTCTCGAATTATATATTTCTATATTTTCCCAAGCCGATGTAATTCGACCTCTGAAATCAGGAAAACTTCATACTTATAACGATTCTTGGAACTATGATTGTTGGTGTGAGCTTGTCTTGTAAGTCAACAATTTGTGGTCGTTTTTATAATGAATAAAAGAATTTAGAGCTTAGATATAGAATAGAATATAGCTTAGATACAGCTTAGAATGAAATAATTTGGGGACGACTCCATAAAATAGAAATATAACAATTTTGTTTGCGCTGCTACAAGGAGTATAGCAACTTTTTGTAAACATTCGAAAATGTAGCAATTGCTATAAATCGGATAATATTAGGTAATTTTTTTTTTTAATTTTTCCATGAATCGCAGTTTACTAACACCATAAAAATCAACCCAGAACTACGTTACTATTGGTTTATAACTTCATATTATAAACCTCATCATCTGGCAATTTTTAAAATAAGGATCTTTGAGAATTTTCTTCATTGAAATCCGTTTTGAGGCATTCTGAAATTATTCTTGGAGTTTGCGCTTTTTCATATTTATGTATATATATTTTTATGGTAGATTTCATAAATCAAAATAAAAACAATTCTTTAATCTGTCTTACACGGCCGCTCTCTTTCGCTTTTCCATGTGACTACAATGACCAATGACCTCGGCAGGTAGGTACTTTTTCTTAACATCTGTTTGTCTGAAAAGTTCTCACATCCTTGCCAATTCCATAAACTTCACAATTTCATCAAACTTTGATGACATTTTCGAAGATTAAAAAAACTGGAGCTCCACTTGGAAAAAAAACCCCAACAAATAGTCCCTGCGTATATTTTTCTAGACAAATACTTAGGAATTTAACGTGTAATCTCTCCTTGGACATGCGCGAACTTGGAGTCCTCAATCCCTTCAACTAAAACTTCAAAGATATTTACTAGTACTACTAATTGATCATATTTTTTTTCATTTTCGTAATTGATTATTGTTGTTGTTTTCACGTTCTCTTGCTTTTTTATAACAATATAACAATTTTAATTAACTAATAGACATATTTAAGCTCATGTACATTTGGAATAGACAAATTACAAGGTACATTTGGAATAAATCCTAACGTTTTTGATGGAATTCATTATACGAGAATTCGTATTTGAATATGACGTCCCACAGATTGGTACCTAACTACCACTTTCTCATTACATTGTAAATGGCTTGGAGAACCGTTTGCATAAACTTCCTATACGCTTGCATTTACTCGAGTACCATAATTTTTTGGCATTTACCAGCCTTCCCATAATTTATAATAACATTTAATACAAACGAATACATCCCATTACATAGGCTTTACAAGCCAAAAAAGATGGAATTGTGTATTCAGCACTCAAACCGATTCAAGAAGATTAAATCTTGATTTATGATACTCAGACGTCGTTCGGCGCCTCACCCCCCTTCCAACATGAAGCTCTAAACGTATTTCCAAGTCCCCATAATCACCTTTTCCCAGTTAAAGTGCGGTAATTACCCTCTCAAGATAAGGCTTTTAAGGAAATGGGCTTCCCTATCGAACTTCTATATCTTTAAAGCCACCGGGGGAAACGACATAGCACATTATACTCCATTAATAAAAGCTATGCAGCGAATTTTAGACTATACTAATTATTACATTAATAAGACACTATATTTAAGGTAACTAAAAATCGTTGAATAAATTTTCATCATTTTAGCACACATTTATATAAAACATTTCAGTCCATTGGGTGGGTTACCGTTCATTTTCCATGGTTTTGTGGGTGTGAGTAGAATTACCAAACCTAGTGATAACCAAACTTATGCTATTAGCTTATTGCATTTCTACTACTTTATGGAAACAATATTATATATTACTTAATTCTTTACAGGGTGATGCTAACTGATGCTATAACCCTTTGACAGCCAGATGAAATTCGTACAACAACCAATGTATCACACAATATCCTAATGGTAAGTTACCTACATCCTAAACATCGTAGCTACTTAATCCTTTGTGAAACCATACTTAATCCTTAATACTTTTATACCTAATACTCACATGTAATGATAACTACCTCCATCCTAACATGTAAACTAAATATTCTAGAACCTAACACTAAGAGTGGCCTATTATCATTAATATATTTTTAGATCCCTGATCAGGCCTAGGCAAAAGTACTTGGATAACCAACAAAACCAGATGAAAAATTTGACAAACAACAGCTCATCCCCTCACCCATAACCTTTTAAAATATCTATGCTAAAAATATATATGTCTATGCTATTCCCTCATCAAGTATGGAATTTTGGTTTGGGGTAGGGCTTTTACTTTTAAAAGCCCCCCTCGCCCTTTGTACATAACACGATATGGCGTATATAGAAGTGGGCGTGTCCTAATTATTGAAAAGTTATTGAGGCGTTCATGATAATTGTTAGAGCTCTCCGTACCTCGTATGTGCAGATCTCTTACTACGAATAGAAGATTAGTGATATTAAGAGAGTAGATGTAGCGAATAAGTGGTATTATGGGTCTTCAGGGTCAAGCAGTCATTTGGACCAAGTGACCCACCAAGATAGGCGGTGGCCACGCCTTGTTCAGCCACGCAACGAAATGAAAACCACCCCAAGATGGGAGAAATCGATTAATACGTTCAATAAAAAATATTGGCGTTTTTTTTCATTTGGGATAGTGCATTGCCCCATTTCACACCGTTATTCAATGATCTTGCGAAATGACTGAACCTGACTTTTTTTTAGTAAGCTTCCATTACCTACATCATCAATCGCTAAGCTCAATACATTAAAATACAACTGATGTGGGACTGATTTCTATTAATACGAAACACAAAGTTCCAGTCATGTATTATGAACGTATGAACAAATTTTCGTAAATTATCGTGTCATGTTAAGCTACATTCTATTGAAAATTTGGCACGTTCAGAGAAATAAATTGTTAACTTACAATTTTAGGGCAAAAAAATTCGTTCTAAATAATATTATGCAATTCAAAAAAGATTAGTGTTTAGCTTTTTTGCAGTTTTTGTCAATTTTTCAGTGAACATTGACAAAATTTAACTATATTTGTCAGTATAATTTTGTACATAAATTGTTTAATGTTTTAGTTCATTGTTGATGAAATGTTTAGACTAAAATACAACTGAAATTATTAATTTGAAGATTTACCATCTTGGTCCAGAAATGTTACTTCGTCGCTGACATACGAAGTGCTCTCGATCAAATTTTAATGTGGCAGCGGAAAGAAGATCGAGGGGCTCCCACCCCTCTCCAGCCCATAGTTCGGGTGGGAGTAGAAAATTTCAAAATCGCTTATGCCCCCTTTCGGAGAAATCCAAGAAGATTCATCCCACCCGTAGACTCCCCCCACTCAGCCGTTTGGCCCTGTATAGACACGATGGATGGACAGATGATGGAGAGACAAAGTTTCATCCTTATAAAATACAAGTAGAATATCTAAGAGCATTTTGCGAATAATTATTGTTAACTGGCATATTTATGAGCTTCAGTCATGCAGCATGATTGTCTGAGGGAATTTTTGTAAACTATCGATTATATTATGTCACATTGGTTTGATATTTAAGCACTTTAATTGCATAGAAAATGTTTATGATTAATTTTAGAGGGAAAAGCTCGTTCTAAATAATTTCCTACAGTTCAAAACAAATTTTTGATTTTTAGCTTTTATTTTTCTATTTTTATGGCTTTTTCAGCAAATATTAATGAAATATAAGTGTATTTTTCAACATAGTTTTGTACAGAAATTATTTAATGTTCTAGTTCGTAGTTGATAAACTTCTTTTGAGTAAAATTAAGCAAACTAACTAGTTAACTATCTTACTTAAAACAGATCTTAAACAGATCTTGAAAGAAAGAAGTTTTTCCACGCCTAACCATTTAATTTTCACAGATTCCATTCTTGCAACTCTTTGAATATTCCTTATTTTCGCACTACTCTTGGTTACAACTCATACCTACCACGAGGTGTACGTGGGTTTAATGCTCTTCCGGAAACCCTGAGATCGGCACTTTTAAATAAAGACTGTAAAACTATTCAGAAACTCCAAAAACACTTCATCATGCTATAACTAATCTGCCATACATAGTACTGCTGTTTAACTTCATTATTATATTTTTCTATTTTGGATGGGTACATGTTTTTGTTTTTCATTGCACTCCGATCCATTGCAGCTAGAACAGTGTTATTGTATTTTTTTTTTTAAGAAGCGTGTTTCTTTTTCTCTTTTTAAAATAAGTAACCACTTATGAATATTTGTTATTTTTCTTGCTGAGGTACGACTCATCTCCCTGCCACGGGATATGCCCACATAGGGGATAAGTTTCTGTATCTTTTTTAAGAAATCTGTATTATTAATGAAGAGCATTTTATTTTCATTTTTATGTATTTGTATTATGATAAAGAAATAAAGAATCTAAAAAAAAATTGAATTAGAACTCAGAGACTTATCACAGTGAAAGTTTCATGTAAAAATGAAGGACTAACAATAATAAGTTTTTTTTTTTTTTTTTTTTTTTTTTTTTTTTTTTTTCGTAGGCAGGCGAGGAAATCTTTAAGATCCTAAGGTGGTAATCGGATCTCGTAAGATACCCAAGAGGGACCGCACTCCGGGTTATGTGGGATTCAAACCCACTAAAACCTCACCTTCCTTTTCCCACGTTGGAACTCAGCCTGGAACTGTTTAACACATTACTTCAGGCCGAGTCCTTGAGAAATTTCTTCAGTCCTCTCGGTCCATGTGCTCCCTCCTCCTCTGTCTCTCCCGTTCCAAGATGATCTTTTTCTGGAGGGTGTCTTCAACGTAGGCAGCTACAAAATTCCATTTTTGCTCTCGTTCAATCATTTTGGATAATACCACCTCCGGTGTCACGTCTTGACTTGGTAATTCCAGAGCATCCTGCAGCCGTCTTCTTTCTGTAGCCCATCGCTTGCATACAAAGAAAGTATGGAGCACATCATCGTCCATTTCCTGGCAGTATGAACATATTGGGGAGTCTACTTTTCCCATTTTATAGAGATATGAGTAAAACAGCCCATGACCAGAAAGGAACTGAGTCAGGAAAAAGTTTACTTCTCCATGTTTTCTATCTAGCCATACAATAATAAGATTGGAGCAGATCCTCTGCGCTCAATTTATTGGAGAAGTACTAAACCCTATCCTACTATTTCCGGATACATCACTTTACTTATAGATTTCTCTTAATAGGTACGTCTATTTTATTTCATCACTTAAATTTATCGCATCACCACCGTCCACTACAGTCCCATGCATGATTATCCATTGAGCCTTCAGAAAACCACTGCCACGAGATGCACCGAGATAAGAAATAAAGTAAATCTTCGGCACAACATTGGCCTCTTCCCGACCTTACCCTGTCGGCTCAAACTTAATTTTCCTTGCATGCCCTGGGAGCGGATGCTTCCTGAGTCTCCTGATGCCAAATATGTATCGGTAGATCGATTCTATATATGCTAAAACGAGGCGTCATAACGCATATTTTCTACTTGTTTTTTACTCGTCTCACCTGATTTTTACTCATCCAGATCCACCAGTTTTGAAACGTTGGCAACATTTGACATCACAAAGTGTCTTTCGGGGTTCTGGAGCCGCTACGACCAAGCAGTGGAGGTTTTAAGGTAAATTCCCTCCTGTTCACGCTAGGAAGTTGAAATTTGATATCGAGACTCCCTGTTATAATCAAGAGGCGATTAAAACTCAAGGGCTCTTTCCTGATCAGATGGGTGAGCTAAATTCTATTTTGTTCACGCTAGGAATTTTAAATTTGGTAGGAAGCATCTCCGGGACATCAAGAGAAGAATAAACTAAGCTAATTTCCTCCTGTTCACTCTAGGAACTTGGAATTTGACAGGGAGTCTCTCTGGGGCAACGTAAAACAAATTAAATTACTGACTCCATCGTGATCAGCCAATGCATTCTAATCTTTTCCTTCTAGACCACCAAAAATGAGTGATTTCCCCCCGAAATGGGAGTATGTGGGAGTGAGACACTTGTCTGAAGACTCGGGGGAGCATTTCCCTCCCACACGCAGAACGAAACTAAATGAATTGTACAAGGAGACGGCAAATTGGATGATTATCATGGATTTTGTGGCTTGGCATGTTTTGGACGCGGAGCGTCTTTTTTGCGGGATCGTATTATATCAAGAAACCACAACTGCGTAGTACCGAATCGAAGTGCTGAATCTCCAGAGGGAATTTGGATAAGCCTGAATACCAACAAACGACAAACAATCAATCGCAAAGGGTATGAATATTATAGTGCCATAAGACATAAACATCTATGTCATAAAGTATCAGCGAGTTGATAGTTTGTTATAAGTGTTTCTTTCTTCCCTCTTCGTGCTATAGGTTACAGTCCTACTACATGCCCGAACAGCATGCTGGAAAGCTGGTTTCGTGCAAAGGGGTATTGATCTTTCTGCGTCATTAACCATATTCGCATGAGGGGCTGATGAATATTGAAGACCATTGAACTCCCGCCCACCTGCTCTGCTGTAACAAACACGAATAAAATCTGTGAATGGAGCAGTTGAGAGTCGCATGGGAGGAATGAATTGCAGCGTAGAGCTTTCCTGGAAAATCGATTTCCTCAGGTGTGATACAAATGCTTTGTCGGAACAAGGGTTGTTTTCCGCATTTGTGTCTTTTAACGTAAACGGATAACTTGGGAAAAGCACGTGAGGAAAGTGGAATGAAGAATTTACCTCGTTATTTACGTCACCCCAGCTAATAAAAATGTTGTACTATGTAGATGTGAGAAGAAAACAAGAAGCCTTGTTTACACATATTGTTGAGTAAGGGACGTCCAAAATATCGATTTACTATTTTCAATATTGAGCATTTCTAAACGACCAAGATATTAGGATTTTCACACCCCCCTCCTACTACTCCCTCTCAAAATTTGTCAGTTTACGTTTCAAAATGTATAGAATCCATAAATTGAAAAAAAGAAGAAAAAATCATGCGCCGCCCGAAACCTTTCTCCGGAACTGCTGGATCAAAGTTTATGAAATTTGCCTCACAAATCATATATTGGCCTGGGACGTGCCTGTAACATCAATTTTTATGAATCCTAAAGGGTACCACTTAATGGCTGAAATATCAAAAAACAAGATAAAAGATAACATATATGGTAATGAATTGTTGGTTGTCATTGATAGTTATTATCCCAATGATCGAGTGAAACACCCAATTCGGTGTTTGACGGCTAGAACGTCAAGGACAAAACCTCAAACTTCTAAGCGCAAGAACTTGGAGAAATCATGCACTGGTCGTGACATCTTTTAATTAACGAGTCAACCGCTAAATTTCATTATGATTTCAAGAAAGGGCACGTGTTTGTACAATTAACATAAGATGTGCCTAGTAAAATCAGGTGATCTTATCAGCTGTTATAATCCCAATGGAATTCTCACTGCGCGAAAGTTAAATGTAACTACTTTCCCTGAGGATGGACTAGTGATACGTAAACTGCAGGTTTATACTTTGTTTTATAAAATAAATTAAATCAGGGTCGTCTGATCGTTATACTTAGATCAGTGGGACTATATAGTAAGGTTCTGATGCATAAATTAATTGCATTCATTATTCTTCTGCAGGTTAATATATATACGTAGGCATATTGATGAAAAAGTCAGTCTTTCACCCGACAACCAAGAAATCGTATTAATCGTTTAGAAAGGAGCGTTACGCTAAGGGGGCCGGGAGGCTAATTTCTTTCTTAATCTACCCACAGATCTGAAATGTGAAAAGGAGCTCCATTGGGATATCAAGAATACAATTTCACTGCACGTAGGCGCTCTTATCCGCTGAGGCCAATTTCTTTCGTTTTCGACCTACCTTTCTTCTCTAAATTTTCCGACATTTAATAAAAATCGTAAAACTGTGTGGTTCTGGAGCTGTAAAGGTGCGAACCCAATTGGGATGCGCGAAGCGCAAAGTATTGGTGATACAAATACGGAGTATAATAATTGTAGACCACTAAGGTCTACAACGCAGGGGCTAACTAACGCAGAAATAATGAAGCTTTGTGTAATAATTTGCAGCGTTTCTTTCAATCGTTTTGGGTTCAGGTTAATTCAATATTTCCGTTTTCACACGAACGCACGTTTTTAGACCTTATCACACTTATTACCCTCCGATTAAAACGCAAATTTTAAATGTCGTAGTGTACAGCGAGACAGTTGATCGCTTTGGACGAGTATGTTGATAATTAATGTGGTAAATATTCACATATTTTATAGTAGAGTAAGCACGAGGTTCAATTGTGCAGTCGGTGATAATTGGGTAGAATAACTGAGTGAAAAATCAATGTTGTAAACAGCTTAGAGTTGTTGAGGGTAAGAAGGAGAGATCAGCTTCTCGTATTAGTTTATTAGCTAAGCGCGTTCGCCTTTATTGGCCTCTTCAGAGCTTAGATTTATATGTGGGGGTTGCTAAGTGTTACAATTTCCATTTGGTAGCTTGTATGTCTTGTAATTTTCTCTTTATGTCTTTTTATTTTTTATTTATAAGTCTTTTTATTTATATCAGTGGTTAGAGGTCATCTTGTCTTTGTTGTATACTTGTTGCTGCTATACCTTTTAACATGTTGTTAAAGGTAGGGGGGAGGGAGGTTTAATTTTAGTTTTCAAATTAATAAAATACGCAAGATCTTGGAACAAGCACTTATCATTATTTAAAAAAAAATAATAATAGTAATAGTAATTGTAAATAATGATAAGTGCTTGTTCCAAGATCTTGCGTATTATATTAATTTTAAAACTAAAATTAAAACCCCCATCTACCTTCAACAACATGTTAAAAGGTATAGCAGCAACAAGTATACAACAAAGACAAGAGGATGGCTCCTCCTAACCACTGATATAGATAAAAAGACTTATATAGAGAAAATTACTAGACATACAAACTACCAAATGGAAATTGTAACACTTAGCAACCCCCACATATAAATCTAAGCTCTGACGAGGCCAATAAAGGCGAAAGCGCTTAGCTAATAAACTAATACGAGAAGCTGATCTCTCTTTCTCACCCTCAACAACTCTAGGATGTATTCCTCAAAGCCCACTAGCCCAGATACGTTGTAAACAGTGTTTTAAGAAATGTAGTTGGTACATATTTCCGAATAGTATAACATATAATAATGTTGAATCATTTTCTTTCTATTCAATTTAGTTGGAATTTATTTATTTTATTCGTAAATTGGCTTGAGGACGTTAGTGTTGAAATCCCATGTGCCACACGATTTTAGCCTCGTGTTATTCTTCCACCCTTCGCATGTTAAACTATCGTTGTGGAAATAAAATAACCATGTTGAGAAGCGTAAAGTCGCGTAATTTTCTCCCCACAGTGGAAAAGGCTTGCAGAGTTGCCGACAAGCGGCGGTCGTGTGGAAGGGATGGGTCAGACAGGACGTGTTCATTGTTTTCAGAGGGAAGGAATATTCAGGGCAGGCGATGCTAGCAAACAGTCTGTCCAACAGAAAGGGTGGATAAACAGCATCTCAGCAAATTTTTGACCGAAATAAAATAACTTTAAGGGATAAATTGAAGTAAAACATAAAAAAACCGATGCGACAGGATGATAGTTGTAAATACCAACACTGGATTCTTGATTTGAATAAAAATATCAGGGTTTAAAATTTATTATCCTTATCCTCATTTGGCTTCCGAACTCGTTTATAAAACGTTTTCTATAGAATTCGTCTATAGAACTTTGGTACCATTTGTGTATGACAAACCCAGATCTATATGAAAATACACTTAAAACCCTATAAACTTTTATACAATGATTTATCATTTCTGTATAGAGGACTTGTGAAATTAAGCCTTCCACTTGAGGTTACCGAAGCAAGGTTATCCATGTTGGGGAACCGCTGTTAGCGGCAAATTCAAATTCAACTACAGTGTATTTATTTCTCGACGAGGCGTATTCGATTCACTTATAAGGTGAATTTACTTTATTTTGCCTTTCTACTTAATCAGATTATTCAAAATACCGCTATCCATAAAAATAGGATGGGTAAAACTATGAAAACCGATGAGATAGGAGGTGGAGGAGTGAGAGATATGCGTAGGTACCCACATAGCTATCGACGAAAAAATTGGGTAGCTGGGTAGGAAAATTTCCTACTCCATGGCTTTGTATAATTTAGAAGTTGTTGGTATTGTGGCTTTGACTTTGTCACAGTCGTGAAAATGAAACCACAAAATATACCTAAGGTGAATATTGGAGGACCACTTTTACCTACTGGAGCTTGAGTACTGCCCGCCTTTAGTCTAGTTCAGTTTCCTGTTCTGTGAATGCTAGTATTTGTTTTAATAATTGGTCTTTACTAAGTTTAGTGTCGTTTTTAATTAGTATTACATACCAATCTGCCATTGAAATTATTCGGTCTCGGAAGAAGATGTAGGCACCTAGGTAGGTACCAGGTGCAATGCTACTGTTTGGGCTAGCTGATGGTCGAAAGTTTTGTTCGTTTTTGCGAAGCAGAGGTGTGAAACAGGGAAAGAAAAGTCCCAGTCATGCAGCATGATCGTATGAGCGAATTTTTTTGAAATTATCTATGTATTATAACATATTAAATTGTATTAAAATTTGTGCGATTTCAGTAGAAAGAAATTTTTAAAACGAATTTTATGGCCAAAAACTCGAACTAATTAAAATTTGGTGACTCTAAAAAGATTTTGGATTTTTAAGTTTTTTTTCAGTTTTCATATACTTTTCAGCAAATATTTATGAAATTTAAGAACGTTTTTTAGCATAATTTTGAGCAATTTTTTAAAATGTTCTTGCTGATTGCTGATAATTCTGTTTTGAATGAAACTCTGCTAAAAAAGATTAATTTAAGGGCCTTCCTAAGTCAAAAAATGAAAAAAAAAAAAAAAAAAAATGTTTTTTTTTGTTATTTGCCTAAAAAAATTCTCCATTAATTACTGGTTTGTTTGATACCAAAATATTGGGGGTTTGGCACAATGAAAGTCCAGAAAAACGCGTTCAAAGTTGGGCGTTTCGCAAACTCCAGCTAACTGAAGCTGAGTAGTTTGTGGTGACTAGGTAACTTAGGGTACTGAAAAGAAAATTTTGGGTAGTTTTCAAATAACACATTGTGGACTTGAAAATTCTAAATTTGAGTTGGAAAATTATCTTTTTTTTATTTATTCATTTATTTTATTTTATTTTTTTTTAAGCTCATATTTTTGAAAAACGCTTTTCGGAATGGAGTAAGACTATTGATCAAACAATTCAGTTATGAATAACTTTATTCAAAATATTTCCAATAACAAAAGCAAAGCAAATGTAACACCACGGAGAAAAACTGCAGCACAGTAAACGGAGAAAAACTATCTCAGATTAGGGAACTATTCAACTGTAAACAAACAGATTGATAAGAACTTCTTCCACTGTTTCAATGAGCATGGATACTATATTTTTCCATATAAATGCTTCCATAGGCATCTGAACTCTTTGTTGGAGCTAGGCAAGTACTTTTTGGACCCGTTGTTGAATTCGAATGGGGAAAGGCCCCGACTCTCCGTGAGAACGCGCGAAGCGGGAGCCGGTTAGCGTTTTCGCTTGTTTCTCAAAACAACGTTTTTGAACATGTTGGTTCACTTTTCACAGCAACTTCTAGACATATCGAGCTAATTTTTTGTTTGTTTTGTTTTGGAATAGATACAGTATATACTGACATTTTTTCAGCCAAATCAGTAAAATGCCAATGGGGTTAAAGAATGAAAACCTGAAGTGAAAATAAGGGTTTGAGACAATTAACATAAAAAATATAAATTTTCATTTTACAAAGCTAAAAAAATGTCAATGTACAGTTCAAATCTATATCTAACTAATAAAAAAAAAATTTAGGTTCGTACCACATGCCATTACTGAGAAAACGGTACCCAAAAAAGCGCTATTTTACCCTATGACTTAGGAAGGCCCTTCACTAAATTAATCTCTCTATCTAAGATTAATTAATTTATTTATGTTGGTAATGGATATGTCGATATTTCAATTTATCCCATGCTCGTATCACACCACATCTTCCATGTCAAGATTCTCTTTTCGTATTGTAATTGGAACAATGGACTTAGGCACTCATCAGTCGTAGTAGCCGTTAACCTATTTTCTTAACTACTGAATGTTCTCCAGGGTGGATTCGAATGAGCGTGAAAAATGTTAATGGGTGATTAGACCGAAAATAGAGTAAAACGCCGTTAAGCGCAACTTTCTATCTTAATCCGTTTTTTAACTGTAACATAATTTGGAAATATTGAGAAAATTTGGGAAAATTTGAACTAAAAATGCCAGTTACATGCACAAAATGAAAATAACTCAAGTCTTTTATAAATACCTGTTACCTACAGTTGGGAAAAAAAGGAGTGGTTCAGGATTAGACTTCCAAACAGATCTCTTCAAATTAAGTGTTGTATGCCACCTCCCAAATTTTCCAAACTACCCCCAAGTCGATGGAAACTGAGGGGAGAGTCCCCCCCCCCCCCCCATATCCCCCCTATAGCGACACTCTGCTTACGTAGAAAGCGTGTGTGAAAGATTGAAACAGGAGTAATTACTCGATGCCACTCCCACGATGCACACGTGAAGCATTATGAAACATTGAACCTACCAAAGCGAATTTATGTTGTTATCTCGACCGATCAATTGACGTCAATACCATTTATAGCACGCGCCCTATTTAAAAATTGAGAATACGAAAAAGGCCGGTCATTTCCCACTATGAAATGAACCAAGATCGATCATTCCGTCACTCCTCCATTATCTAAGGCTTTCAACTTGGGTTTTATATTTACATGAAGTGATCAATTCGTACATTGAGAGTCCTTCCTAACTTTCGCTGTTTCGATTAGCATTTGTTTACCATCACGGCCAATTTAAAAATAGGTAACCCATAATGATTAAAAATATATCCTTCACCTGTTGTGGACAGAAACGTCTGAACAACAACAAGGTGGCTCGTGAAAATGAAAAAGGGAACGTCAACCAGCTATGTGTAAGGAGATGATATGGGCCGGAGTGGTGGGTTTAGTATAGTTCTTATACTATTTACAGAAACATCTCATGTCCCTTAATAGGCATTACTACTGAATGGTATGATTAGTATTCCTACTAATAGTACTAGTTTTGTGCGGTTAATTTGTTCCTGGGTTTCACTGTTGGTTGGCAACAGATTGTGGCATATGAAGGCAAACGTTCTTCTCCTCTTCCTTTGGGAGCTGAAGTGAGACACGGTTCTATCATTGGCCCCCTGGTGTTCAACATTTTTGTGAGCGACCTGACATATGCACTACAACACCAGCAAGCACATGCATACCAGTACACCGCAGATACGTCGGTTGTAATTTCGGCGGATACTGCAGAGAGGCTGACTTATCTGGTTGCCAAAACGCAAATGGTAATGGTTGAATAGTCTGATGCTAACAGGCTCGTATTGAAACCTTCCAAGACAAAGATTATCGAATTAAATTTTGGCACCAAGAATACCGTGATCATGAGTCGTTGTTGGGTCTCGAAATCTCTAGCAAGCTGAGTTGGGCTCCACACATTGCCAATCTTTCGACCACGCTCTCTCTCCATATTCGCCCACAGGAAGCTTTTTAATTTTTGTATCAAGTATCAATTGCATATTTAAATTTTTCCATGTTATTTAAAACAAATGTACTCATATTCTCAAGGTGTGTTTGTGGAACAATCGTGCGGAACCTTTGTGAATACAGTGTATTACTATAGTGACGGATTCTAACAGGTAAATACACATCTCTGCATATTGTGGCACATCGACACAGAGATAGATCTATTCATATATGTATATGTTTATTACATCGATATTCTAACATGCAGAAGCTACTCCAGATCAATATTCTACAAATAACATTCTACTATCTCTTTTGACAAATCTAGTTGATTTTTTAAATTACTGTTGATTTATTTCTGAAAGTAAAATTTCAAACAAAATAAATTAATCAATTAGTAGAAAAGGAAATTAATTGCTTGTTTGTTGATTGTATGACAATAATAATGAAACAGAAAGACCTTTGGGAGCTAATTTGATGTGCATCTTCATGGATTAGTAAGTTTAAACGAAGTTTAAACGAACCATAGGTTGCATCTAACTAAAAGAAACTGGCAAACGATCCTTGTATGTCTTCTGTTCCCAGCCTAGTAGTGGTTGCGATCATGCTTACCAAATTAACTGAAAAGAATCACCTGTATGTGAACAATTATTCAGACAACCACGCACATACCTTAGATTGCTGGCCACGCACTGTGCAGTGGTTAACATAATACGGTTAGGTAAATCGAGAGCTTTCCAACGACTGGATTTTTGTACGATGATAAATGCCTTAGATACAGTTCCGTAGCAAAGATTTGGTTGTAAGCGTTAATCATCAGAAAATCAAAATCAAAAGTAATTTAGTAATGCTTGTCGGTAACGTAACGTATCTTAGGTAACACTTTTCGATTCTATGTGCCAAAGTAAAGACATATAAAATGTCAAAATAACTAATAAATATTTGACTAATAAATCTCGGAATGTTACCTAACTCTCATTGGTATAAACCGCTTCGGAATGTACTATTAGCAGGCTGTAGGAACGAAATTCGCAAACTTCATCATCATATCCGTTTTATGGAATCCCTATTTTCCGAACTTGATGGCCTCAAATCGCGATAAAACCAATATTTTATAATATACTACGTTGATTGTTGACAAAGAAATTTCCGTCTCTCTACCAGTATAAAGGTAAATATGTATTGAAACACACCACCTCGGCTGAGAATATAAAATCTCCAGTCATCGGTTGGTTTCCGTATAATTTCTTTAAAAATGGATTTTTAAAAAATGAAGAAAATTGCTAATATTCTGAAAATATAAATGATATATTTGTTGGTGTGGAAAACCATTCAGAAAGAGTTTGTTTGTCACAGCTTAAACTATAAAAATTTTGTAGATGACAAGTATTTCAGAGTAAGAATTTCAGCAAAACTTAATTTAAAAAGTTCACAAGAATGCTTGTTGTGGAACTTTTACAGCTTTTCAAAAGGAAACATAATTGATTTATGTTTTGTTTTGATGTTATGTTGATTTACGTGTTGATTTGTGTTCTTAAATGAATCGGGACGTACAAGTGCAGGTAGGAAATATATGTGTGGATGGAAGAATTATAGTACCTAACAGTTCTTTATGGCTCTAATGTTTTTCATTTAATTTGAGAAATAAACTAATTTTACGTTAATTAAATAAATATTTAATGAGTGTTATTATTATGGTTTGGTATTCTGCATTTTCATCCTCTAGTAATTCGTCAAAGATTCAAGAATTCAGTTAATATTGTCGAATTGCCTTAATTTTTTGTTAAGTTTCGAAGCCGATTCGATAGACGCTTTGATATTTTGTATGTTGATGTTTATTGCCAATTCGATTCGCTTGATATTTTCGGAAAGCCTTTGTATGGTAAGTTTGCATCACTCCTGTATTTTTTAGCACATTTACTAACTCTGGGACTGAAAATACCTTCTTTAGGACCAAAAACGGAATAAGAGAAATATGAACGTATTTATTCAATTTGAATCCTCTGGTTTTTAATTTTTCTGACCCCTAATTCGTTCTTAATGTTCGCGAATATTTATGATAATGATTTTTGGTGTCCCAAGTTGTTAAATCAACTCCCGAATTTAGTATAGTGGCACGAAATGGACGGTGTCCCAAGGAAGGGATACTGGCATCTGACTTCGAACCAACACAAAGTCATTTTTCTATTTTTTGTAACAAACGTTGAATCCATATCATCATTATTGTTTGGTATTCACAATTTCACCCCCCTTTAATTCGTCTAAGGTTATTTTTCTCTTTCCCGTGGATCTCTGTAATGTGTACCTGTAGGTTGTTATATGTATGATGTCATAGATGTCTGAAGAAAAAAATTCGTCTCTTAGTGTCCGAGAAAGTCTCCCTGTCAAATTTCAACTT
This sequence comes from Adelphocoris suturalis, assembly GCA_030762985.1. Classification (NCBI taxonomy): domain Eukaryota; kingdom Metazoa; phylum Arthropoda; class Insecta; order Hemiptera; family Miridae; genus Adelphocoris; species Adelphocoris suturalis. The sequence continues at coordinate 67,264,411 of CM061042.1, read as the reverse complement.
CCAAGTTTCTTTCTGGTCTAATAGAGATTGCAATCTTGTTTACAAAATTAACTGAGAAGGATCACGTACGTAAACAATTATTAAGCCAACCACACTCATACCTCAAATTGTTAGCCACGTACTGAACAGGGGTTAACATAGTACGGTTAGGTAAATTGAGAGCTTTCCAACGACTGGCGAACGATTTTTGTTCGATGATAAAAGCCAAAGATACAGTTCCGTAGCCTCAATGATTTGGTTGTAAGCGATAATCATCAGAAAATAGGATCGGTAATTTTGACTCACTTTTGGCCGGGTTATAATGGCAAAAACATGTTCTATGTTAAAAAATAAAATTACGATGCAAAAGATACAATCAATCCGTGCAAATGAACTAGGGAATGTTAACATTGAATGAATACACTTTCAGCGGATATCCTAATTATTGTTTGGTATTTACATTTTCATCACCTAGAAAGGAAGGTTATTTGTGTCTTCCCCTATGGACCTTTTAACATTTTCTATTGATTTCCTCTTACAATGTAGCTGTTCCTATGGAAATGCAACTCGGTTAGTTTTCATCCGACAGAAACGGTTCACCACTCGTTGGAAAGATCTCAATTTAGGCAGAAATCTTATCTTGCCTAAATCATTCCGAAAATGAAAGCAACTGTGCACCACGCTAAGTCATTAATGAAGTGTAAACAATCATCAAGATATAATAACTTGACTTGGTAGTAACCCGGGTGGTTTACGACGTGTTTCATTAACCAAGTGAAAAATGAAGTTTGATAGGGAGGCTCTCTGAAGACGAATGAAATGGCGGGTTCATTATTAGCTGAGTTACCACATGAATCAATCATCTTGAATCATTCACTACCCATAACCATAAATATGAGTCAATGTTTCTCCATGAATTGGAGAAACTGGTCTAAAATGCTAAATGTATGCTTGTTTTTTATCACGTCTATTGTCATTGATGTCAGATACAACGAAATAAAATTGATGAGAATCACAATGACGACAAAAAACGATACAACCAATTCATACAAATGAACTAATTTAATCATTAAACAAATTAACGTTCAATGGATACCATCATTTTAGTATTAAACATTTTCATCCCCAACTAAGATTATTTCTGTCTTTCCCTTGGGCATTTTAAATATATACCTGTAATGTATTATGTATGATCATTATGATGATGTCATTATGTCAGCTATAACAAAAATAAATAAATAATAAATCAAATTACGAAAAAAATTTCAATTAATTTGTACAAGTGAACCAATTTTTAGTTAAATAAATTAATGCGTTTTTGGGTATCTTTTTATTATGATTATGTATTTTGCATTTTCATTCTCTTGTAATTTGGCAAAGGTTATTTCTCTCATCTCCTTGTTTGTTTCAATTTATACTTGTGATTAATAAATTCTCAGGCTGAATTAATAAATTCTGTTCTCATTCATGTCAGGCGCAACCAAATAAGATTGATGAAAATTACAATTACGAAAAAAAAAAAAAAAAAAAAAAACGTTATTTACGTAAAAGCCAATCAGGAGTAGCTTGGTAACTAAATGATAATAAATAATGAGATGAAAATAAAAATAGATAGGAAAGGAAATTACCTCGGGCGGTGGCATAGGGAGCCGCCAGTGCTGCCCGGGCCCCTCGTCCATCTGATGTCCTCCTCGAACATCTCCAACTCTCATGGAGACCTGCTCCGGTCCTCAAGCCCCATCTTCCCCTACGCGACTATCGAGAAGGGAAGGAAGATAGTTGTTTATAGCCCTTTAGACATTTATTGATTGACCCCAATCCCCCTTGACCCTAACCCCCAACACCACCCCCTCAGACCCTTAAGTTTACCGTTCGAAAAAAAAAAAGTTTCACCCCTGAGAAATTTTGACGTCAAATTTCGTGTAGTGTGATGTCAAATTGGAAAGAATCCCTGTGTTCTCGAAGGGGTCACGGGGTAGCTTCAAAGGCACCCCTTTTACCGCTCACGCTCTGATACATGTATTGATTTTTCGTTAGGTCACGGGAGGGAGTTTATGAAACCTTGTTTACATATTTAATTTGTCCTTTGTTCGTCCAAAAAATACAGTAAAATAACAACAAAAAGGTGCGATTTGAACTCAGGAAAAAAATCAATTCAGTCACATCGATCGGACATCCACAAAATCGGTTTATCAAAGTGAGAGGTTTCGTTTTTGCCAAGTGTGAGGTTTTTAGCTACGCACTCGGGGCACGTTCACAAGGTATTTGAGTGATTTGTGAAGGAAGCTACTTACTATGGTCGTCCAACAAACTAAACTATCGGTGGGGTGTCCATACCTAACGGGTGATATCTGCTCGTCATATTCGGAGCACCTAGGTCGACGTAACGGTGGAACTCCAAGTAGTAAAATACAACATGGGGCTGGCAGGTCGGGTTTTCGAACGCGGAGGGTGGTCGCGCATGCGCAGTGGCCATCGCGAGATTATGTTGGTCGTTGCCAGGGACGGCGGGTATCGACAACTTGCGCCCTGCCGCCCCCGAAGCTTTCCCGCGGAATTGAAAAGGGGAAATCGTAAAATGAGGATAAGCAACGAAATGTCTGGTTTTTCTGGTATTTTCTACCATCGGACGTGATCTTAGCGGCTACTGCTGAAATGCGCTAAGCCGACTGATCGCATGGGCTGATCTATCAAAGGAGGTATTTTTACCTTCTTGATTCCAGATTCAAGAATGTTTATTGGCTCAATATATAAAATATAGCAAGATGATAAAAAATACTTGAAATAAACAAAATGAACTATTCTTTGGCAACGTAATATGCACTTGTGCCCATAGAGGCCTAAAAGTTCAAAGAATTTGTGTCTTTCCGTGGAGTTGTTACCCAACTTGTTATTATAAAGTCATAGAAATTTTAAAACAAGAATAACGTGTTAACACAACTTACATCATGGACTTAATCATGAACTTAAGCCTACCACGTAGATACTTTTCAAGACTTTCAAATTGCAAAAGTTACGTACATGAATTCTATGGTAGTAAAATAAATTTAAGGCAACAACTTATGAATTCCTCCTGTATAATTCAAGTTTTATTTTGGGCCTGATGTTTGGCCTATTTGCAGTTCTCGTAGAATCTACCTGGGACCAATTGCTACCATCAATTCCACTTTAAAAAACGTGCATACAAGATTCTAACGTGCATACAAGGAATCTAACAAGATTCCTTGATCTTTAAGAGCTCCAGCTCCTCATGAAGCAAATCTTTTGTATACATAAAAGACTTATTTAAAATTATACGCCATATGGTGTTACGTACAATGTCCAGAGGCGAAGGGAGCTTTTACAAGCCCCACTCTAGTGGAACATTCTAGTGGACCCTCAGGTCAACAGATTCATGATAAAAGTAAAAACTCGCAACAGAACCCAAAACAACAACAATCGCCAAATCAGTTTCAAAAGAAACAATTTATGCAACAAGGCAAATAATTGATACAACAGAGTAACTTCAAACCGAAGGTACGACTACAGGCGCAATCGCCAAATAATAACCATAACAACAAACAGCACCCAACGCACACGAGTGCTAGAACCACTACAACTAACTACGTATCCGATGAATGTGATGCAAGGCAATGATACCCCCGAAAATGATCCTAATTTGGAAGTTAAATCTATTGATGAAGAGAACCCTTTTTTAGGATAAGAGGTGGAGGACGAATTTTCTTTCTTAACATAAAAGTCGGAAATTCGTTGCTTTATATTGTATCCGATAAACATAATTTAAGAATAATGATTTACACTGGAGGTACACGAAGTTTTGTAAATGAACATATAGCTGATTTTCTTCAAGGAGTATAAAAGGAAATCAACCTATAAAGCCGTAACTCTTCATGGAGAAACACGAGGTAAATATTGTGTGATACTTCCATTGTCCAAAATACTCAAGTGTAAGAATAATCATAATAATGAATTTTATGTATTTAATTTTCACCAAGACTTTGACATGCTAATTGGTACAGTCTTAGCTAGAAAAGTAGGTGCCAGATGCTTATTCGACAAAAACCTCTTCATATTAGAAAAAAGGTCTATACCCCTTTATTAATATGATTATGACGTAGGTACATCAAACGATAATCTTAGAGCCTAGAAAAATTCAACTAGTAAAAGTCAATATCCCAAACATAACGAAGGTTCCTGCTCTCATTCAGTATAAAGAGCAAAGTGGAGTTGAAATTCCAAATCGTATTGTTCAATTGTTCAATAATATGGTTGGATAAATCGAGAGCAATCGAACGAATTTTGTGGGATGAAAAACGACGAAGTACCATTTCCCTAGCAACGACTCGGTTGTAAGCGGAAATCATCAAAAAATTTTCATAACGCTTTCTTCGTCACACCTAACGTCACACTTTTTGAGTTATGTGGTGCCATAGTAAAGACATGAAATGTCAAAAATTCAACAGAAAAATTCACTTCAATTTCATTAAAACAAGCTAATAAATTAATAAAACCCCAAAAATTGCAACAATATAAAAATTGGTTTTGTGTAGCTGAAAAAGTTTATTAGGAATAACATGTAAATAGTGATATATTTTTCATCTAATTTTCCGATTAGAGGAAAACTTTCGATGGGCGGGAAGAAAATTCATTTGCGACGACGTTTCTTTTGACGGCCGCCCATAATTCGTTAGTTTCTATTGTGGTCTTGGGTTCATGGTTATGTGGGGTTTTGTGAATCACCTCACATAAGTACATCTGTTTTAGCGTATGATTTACATCGCATTTGCCCACCCCTTACACTAAAATTCCACCTTCTTACACCCCCAGCTAATAATTTATGATAATTATATTTGAATCCGTCAATAAATGCAACAGCCTCTTGACGGCTTCCGCCACTAACAAATTTCACGTCCGACATGGTGCACGGAGAGAGGTAATCGACAAACTGATGGTAAATGCCCCAAGGATTCATGTCGATTCCAGTGCACTTTCTCTTAACCTCTACGGGATCACTCGGGACAATCTATTTTCGAGATTGCGAAGTGAAGGGGATCACTCGGGTGTCTCAACTTTCGCCCCTCGGACTCGACGGGAGCACTGGAGCCGTAGCCCGTTTATTTCCACAAAAAATAAAGAGTTACAATGTTAAATCGATTTCGACGGTTAGGCCATCATCAGTAACAAATAATAACTGAACACAAATATGAGAAAGAACACAGCTTATATAGTCAGAGGTGAAGGGAGATTGAATCCCATTGGTCGAGAGAAAGGCAAGGGGGCTGGAGGTACAACCAATTAAGTGCAAGTTAAGTGAAGGGGGCTTATAGCTAATGAAGCGAAGGGAGGGGAAGAATTACTGGTTTCAACAGTTTGAAGGGATAATTCCAACCTTTATAGAAATGGACTATCAGAAGAGAAATATGTTGAGGGATATCGTCATTTATACATTTACCAGATCTGTCACTTTTGATAATTTCGAATTCTTCAAGTACAAACAACATACCTCCCTTTGGAAAAAATGAAGAAATTCTACAAACTGTTATCTGTCAAATCAAAATTGTAATTATGATTGGATTCCTGAAGATGTTTTGCAAATGTAGACCTACCCTTATTTTCCATGAAATCCTCCTAATGCTCTTCTATTCTTTCCCTGAATCCCCTACCAGTTTGACCGCAATATTCGTAGCCGCAAGAACATATTAATTTATAAACCCCACTTTTATTCTGAACATTAATTTTGTCTTTAACGGAACTTAGTATTGTTCTAAGACTATTTCTAGTTTTAAAACCCACTTTGTAATCCCTCGATGATAGAATTTTTCCAAATATATCAGAAATTTTCCCGTAATAAGGTACTTATCCATTTTTTTTCTTCTAAAGTTACATCTTCCCTAACCAGATTGGAAGAATTTAACTTCTCGATAAAATATAAGAAAGGCACACAAATCAGCACTGTGGATGCTCTTTCTAGAATCCAATTTAACCATAATCAATTAAACACAGAATCAGTGAAAGTTAACGTTGATGAAGATGAAGATAATGAAACAGTACATCCAAATGGGAATGGAAATGACAATGCGGAAATTCCAATTAAAGAAACAGCCATAAACCACTGTAAAAATCAAATAATAATTAAAGTTAAACAAATAAAGAAAGAAAACCCCATAGTAGAAAACACACTGATACACGGAGATAAAAACAGAATAAATGTAACTTTCCCAGAAACGAATCTAGAAAACCACATATAAAATTTCATTAAAGAATATGTAATACCAAATAAATCGTATGGAATCTACTTTGAAACAGATATCTACCCGATTTTCGCAACCACGCTAACAATATACTTCAACAACAGAAAGTTCAAACAGAATAAATATAACAAAAGACTACTAGAGGTTGAAAACAGAGACCAACAAATCGAAATTCTGAACCACTACCAAAAAGGAGTAATCACCGAGGAATAGATGAAACGTATGAAGAAATTAAAAGACATTATTTCTGGTCTAACTTAAAAGAAAATGTTCAGAACTGCATAAATCAATGCGAACTTTGCCTCAAATGCAAATATGATCGCCATCCGTTTAAACCAAAATTTAATCTAACCCCGACGCCGAAAAATTGAGGGATGTCAACCGAGCGGCTATAGCCGAATGTTGCTGCTATTAATAGTGGTTGTTCATTCTTCTGCTCTTGCTCAATGTAACAGCTCTTATCGGATAATGGACACTCGTTGTCCTCGAAGTCGTTCGCGGACTTAATGGAAAAACGGGAACTCATCGTCAAATTTTCCTGGCTAATTTACAACAAATTGACAATAAATACTAAAAAAACTAATTTCATACATTTTTCGATGACTCATAAGACACAGTCAATTCAAAACACTCTGATATTGCACCACTCCGAATGTAGGACATAAATTATTGCTCAAATTGTAAAATCATAAGTAAAGTTAAAATGCAAGGTATTTAGGGGTGTATTTCGATAAAATAAGTCTAATATATAATAAATCTAAAGTGGGATTGGCAAATAAAATAGATCAATAATAAATTAAGAAAATTAATTTATATTTTTGCAAAATTGAGAGCCTTTGTAGATACGAAATGTCCGATGATGGTGTATAACGCGTTTGTTAGTTCAATGTTATTGTATTGTCTTCCAACGAGGAGTGGAGAGTGGAGGGTATGCCTCCGTATATAAACCAGTAATTGGAACTCAAAAATCAGTTATCCGCATCATAACTAATTCAAATTACCTAAATCATTTTCTGCCCTTATTCAGACGATCGAAGACTCTTCCTTTCCCAAAGTTGATGGAAATAGCTTGTTTAAAACAAATGTTAATGAAGAATGCAATATATCCACCTGTCCGTTCGCTGAATACAAGGTCAAAGGAAACCTATATAGTCAATTTACCACCACATCGAACAACTTGCGCAGCTGCACTAGAGATATAAGGCAATTAGTATATTTAACGAGTTATCATTACAGAATAAAAAGAAACTTCTGCTATGAAACACTAATAACATATTTAAATGTTTAACAATTATCTATTTACATGAACTGTAAAAATATGGATGTATTTTAGTTGAGGAAATAATATTTAAGTTCCATTGATTTTACGAGGAATGTTGTTATTCGCGCGAGAGATAGGATGAGATGAATTATTGTTTCTCGGGGAGTAGTGACCAGGACCTCATTTCCCAACACGAGCTATTGCAGCTCATATGGGAAATTAAATTTCTAGCATCATTTGAGTGTTTTATTTAGTATACCAAGTATTGTTTCATTTTATCACAATGACTGTAAATTTTCATTTTTTGACATTTCATGTCTTTGCTATGGCACACAACCAAATTTTCGTTATGTCACGTTACGTTACGTTACGAAATATCCTCAATTTCTGATGATTTCCGCTTACAACCGAGACGTTGCTAGGGAAATGGTACTTCGTCGTTTTTCATCCCACAAAATTCGTTCACCATTCGTTCGAAAGCTCTCGATTTATCCAATCATATTATGTTAACTACTGCGAAGTGCGTGGCCAACAATCACAGTTATAAGCATGGTTATTTGAATTATTGTTTACACACAGGTGATCATTCTCAATAATTGATATTGTGAACATGATTGCAACCGCTTGTTAATTTCTGATTGCATACGAGTCTGCTACACATACCTACGCGTCTGCAACTGAAGACATGAAATGTTCCAATGTGTTGCAGACTCGTATGCAAGCGTTTCGTCTTTACATTCTTTCTTAGTCGATTACAAAGGTTTAAATAATTATTTTTGTTATTTGACATGAAATAAATAAATAAATGTAAAAAAAAAAAAAAAAAAAAAGTTCTCCCCCATTCAACCCGCGCTCAAATAGTATGACGGAAAAATAAGTTTCTATTTTGGAGAATGCATCAAGTAAGAAAAACCAAGTGCTGTGGAATCCGTCTCATCCATTCCACTAATACAAGAATAGAATGCATGACGCCTGGAATTTACAAAAAATAGTAATTGAATAAATACAGTAGAAAAAAAAACGGACGGTAGACCTACGATTAATTTTACACATTACTAGTTCATTATGCTTACCTAGCAATATTAGTTTATAACTCAGCTTTCCTTGACACTACAGCAGAGGCTTAGGGATCATGAGATGTGATAAAATGAGAGCACTCAAAAAAGTGGCGGCCGATTCTCCTGCTACGAAAACTAATCATTATTAATTTGATCATTAAAATTATTCGTTATTAAATTATTATAAATATGAATAGATAGGTACTTGAGAAACCCCCCCCCCCCCCCCTATGGATTACGATAAATTGAATAGAAACCAATATGAACAGTTCATTACAACAGTTATTACTTACCAACAAATTCGATGATGACAGAAATAACAATAAAAATTCTATAAACCTATCTTGAAGAGCTGGTGTGGACGCGGCTTTAAGGGAACTCCCTCAACTTCATCTGGCATGGCACCTACGGCAGCCTTATCAACATATTTGCCCAACTCATTAGTCATGTTTCCTCTGCCTCTGGGCACTCTCGATCAGCCACCTTCAGGAAATCATTATTACCTAGTCAGGAATCACAAACGATTTTCAAAGTAGGGCTTGACTGTGGGCTACAGAAAATTGTGCATGCCACTCAACTCAATGTTAGGCACCCTTGTAACCCCTCAAATCCTAATTCTTGGAATATGAATTATGGCCTTGACTCCTGATATTCTTCAACCCACTGCGGCCATCCACCACCAGTCGGGGAAACCGGTATTCGGAGCAGGAACAGGTTTTCGGCTAGAATCGCTTGGTTGGCACCCACTACGGTAGATCGGGTTTTCCGGAGACATATACAATTGTCAGCGCTACTAGCGGATTCTTTAGACAACAGCTCAAGATCAATGGTTTTCCGGAACCTATTCTGATTTCTGATGGAAACCCGAAAGCCTTGAAGCCTTCATCGTATCGTGTGATCATGATGATGGTCTTGTATTTCAATTGATAAGCAATAATCTCATGTGCTGTTAGTACTAATTAGTTTACAACTTTTCCTTAACAATTAACGGGTAATCTGAATCGTATAATTATTTCACAGTTTATAACTTAGTGGTTGGGGTTTTGAGGTGACATTTCCCCTCTTGTGTTTACAAGTTAAGTAATCTAGCCAGATTATTTTACAGGTTCTTCATTCGAATCTTTCCGCAAATATCTCTCTTGTCTCTAACATGGCAGATTCCCGTGCTGATGAGGATGTTGTGCAGGTTGCCAAAAGTAGAGATGGAGGCGAGCGCAAGCGAATCGTCGAGAACATTTCACTGGGTGAGTCCAGCGATGTTTCTATTCCAGTTAATGTTTCTATTTCCCTTTGCTACCGGTCCAGTAGAATGAGAGTAGGATTGAGGAAATTTTCAGACGCATTGAAAATTAAGATCAACAGGTTTGATTCAGCCTTTCGAACGTTTCAGGATCAGTCTTGTGTATGCATTAGGTACGTTTTTCGATTTTCGAAAATGAATTTAGCATTCAAATTCCTTCATGTTATTGACGAAAGAGAGACAACATGATTCTAACATGACATCATGCAGAGTATCTCAAGAGTCCGCTCCCCCGCCCATCCTAACCTTTCCACTATTTTTGAGATATCGAAGTGAAACTTGAAGACCGTTTTCGGGGTGCCTGATGCCTAAAAGTACCTCTCTAATGTTAAGAAAAAACCGCACTTCTTCATGGTTCTTCAGCTCTAATCCAAGATCAAAATGAGATATTACAATTTTCTGGTTTCACCATCGTGTTCAGCACGAAAAAATCTATAAAATGAGGTCACTCGGCAAAAAAAAAAAAAAGTTTTCGATTGAGTACCCAATACCATGGCTAGTCCAAAAACTTTTGGATTTTTTTCTTCTGATTTTAACAACGTACTAACCATGTTTACTTAACCAACTTCGCACTCAAGTTGAATCAGAATTTCAACTAGCTTCAATGAGCTAGCCATTGATGCACCTTTGAATGATTTAAAAACAAATGTAGGAAATTCGCGGGATAACGAAGATCGACGTTTTTCTTTTGGGCGATCCTCCATGATCAATCGTGTCAATGATGACGTCTTAATTAAAGATTGGCTAGGAGTTCATTCAATAATAATTTGCGCATGTCTACCTTTTCTGATCACGAATCTGATAAATTTCCTAGATGAAATTGAAGAATTTTTTGAAGCCTATCACTTTGTCAACAACAAAGATTTAAATTGTAGTTGTTGGAAATGCTAGAATCACCTAATAGATGCTATAGATTTCGTCGTAATGCCATTTTAAATTACGAACAGTTTGAAATTGAATTTATGGATGAATTCTAGTGCATTGATTTACTGTCGAATTTGATCCCTAGCTTGTTTAATGGTTGCTTTACTGGTGAATCGATGAACATTTATATGCAATTAACTTAATTTCAGACCTGAAATAATAAGTTCAACACAAATTCCTGAACATGTGGCCATTCAAGTGACAAATGAATATTTCCCGCCACCTGCCCAATATGATCTTGATATTATGCATACCTATTGAAAAATATTATATTTTCTTGTAAAATTGCGCATATTGGATAGACTAGGATTTGAACAAAGGAGTAAGTGGGTACCAGGGGTCGTTACCGAAATAACGATGCTGACAAGGGCTTTATTTCTAAAAACTCTCTAGATAGTTTTCAACATTCAAAATATAATTCGAATCCATCATGAAAATCTTGGTCCTCAGAGCCCGATCCGACTCAGCATTATGGGAGAGAGGATCACGTATAGGTACCACAAATACGTAGTCAGAGGCCAAATCAAAATTAGATGGGTTCTTCTCCACCAGTTACCCAAACTTGAGGGGAGATCAAAATGGAGGAAGCCACGCTACTAGGGGCTTACGCAGTGCTTGACCAGAGGGATGGTTTTCAACGAAATTGTCCAAAAATAATTTATTTCAATTTAATCAGCCCTGATTACGTCATCTGTCTCCAAGCAAGGCAGGACACATTTTGCACTTTAATTTTGAAGTCCAATTTCACTAAAGTTTCCACTAATGTTAATTCTAATAATTTTTTGTAGACATAATACGACGTGGTCATGTTGTTCTTGTTCTGATAGATATTTTTGTTCTCTTTATTCATTGATTATTTATTTCTTCAAAATCTTCATGTATGGGTGGGTATTGAAAGTGCCTACCTACCTCCATTAATCGGTTCGCCATATGTGATCTTGGTAGTGGACTAGTAAAGAAGCTAGTTGATAGTGGTATTGTTTATTCGTACATTTCCGAATGATTTTGAAAGAAAATGAACTACAATTTTAAGTCGTTTGCCTCTGTAAAAAAACACATCAAAGGTGCAATTAACAACAGGGTCTCTTCTTATTAGGGAACAGGTTTTGGTTTCCATGTGCTTAAATAATACATCTTCCAGCATAAATTGTTTGGTGGTTTAAGACTTTGATCAGAACTTTCATTATAGAGATGCACTCTCTGATTGATATGATGGCTATAATCAACATCAAATAAGGTAAAATAACTTTTCATTCAGTCAGTTTGAGAATGTGTTATCAAAAGTTCTGGGTAGAATTAAACATTTTGACTATCGATTACGTGTAATGGTGCCTATTCTTAGAAAATTTTAAGTTGGGTAAGTATTACTTTGTCCCACTACACATGAGGGATCTAGTGGGTGTGGGACTGGACCGTATGTTGTTATTGGGAATTGTAAAACGGTGCATTAGCCCCTTCATCAACCCTTTGAGAATCGTTCCAAAAAGTGATGGAATAATCAAGGCTCTGCATGCGCTTTCGAAAATTCCGACGCTTAAGGGTTAACATCTAATATTTTATGAAAAGAAGCATTAAAATAAAAATAGCCACTTAATTAGTTGTTTGATAGTGCGATTTTTTTTCTTGTTTGGTGGTATAGCGATGGAGCAGCGTATGAAAGATGATACAGTCCATGAAATACCTCCCTACCAACGAAGCAAATGAATTGGGGAAAATTCAGACCATGAAAACTCGACGTGGGGATTCTGTGAAAGCCCAAGTTAAGAGCATCGTCACTGGGAAAGTCTCCCGTGTTTGGCTCCCCTAACGATTTGGGGAACGCTTCATAAAGAACGCTACTGAATATGAAGGTAAGGCTCAACAAAATTAGATAATAATAAAAAATGCAAACATACTATATATGTGACTGTGCAAGGGAAAACGAAGCGTGAAGCTGGATTTACATGGAGTGGAACGTGCGCGGAAGGACGGAAAAACCAGTGGTGAAGGTGGAGTCGGGAAGAGTGTTCACATCAAGCAGTTTCCTTGGTGAAAGGAATCATAACCTTCCTACTGAAAGCCTCTCTGATCTGAAACCTCTTTTTGCAGGTATCAACATGCCTGTCCAATGTGCTTGTGCGGAGCTCGACGGATCGCGGACATGCTTTCCATGCTCATTCCGCTCCATGTGAACCCAGCTTTACTTGCCAAGGCGTTTTCTTTTCTTTTTCAGGAGAACGAAAAAACGAAGATTGAGTCTAAAAATGACTTTTTTTGTAATATTTTTTGGATCCCAATAGGTACTATCCCTCTTTCTCAATAATCATCAAAACTTTAATTTTCCACATTTTTCATTGTATTTATAGTTCCGAAAAACTGCAGTTTTGCAAGTCTGCTGAATAAATCTGCGGAAAATTGGCAATTTTCGGGTCCGCTTCTTTCAAACTTTGAAAAATCATAAATTTTGATTGAAAAATTATATAAAAAAATCCAAAAAACGATTTTGTTCAGCAAAATATGGAGAGAAAAAAAAATATATATGAACTCAGATTCGACCTCTGGCAAGTTAAGCTCCCTTTTCCCTTGCACGGTCACAGATTACGAAGGAATAGTACAAGATGATGTTATAAGTTACTAATTATTTGTTGTTTTGACATGAATATCTTTTCACTGGGGTCAATCCAAACTTGTGTCCTCTCAAAAGCGTTACCATTCTAGTCCTCATAAAAGCGTTACCATGTTTGACATGGTTTCTTTGTTTCCATGGCTGAGCAGTTGGCATAAATCGAGAGCTTTCCAATGAGTGGATAACGATTTTCTTAAGTGAGAAATCTACTGTGTTATATTTCCCTAGTTGATACGATAGAGGAAATTGCGCTTGACTGTGTCTTTTCACTGGGGTTGAAATTCAATAGGGAGACTTCGTGACATTAAGAGACGATTGAAATGATGAGGTCTTTCCTGGTCAGCTAATTGAGCTAAATGCTCTCCTATTCACCCTAGGAAGTTGAACTTTGATAGGAAGGCTCTTGGGACATTCTGAGACAATTGAAATAACGGGCTCTTTCCTGATCAGCTGAGTGAGCTAAATTATCTCCTGTGCACCCTAGGAAGTTTAAATTCGATAGGGAGGCTCGTTGGGACATAAGGAAGTTTTTTGCTACTTCAGCTTAAGGCCAATATGGACGGGTGGCTAGTATGATTCCCAGATGAGAGATGGCGCTAGGGTCACACCAAAAGTTTCTCCATTTGCCTATAGATTTTCTTGAAAAAAATTGCAAATTTAATTACGGCAATATTCTCAGGGCGAATTGAGTATTTTATACATCATTGAACTGACATTCTGAAAAAATGTTCAAAAATTAAATTTTTTTTTCAAATATATATTATAAATTGATTTCATTTGAAATGTCGAAAAATCGTGTACAATCCGCGTTAGGAAAATAATCAAGATTATGTAGCAACAATCAGGAAAATTTTTCCACGATAATTAGAGGCGGAAAGCGAAAAATTAGAGGTACAAGCGTGATCCAAGGAGAGAGAGGCCTAGGAATATTGAGACATGCGAGGCGACTCGCTCTACCCGACCATGCGGAACTCGACGCTGAATGTCCAGGCTCCGCAGCCCAAGGCTTGGCTCGCTCCTTACCTTACCATGCGAACTTGAAGTGGAAATTTTGATTTTGGATGAAAACCAAAACTTTACCTATGAAGGCGTCTGTTTGCCTGACTTGACTTGAATTCACAAAAGATAATAAATCGAATCATAAATAAAAGTTGTCAATACTTGCCTTCAAGGATCATAAATTGCAGGATGAACCATTCAATCAAATAGGTAGGTAGATAAAATAGTACCACGGTGTACACACTTTTCTGGTATCAATAGGATTTTTTAGGCATTTTAATGAATATAATATTATAATTAATATAGTAAATATAGTATATAATTATAATATTATCAATTACATAGCAGAGGAAGCGCATGTTATTTAATACTAGCCGCTCCGGCTCGCTACGCTCGCCTCCACGTCCAGCCAGGGGGCAAGCCCCCCAGACCCCCCATTAAATTGCTCGCTTCGCTCGCAAAGTGTGGCATGTAGGGAATATTGCTCGCTTTGCTCGCAAAGTGTGGCATGTATAGAATGTTGCTCGCTTCGCTCGCAAACAAAAACCCTGGACCCCCCATTAAGTTGCTCGCTTCGCTCGCAAGGTGTGGCTGTACACATGCGATGTATTACAATTGAAACATGTAGAGGATGTTATACATACGCTTGAGGAAGTTATGCTGCCCACCCAACTTGGCAGACGTTTTTTTCAGTTGGGAATTCTTACAAACAAATTAAATCTTATAAAACTACGTGGAACCACGAAAAGTTTATTAGGGAATGTTGCTCGCTTTGCTCGCAAGGTATACCTGTATATGTGTAGCAAAAACCCGTATTTATTCCGTTGAAATAAGTCATCAAGTCCCTCTAAGACTTAAGTGCGTAGGACTGGGTCGCAACATTGTGAAACGGGCGGCCCGTCTCGATCAAAAATGTCATTTTAAACGCTTCGCCTCGCTTCCGCTCGCATTTCGACCGACTTCACGTCATTTTTTTCGAAATCCGATTTCGGATTCAGATTCGGCGGGATCAAAGCTGTATTTCGCCCGCGAAAACCGTTCCGAAAAACGTACCTTTATGGGGTATATTTTAATGGGAAAAAACGTAGTTTTTCGTCGGACTTTTCGAGAAAACGGGTCCGTACTCTCGCATTTTTTTGACGCATTTCCCGATACTTTTTTCACGATCCGATTGCGCCGTCGTCTTCTTCGTTCAAAAACCTACAAAACCGGTATTTCTCCGGAATTTTGGACGGCCGTTTAGAGGGGTGGGGGAAGCGGGGAAGTCCAAAAAGCGCACATTAACGCGTACTTCGACCCCCCTCCCGCCCTACGGCCCATGGTTCGGGTGGGATTAGAAAATTTTAAATTCGCTCGTTCCCCCTTTCGGAAAATCCCAAGAAGATCCCCCCACTCGTAGACTCCCCCCACTCAGCCGTTTGGCCGTGCATAGACACGACAGACAGACGGAGTTTCATTCTTATAAATAGTATAGATTGAATTACTGGGACGCAAAGGGTTAAAAATAATAAAAACAAGTATGAAATGATAGGTTTTTAATGCAGTTTTTGAAATTACATACCATATTTAGGTTCGGAAAATAATGTCTTTGAGATGACGTCCTTCTTGCTGGATACGAATTTGGATCCCTTCTGAAAATTACGGACAGCTCTCTCCAACATTTCATTCGGCACGGCTTCAATTTCCTGACGAATGGAATTCTTAAGGTCATCGAGTGTGCGAGGCTTGTAGATGTACTCTTTTGATTTCAAATGTCCCCAAAATCGAATAGTGGTCAACCGGGTTGCCACTGGCCATACCCGTCTTACTCACAGACACCTGCTTAGTGCAGAAGCTCAAGATGTTGTGTGTGGGAGGTGATCTGTCCATCCGCCACTTTCTGGAGGACTGCCCAGCCCTCGAGAGCATCCATGGAAGTGGTTCGACAAATGTTCCCAGGACATGTGATTTCGAGATTTGGTGATGTTCACTGGCCCCCTCGCTCACTTGACCTGTCGATATGTGACTACTTTTTGTGGGGACATTTGAAATCAAAAGTGCACATCAACAAGCCTCGCACACTCGATGACCTTAAGAATTCCATTCGTCAGGAAATTGAAGCCGTGCCGAATGAAATGTTGGAGAGAGCCGTCCGTAATTTTCAGAAGAGGATCCAAATTTGTATCCAGCAAGAAGGACGTCATCTCAAAGACATTATTTTCCGAACCTAAATATGGTATGTAATTTCAAAAACTGCATTAAAAAACCTATCATTTCATACTTGTTTTTAATATTTTCAACCCATTGTGTCCCAGTAATTCAATATTAAAAAACATGCGTTTCCTCTGCACCACCCTGTATATGTACAACTATCGTGTTACGGATGCAGAGTTTTCAATTCGTAAACAGGGTATGGATTTAAAGCAATGATATTACTCCTCAAGTGGGGAACACCGCGGTTTAGTTGCACTTATAGGTCATTAGTTGTTACGAACTTCATGTTTTTGGGTTTTCCCTTGGGCGAATTATCAACAAGTATGAAAAAGTATTTATGTCTATGATTGAACCAGGATTTTACCTGATAATCATCAGTGGAGGCAGCACTTCACGCAATGTTCACGAGAAAACAGCTGAGTGATCAGGCAAACTAAGAAAATTACTGGGAAGAAGAAGTGTCTTAATACTCAGGTTTCTCATTTAAAATATGTGAAATAATAATAAAAACAAGGCTCTAATCGACCAAATAGAGCCTGTGCGCAAAAGAACGTATTTTTGACATTTTATGTCTTTGCTATGGCACATAAACTAAAAAAACGTCACGGAAAATTTCTCACGAAAATATTCTGATGATTTCCGCTTACAACCGAGTCGTTGCTAGGGAAATGGCACTTCATCGTTTTTCATACCACGAAATTCGTTGACCATTCGTTCGAAATCTCTTCGATTTATCCAACCATATTATGTTAACTACTGCGAAGTGCGTGGCCAACAAGCTGAGTTATGAGCAAGGTTATTCGAATAATTGTGTACACTCAGGTGATCGTTCTCAATAATTGATATTGTGAACATGATTGCCACCGCTTGTTAATTTGTGATGATTTCATTGAGCTGGTGTTTCGATGATTTGATTCATAGCAGGTGATCCAAATATTGCGAGAACGGTTTGATTTGTGAAGCGGTGGTTAAATCATTTTAATAGTTAATTTCTATGCTTTACACTCTAGGAAGCTGTAATTTCTTATGTAGCCTCTTTAGGACATTTACTTGACGATGCCCGGTCAGGATCAGCTGAGTGGCTCTTAGAGCTTGCATACGAGTCTGCAACTAAAGACATAAAATGTCCCAATGTGTTGCAGACTCGTATGCAAGCGTTTAGATGCGAGCTTGCGAGAATTTACTAAGGGTTTTCGATCGAGTTGAAGGCTACAGTAAAGGTAGGCGGCGGAGGTGGACTTCAGATAGCACATTCGGTTTCTACGCGACTTGAAACGTTAGATATCCAAGTTTGAGGGGTGTTCAAAAACCCTACCCACTACATCAACATAATTAGTATGTGATGGAGCATTTGAAAAAACTATTATCATTTACTTCACCTGTATTCGAGTAATTTTGAGGTGACCAGTAGTGCTACATTTACAGGAAGGTTAGGCTGGTGTCGTCTGCCTTTAGGTCCCCAAACTGGTGACGTTGAATAAGCTATTCTAACGTACGACGTTGCTAACGTCTCCTCAAGGTCATGTACTCTTGGGTACGTTAAGGTGACGTTAAGGGTACGTTAGTGGTCACCAAAAACTCTCTATTAAGAGAAAATTGAAATGATGGGGTCTTTCCTGGTCAGCTGATTGAGCTAAATTCCCTCCTGTTCACCCTAAGAAGTTGAAATTCGATAGGGTGACTCTTTGGTACGTTAAGAGACAATTGAAATAACGGGCTTTTCTCCCGATCAGCTGATTCAGCTAAATTCTTTCCTGTTCACCCTAGGAAGTTGAAATTTTCTCCTGTTCACCCTAGGAAGTTGAATTCGATAAGGAGACTCTTTGGGACATTAAGAGAAGATTGAAATGATGGGGTCTTCCCTGATCAGCTGATTGAGCTATGTTCTCTCTTGTTCACCCTAGGAAGTTGAAATTTGATAGGAAGACTGTTTGGGATATTCAGAGACAATTGAAATAATGGGCTCTTTCTTTATCAGCTGATGTGAGCTAAATTTTCTCCTTTTCACCCATGGTTCAGAGGGAGATTCTACTTTCCTCTTGTATGCCCTGCACCCATCAACCTGGGTGAACAAGAAACTGAGTAATAACGTTTTGTACCTAGTCGTTATTTTGTAATAAAGAAAGGTTCTTTAACTCTACTTCCAACTACTAAACCTACCTACTACCAAGTACATGAATTATTCTTACTAAACTATAACTTCTGCTCCACAGCTTGTCAACACTTCTTTGTTGGAGTCATTGAGGGAACAAATCGACAAACAGCGAGTAGCTGAGAAGATGGCGAAGTCGCAAGATGACCGCATTTCCTCATTGTATGCCTCGCTCTCCAAAGAACGGGGTGCAGCGCTCGGCGGAGCATCTCCTCAACTTATTGAAGGAACACCTAACTTAATGATTTTCATTGTTTCCGTGATTTCTATCAACACTTCATTTTCCACTTGGATAAACCCGTTTGGATTGTTGAAGACTTTCATTACTATTCAATTCTTCAAAAAAATAAGTGTTTCTGTATAAGGAAAAAAGTGTTTGTTTTATGGTCTACCAGAGTGGTGATGTAGGAGGGGAAGACACTGAAGATAATAATCTAAGGTAACACTCAACTTTCATTAGACACCTAGGTATGTACCTCCCTACTCATAAGTCACCAAACTATTGTTCGATTTTGTTTCTTTGTACCTCTGTACCTTATAGCCCTGAAGATGTACAATAAATTGGAGGAAACTTCGGCCTAGATAAACTGCGTATTCATTTGACCAACCCTCAAAAATCAAAACCAGAATTTCTGTACTGAGTGGTCAAGATGAAGAAAATGATCAAAAATGTTGATTTTAAATTTTTTTGAGTCATTGCAATAGCTTCATTTTTTACGAAAATTCGCTAAATACAAATTAGGCTCAGAAGTCCCACAGCTGATCAATGTGCACTGAAATTGAATTTATTCTTGATATTACAAAGGAAGGTCCATTTCAAATCGCAGATCTGAAGGTTGATATCAATATGCCTGTGTAGATATAAGCAACTGCAGAGGAAAAATTAATGCAATTGCCAGTGGCGGCCGGTGGTCTGCAAAAGGAGTGGGGCACAAAAATATTTACCTATTTGACAGTCAAGAAGAGCATTGAGATTTTTCTTCCATTTGTTTTGTTTTCAGTGTGAATTAACTTTGACCTAAACACATGATACATAAATCCCACTTAGGTCATGTCATGCCTTGGGCAACTGTTATGAAAGAATATGGCTACTAAATAATAATCAATCATTATCATTAAATATTATTGATAGATTAAATATAAATTAATTAGATAAATAAATTAAATTAAAAATACTATCTTATAGGTACCTACTTACTAAGTATCTAAAAATTTTAGAATGGACTATATTATTATTAAAAGTACTAAAAATTATCAAGGCTTCGATTGTATTGCACTAGTGAACTACTTAGGAGAAATAATTCTGAAGGAATATTAAGGAACTCGAATTAAATTATGATGAAATGATAGAATGTGACGTCAGACGTCAATTAAAAATCGGATATTTCAAAAGGTTATAGACCACCACTCACTTATGTATAACCTTTTTCTTTAATGCAACATGCCAGAATGATCCAGAATCCAGAATGATCAATATTCTACAAAGTTCCTCACTTATTAACTCATTCAAGGATGTAAGCTCTTCATACTTATTTTCTAAGACCTGGAAATTCGCTGTAATGGCGGTAGCGTCAATAGGTCGAACATCAAACAAGAGTTACAAAGTATTGTAGTGCCGGGTGAATACTGTCCTACACACTCGCCGTTTTTTGATGTTATTGGATATGAAGAAGAAAAATCAACTAAATAATCAAAAGAAACTTTCCAACCTGGTCTTCGTAGAGGCCATTACATATTACAAATGATTGCATACGAGTCTGCAACACATTGGGACATTTTCATGTGTGTTTTCTTATTATTATTATTACTAGGCAGACTTAGCTGATCTGGACCCTGGGCATCGTCATGTAAATGTGCTAAAGAGACTACATACGAAATTGCAGCTTCCTAGAATGTAAAACATAGAAATTAGCTTCAAGAGCCACTCATCTGATCCGGACCCTGGGCATCGTCAAGTAAATGTCCTAAAGAGGCTACATAAGAAATTACAGCTTCCTAGAGTGTAAAGCATAGAAATTAACTATTAAAATGATTTAACCACCGCTTCACAAATCAAACCGTTCTCGCAATATTTGGATCACCTGCTATGAATCAAATCATCGAAACACCAGCTCAATGAAATCATCACAAATTAACAAGCGGTGGCAATCATGTTCACAATATCAATTATTGAGAACGATCACCTGAGTGTACACAATTATTCGAATAACCTTGCTCATAACTCAGCTTGTTGGCCACGCACTTCGCAGTAGTTAACATAATATGGTTGGATAAATCGAAGAGATTTCGAACGAATGGTCAACGAATTTCGTGGTATGAAAAACGACGAAGTACCATTTCCTTAGCAACGACTCGGTTGTAAGCGGAAATCATCAAAATATTTTCGTGAGCAATTTTCCGTGAGTTTTTTTAGTTCATGTGCCATAGCAAAGACATAAAGAAAACAGTTGATTGTTCTCTACGCAACACAGTGAGTCTATTTTATTGACATGGATATGTCTTTGCTCTGGGGGGTCAACCAAAAATTTCCGTGACGCGAAATTTGTGTCACAATTTCAGTGTTTTTCACGTACAACCCATCCGTTGCTAGGGGAATGGAACTTCCTCAGTTTTCATCGCACAAAAATCGTTCGCCACTCGTTGGAAAGCGCTTGATTTATGTGATAAATGTTCACATCTCAAGCTACCAATTTCCCCCTCCTTACGAACCTGGCTACATTCCAAAGCTAAGTTGATTGGACTATAAACAATTTTAATAAGCCGGTAACTATATTCTTAACGTAAAGCAATAGCATCATTTACTCCACTCCATAGGAAACATTTTCATCTTCTTGACAACAGTTTTTTTTTTTTTTTTTTTTATTTATTTATTTATTTATTTTAATCATACAAATTCATTTTATAGATATGGTACAAATTGAACAACTTAAGCTACTCACTTCGATTTCTTTCCCAACGATAGGCTTGGCCCGTGTTGTTGGGGAAGGTCTTGGTGATTCGCTCATGTCTTACAATCTATCTATTCTATGATACAAACGGTACTTAAAAATATAATGTTATGTATATAATGTTCTTATAATAATTTTCTAAAATAATCACTGTACATAAATACTGCTTAAAACAGTTTCACATCCCGCTTTCCCCTTTTCTACAAGCCAGGTTAAAGTATGTTTTTTGTAGTTTTGTCTTGTGAAACTTTGAGCATTTTTCATATGGCCCTCTAGCGCTCTGTGGATAATGTAAATAATGAATTTCGGATTGTGAGTTGACAACGTTAGTCTTGGTCTGGGTGCAATTACATTTCCTGCGGCTACGTACCTTGTTGTATACATTGGGTTACGTTGTGAACCTATTATTTGTGGATCCTTATGGAATTGCAGAAGTAAATTTTTAATATATAATTGCCTTATAGTATATAGTTTAGCGATATTAAATACATTGTCAGATGGAGTCCTAATCGGTAAAGACAGCATAATTTTTACAATGATTTTTTGGCGTACATGTAATTTATTAATATGGGTTGAGAATGTCCCACCCCAAGCAATTATGCCATATTGAAGTACAGATTGTAGCATACTGTAATAAATTAGTTTTATCGTATTTCTAGGGAGTGTGTGTCGAATATTATAGAATATATACATGTATTTATTAATTTTATTGTGAGTATAGTCAATATGAGGTTTCCAGTTTAGCTCTTCGTCCAAGACTAACCCAAGATACTTATGCTCAGCTACACGTTCTATTTTCCCACAGGAACAGTTATTATTTGATCTACATGTATGTAGTATGATGCTTAAATTTTTATCGTAAACATATGATTTCATTCCTCCATAAATAATTAATTTTGACTTTTTAGTGTTCAATGTAAGATAGTTTTCACAGAACCATCGTCCAATCACATTGATTGCTAGGTTTGCCTTGCTATATACATTCTCCCACGTGTCACCTTCAACTAACACGGCAGTGTCATCCGCAAATACATGCATTTTGGTATTGGGTAGTTCTAGAGATGCCACTTCGTTTATATACACCAAAAACAATAGTGGACCCAATGTACTTCCTTGAACTACACCAAAATCATTATTGCTTTCTTCACTAGAGCATTCGCCGATTGCCACTCGTTGGGTTCGGTTTCTCAAGTAGCTCTTAAACCATTCTAAGCTGGGGCCTATGATTCCTAATTTAACTAACTTGTACATAAGTTGTTCTCTATCGATTGCATCGAATGCTTTAGCGATATCGAGTAGTATGAGAGCACCTTTCTTGTTCTTGTCCCTAATGTCGTAAAGGTCCGTGGTTAGTGCAAATACCGCATCATTTACCCCTTTATTTTTGCGGAAACCAAATTGGTTCATGTTTATTGAATTGTTTTCTTCAAGATATGAGTACAGCAGATTTTTCACGAATTTCTCCAGTATTTTGGACAGCGTGCTTAACATAGAGATTGGTCTATAATTTCCGAGTTCACCCACCGTCCCGCCTTTGAAAATTGGGATGACCTTTGCAGCTTTGAATGCTTCAGGGAATGTTGCTGTTGTGAGACTAAGATTGTATATGTGAAGAAGAGGTTTTTTCAGACTCGTTATATGGTTTTTTATAAGATGTACCTGGATGCCGTCTATACCTGGTGACGAGGATCCCTTCATAGTTTGTAGTAGTTTGTCGAGATCTGTCTCCGTCATCATTCTAAGAGAAAAGATTGTGTCCGCCACCTCATTTGAAGGCGGAGGATCTGGGGGCTTCTGAATATTTGAGAATTTCGCAGCGAGCTTTTCTCCTACTTGGGAAAAATATGAGTTTAGTGAATCGCAAGCTTTTTTACGCGCTACATTTTCCGGGACGTGATCATTTTTCATTATTTCTTTGATCAGTGGACATTCTGATTTATTTCTTCCGTTTGTTCCTCGTATTGCAGATTTGATAGTGTCCCAAGTTTTTTTCATATTACCTTGGGCTTTCTCTATTTCATTGGCAAAGTATGTCTTCTTCGCTGCTCTTATTAACTCCTTTACTTTATTTCTATAACGATTTGATTTTTCCTTTAAATTGAAATTTAGTGGGTTTTTCGTCGAAAGTTTTTTCAGTTTATCTCTTATCCTTATTGATTTAATCAGGCCTCTAGTTATCCAGGGTGTTAGTTTGACTTCCCTGCTAGTAATTCTTTTAAGTTCGGTAGCCATTTCAACGCCGGCGTTCAACAATCTTATAAATTCATTTGCAGCAAGGTTAACATCGTTGGTCTTTGTTACTGTTGACCAGTTAGTTTCACTAAGTAGTATCCTGAGTTTATCTTCATCTACTTTTTTCAAATTGTACATTTTCTTGCGGCTCAGATGGGTTTTTAGTGGCATAATTAGGGCCGTGGAAAAGTGGTCAGTTATCGTACTCTTAATGACAGCTGGGGAAAGTTCAAGTATTTTAGTTTTAACAAATATATGGTCTATAGCAGTTTTGGACATTCCTTGGACTCGAGTTGGTTCATTTATCAGTCCAATGTACCCCAGTGATAGTAAGGTGTCGGTATAATTGTCGATATTGTCATTACTACTTAGTAGGTCAAGGTTCATGTCACCGAAAATAAAAGAATGGTTACTCGATAGGGTTTCAAGGTTTGATTTTAGCTGTGAGATGAAAAGAGAAATATCATTTTGGGTTTGGGATGGGGTTCTGTAGATACCTATGATGCTGTACGTTTCTGGACCAATTTGGAAACTAATGTTGAGGCCTGTGGCTCCTGTCATGACAATTGTTTCTTGTTTACAACTTAATCTTTCATTAGCATATATGACCACTCCATCATTTCTGTTGCGGGTGGACACTGAATAAAAAGAATTGTAACCTGGAATATTAGTTAAGTTATAGCAAGAGGAACTAAAAGTTTCAGTAAAGATCAGAATGTCTGGTTTTGTTGCCGTAGATTCAAGCCAGCACAATACTTCATCTAAATTTCTACTTAGGCTACGTATGTTCATATGAAATATGAACATATTTTCCGCTAAATTAAATTTACTTACATAATCACTAAGACTGTCATATGTTGTTGAAGATGGATTTAGGTCCGTGTCGAAAACTGATGTCACTATTTGGTCACTTACAGTCTCATATGTTGGTGAAGACATGATGAGATCCACTTCAAATTCTGAGTTTTGAGATTCGGAAGCCATATCTTACAGTTTTGGGTTCACCCTATCAATAAATCTCTTCAAAGCTCGTTTATATACTGGGCACCGCTCGCTATCCACAGGATGGTCATGTTGGAGGTTAGCTCTCTTGCAGTTTATGCACTTCCTTGGCTCTGGTGGCTGGATCCCTTTGAAGGGGCACTCTTGTGTGCCATGACTGCCTGCACACCTCGCACAGGCCTCTTCAAGCTCATGACATTTGTTTGACTTTGCGTTGTGCCCAAATCCCTGGCATTTGTAACACCTAGTTACTTCCACAAAGTCCGCAACTCGACATCTGTCCATGCCAATGTAGAGAATTTGGTGCTCCAATAATGCCTTGCGCAGTGCTTCGCTGACCTGGGTGACCCATATGCAGTCCTCAATAGGTGAGCCATCAGCCCTTGTTCTTCGACCAGTCGGGAAGGATGGCTTGAACTGTTTCTCCCAATCCTCTTTGCTGTAGTTATCCCGTACCCAGTTATTTTGGTCCCATACATATCCAGGAAGGTCCCCCTTAGTTATATCCCTGTCTATACCATGGATCTTCATCAGAATAGGCCTATCTGGCTGCCTTTCCTTTCTCACCTCGAAGCCCTTGTCCGTTAGTGCATTTGCCAGTTTGATCCTTTCCTCAGGCGTGGCAGCTGCTACCTTCAAAGCATGTTTGCCTGCTGGAAACACTTGTGTTACCGCCATGCCCATACTGCGGAGGTCAATCTCTTTCCTCATTCTGCGCCTCACTGAATCGGGGGAGCATAGGGCATCCCTGTAAGAAATATTTGGGGCCGGATCCTCCATTTCTTCGCCCACCGAGGGTGCTTCTTTATGTGCCTGCACAATCAGGGTGGTTTGAGGCGCTTCAAGCCTTCTCTTTGCTTTTTCTATGGCTACGTCCACTTTATTTCTGGTGGAATTTTCCTTGAGGAGGTTCCTCTCTCTCTTGGTGGTTTTCCTCTTCCGCCTGCGTGTGGCTTCCATCCACCCTCCACTCGATTCGCCTGCAGTGTTTTCTCCCTCCCGTTGCTCCTCGCCCTCAGTGGTTGATGGAGCCCAAGGGTGTTTGAATTGGGGAACTGGCTTGGGTGTTTCCCTTTGGTCCCTCGCCTGCAGTCTCACCTTAGGAACTGGGGGTTCTACCGTTCCCCCCTGTGACCTCCCTTCAAATAGACTGACTGGTGCCTGTTCACTGCTCTCATTTCTGAGCACCCGCCTCTTAATCAGTTCCATCTTGTTGGATAGGGCTTTTAATCCATCTCTTTCCAGCTTGTCCACTTTGGAGGCACATGCCTCTGCCTTCCTGTCAACAGCGCTGAGCTGTGCTTCAACACTCCGGAAGCCCTCCAGCATTGTGTCCTTAAGAGCTCCAATGTATGATGTTAGCAGTCCTGACTCGCTCTCAGCAGAGCTTGCTGTGCCAATAGAATCGGATCTGGCTCTGGCCCCAGCCATTGTGCTTTCCAGATGCTCTATGGATTGTGTGAGTGTTCCTATATCAATATTGCGCTGTCGCAAAACACACAGTTCCTCCTTGACATTAGCATAGCTCCTAAGCAGATTACTCCACACCCCATTTACCAGACTATCTACTTTAGCAGTGGCTGTCTTGAAGGGCTTGTCACCAATATTGTTAGGGTTTGACCCCCAAGCATTCCAGTCAGCTCTCCACTGTTCATATTCCATCTGTAATATGTCAACGTCTAAGAGATTTGCTTGGCATTGCTCAATGTCCCGTTTGAGGAGTTTCTTTCTTTCCCTATCCCGGTGAGTTGCTGCTCTCCTTCGTTTTCCTAGTTTCGTGATCTCCTCTGTATCGCCATAATCATCTCTGCCTTGTTGCCCCTGTTTTTGTTGTTTGTGTAGCAGTTGCTGTTGTTGATGTTGTTCTTGCTGCTGCTGCTGTTGCTGCTGCTGCTCTTCTGTCTGCTGCTGTTCCTGCGATGTAGAGTCATCCTCTGTTCCGTCATTTCCTATGCCTGCCATTCTCACCCATTGGGTGGCCTGTTGGCGTGCCATCCTCTGCACTGCTTCATCTCGATGAACACTTGTGAGGTGCTGCATCAGTTCATGTACGTGTTGAGAGGTAGTTTTAGATCCGGTGGGGTCTACTGCTTCCTCTTCATAATCTTTTTTATTTGTCATTTTACGGGGGGCGTTATGCCTTAGGTCTGCTTGATCCTCCTCGTCCGTGGTGTTCTCTACTTTTTCTTCTCGTCTCATCACCTCCAGCCACTCTTCCCTTGTCATCTTTTGTTGGCATTTACCCTGGCATCTCTGGGCGACTGTTTGTTCTGCCTTTGCTGTACTTTCGGGTGTGTACCAACTGCCTGTAACAGGGTTTTCCCCCCATGTTGGCTTCACCTTATACCCTGCTGGGGCATTCCATCCCCGGTAAGTTTTTTCTTTTCCTTGAAAAGGAGCCCTAGTAGAAAGATGAGGCATTGGTTGCCATTCCTTACCATTTTTTGTAAGTCCTTGCCTGTTGGTAGAGGGGGAATCCTGAGTTTCCCTTCCCTTCCCACCGCTAGCAGCTTGTCCTGCACTGTTTGGACCAGAGTGCCCCACCTCTCCTGGGTATGCTGCCTTTACCTCACACTCCCGGTGGTATTGCCTAATTGCATTTATCTCTGAGGCCCTTTCCTCTTTCTTCAGGTTGAGGTTATTTTCCCTTCTGTCCACCCCCATCACATTTGTGACTAGTCTGCCCAACTTACTGTGCTCTGGTGGATATAAAACCCCTGTCACAGATTCCAATGCGTACTTTGCTGCAATACCAGCTGCCCCTATAGCTGAATGTAGGTTTCCATTCACTAAGAGGTCACTGCCAAACCCTATTAATGCTTCTCTGTCCGCCTTCCTTATCTGCTTCGCGTTTATCGCCCGTTCATATGCCCAATCATGTTCTAATGCGAGCTGATCATCATAATCCACTGGCTTCCCATTTGGGAGTGGATTTCCGGGCCCTAGATATTTGTGTCCAGGCAATAGGAAATTTGGCATTTACTATAGTATTTATTTAAAAAAACAGAAAAAAAAAAACCGTTTATACAGTCGAGGACAACCGTTCTGAAATCCCCAATCAAAGACATATCCATGTAACATGGTATCTGCTTGTAAAGCGGATAGTGGAACTCGTTTACGAGTTTATTGGTAAGTAGCGTGAGCAAGTTTTCGTGACGATTCGTTTCGAAAGCAAAGGCATGCAAATGTCAAAAATGTCAAAATCAGTACCTACCTGACTAAACTTCTTACGTAAATCCGTCAATGAACGTCGTACTTCGGTGCGAATTCTATTCAAAGTGATCGTTGCTTCTTCTTCATTGCCAAAATGCCAAAATTTCTTTTTGTAACTAACGTTCGTAACTACCGACGGAAAGGGTTTTGTACATAAACAACGCACTCCAACTCGACCGACAATACAAAGGACTTTATTACAAAAGACGTATTCAACAACTTAGGACTGAATAAAAATAGGTACTTTTGTTAACACAACGCTATAATACGGACTTTACTTTAGAGTAAATTCTTGGAAACAACCACATGCCCGAAGGAACTTAAAAAACATCATAAATTACCAGCAGAGACAACGACAACAAAACATTACTAGAAAAAAAACCTACCAACTATGAACATTCAGTTTGGCTAATGGAATAAACCGAAACTCCCCTAGTGGAAGCCACTCATAACGTAAATTTCATTCTACGGTCTTTAGAAAAGTGGAAACCCTGCCTGGGGCATGGACCCGAAAATGATGAGAAATTTACTGTTATGACCTCTTTTTCCCGTTCCTTGCCCCTTAATTCCCGTTTCTTGCCCTTTATTTCCCATCACAGTCTAACCTGAATTGACGAAATTTCTCTCTTGATAGAGTGATTTTATGGCAATCTACGTACTTTTTCACTGGTAGATGGATCTTAAACCTCCTTGGATGGAGCGTAAACCTGATCCTTCTAGCATCCACCTTGGAGCCACAGACCACTTTTCGTTCTAATTTGAAACGATGAGTTTTGTTTGTAAAGTCTTCGTTCCAGTTTGTTACTTTTTTCCCAAATGTACTGGGGCAATGTCCCGATGCCCCCTCTCACCGGCCGCCCCTGGCAATTACTTAAAATATCTACATTCTACTGGTCCCCCTGATCTCAGTATAACGATATTTAAGTAAGCTGGTACCTACCTACAATTGAAAATAACTTGAATGCCAACCTACTTTTACCGCCAAACACGCTTTCTAGCGGTAACTAATGAACTTTAGTAGTTGACGCAGTAATTGTAAGATGTCGCGTCAAGCGCTAGCAAACTCAAGTCGTCGTTAGACTCGCATTTGACCTGATTTTAATATTAAATTGTAGCACTATCTTGTCATAATACTGATTAAAATTAATGAGATTAAATAAATCACCTCAGTACCTACCTATGTTTCACAACTCCATCTTTAGGTGACAGAAATATCTTCTCGATGATTTCACGAAGTGAGAATTAAATTGCAATTATATCAGCTGATAAGATGTCGTAGTTTTTGATGCGATTTTTCCTATGTTTCACCAGTTGTGACTCACTCCCATGTTGATGTCTTTTTATCCTGTCAATGTTCTAGCCCATAGGGAAAGCAAACAGATGAATGTATTGCGATCCGTGGAGTTTCCTTCAGTTATTTCGGATGATATCTATCGATTACACGCAAAAAAACATTATGGTTACTACCTTAAAATTGTTTCGTAGTGTGAATTCAAAGGATGAATATTATAAATTAAGCACAACATAAACGGAAGCAAAAAGGAGTTTATTAAAGTAGCACAACGACGACAGCTGAACTTTAACACAATCATAGGTCCAAAGAACGCAAACTTATGAAAAGGCGGGACACGTTGTTTTGTAGAAACTCACACATTCAACATACATCATGGATACTAAACAAGTTCTTTTTTTAAGGTACGTATATTATTATCTAGAATGTAAATTCAAACAAAGTACTGAAGAGTGTACATGTATGCCTATAGGCACAAAGTAACAACACGAATTATTAGGTATGACATCTACGTAAGTTTATCTCTGATCAATTAAACAAAACACATTTTGTTAGGGAAACATTTTTAATCTATCTTAGTACAAAGTCTTATTTTATAAATCCAATCGCTTTGGAACTATGATTTCCCTACCATACTTCGTAACCCTACCAGTTGGTGCTGGTGTTTGGGGTGGGTTATTTAAGGATTGGTGAACAGCACGGCCAGGAGGGTTACTACCTAACTCTGTCCAACGGGCCTAATCTTCAACATTTCTAGCAGAATCTGGCAACATTGGCTCAGATAAGGGAGTGGTAACAGGCTCACTCGGAGTGCTTTCAATGGGAAAATTATTTTTTGGAGTCTGTGCAGTTTGCAAGGATTCAATCTCCCCTCCCTTAGCTGGCCTAATGAACTGAGAAGTCCGACGATAGCAGGTATTTCCAATATGTACCTATGATCCAGATTCTCCTTTATTAAACCCCCCTCTCAATGACTAGAGGTCGGATCCTTAATATATATAGGATCTCCCACCAAGAAGGTATGTTCGTGAATTCGAGCCGTTTTATTATACAAATCAGTCTGTCCGAGCTTTGATGTAACTAAAGGGTATGATACGACACTTGGTTTCAAATTAGTCATAGTGGAGGGCAGTTTGGAGTTGAGTCCCCTACTTTGCAACAGTTGGGCTGGAGAGTATGGAAGGTTTGCCGCTCAACAATTTCTACAGTTCAATAGATATAGCTGGAAGTCAACACTATGTTCCTTAGATTTCAACAGCATGGATTTAACTATGCCCACAGCCTTTTCGGTAAGTCCATTGCTGCGTGGGTAATGGG
The DNA here is from genome assembly GCA_030762985.1 of Adelphocoris suturalis. Classification (NCBI taxonomy): domain Eukaryota; kingdom Metazoa; phylum Arthropoda; class Insecta; order Hemiptera; family Miridae; genus Adelphocoris; species Adelphocoris suturalis. The sequence continues at coordinate 67,233,686 of CM061042.1, read as the reverse complement.
GGCTCGAGGTCTGGAGTGCAAATTCCACAAGGAAGCAAGTTCAAATTTATTTATTTGGAGCAAAATGAATTGGGAATCCCAAACCTGCCAAATATAGATTTGAGGACACTAATAACAGAGCCTGCAGATTTGTTAGGGATCTGCTCGACCTCAATCCACCTAGAGTAAAAATCTAAATAAAACAAGATAAGCCCTACCATTAACATCAGATAAGTCAGATGCAGCCTTGTAAAATAGTATCTCACGAATGATGTGGGCAGCAAGGGATTTTTAATTTGATTCCTTTGAAATTTGTTGAAAACAGAACGTGACATTGCTAAGTTCTGGAGATCCGACATCATTCCTGGCTAATAGAAGGCAGTGAGTGCCAGATCTCTCATTTTATTGAAGCTTAGGTGAGTCTCGTGAAGAAGAGCCAGAATTTCGTGACGCATACTTATGGGAACTAGAACACACTTATTGAAATAAACTAAACCTTGGCAGACAGTAATTTCATTTTTGATCAACCAATGACCAAGTTCATCATTCGATATTGGAGGGGATTTTGGTCAACCCTTGACATAGAAAGTAATAGTTGTTGGAGTCATCAGTTGTCGTAGCCATCAGTAACTTAGAGATGATTGGGGATGACTACTCGTTGGATGTTGATACAAAGTGGACCTTGTCAAACATTGAAATGTCAACCTCAGATTTGGTGGGTATGCAATTTCGGGACAGGAGATCAGCTATATGCATATTTTTTCCTGCCAGGTAGTTGAGTTTGAATGTTTAAGGCAAAAGATCGAGTCTCGATCGTCGTAATCTGATATTAGTGATTTTATGAAGTTCCTTTTATATGATAGAGGTCAGTAGACTTATGATCTGTGCATAAAGTGACACTGTCATGCAGTGTTGCACGACTCTTCCCGACAGAAAGGGGGACAGCCAATCATAAAAAGAGGTACAAATAGGTAAATGGTGTTTCCAAAAGGGGTATTTTTGGGGGGTACATATTTTCTGGCATATTTCAACCTACACATTATCTTTGTTAACTCAAAATTGTCAGAATAAAATTATGTTTAATTCGGTTGATACATGAAAGACCCAAAATCGTGATACCAAAAACGATATATATATATATATATATATATATATATATATATATATATATATATATATATATATATATATATATATAATATATATTTATATATTAATTGCTATGCAATTCTTAGGCCGACCCCCAATAATTTTTTTTGTAATGTCCGTAACGAAATTAACAATGATTTTCACGTACAACCGAGTAGTTGAGTAATTGCTATAGATTGTGTCACAATTTCAGTGTTTTTCACGTACAACCCATCCGTAGTTGGGGAATGAAACTTCCGCAGTTTTCATCGCACAAAAATCGTACGCCACTCGTTGGAAAGCGCTTGATTTATGTGATAAATGTTCACATTTCAAGCTACCAATTTCCCTCTCCTTACGTACCTGGCTACATTCCAAAACTAAGTTGATTCAGGCTAAGAATTGCATAGCAAATTATCCTCGTTTTCTACGCATTAGAAAAGAGAAAAGACCCGGCGAGGCGCGAAGCGCCGAGTATAGATTAGGGGGGTCCAGGGGGGCGAAGCCCCCCGGCGAGGCGCGAAGCGCCGAGTATATATATATATATAGGTATCATTCCAGACGATAACTCTCCTTAATATTGGGATAAAAATCCCGTTCTTGCGCCACGAAACCAAGCTTTAAAAACGAAAGGGCGAGTTCGTTGGCCAACAATTTTTGAGGTAATTAAATTGGTCTAATTTCAAAAAATGTGCTAAAAAAATCACTAATAAAATCGACTAAAAATCGTTAAATTTGTATTTTTAGCAGAGTTTCAGTCAAAACAACATTATCAACGCTTAACTAGGACATTATATAAATTTTGCACAAAATTTTGCTGAAAAGGTACTTTGAATTTCATTAATGTTTGCTGAAAAATCTATAAAATTTGCAAAAAAGAATCCAAAATTGATTTTTAATCAACAAATTTTATATGCGTTTTTCGCCTTAAAATTGGTTTTAAATAATTTCTTTCAACTGAAATTGCACAAATTCCAATACAATTTAAAAACGTCTGCCAAGTTGGGTGTGGCGCATAGCTTCCTTGTTTACCAATCATGAATGTATGGATCATTGAAAAGTTTTAATTGATCATGAAAAATTCTATAGCGGAAATGAGTAAATCAAGAAGTAGCGTGCAATGTCATAATTGGTCAATCAAGAAACGAAAAGTGTTCGTGTAAGCGCAGAATGAACTGATGAGTTGAAAACAATGAAATAGGTACGGGACCATCTACAACCTAAACCACGCATTCGCTGACAATTTCATAAAAATCGGATGTAAACTGTGGAAATTAAGGTCATTACAAGTATTTCACATTGGAGCATGCGCAGTAGCTATTAATGATCGTTTTGAAATTGATATGAGGTACCTAATCAAGACATCTTCTTCCAACTATCATCCAAATTTAAGCGAAATCGAACGACTAGAGTGTGAAAAAATGGAGCATAACGGAATTTAAGTTTGCGCATGCGCAGAGTGAAGTATTGATATGGAAACTGACAGGGGACCGGCTACCCCCTAGCCCGCACATTCCCTAAAAATTTCGTCCAGATCGGATGAAAACTGTGGAAAATAAGCTTGTTACAAGGATTTCATATTGGCGCATGCGCAGTAGCTATTAATGGTACAACTATGTTGAAATTGATATAAGACGATGAAATTGTCATTCCCCAATTATCATCCAAATTTGAGCGAGATCGGTCGACTAGGGCGTAAAAAAATAATGCTTCGTAGAATTTACGTTTGCGCATGCGCAGAGTGAGGTATTGAGTCAAGAACGATGAAACGGATAGCGGACCGTCTACCCTCTAGCCCGCACATCCCCTGAAAATTGTATCAAAATCGGATGAAAACTGTGGAAAATAAGCTTGTAACAAGGATTTGCGGACACACGAGAGACACACAGACAGACACGGAACCAAAGTTGTTTCACCCGAAAGTGAAAACAATGCTTCAGCTACCTTTACGTGGACTTGGAAGCAATATGATAATACGAGGTGATAGGTAATTTAAGAAAATTCGCTCATACGATCATGCTGCATGACTGGAACTTTTTCTCTCTCTTGTAAATCACGAATTTTCATACAAAATTGGCTAGAACACTAATTTTTAATTTAAAAGAATTAGTGATGGTTATCATTGGAAAGCACATTAAATTTACTAATAGCACGAGGTAATTTAAAGGATTTTTAAATGATTTGAAATTGTGCTTGAGAAAAAAAATAAAAATTGGAAGTTCAAAAATTGACAGCAATTTTACCGCGCATAAACTCGAAAAGTATACTTGTGAAAAGTATAACTACATACTGCTTATCTCCTGTGGCTATCTCCAAATAAATCTTGAGTTTTCTTGGAAAATAACCCGCTTTGAACCAAAGGGTTTTGCTGAAAAGGTCGATTTGGCAGATTTTTAAATCTGTGTTTGGGTAAGCGAGTTTTCCACTTTTTCTTAACAAATCTTGAATTTGCTTTAATGTTTAATTTTATGTTACTTTTTGTTTATTTCTTCCTTGGTAAAGTAGAAAGGTTATGAAATAAAAATCTCATTTAGTTGGTCCTAATAGATCCACAGCATCTTTGAAAAAAATCAACGCGACTGTGAAAGCAAAGCGACGCATGCGGGAGTGGGCTGAAAATTTGCAGTTTCGACTCGATTTTATTAAGCCAGAAAAGTTATCTAAAACAGGAATAAGAGACAATTTATTTATTGCGTGCCTGATAATTTGCTTTTTTATAAGGGGCCCATGGATAAGTATATTTACTTATTCCAAAACAGAAAATTTTGATAATTTTCATAAATTTTTATAAGGGGCCCATGGATTTTCTCTCCGCGGCCCTGGTTAGCAACATTTCTATAGGTAGGTAGGTACCAAATTAGATATACCTACCATATCATATAGATATTACACTGACTTAAGTAATAGTCGTATACTTATCTACTTATTCAAAAAACAGAAAATTTTGTTAATTTTCATAAATTTCCTAGTGAATCCTTGAAAACACGTTTGTGAGCCCAGTAAAAACTCTGGCGGAGTTCTCAGTGAGCAGAACTCTGTTACGGAGTGAGGTGTTGGACAACCAGCACCACCTAGTGAGGAGTGACCGAAAGTTGGAAGTACTTCGAATAGCTGCTAGGTAGCATCTAAGTCTTTAAACATTCCTATAGTATTGTTTTGTTTCCAATCTTCTCAATAAGATGGAACCCAATTAGGCACTACCTACCTAATTGATTTCAACTTATGTATAGTTACCTAACTTATAGAATTACTTAGGTAGGTACCTATCAACCACGTCAATGGACAGTTACAGTTGAGAAACCCGTGATGGATGTATTTTACTTTCTAAACTCTCCAAAGGGTTAAGAGTAAATTAGGTATGTAGGTTCCGAAAACCTTCAAATATTCTGATATCTTTCGTACCTTCGTTAGTCTGTCTCTCTGTATCGTGTAGGAGTGAAAAAAAAAAAAAAAAAAAAAAAAAAAAAAAAATCGAATATGCTCCCGAATAAAGGAAAAAAAGAAAACGTTTATGTAGGTGCCTACCTACCTATTTCTTTTTAGACTTTTCTTGCAGATCACTAACTTCAATGTTTTTGATGAAACAAATCAATCATAAATTATCTACTAACACTGGGTGCCTACACGGAAATAATAATATATCCACCGTCCATTGCAAAAATATAATGGTTAATAGGACACTATGATTTACCAGAAAAAAAGTACCTGAGTCCAAAACTAGGATACCTTTTAAACATGGGTAGGTAGATATCTAAAATACACGAAATTGAGCTAACTAAAAATAATAACTAACTAAAATTCACGAACTAACTAAAACGCGCTGAGAAAAGTATGTACAAAGAAGAACATCGGTTCAATATTGGGCCCCTCCTGACCTCACTGTCGGTCGGTTCAAACTTGATTTTCTTTGCTTATCTTAATCGAGGCACGCCCCTCAGTCCTATGATGCGGAATGGTAGATCGATTCCATATAAGCTAAAACGAGGCGTCAAAATGCATGTTTTCGGACTTTCTTAATTTTTTCATTTCTCTCACCTGATTTTTTGCCTACCCAGTTCTACCAGTTCTCCTCAGCCAATTTTGGTGAAATTTAAAACAGGCTAAATTTGACCCGACAAAGTGTCTTTTGGGGTTTCGGAGCCGCTACGACCTTGTGGGGGGGGGGGGTGTTGTAAGGGAGGGGGTAAATATGATACACTCTCCATAGTAACCATAGGAGGTTGAAACTTGATAGCAAGGCTCCCTGGGACATCAAGAGACGAATAAACGCAGGGGCTCTTCCTTAATCAGCTGAATGAGCTAAATTCTCTCCGTTCACCCCTAAGAAGTTGAAATTTGATCGGGAGACTCTCTGGGAGACGAATGAAATGACGGGCTCTATCCTGATCAGCTGAGATAGCTAAATTTTCTCCTGTTCATCCCAAGAATTTGAAATTTGACAGGGAGCGGCTCTAGTATAATAAAAGTGGAAAGAAATGACTGACTTCATCCTTTTTCTTTCTGACCACCGAAAATTGTGGTAGGTATTCCCTCAAAAAGACGGTTCGTGATGATATCATCAGCTTTGGGCCAAGCCAATAGTCGGACCGCCGTCTCCTACCACAGTGGATTCATTCTCTCACTCTTTTCGACTGTGTTTGGGAATGAGATGCTTCTTCAACAGCTTGGTCGAATTTCACCAATTACACTATATACATCGTTGCTGTTCTCCAAATGTGGTTGGGGGTTCTCTTTCGAACAGACTTCCCTGATTTGCATTAATTTCTATATAGGTAAGGACCAGAACCCACGACCTCTCCATTGTCTATTATTACAGATCTCTACAACTTTAACACGAGACCAGTGCGAAGTATGCAACACTGTTCCATACCTTTCTAATCCCATTTTGTAACTACTTTCATTCCATTGTGAGTAAATAGCTTTGTTCCAACAAGGACAAAAGGGCGCCCAAGAGGAGCTCGAAATTGCGTTCAAACAAGGTTATGGGGTTGAGAGCTCCGTGTTCCAACAGATCTTAGAGCACCCCCGGCTCTGCTCCGGGGGTCCCCCAAGCAACTCCACACTTTTGCCGGGGTCTCATAAAGAGCATGTGCATTTTGAAATAACCTGCTCCCTTAGGGTAAACTAGCTTTGTTCCAACAACGCTTCGAGAGTTGCCATGGGGCTCCTCCAGAGTTGTCATGGGGTTAGCTCCAAGGTCGCCCACTTTCGTCTTTGTTGGAACACTGGAGAGAAATGTGATAACAAGCCTAGTAGAGAAGGTGAAAACAGTTTAGAAAAGGTTACGCGGGTATGTAGTTTACCCAAGTGTAGCAAGTTTTTTCAAAGTGCGCTTTTTTTCAAAGTACCCCTTCAAAAGTGTGGGGCTGCTTGGGGGACGCCCGGAGCAGCTCTGGGGGTTCTCTTAGATCTGTTGGAACACAGAGCTGTCACAACCTTGTTTGAACGCAATTTCGAGCTCCTCTATGGCGCCCTTTTGTCCTTGTTGGAACAAAGCTACTACATATCCGCATAACCTTCTCTAAACTGTTTTCACCTTCTCTACTACGTTTGTTATCACATCTTTCTCCTAAGTGTTCCAACAATCACGAAATTGGGCGACCTTGGAGCTATAACCCCGCGGCAACTATGGAAGAGCCCTGGGGGTTGCTCTCGAAGCGTTGTTGGAACAAAGCTGATGAAATATATTAGCATGAATATGCTTTAGCCGTGACCTAACTACCGAAAAATGTCCCACGAGAGTGCAACGAAAGTAGCGCCAATAATTGTGATGATTTCCGCTTACAACCGAGTCGTTGCTAGGAATATGATACTTCGTCGTTTTTCATCCCACAAAATTCGTTGACCATTCGTTCGAAAGCTCTCGATTTATCCAACCATACTATATTAACTACTGCGAAGTGCGTGGCCAACAAGCTGAGTTATGAGCATGGTTATATGAATAATTGTTTACACACAGGTGATCATTCTCAATTATTGATATTGTGAACATGATTGCAACCGCTTGTTAATTTCTGATGATTTCATTGAGCTGGTGTTTCGATTATGTGATTCATAGCAGGTGATCCGAATATTGCGAGAACGGTTAGATTTGTGAAGCGGTGGTTAAATTATTTTAATAGGTAATTTCTATACTTTACACTATAGGAAGCTGTAATTTCGTATGTAGCCTCTTTAGCCTCTTTCTATAATAAAGTGAATGTTTACTCGCGAGTTTCTATTAGGAGATCATCATCTCACAAGAGCTCAATCGTCGTGATCATTTCTATAATAAAGTGAATGTTTACTCGCGAGTTTCTATTAGGAGATCATCATCTCACAAGAGCTCAATGGTCGTGATCATTTCTATAATAATGTGAGAGCGAGGAGCTAAAACATGATTCCATGTTTTAGGATTGATGGCAGAATGATAAACAGAGTTCAGAGGCCGATGGGGGGTCGGGTTCAGAGAATCGACGAGGAGTGAGTCGTGTACGGCCAAAGCATATTCATGTTTTTTAATTTTAGCCGTCAGGCTCAAAGGAACTGTGGCTTTTTGTTATTCAACATTAGGAATATATTTTCAGTCTGGGTGAGATGTGTGAATCCACCACCACACTTACCTTATTGTTGTGCTATAGGCGACAATAGGCCAAGCCACTGAAGAAGTGTCTTACTCCTAAACATAAGTCTCACCATAGGTGACTAGTCAAAAAGAGTGAAAAATGAATGCGCCGTACTTACTAGGAGAGGGCGATCCAACTGGCTTGGCCCAAATCGGATGATATACATTTGGTGACTAGGCATCTTATGCACGTGGAGCGTCATTTTGAGGGAATTATAAAACGTCTCAAACTCCGTTTTGGCTATTATGGTGTTGGAGAGAGTTTTAACATTTGATTCGGAGTGAAAAATTACGAGTAAATCAACCCCAATTCTATAAGTTTAGGAAGACCATTTTCATAAAAACAATTGATTTCCTTGAAAAGTTCAGTTTAAATTTTCTCAGAAAAACGAGCTAGGTATTATTTTGGCTCCATAAATTTTAAAATGAAAACTTTACAAAATTTCTTTCATGGAAACCCGTTTTGGGACATTCTAAAACAATTCATGGATTTGAACGCTCTTCCATGTATTAAAGCTTTCCCTAGTCAAAATCGAAATTTTCCAAACGAAATTCAGGGCATTCCAAACCAATTTTGGAATTTTCCTAGCCTAATTCAGAATTTTCAAGGCAAATTTTCCATTTCTATTTCTGAAGACTTTCTACTTAAGGTGGGTTTCACCACCTCGAGTTAGTGTTCGAGTTACCAACCGTGTTAGCGCCGAGAAATGTGTTTCTCTACTCCGAATCAATCGTTATATTAGCGACCCCGTTAGCTCTCTGATTTTATTCCCATTTTCCCCCAACTCGATGAGTCACCACTGTTGAGATAAAATGGATTAGGTACATGCTGTTTTGTTACTACCAATTTGTCTTTGATTGAGTGCTGTGTTTGATTATTCGTGTGTTTATTCGTGATCGTTCATTAGTATTTACTCTGGACGATGATGAAGACCTAGAAATGATCATACAAATGCGAAGGCAAACACGAATGATGAAATAATGTAGAGTCAATTTCGGCTGTAGAAATCAAAACCCTCACTACTGTGGACTCTATGCATTGGACCTGATAGAAAAATCAATATCTTCGATTTCTCACAAGTGATCATATATGACGATTTGAGCGGTTTGTGAGTGTGTGCGCTTGGTGTCCCCTAGTAGGGATGAACTCATCTTTCGGCTTGGTCAACCAGATGTTCCTTATTTGGAAATAGAACATTGTATATGGCGCACGACTGTGTCCCAAAACTTGATTTAAGCGCCAAAAAAGTAGAATTTTCAACTTGATAAAAAAGCATTGTTACCAGCCAGAACCCCAAGAACCTAGAAAAAAGTTCCAGTCATGTAGCATGATCGCGAGAGCGAATTTTGTAAGTTTACGTTAGGTAGGTAGGTACCTACATTGTTTTGAAATTTGAGCAAATTGAGAGCAAAGAAATTGTTCACTACCAATTTTATTAAAAAAACTCGTTCCAAACAATATTCTGTGATTCAAAAAAGATATATATATATACCCGGGCGTTGCCCCGGTTGGGGTGCATACATAACTTATTGTAAAGTAGGCGAACTTCGTACTGTACCTAGTAAAACTTGATGTAGGATTTCATTAACGTATACCTAATTACCCACGGGAGAACCGTCTCCATTTATATAATTCAATAATAAATAAGTACGTTCGTGCCGTAACAAAAATTCAGCTTACTTAATTGATCAGAAAAGAGCCCATCATTCCGATTGTCTCTTACCCAGAGAGTGTCCCTATCAAATTTCAACTTCCTGGGCTGCAGGAGAGAATTAAGCTCACTCAGCTAGTCAGGAAATATCCTATCATTTCAATAATCATTTGATGTCTCAAAGAATATCTCTATCGATTTCAACTTCCTAGGGTGAACGGAAGAGAATTTACTCACTCAGCTGATCAAAAAAGAGCTCACAATTCCAATCGACTCTCAACGACCCAGAGAGTCTCCCTATCAATTTTCAACTTCCTAGGGTGAACAGAAGATAATTCAGCTCACTCAGCTGATCAGAAAAGAGCCCATAATTTAAATCGCGCCAGGAGTGTTATTTACATAAAATTAAATACTTTTAAATTTGAAAATATATAAATACATGCTTGAGGCTCCGGAAACATTCAGAACTTTTTCAGTTTATTCGTTCCGTATGATGAAGCTCGACTGAGGGGAAAACCTTGGGTGTTTGCATCGAAATCATAGGAATTGTTAATAAATGCATAGATAAGATGAGTAGTGTCCTAGTGTTAGTATAAAAACTTAAAGCACTGAAGGAAAAATGTTTCTTGCTTGCCGGTGTGCTTAAATTTTACTGATCTAGTTATAAGTCACAATTGGAAAGAACATCCATTCGAATGTGAGCATTTAGAAAACCTATGAAGATTGTCAAAAGAAAAATTGTCAAAAGAAGTAGTTATGTTGCAATAAACAATGCCAGAGCGGATTGAGCATCTCGGTTTTGCTTCTCACTGCAGTGGCGACAGATGACAATCCTGGGAGGTCAAGAATCCGTTTCATTAGGAAGACCTAACAAGGCATCCGACTAGCTTTTGTTTTTTTTGTCCCATTATTTCTCTCCAGAGCGGTCGCGAGAGGGATCGGGTTGACTCTTGCATCTGAAGGGCCACTCAGCTACGTAGGTAGGTACTAGTTACAACAAATAAAAATTTACTGGAGGGGGAAAAGAGGAGGAAACCACCGTTTGATGAGAAAAAATAATGAAAAAACCTCGACTTCCCGTGGAGGATTTTGAGGTTCGTTATACTTCCACTACAGCTCATATGAACAAGTAGACAGCCACTTCAGAGGAACAAAGTGCAAAAGCGTTGTATGAAAACCACTGAAGTGGGTGACAAAGAAGAATTTTTTTCCCTCTGGAAGAGTATGGCCTTTGCTTGGGTCGTCAAGTTACCTTCATGAGTAAGGTGAGCTTTAAATTGGATTTTTACAATCTTTCTAGTGTCCAAATTTATGAAAAGCTATCGTAAATGTCTTGTCTTTTTAATTATTATTAATTGTATAGAAGGGTAGGTATGATTTATTTTCTATTAAAAGTATTTTACATGGGTGACATACAAATTCTTGTGGCAGTAAAAGTTTTGGCTAAAACGCGCAGACTTTGTCCGCCACATACTGAAAATATGATGGAAATGAATACTTTAAACTTTAAATCAGGGTTCGGTAACTTCGACTCATATAATAAGTTACGACTTTTGAAGCCATGAACCGACAAAAGGATTTTACATTTTTGCATCCGCAGAGGTTACAATTTGTCCAGCAGAAATGTAACTCGTGGGTGACCTTCTAGGCCTCATCTCGCACTACCACTGAATATTTTATTGCAATTGGACTAAATTTTTGTACAGTTTTACCAATTACAAGGCTTAGTGGATGCAGACTCACAGACCCAAAGACAAACAAGAAACCAAACTTGTTCAAGAATGTCTAAAACGTAAAATTTAGGTGGGCACTTTAAATTAGTGTAAACTTTTTTTTCCTGTACCTTCCAAAAGTGTCAACAGTACTTCCACTACCTGGGTGCAGAATTACCCAAAGAGACAATCAGAGAGTATCGACTTATAGGGCTACGTAGAAGCACCAATATAATATTTTATTCAGTTACATATTTCATTGCATTCTTCTTAACCTAGGTATCGAGAATTTAGTAATAATACAAATGAAATAAGAATAGAAAAAGAAAAAGTTATTGCTCAACAATCACTTCAACAGTAGTCTCCGTGCTCAACTACTATTACTTCAACTCAACCAGAGAAAATTTAAGAAAGCCGATTTAAAATCTGATTTCCATCGATTCCTCCAATGTTTCTACAAAGTTAATACGTGACCTCAATCAGTAGGCCAGAAAATGGGGGTCTCCTGTGGATACCAGTTTCAACTCCTTCTGGGGATAGCTGAACAGAGTCGTGTGTGTCTAGGCAATACATCAATCCCTAGTGCGATCTGATAAAATGGAGCAACGATCCATCCCGAGGGACTCATAACTCAATTATTCCCTCGCATGATTCCTATACATCAAGGCCCAAGCTGCCTCATAGACGAGGGGCTGAGGCAACGGCTGCGCCGAGTGGAGTTGACAGGTTAATGGTAACCGTGTTCCCCTGCAGGAGTTTGATCTGGATTTCCACCGAGAAACGCGAATCCCTGGGCAGCTCTTCGATCCTAAAAGATATTTATTTAAGTATTTTGAGATATCAGCAGGGCAGCAGAGCTTCCCCTCTTATTACAACGTAGACGTACCGTCAACTCATACAACTTTGTGCACCCCGTTCAACATTGTGCCAATCTCGTTTTTTTGAACCTTATGCTCTCTAACGGTAACAAACTTGAAGTTATTAGTGCGAGAAAATTTCCACAAGCAGCGGGATGGTAGAAGAGGATGCCGACGCTTCCACAAGTCTTCCCTGTGAATTTCAGTGCCGGCAAGGTAGCTCTTTCTCTAGTCCACTAAAAGAGAATTGTTCAGTTTGTGCTGGGAGTCTCCTTTGGATGAGTATGCTGCGGATTTCTGAATAGTCTGGTAAGTTCATATTTTCATCCCTATACTGTCAGCTACCAATTGCAGTATTTGCTGTTATCAAACGTTTGTTTGTTTCTATGATATGACCAGATATGTTAGAAACGGGAACTTAGGGGTACAACTTTGTGCCACCGTTTTTTTATTATTTCTGCAATAAAATTTAAGGCTTTCTCGTTGTATTTTTACAGAAAATGGGTGCTCAGAATCGGAGAAAGGCGGCTGGACGAGTTGATGATTTGTTGGGATATTTTTATATGAATTGTTAAGATTTTATAATAAAAACGAACAGAAAGTTGCCTTGCATTGAATTTTATATTCACCTCGTTTAAAAAATCGAAAAAACACTAAAAATTCCGAGGGCAATTTTTTTTTTGTATTACGTTGCAAAGTCAACATGCTGATTAACAAGATTCAGACCGCCACAATGAGCCACATTAGGTTTTTCATTTCATTATAGGCTAAAAAAGATGGTGGCTCAAAGTTGCACCTTCCTGGGGTAATGAATGTGCCACGAATAAATAGTTCCCCTTCTATTCGCTGAACAGATGGAATTTTTTCCTTAGCGACATTTGATCACTGAGATGTGTAAGTATCTTGGGTAAACATTTCAACGAGATACGACGGCAAATAAAGTTCTGACACTCAAAAAACCAAAAAAGTGGCACAGAGTTGTATGAGTTCACGGTATAGAATTAGTTGATGAACAAAATACAAGTCAAAATAATTAAATGCGAAATGGGCAGTGATACATGTGTATACATATGCAGAATTCATATATGCGAATGAGCACACGGAACACCCTACCTTAAATTCAGTGGCGTTCACCATCTAAGGTAAATACAGATCGTTGCACCAATAAACAATTTGAGGATGGTGGGGGGGGGGGGGGGGGGGGGGGGCTCAAAATTTCCCAACTGCTCGGACTGAAAATTCTCGACTCTTTGGACTGATTATTCCAACTGCTTACTTTTTGTTTTTGATGGTAAGTAAGTACCTAAATATATTTGGCCACACCACGGTTATCTTCAGAATAGATGTACGACATAAATTGTCATAATAAAGGCACTTTCGAGTGTTTCCGGGTTCGCCTGAGCACTGCCTGCAGGAATTCACCCGTCAGGACCCTTTAATTCTTTTCTTACTTTGACGAAGTAAGTAAAACTTTCGACAGCTCTACGAAAGAAGTAAAAGTTTTCAGTTGGGATCTAGTCCCAATTGTGAACGATCATGTATAAAAATTGCCAAGAAAGAGAAAAAGAAGTTCATTCTGATTTGGAAAAAAGGGGACGTAATAGAGTGGTACGTATCAGAGAATGTAAGGAGGGTAAGTGGACCGGGTAAGAATTATCTATTAAGCTGACCGTACTGAATTCTGGCAAAGGGTCGTGAACTTGAGTCATCGAGTACCTAGGTCGTAAAATTTAGATGAATTCAGCAAAAATCAAATCCAAATCCAAAATGGTCTAAAAAACTCCCCCTCTCTTGTTTCTACTCTGCCAGTTGTACTTTTAAGCAACAGACGTCAGAATCATGTTGAACGATCCCAAAACCCCCGTAAATTTTACACAGATAAGTTGAAATAGCCGAAGATTTTGTTTTTACACTTAAAACCAATGCAGTACTGTGATGGAGAGGAGTTGTTACTTCTTCTCGATTCTTGAAAACGCTGCAGCTCCCAGGTTTATCCCTAACGGTTTATTCAACCTTCACGGTATCCTCTGTGCGTGACAAGTTAATTTCCTTTCCCCTTTGAAGAGGAACTACTCCATTTGCATCACCTCTCATTATCACAGTACATTCTTGAACTGCAGTATCAAAATAGCACCAAAATAGCATAAATAGATATGTTCTATCACAAATTTTCAGTGATTCAATTAATTAGTGAATAGGTAGGTATATCTAATTATCGACAAAATAGTCAAGAACAACCAATATTCCAACCAAATACGGTTTAGTTATCAAGGGGATGTCATTTAACAAATTGGAGTGTTTGCTACTGTAATATCAAGCTACGAGACTTCGACGAGGAAAAAGCTCCTACCTCCTTTTCTCTCTTTCAAGACTGTAATGAATGCAGCATCTTGAACTCTAATTTCACTCCCTAACCCTCCAGAAAATACTAAGTGTTTTTTTTTCTTTGTAAGGGTGTTTTTTTCTCTGTAAGGATGTTTTTTCGGTTTTAATCATTGTGTATTCAGCTGATGAATCGGAAATGACGGGAACTTGTAAATTATCTAATAAAATGGGGGAAAAGATCTTCACGAATCAATTGGATGAAAATGATGCAATAAAAACCGTTTGGAATAGTCATTATGATGTGGGATAAACATGAATGATGCAGATGCAAGGTTATTATGATAGGTAATCAAGGATTGAATGTAGAAAAAACAAACTTTTTTCTTTGCGTCTATTTGCGAACCTGATCAGTGATGATATTTATCGTCCCTTCGCAATGAAGTAATAAAACGCTACGTATCAATACTCCTGTTCGTTAACATTATTCGAGAATGAGTTGAAAGCTGATTGGGATTGTGGACGTTTCAAGCGTTTTATCTAACCGACAGGCATGTTCTGATGCGTATGTGTGCAACATTTGCCCTACGTTTGGTCGGTATTTTGTTGCTGACAGTGAATTTCACTTCAGCGAATGCGCGTAACACCACATTATCCAATGAGATAAAATTTGCTATCCAACCTTGTGCCAACCATCCTCCAATTTTGAGTGGATTCCAATCATTAGAATGTGAGAAATAGGTGTCTCCCCAAACTCCCGTACGGATATGTGCAATGTGCATGTGCCTCCCTTGTTACTGCGAAAGTAAAACAAGGGGCCTGTGAGGGCTAATCCCCACCATCTCTAAAAATATAATTAAAACCGGACGGTAATTAAGTCGCACAGTTTAGTCAGGACAGAAGTTTGCCACACACAGGCTGATCTGGAACCAAAATTGTTCCAAAAAGAAAGCAGAAATTTCAATTTCGGAGGAAAATAATAGGTAGGTACTTCATCCTGTTGTAAAAGCATCCCAAACTTTGACAGTTTAAAACCAATATAAATTTAAATTCTTCTAACCTAGAGAATTCAGGGTCCTTGGGTTCTGAATTTATCGGTTTTCACGTAGGTAGGTATACAGTTTTCAAATGCATTTTGTTAAGAGTTAAGTAAACAAGACAATGGGGGCTGGCCGGATTCGAATCGCGATCGCAGCGAACCTTACGGTTTGGAGGTATGTTCGGTCCAATATAGATTAGTTGATGTTGACTACGAACCGAACCGAACCGAACCGTCTTACCTACTACGGTCTTAGAAGTTTTAGAACTTTTATCACTCACTAATGATTGGCACCACGTTTTTCCAAATTTTCCGAGCGACGTAACGTGCTATTAATGTCGACACTTTAGTTCAAGAAACTTCTTGAGAGCTCATTAGAAAGCTTGTTAGGAAGTTTCCTTTGAGATCATTAGTGAATGATCTGACTGCAACTTCTCGCTTGCCGCCGTTTTTTGATCAATGTAACAAGTTTCCGTCCGCATTTATGGCACGATGCCGACGCCGGCTCTACTTCCTGTAGTTGTTGTAGCTCGGAGAACCATGAAATTCAGTGAAGAGAGTTGATAGCTAGAAGGAAGATATTTTTTCTGCATTATTAATTGAAAAACAGATATTAATAAAATATTAGTATGGGTTGGGATTTTCAATTGTTTCCCTGGTTATTGGAAAATTACTGAGCGTAGCGTCACGAACTTTTTTCACCAAGTTTTTACCCACTTCAGCTGATTTAATATCCACCGTATCGCGCATTTTGGAAAGCTCTCCATTAGCTCTGTTATTCAAACGAATACATAAAAAGAAAATAAGCCGGAAAATCTCATTTTTGCTTCCGAGTCTACCTAAAGGTAGCGAAGCATTGTTTTCACTTTCGGGAGAAAAAATTGTTGGTCTCCAAAATGAAAATTTCCACTCGCATTTTACGTTTTAAACCACTCTGAACAACTCTGGTTCTGTGTGTGTGCGTGTCTGTCGTGTGTACGCAAATCCATGTGCAAACATTTTCCACAGTTTTCATCCAGTTTGGATGATTTTTTCAGGGGATGTGCGGGCTAGGGGGTAGACAGCCCTATCAGTTTCATCGTTCTTGACTCGATATCTCACTCTGCGCATGCGCAAACGTAATTTCTACCAAGCATTATTTTCTCACGCCGATGGCATCTGGTCTCGATCAAATTCGGATGATAGTTGGGGTCATTTGATCATCTTATATCAATTTCAATATTATTGTACCATTAATAGCTACTGAGCATACGCCAATATGAAATCCATGTAACAAGCTTATTTTCCATAGCTTTCATCTGATCTAGAAGAAATTTTAAGGGAATGTGCAGGCTACGGTGTAGATAGTCCCTGTCAGTTTCATTGTTGCCAAATTAATACTTCATTCTGCGCATGCGCAAACGTAAATTCCATTATTCTCTTTTTTACACTCAAGTCGTTCGATTTCGCTTAAATTTGGATGATAGTTGCAAGAAGATGACTTGATTACCTCATATCAACTTCAACACGATTGTATAATTAATAGCTACTGCGCATGCGCCAATGTGAAATACTTGTAATGACCTTAATTTCCACAGTTTTCATCCGATTTTGATGAAATTGTCAGCGAATGCTTGGTTTAGGTTGTAGATGGTCCCGTAACTATTTCATTGTTTTCAACTCATCAGTTCATTCTGCGCTTGTACAAACAAAAATTACATTGAGTATCATTTTTTCGTTTTTCAATTGAACAATTATGACATTTCACGCTACTTCTTGATTTACTCTTTTCCGCTATGGAATTTTTCAAGCTCATTTAAAACTTTCCAATGATCTATAGATCCATCAGAGGTAAATGAGGAAGCTATGTGCCATACCCAACTCTGCAGACGTTTTTATCCATAGTTCAACGTCTGTAGCGACAATCTACATTATATGATGCTTCGAAAAATATATCCAGGTGTGCGAAAGTATCTACGTTTCCAAAGGATTTTGCTTCCTTATTCCAATATTATTCATTATTTTGCTTCTCTCTGTGTTTTACTATGAGCCGTTGCTACTGAACAAGGGGACATTCGTATGTATGGCGAGAGTAGATAAACCAGCCATAACACTTGGGTATACGGAAGTCGGGAATTTATTAAAATTAAGCGACGTTTGAAATACGCCTATGAAAGAAGAAAGCCAACGACGCATATTCTCTCCGTTTAAAACCGTTGGGTCAGCATTATTATACCGGGGAAAGAAGAGAGTTTTATCCCGCCAGCGAACTAAGTTAGAAAAAAGTTTCAAGGTACCTACATACGAGTTTGCTCTCACAGTAAATTTCTCCGCTTCGTGAAAAATACATAGCATCATGGTGTGATGTATTCGAGTTAGAATATATCAAATGTTTCCACGAGTTTCATCTTTTACATTCTTTGGTGAATCATTCATTTATTACCGTAGTTGTTGTTTTAGTAGGTATTGAAAGTATATATTCCAATGAATAAAATTGATGGATTCAAAGGCTGAATTTATGACAGGAACTTCAAATCTCATGATATTATGCAATGGTTTGGAAAGTATTTGATTCAAATCGCTCATTTTAAGAATTTCGACCCGAATTGGAAACAACCGTTTAGGAATAAAGAGAAAGGTGTTCATAATATTTAATACCTACCCAATTTATGGAAAGTTATAGGGACGCAGAAACAGCTATATACTCTCCTCTCTAAAATTATCCTATAAGTACTACTACTAATACAGTGAGTTGGCGGCATAATTACTAATTTCCGTGCTGGGAATCTATTTATTTACGGCTAGAGCTAATTACAAAGAATTGCAGAATGCAGAATGGGTAAGTAACTACTGGACTAAACTTTATGAAACTGGGCAAAAAAATCACATTCTGCGTCTAGTATATCCTAGAAGCTCGATATCAAAGTTATCAACCCTAAAGGTAGCATGAAAGGGTTAACATATTCACAAATCGGGGTCTCGAAAACTTTGAGGGTAAAAGTAATGAATTCATGCTTATCAGTGATAAATATCCCAAAGAATCGATTAAAACCATTCGCAACGTTTGCGTTTTAAGGGCTAAAACTTCGAAAACACACCTTCGGATTTCTAGGCGCGAGAACATAGAGAAATCATTGTTATCATGCAGGCGATTGTAGCTCAGTGGTTAGGGTACTCGATTTGCGGGGCGGCACGCTGGCCGTGATTCCAACTAGCGGTGGATTGTAAAAAATCATGAATGAACCTGAATATTTCATCAGAATCGGATGAAAACTGTGGAAGCTCGTGACAAGGATTTGCAGACACAAGACAGACAAAAGCGGAACGAAAGTAGTTCAGAATGGTCTAACACGTAAAATGCGATTGGAAATTTTGATTTAGAAGACAAAAAATGTTCCATCAGAATTCCAGGTCAAACATTTGCTCAGAAAAAGGGACGCTAAGAATGCTAATTTTACTTAATTAGCTCGTTAGAAAATATATTGAGAAGGAGGAAATAATGGTTTTAAGACAGAGCGATATGACCGGACGAGTTGAAATTTATAACTATACTCAATAGGGAAACTTTGAAACGACTACTGATGATAAGCGGAGGGCCTGGATTAATTCACTCAGGAGCTCATCCATCAAGAGTCCCTTCTTCCCAACCCAGAGCTAAACTCGACTGAATACAAACTAAGGCGCTAAACGATCAGTAATATACCTACACTTTTTAGTATAGGTTTCTATAATGACAGCTTCGAATGGGATGCAGGATATTAGTAATAATAACTCCAAGAAGTCTTAGATGAGAATGATGTATTTAATGGCCCTCTTGGCTCTTTATATAGGTGCTGGCCTGGTGTGGGGGGACACCCCCCTGGCCAGATGAGAGTGACAAGTTTCCAAGGGTTCGGGTGTATACTACACCCCTGCCCCTTTATAAGATTTTCAGCTGCGAATTACATGAGTGCGAAAAATCTGTTGTAATTCTTGCTGACCGTTTTACAATAATGACGGATTGTTAGCAATGCCCGGTTTACAATAGGTACGGGTTGTAGTGGTGTGTTCAGTAGAGAAGTGATGTGTGCAGAAGAGGAGGTGTGCTGCAGGAGGAGGAACCACTTCTTGTTACGAGGATTTCACAATCAGCTACGAACTAATGATACGATCATGTTAAAGTTGATACGTTCTGGTTAAATCATCCTTTCCCAACTACCTTCAAACTCGAGGGCGATTGAGGGCGTGATTTGTTTCATTCGATTCTGCGTACAAAAATACATTGGAAATATTTTCTAATTTATGTAGTCACCGTATGGGTCTGGGCATTGGAAAACAGGAAACTGAATTTAAATGCAGAAAAAATGGGTCCCAGGTGGGAATCGAACCCACATCCTTTGATTTTCCGTACTAACGCCTTCTCCATCCAAGCCACAAGGACTGCTGGATGGAAAGTGCTTGGTGTGAGGTAACACCCTAAAAACCATTATTCTGCAATATTTGATGAATTCAAAGTTAAAGATGATTCGATGAAGATTTGATGATTTAAAGTTATATTCATCGAAAAAGTTTTTAGTTTTATATAGTTCCTTTTCTGAGGAATGTTTTGTTGAAAAGTATAGTTTTCACCATTTTCAGCCGTTTTTGCTATTTTCAGTGACATTTTTAGTGGATTTTTTAAAATGTTATTTATTGTGCTCGAAAATTCAGTGTAACGAACTGATATTTTCTTTTGAAATGCTCGGTTTTTTTCTCGAACAAATGAATTTTTATTAGGAATAATTATTTCTAAAGAAAGAAATTTATTACCTGGAATGACACATATGTATAGGTTTATAAATAAATGTTACACGAGTACATATGGAAAAGTACCTATTACATTCGAGGAATTGATTCAGAATGCCTCAAAACGGATTTCTTGGAGAAAAATCAAGAAAGTGTTGCTTTTAAAACTTTTTGACCTACTGCAATAGCTTCATTCTCTACAAAAGTTTGCTAAAACATATTAAATGTGTTTTGTAAAATGTTGGTATTAGATTTATTGCATAATATATATTATGTGAGATACTTGTAGTAAATACATTATACCACCAAAAGCACTGAATCCTGGAATCCTTTTTAGAATGCCATAATAACGGATTTCCGTATGAAAAGTTTGGAAAATTAAAAATCTAAAATTTTTGTCACCTTTGCTTCTGTGAAAATTCTATGAAAATACCTATGGGTTTTGTTCCATAATTCCTTAGTTCATATCCTCGCAATGCCTTTGAAAAGGAAGGGACTGGAATCAAAGTTTGTTATAGAAGCAATGCTCTGATCAGCCTATCTCGATTGGCTCAATGGAGGATTGCCTCCTACTTATTATGAATAATTGATTTGGCCCGTAAAAAAAGGAGGAGGCTCCAAACGATCGGAGGTCAAAACCTTCGAGAGAGTCAGAAAAGACTCGAAGAAGGTTTTAGTATGCGTAAGCTAATATCCGCTACCTCGGGGGAGCTCAAGATAAATATTTACACCCCACTCCCGATAAATCACCCGCAGTGAGAGACGCGGCAAAGGGTGAAGCAGGGCTTGGGATTACGCCCTGAGGCTCACCGACATTAGACGGGGCCTTGGAGCGGGCGTTGCCAAGCGTTTATTGGCTCCAACAGAAACGGCCAGAAAAGAGGTTTCCAAAGGACATTTAAAATGCTCACCTAGCTCAACGGAAAGCGTGTGCCTGGAAATCTTGATTTTTCCCAACTTCCAAAGCAGCCTTACATCATGAGTTTCTCATTCGCATCAAGCACCACCTACTAATAGAGTAATGAATTAATTTTAATTCTACTTTCATAATACCTTGAATATTTTCTATACATTGATTTGCATTGCAAAATACCTATACCTAATCATGCAATACAGTTGAGTTCATTATCCCCATGGTTAGTGGAAACAAGCGATTTATTACTGCCAAATTGCAATAGATTTTCAGAGGAAGGAGCTGTCAAGATAACTTGGAGATCATCATAAGGGTATTCGTATAGCCTTGAATCGTAATGAATGCATAATCGCAGATTTTTAAGACGTATCAGCCGCATAAGACCACGTATAGTTGAACATCATCTGTCAAGTTTTTACTGCTAAAAGTACAACAACTCATAAGATAATCCTGAATAATGGTGTGGGGTACTATCACGAACTGCAGGATATGGAAAGAAATTACCATTACTAGGTATTGCGTGTATTGTATAACTAGCACCCGGCGGACTTTGTCCGCCTGACGTATTATTCGTACACTCGTGATTACAAATAACAATAATTTTTATTAATTAAAATGTATTATTTAATTGAACCGAAGAAAACATTGAATATCTCTATTATTAATAAGAATGAAACTCCGTTTGTCTGTTTGTCCGCGCTATGCACGGCCAAACGGCTGAGTGGGCCGGATCTACGAGTGGGGGGATCTTCTTGGGATTTTCCAAAAGTGGGAGCGAGCGAATTTAAAATTGTTTAATCCCACCCGAACCATGGGCCGTAGGGCGGGAGGGGGGTCGAAGTAAGAATTAATGTGCGCTTTTTCCACTTCCCCGCTTCCCCTACCCTTCTAAACGGCCGTCGAAAATTCCGGAAAAATACCGGTTTCGTAGGTTTTTGAACGAGGAAGACGACGGCGCGATTGGATCGCGAAAAAAGTATCGGGAAATGCGTAAAAAAAATGCGAGAGTACGGACCCGTTTTCTCGAAAATTCCGACGAAAAACTTGGTTTTTTAAAATTAAAATATACCCCATAAAGGTACGTTTTTTGGAACGGTTTTTGCGGGCGAAATAAAGGTTTGATCCCGCCAAATCTGAATCCGAAATTGGATATTGAAAAAAGTGACGGAAAATAGGTCAAATTGCGAGCGGAATTGCGAGGGAAGCGTTTAATATGACGTTTTTGATCGAGCCGAGCCGCCCGTTGCACAACGTTGCTTAGCAGAAGGGACTCGACTTCTACGCAATACCTTGCGAGCGAAGCGAGGAACATCCCCAAATGAACTTTTTTTGTGGTTCCACGTAGTTTTATAAGATTTATTTTGTTTGTAAGAATTTCCAAAAGAAAAAAACGTCTGCCAGTATAACTTCCTCCGATGATAACTTTTCGTGGTTCCACGTAGATGCATAAGATTTAATTTGTTTGTAAGAATTTCCAACAGAAAAAAACGTCTGCCAAGTTGGGTGGGCAATATAACTTCCCCATTCGCCCTTCTAATGGCCTACCTTTAAGTATACATCCCCTAATAAACTTTTCCTGGTTCAACAACCTCCAGCTCCCTGGAAATCACGTTCCGAAGCCTACCTGTACAATCCCCCGCACCTATTTAGCTACCTCTTTAAGTCGGTCAAATTGCGAGGGGAGACTAAGCTATTAAAATGAGAAATTATATGTGCTGTGGACGCGAGAAGGCTCTAGGAAGACAGACGTGTTTGGGGTTCGATAACTCAGGTACAGGTTTCGGTGTTTGGGTGTTGCGAGCAGGTACACATAGGTACCTTGCGAGCGAAGCGAGAGCCATTTCAACAGAATAAATTCGGATTTTTTTCCTACAAATATACAGCAATACCTTGCGAGCGAAGCGAGCAACATCCCCGTATAAACTTTTTGAGGTTCCACGTAGTTTTATAAGATTTAATTTGTTTGTGAGAATTCCCAACTGAAAAAAACGTCTGCCAAGTTGGGTGGGCAGTATAAATTCCTCAAGGGTATGGGTGATTCTCACAGAAAGGGGCAGAAGTGATGTCCGGACCAGTTGCGGCGACCCAATAAGGATTTGGGAGCTGGCAAAGGTCTTAAATTGTAGTATAGGTTTTTATCTAGAACCCTTTTTTCCATTTTTAGGTTATGTTTATTCCTTTAAATAGAAAATTAACTAAATATAGTCAAATCGTCATCGACCTGTCCTGTCCCAATGCGACCTTCCCAACTTCAAGCTTTAATTAAAGGTCTTTCCGCTTTTGAGTTTGGATTTTATTCAATTTTTCTACATCAGTATGATTTCTGAGATGCGTTTCTGATCGATAAAATTAATGTAGAACCGCTAGAAAAGTGTATTTGGATGGAAATATGTGTGTCCGGAGCATCGCCGTCATCGACCTGTCCAATATTGTTTTTCGAATTTTCGCGGTCACAATTGTATTTTAGCGGGTTTTTTTTGCCGCTTTTTTTTTTCGCGCCCTTCTCAGTTACCAGAAAAACCGCCATTCGTTTTAATTCAGTCAACTCGTGGTCGTCAGCGGGAGCAGATGTGTGCTGGACCGTGGGTTGGTCAATCACAATCGTCAGAAACCTGTCCACTTTTTCTAAGTGAGTACTTGAACTCAATTTTTTCTTATGGTATTTTTATTGTGCACCGAACGGTCTAGTTTCATGTTATATGCCGAATTTGGGAAAAAGCTTGCCACAAGGTGAAACATTTGAGAAAAACTGAAGAATCATCATCGACCTGTCCATCATCAACCTGTCCTCTCCTGAAAATTCGAGGACAGGACGATGACGAAAGGGACAGGACGATGAGGAAAAAGGCAAATCTGTTATGTTTTTTGGATTTTCTAGTATTCCCGTATTCTCGCATTTAGAAATCCAATATTCTCGTATTGACCATTCAAAACACATATCTACTTAGCCGAACGTTGTGAAGGTCTACTAGGACTAATTCGAGAATTTCTGTCATTCTTCGTTTGTTGGATTCGCCCTACAGTGGTCACGTTTTTCGGTCTTTTGACTTGAAATGTTGAGGGTTAACGTTTCTTGGCAGTTATAGCAAATTTTCCTTTTATGATGCCAGGACAGGGTGGTGATGCAAATGGTGAGAATCAACGGGTCGCATCCCCCTCTGTGATTTTTTTCAGCTCGATTCGATCACTTTTTCTTTTATCAAAAGTCAAACTCAAAACTGACCTTTTCTGTGAGAATCACACATATATACAGGTATACCTTGCGAGCGAAGCGAGCAACATCCCCTAATAAAATTTTCGTGGTTCCACGTAGTTTTATAAGATTTAATTTGTTTGTAAGAATTTCCAACAGAAAAAAACGTCTGCCAAGTTGGGTGGGCAGTATAACTTCCTCAAGCGAGCGGAGCGAGCAACATCCCCTACAGAAGTTAAAACTACCCTTAGAGATCTACCGTTTGCGAGCAACATCCCCTACACGTTTCAATTGTAATACATCGCATGTATACAGCCACACTTTGCGAGCGAAGCGAGCAACATTCCCTACATGCCACACTTTGCGAGCGAAGCGAGCAACATTCCCCACATGCCACACTTTGCGAGCGAAGCGAGCAATTTAATGGGGGGTCCGGGGGGGCTTGCCCCCCGGCTGGACGTGGAGGCGAGCGTAGCGAGCCGGAGCGGCTAGTAAATAATAAAGTAGTACTATAAAGGGTGAATACGGGCATTTGAATTAGTTACAGTTGATGTATTGCCCAACCATTCGGAGACGTTGAAAAATATTTCGGACACTGTAAGTGATCCACCATTTTAAGGTAAGAAACCGTCATTTTATTAATTTCTCGATGTTCAAGAGAGGCTTCCTATCAGATTTCTAATTCCTAGGGTGAATAGGAGAGAATTTAGCTGTCAGCTGATCTGGTTGGAATCCGTCATTGTATCCGTCTCTTGATGTCCTAGAGAGACTCCCTATTAAATTACAAATTATTAGGATTAATCAATGGTTACAGTAAACATCGATTTACAGCGTTTCCGTGAAACGTCGATTTAAAGTTTAAACGTTGATTTAGACAATATCACGGAGGCATTTGCACGAAAATGAGGGTGATAAAGAAATGATAGTGGGGGAACAGCTGATCCCAACCTGAAATCTTCAATGCTTCTATCTTTTTTAATCCATTCTGAAAGCATCATGTTTTACAAACTCGTAGGGGTAATCCTTTACTGCCCTATCATTTCGAAACTAGTGCAGCGATGATAATACCTACATGGGTTTCTTCAAGGATTCTGGATTTGAGTTTGAAGTAAAAACCGCGAAATTTCGTATCACTGGAATGTTCCGTCCAAACGTGATTTTGATTCGTTCCCATTGGAAAATACAGGAGTCGGTCTCCTAAAAAGCAGTGGTTGGTATTCTTCATTGGATTTTATAACTGTAACCACTGCAGAAGCCGAGATTTCAATGTTATTTAGACTCAAAATGCGCAGGAAACAGGTTATATAGTCTCTTAATATATTATGTTCAAGTTGCATAACTAGGTATTTTTATGTTTGTATCTCTCATCACTTCAATGACAACAGCCTTAGACACCATCTAGGCACATTGTGTCATTTCAAATTGTGATGAGCCGTTGGCTATATTATAACACAATTTTACTACTGTATAATTGTACATTCCACGTATTTACCTATATCACTACCCGTGACTTGTGTATTCGATGCAATCATCAATTTGTTCAAGGACTGACAGAATAGTAGTTTTTGAAAGTTGGTACTTTCTCAGAAAAACGATTTCATTGAGATTGAAATCCGCCGTACTCTTTCTAACCCAACGAGGACGGTGAATTGTAGGGTCTTCATATCATCCTCGTCAAATTCGTCCTCAAAAAACCAATGCTCTAATCGATCCTCTGTGGCTCATTTTCGTCCATGTAGGAAAAATAGGGAATAACTAGGAAAATGTAGCAAATTATATGGGAAAACGTAGCAGAAAAGGATTTCAGTCATGTAAACAAAGATGGCAAAAAGAACTACCTACCTAGTAAATCGTTGATTTGAACGCTAACCACCCTAATTCGGCTGATTAGTTTTGATTTTTGATTTAGCGCATTTGATAATTGATTTATCTGGACCGGTTGGCGAAACCGAGTATCGTTGTTTAACAGCTAAGATCTTCGGTTTAATGAGTAAACGTTGACTAAAAACTTTGGTGAAACCGGTCCTTCATGTCCAAGAAAGGGTCCCTGTCAAATTTAACATTTCTAAAGTGAAAAGGAGCGAATTTAACTAAGTCAGCTGATCTCGTTGGAACATATCTGTCTCTAAATGTCCTAGAGAGGCTCTCTATAAAATTTCAAATTCTTAGGATCAATAGGAGTCAACTCATCTGGTTGGAAACTCGTCATTGCATTCGACTCTTGATGTCCTAGAAAGGCTTCCTGTCAAATTAAACATTCCTAGGGTGAAAATGAGAGAATTTAGCTTACTCAGCTGATAAGGAAAGAGCCCATGATTATATTCGTTTCTCGATGTCCCAGGGAGGATTCCTATCGAATTTCAAACCCCCAGGGTGGATAGGAGAGAATTTAGCTAAGTCAGCTGATCTGGTTGGGATCCTTCATTGCATTCGTCTCATAATGTCTTCATAATCCTGTCCTCCTCACACATTATGTCCTCATAATTTCACATTTTTAGGGTGGAAAGGAGAGAATTTATCTCACTCAGCTGATCAGGAAAGAGCCCACCATTTTATTCGTTCCTTGATGTCCCAGAGGGTCATCCGGTCAAATTCCAACTTCCTTGGATGAACAGGAGAGAATATTTAATTCCTTTCAGTTATTTATTTTTATAAAATATTTTTTTCAGGAATTGGTCTTCTTTTTTTTAAAGAAATTAGTACTGGTAAAAGCGTTTCGGTTTTTTCAACCTCAATATAACCTTAGCTACGTTAAGACTCTTCTACACCAAGATTGTTGCAGTTAAGGCAGACGTTTTAGCGAATTTTCGTAGAAATGAAGCTATTGCATTCTGAAACGTTTTCTGAAGTTTGCGCTTTTTCATATGTAGGTATATATATACATACGAAAAAGCGCAAACTTCAGAACTGTCTCCCATCACCTATAGTAATTATTATCCCAACACGCATCAGGTGGTCCTTGCCTGTTATATTATATTTGTACTCCGAACATTTAGGAGCATTGGCGGATCAGGGAGGAACTAATGGAAGGCCTTGACACCTGTTAATTATCTTGTTCTCATGTGACTGACATAACCGTTTTACTTATTAACTTTGAGCGAGAAATTTAGTAAATTGACAAGTATCAAGTTCTAACGTAAAAATAAATTTTTGAACGGACCAGACATCAAGTTAGTCGTGTGTCCGAATAATGGATTGCATCATAATATCATAATAAGTATTAAATTCCTAAATAATGTCTTCTGTATATTGATAATTGGTACAATATTATGGAATAATAAATCATTAGGTATAATTTGTTTTGCGTTATTTCAAGGTGATTGGTGCCATTATAAACTGTAAACATTGAACTGTTGCATCGATTTTCATGAGGATGAACGCAAATTGACGAAAAGTTCCAGAATAGAACTTAGGCGATGGCAAATTAGGAACAGGACTTTTATGGGTGTGGTAGAGTATAAATGCAACTTAGAGATTAACTCTAATCAGCAGAGTGAGCTCTGTAATTTCGTTTCTGTCTATCTTGAGATTCTTAAATTTCGAATGGGGTTTTTTCTGGGTTTGGTAGATTACAAGATTAAAACTAGAGAAACCACGCCACTCAGCTAATTGCTGATTTTGTTCCTAATCCAGGGAAAACGCTGAAATGTAGAACGGAGCTTCTCTGGGAGTGATAGTAAATCTTATTTTATCGAATTAGTTTTTCCAAGTTCCGCCTAATTTTCTCGCTAAATTTAGGGTAGCTAGGCATGGTTCTGTACTGTAACAAGCCGGCATTTTCTGAAAACACCTCCACCATAGAGTCGTGAACGAGTCTCCATCCGCGGATTGTGATGGAGACTACTGGAGACATGTGAAGGATTAATGGACTGTATATTTCCGGTATATGGCCTAGGAATAGAATGGATTGTACATGTAATGAACGAACTGGACTGCAAGGAATGAACTTGTATTAAACAATACACAATAGGATTTTTGTTCACCAATGTAGGTGATATCAATATAACTGGTCGATGAAAGTTTAAGATCTACGATGTGGCAACATCGGAAAAGCTGCGAATTATCACACAAGGTTTATTATTTCTGTATTAGATAGAACCGTTCTGTGCAGATCTCTGGTCTACAATAATTATTAATTGTAGTAATATAACTAGTAATTAAATAGTAATAAATTATCTAGACTCGGCGCTAGCCTTATAGGGTTCTACATAACTCCAGGACTCATGACATTGTGTTCAAGGGGTTCCAAAGGCGCTTATTTCAAATTTCAGCTCCCTCTGCTGTCCCTCAGCTGATCAGTTCGTCACCATACCTTATAACTTCATTCTAAGTTTTCCGGAAACGCCCCATTCCATAGTGAGGCCATTTCAAAAACTAAGAGACCCAATTTTTTCCTTTTGATAAATGGATTACTTTGTGGAATTATTAGGGTGTGGTATGTCCATGAGCGGCCCTGTATATTCATGTAAATATATATAGGTACCTATACATAAACCAAAAATTGTCTGTACAGAAGGGCTTTCCAATACAGAAATAACTCGGCGCGTCGTGCCTCGCGTGAGTTCTACTTAGAGCTTTTTGACGAAATTACAAAACATGAATATGCTTTAGCCTAGAACGTCAAGTATCGATCAGCCATCGATCCAGGAACGTTAATTATCGATCGGTGAGGAATCGTTATGCAAATACTGTTCAGGCACCAATTTTTGAATCAATAAAACGGGAGAAACAAAATGTAAAATGGCTATATTTAGCGCTCAACGTTACTGAACAAAATTTAAAAGAAATGAGGAAATCGGCGCAGGCGTTCAAAAACTATGCGGGAACTTACCTAAAGACAGACAGGTTATGCAAATACTGTTCAGGCACCAATTTTTGGATTAATAAAAAAGAACGACACAAATGGTAAAATGTAAAATGGACATCCACCTAGACCCGGGACAGAGGAATATCGAAAAGCCGGGGTCAGCAAACTACTGAAGGACTAGTACAAATGGATGTGCGCCCTCGAACGTTTTCATACGCATCAACGAAACTACTCCATCAAACGAATTTGCCGCAGCAGCTCGCCGATTTAGCATCAATGATATATCAGAGTCAATTAAACGGTTCAAGTAAAAGCTGTCTAGTGACACCAAACTAACAAATAATGGACGCACCATTCCAGGTGTATTCGGAGTTGGAATATTCACCTCCATGCATCATGCCTCAAAAATTGATATTGGCTTGATGGAAGCAGTTGGGGTAGATGAAGTGCAGGATGGAAACTGGAAAAACCTCCTGAAAGGCACTTACTTGCACACAGCCATCATTGTCCAGTTTACCGGATTCAAACTTACCCAGCGTGGTATCACGATGGACATGAATGTGAGATTTGTGCTGTACGAACGCATAATTACTTCATCCCCCTCACGGAGGATATCACTACCGTCTTTCAAGAGGAAACCAGCATCTAAATACGATGTTCCGTCTCCGTCACATCAATTCATAAAGTCACGTCACATCAATTCATAATTGTGTAACTTTCTTCGTTAACTTCCCGTTCGCTCTCATTCGCCCGGCATTATTTATTAAAGTTTATAATATTTGCATTATTGAATTTTCTTGTCTAATTATTATGAGACAAGATGATGATTATTATTATTTCACATTGACAATATTTGTGCTGCAGCAATGAAATCCCTGGGTTTTTTAAAGCGAAATACGAGGGACTTTAGCGACATAAGTGCTTTAGTGGTCCTATACAACGCATTTGTGAGGTCCATTCTGGAGTATGGCGCTATTGTATGGGCTCCGTTTTATGGAAATGCTGCTGAGCGCATTGAGAGAGTACAACGTCGATTTGCACGGTTTGTTGCTTTCAAGCAGGGTGTAGAATTTTCGGATTTCAATTATAGGGATATTCTACAACAATGCAATCTTTCCACCCTGGAAAGTCGACGTCATACTGCAGATTGTTTATTTGTTTTTAAGCTATTTCACAACAAAATTGATTGTACCCATTTACTCCAAAAGGTTGATTTTCATGTACTTTCCTACAGTACTGGAAGTAATGTTTTATTTTATAATCCTACGTCTCCAACAAATTACCTCCTCAACAGTCCGATTCGCAGGGCTCAAACATCATTTAATCGCATAAAGAGCGATAGTTTAGATTTTTTTTTAAATTCATTAGTTGCACTTAAGCGGGCTCTAAATTGAAGTTTTCTTTTTCTTTGCAGTATAGCCAATTTTTCTGTTCTTTTTATTCTGTCTCTTGTTTTAAGATATAAATATAGTTTATTAATTTTAGTTCTTCGAGTTTGCCATAAGTATGAATTTATTGTTTAATTGTATATTTCACGGTATGTAATTTACATTGTAATTGGGCAAATGCCCGTGTATAATAAATAAAATAAAAAATATAAATAAAATAATAAAAAGTCCAGTCATGCAGCATGCCCCCATGAGCGAATTTTTGAAGATCTGAATTTGGACAATGTTTCATGCAAATATTACCGATTTTTACAACTAGCGAACGGCATTATTTCGATTTTTGACTGATTTTTCAACTTTGAAATTTTTGAAAACTCAATACATATTCTTATAGGGAATTTTATGCTGATTCCGAATATACCACATGTTAGTATGCTGAAAAAATCGTTTCGCAAAACAAATCGCAAAAAACAGGCTATTTTGAAATTTTTGACTACATTTTTGAAAATTTCAACCCGAAGATGTAATCCGATCATGCTGGCCAACGAACTTGAACTTTCGTTTTGTGTCCTTAACATTTTAAAATTTGTTTGAAGTTCGTAGCACAAATCTACGGACAGTTATCGTCTGGAATGACACATACATACATATATACATACATACATACATATATACGTACATACATATATACATTAAAAAATGCGTTAAACTTCACAATATGATTCAGAATAGCCTGAAACGGATTTCTGCATAACATTTTTTCAAAAATTCACATTCTACAAATTTTGAGGCGAGAGCAATAGTTAATTTTCTTCAAAAATTTGCTAATGGGCGTGTATTATACCAGGTCGCTAGCGGACATCACTACCAAGCAATGGATGTTTATCGGTATCGCGCTACTTTCGTTCTAATCTCATATATCGTTTTTCGGCAGTTAGGTCCCGGCTAAAGCATATTCATGCTAATATAACCTTGTGTGATAATTTGCAGCGTCTTTGTTTTTCGTTTTAATATGCCGGTAATGCGTACGAATAATTATACATTGCAGATTATTTCGAATTAATTCCTCATGGTTCCAACTGGGTGTTGTATCAAGGAAATATCTTTGTAATGTGTCGTCAACATCCCTCGCCAAATCAGAGTGTTCCCATCTCCACAGATCTTAGGCACTGTCAGCAGAGAACTCAAGCTCTACAAATGGGACAGCTTAGGGCTTCATCAAAGTGAAGTAAATGAGGGTTGCTCTTTGAGGTGGAGCCCTGTGTGCTCAAAAAAGGTAAATCATGGTTCCGTCATTATCTAAACTGCCACGCCTTATCCCGTTTATTCCTTCCCGCTGACTGCAGTCTTTGAAAATACTCTCCTTTTCAAGAAGTCTCCATCAAGCCTCGTTGTACCTCCCTGCCTTTCCTTCCTTACGTTGGTTTCGTTTAGTTAAAACGTCTAGTTATAAATATAAATCCTTTCCGAAACTTCAACATAATTATCAATTCCTAGGTTTATTCCGTAATCTATTATATTCTGTTTCTCAGACGAACTAAATCACTCGGGACGAAGTTGTGGAAACCCATTTCAAAACGGAAGTTAGTGAATAAAAGTTGTCTATTTCCACGAGAAATAAAGAGTTAAAATGTAAAATAGATTTCGACGGTTAGGCCATCATCAATAACAAACAATAACTGAACACACATTAGAAAGGACACAGCTTATATAGTCTCAGGTGGGGGGAGGTTAAATCCCATTGGTCGGGAGAAAGGACAGGGGACTGGAGGTACAACGAATTAAGTGCAAGCTAAGTGAAGGGGGATTATAGCTAATAAAGTGAAAGGAATTACGTGTTTCAACAGTTTGAAGGGATAATTCCAAGCTTTATAGAAATTGACTTATCAGTGGTGAAATATATTGAGGGATATCCTCATTTAAACATTTACCAGATCTGTCACTTTTGATAATTTCGAATTTTTCAAGTACCTTTTTCTCAGGTTCTATTCGCCAAAAGGCGTTCACACGTGCTACGTAATTTACGTTGAGGGAATTCTCAACTTGCACAACTTTATCCAATATGTAGGCCCAATATGTGGGTAGAATGGAAAAATATAAATTTTGAGAGGCATACAATATATTCTTTCGCCACGTGTACATGATTTCGGGGTATGTGCTCATCCTATTTATTAATTTTTTTGTTGCAATATCAACCCGAAAACTCCAAAAAATGAAAAATGTATAACATTTTGAAACGAAGATACCCGAAATTGAAATGAAGATACCTGAAAATGAAGATATATGAAATATAACATAATAGAATGAAAATGCATAGCTCATTTAGCGAGTTTTTGTAGAAAATGAAGCTATTGCAATGGCTCCAAAACTTTTAAAATCAAACTTTTCGAATCGTTTCCTCATTGAAATCCGTTTTGAGACATTCTGAAACATATCTTAGAGCTTTTTCATATGTGTATATATTAGCGGAACATGTATTAGTGCTATAGTGTTCATTAAATAATAGAGAAAAAGGTAATGTATATGAATAGAGATATATGTATGTATGTGAAAATTAACTACAATACAAACAATTATGTATAAGAAATAAAGTATATATGCATATTAAATATTAGTAAATAGGAATCTTACTGTAAGTGGGAAACTTATAGTGAATATTATGTATTAACCAAAAATGAATGTTATATTATTATTAAAAGAACTCACAGTTCTTCTTGTAGGGAATGTTCTCTCTCTCTCTCTCTCTCTCTCTCTCTCTCTCTCTCTCTCTCTCTCTCTCTCTCTCTCTATATATATATATATATATATATATATATATATATATATATAATATATATATATATATATATATATATATATATATATATATATGGGTTCCAAGTAGTTGCCGGGGTGGGGGACCAACTTGATCGTTCGAGAAGGTCTCGACAATACTACAATAATTGTGTGAGAATGGAATGTATTTTTGTTCTAGTAAACATGATAACATATCCTAGTAATCTAGGATTCATAATAATGATAATGAGATACCATATCTTCTCCCCTCATCTGTGTTCCAGTGTATCTTTGCTTGTTACGATTGACTGTACAGGGGAATGTTTAACTCACTTAATTTACTGAGTAAAAGCAAATCTGAGGAAACCGTTGTGAAGAGCTTTGTTCAAACTTAATTTCCTATGGCTTTAACTATGACTATGAGGTTGAAAATGAACACGCACTGAGTTGATCTGCTCTGCCAGATGGTTCAGTGAAGACCGAACAAGCTTCAATTTTAAATTATTTTTAACTGAACATTTTTTTATTTGGGGAGGATTATGAGCAGTTTTGACAGGGTGTAAATTAAGGGTTGTTAGAAACCTTTAGTTGTTCTCAACCTTGCGTGCTAAGAGTTGACACAGTTCTTTGGCCTAAGATATCCACCAGCCAAATTCTGCAGTGGAGCATAATTTGGCATTAACTGTCATTGGATGGTATACTCGTAATACCCAAATCACATTCTGTAGAGACACGTATAAGGCTCCAATTTTACAAAAACAGAGAGTTAGAGGGGGTTCAGATTTTCTTTTTTTGAAAATTGTGACAGCTCCCGCGAGATCCAAGAGAATGCGTTGCGCGTCCGTCGCTTCGGCGCCAGGCGTCCATTCTCACGTTGTTGAATTGCTGTGGTTGGCGATAGATGAGGATCCAAGAACCAGAAAATCATTTTCTCCGAACATAGCACATATGCTATTAGTACGAGTTGTATCTCTGATCGTACTGTCACACCCCTCTCTCTCTATGAGTGCGGACTTAGGCCCATTGCACCTCTGGGGGCGTCTAAGTTCGTTACATGGTAGCAGAGCGTGGTTAGGATTATGTACGGCTAACGCCTAGTAATCCGATCCACTATTTTTGGGGCGTTAATGTTTCAAAAGAAACATGGCCCGGGTATTCCAGAAGGAATACCCATTGTACTCCCTTGGATACATAAATACTTTCATTGGTTCTTGACTATTAATTTCTCAATTTTTGCCCACATATTATTTGTATTTAATATACTTGATTTTTTCCGAGGGCATTGTTCTCAAACCCAAGGCATCGTTCCCTATTTCATAAGTTCCCATAGTGGGCAACTTCCACTGTAAGTCTCCAAAGTTGAGCAAGTTATTTCCCCAGGGCATAGTTACCATTTTCATAAGTCCCCAAAGTGGGCAGCTCCCTACTGTAAGTCTCCTGGTTGAGCAAGTTATATTATTCCCGATTGTTCCAATCTTTGATTGGGGGTTAATTACCTAATGAATACTTCATATGAAGATTCATTGACAATCCATCCTGTTTTAATTTCTCTTTTTTATTCTCAATCGCCAATGCAGTTATTTATTAGTGAGCATCAGTTCTCAACCAGTGAATTATTCCACCTAGTTTACATACTTGCTCTTCAATCAAGTATGTTTTTTAAGGGGGGGAGTGTGACAGTTCCCGCGAGATCCAAGAGAATGCGCTGCGCGTCCGTCGCTTCGGCGCCAGGCGTCCATTCTCACGTTGTTGAATTGCTATGGTTGGCGACAGATGAGGATCCGAGAACCGGAAAATCATCTTCTCCGAACATAGCACATATGCTATTAGTACGAGTTGTATCTCTTATGGTACTGTCACACCCCTCTCTCTCTATGAGTGCGGACTTAGGCCCCATTGCACCTCTGGGGGCGTCTAAGTTCGTTACAAAATCAAGCAACCCTGGTTAACATTAAAGAGCGTTAAGGATGAAAAGGGATTCACAGAGCACAGGTAAACGTTGAAACTTGAGATTTTCTCCGTTTAATCTTGAAAGGAAAAGAAGGTAGTGGTAGCCGAGTTGATGTGATGCGCTCCCAAATGGAAGTTAACATAGGAACCGGCATTCGGGGGCTCCGCCAACCGCGTCGAGTTTATTATTGGATTACGCTCCAGCATTTTCCACGCTCTGCGGAAGAGTGATGAGGACGGGGGAGGCGGCGAAAACCCTCCGGCAAGTGGTAAATTATTCCATTCCACGAAAACGGTTGGTTTTGTTGTTATGTGGTTTCGGATATTAAACTCGTCTCATATCAGTAGATCTTTGTTTCAAACTATTATTTAGTGTGGGAGCTTACACTTTGACATGTTTAAGGTTTGTTCACCCCTACAATACTTCCCTGGAATGACGGTGGGTAAAAAATCGACATTTTCAAATCTACAAGTTCAACTGCGTTGGAATATAGAAAGAATCCTCTTACAAACTCCGCAGATCTGACTAACTGAAATAATTACAGAGGAATTATTTGCCGTTTTAAGAAATCGATCAGTATACATTTTTTTAAAAATTTTATTTCAATTTTTAGTCAAAAAACATATACAACCTAGTTGGCAAACATAATTGGGTCTCGTAAAGTTTAAAACTAAAACTATAGTAAGAAACAACAATTTCACTTAAAAACTGAGCCTTTAATGAGAGCAGCGTCAGAGAGAAAGAAACAATAAGAAGTCCTAGAACCATAACATTCGAAAATTAAAATATAAGAGCAGCTAGGGAGAAAGGAGTGATCACTCTCACCAAATGAAATTACCATGACAAACATCAGTCAAACAATGACTCGACTAAAATGCGAAGTCCGTGAAAATTCTCAATTAACAAAATATAGGTTGTCATTGGGAGAAAAAAAAAAAATATATATATATATATATATATATATATATATATATATATATATATATATATATATATATATAAGCATTGACATTTGGACATGGCGATATTTTAAATTTTAAATTGATTTATAGCAGCTGATACTGGACCGAGACGCTCTGATTGGACAAGCTATCTACCGAAGTGCGGCCAGTTACACTTGCTAATCTCCGTTGGCTGTGATAACAATGATATCGAGCAACATGGCCGTGAACGAACAACTTCACAGATTAAGTTGATGCATGGTTTTGATTTACAATGAATTCACGCAATTTGGCACTTGGATTTATATTTGATTCCACGAATGTCCCTCGAAGATGCCCGAGGAACATCCGATGGCGGATTCCGCGCTTCGAGGTCGACATGGAGTTTCGCTGTGTTTCTTACTCGCGAATCTGACAGTTCTTAAAATCCTCGAACTCATTGTCTCTCACCTGGAGTTCCCGTCGAACAGGTTTGAAATGGTTTTTACAATCAAATTGATGAATTTTGATACAAAAGTGAAATAAAATGCTTGGAAAATGTACGTATAATAAAAGGAGAAGAACGTTATATTAGGAAGATGAATAGCAATCCCGTGTAGAGTAGGTCATGACATCAGCTGATTTATTGTCCCGGTGTTCAAATCGTCCCACTTCTTGGCGAATTTTATAGGACGATTTCCCTAAACTCCGTTCGGGAATCTACGTTATTCTAAACTCGATGTAAACGAGTTTTGGGTTAGTAAAAGACGCCAGGGTTCGATCCTCGAGATTGTTATTACTTATTATTTTTTTGGGCCGATTTCCGTTAAATAACTTTTTGGTGAAAGTGGGAAGTTTTAGAAGTTGTTGATAAAGTAAGAAGTGCACTCGTACACTGAAAGAAACTGCTTTCAACTTGACTCATTTTAGTACAAAAAAGAACGGAATTGAATAGAAAATATAATGGAACTCGGTTGCTTGCAGTCGTAATGTTGTAAACAGAATGGTCGCTTATAGAGCAGGAATATTTCTTTGTACAGTCAACTCTCCTGCTCCTGCCGCACGGCAGCGGTGGCGCACGTTGCGGCAGAGCGTTTCTCACCAATGTCATCAAGGTCACTTGTTAGGTTGTCTTGATGGACTCATGGATCTTACACTTAGTGTATCTAGCCAAGTGCACTGGTAACGTCATCAAAACTTCGGAATTTCATTAAAAATCAACGACACGTGTCTTGCGAAAAAACTAAATAGGTATCATCTCAACTCAATCTCATCTTTCAAATAAAAACATTAAATAAAAATACGTGGGTAACGCTCATTGATAAAGGGGACAACCCAGGCATGAGAAAGAAAAATAACCAAGTACAAATCCGTTTCAGACCATTCCAAGACCGAATCCGTGAAAAAACGATAGGTGTATGTTTATTTGTGTAAGTGCGTGTGTGTGTGTGTGTGTGTGTGTGTGTGCGCGTGTGCGTGTGCAAAAACTCTGCTAAAAATTTAACAATTTTTGGCCGTTTTTAGCCATTTTTAGTAATTTTTGAGTACTATTTTTGAAATTTGGCCAATTTAATGAGCTCAAACATTTTTGGCCAACAAACTCATCCTTTTGTTTGGAAAGCTTGATTTTTTGGCGCTAAAACGGAATTTTTATCTTAATCCTAAGGAGAGTTATGGTCTGGAATGACATACATGAATACACATATGAAAAAGCAGAATGCCTCAAAACGGATTTCATTGAAGAAATTTTTCAACAATTTTGATTTTAAACCTTTCCGAGCTATTGCAATAGCTTCATTTTCAACAAAATTTCGCTAAAATGTAGCTGCAATTATTACAAAACTGTGAATGCGCGAAAGCAGGAGTTCGCTAATACTCGCGAAAAATCGGGAATTCAATTTCTTCACGGAAGCTCTTGCGTGTAGGTGTGGTTTCATGCGAGTGAATTGCAATCTCTCCACCCCTTTTACATCTTGTACCCAACAACATGCGATTTTCCCATTTTCACTATACTTTGAGTACAGACATCACAAGTATGAAAAACCAAGAAACTGGGACAACGAATTTTGGATTCATGCAACTCCCACAAATGGTTTATAATAAGAAATGAAGTAAATGGCCTACAAAAAACTGGATAAGGTTAAATGAATTTATTAGTGCGGGCTAAGCGTATACTTATATTTGAGCTGCAGCCTTTTACCATGTTTCATTCGGAAGTAGTTTAAACCGCTGTTGACTTCACATTAAAAATGTCCTTCTCAAATGTGGCTAAACGATTGAATTTGCTGCATGTTCCTTATCGTTCGACTGTTTGCAAACATCTTTCATCCACCAGGTACTGCAATAATGGCGAACAAACAAACGTAGACCACAAAATGGAAGTGTCAACATTCAACAAGGACGGTAAAGTTAATTTAAGCTCTGAGGCAAAACGTCGGCTAACGCAGAATATTTCCCGTGCGGATATGTCAGTATTCTCAGAATAGTGAAATCGGATAGGATTTTGTTTTACAATGATTCTAATTACATCTGTTTCATATATTTCCATTCA
This sequence comes from Adelphocoris suturalis, assembly GCA_030762985.1. Taxonomy (NCBI): domain Eukaryota; kingdom Metazoa; phylum Arthropoda; class Insecta; order Hemiptera; family Miridae; genus Adelphocoris; species Adelphocoris suturalis. Next base: position 67,195,152 of record CM061042.1, on the reverse strand, counting down.
AACATTAAGTGAATTTCGAAAGTTGACTTAAAAGTGGTTGACCATCAAGGAGAGGGCGGGTCTAAATTGGACCCCGAACCCAAATGCCAATTATCAGACGATAATCCCTTAGGCAAACTCGACCCGCTGTAGAGCCTCAAGAAATGACATTTCGCCATGAAAATGTAAACTCGACCCCTTAATAGTAGATCGGAACAAATTCAAAAAACATCGTGATTTGATGACTGGAGAGACCAGATGGAGTTAAGTGTCACAATGAAAGTTTAAAAAAATCATTGTAGTGTATTTCAACCGGAATCCAATGTAAACTTGAGCTTAATTTAAGAAGGATTGATGTCGTCACTTGTGGATACTGTAACCACACTAAGACTTCGTGCAATACTTCCAGTATAGGTACACTACCTCACTGTGGAGAAAGATTTGAATCGTAATCAGGGAACTTTATCAGATAGAGACCTGCCAAGATAAGAGCTCATTGGCTGGTTCAGTCAAACAAAAGGCGAGGGACCAATTGTCTGAAAGGCCATCAAAAATACTGAGGTCGCTGCTTACTTGACTTTATAACATTATTAATGATATTATTCATAATGTAAATAATAATTTAATAATAAAATATATAATAAAGAACTTAAAAAAAAATCATTTTTGGCGAAGACTGCGGACTTGACGAAAGTAAAGAGGAATATGCACAATTCACTACTATCTAGTTTTTTTTTTTTTTTTTTTTTTTTTGGATCTAATTTACGCTTGCCAAATAAGGGCAATTATTAGAGCTCAAAGATGGGTCCAATTTACATACAACGGTGAGGATTTGGGTCGAGTTTACAGTCGCACCAGGGAGAAGTAGAAGCGGACACAGCATTACTTACTTGTTCAGCAATTTCTCGCATTCAAGTTTTTGCTATAAATGTGTCTTAACGCTGAGGGGTTATTCTGAAAATGCTATTACCCAAAACGTAACTAACGATTTTCACTTACTTAAATGGTTCTCCTGTGTAGTTTCATCGCAAAAGAATTGTCCTCTATTCGTTGGAAAGCTCTCGATTTACCTAACCGTATTGTGTTGAGCACTACGCAGAGTGTGGCCAACAATGTGAGGTCTGAGCGCGATGGTGTAAATAATTGTTTACATACAGGTGATCCTTCCCAATTAATTTTGGTTTATAATTTTCAATAACGAACCTTTGTAATCGAGCGAGAAAATTTTTTTAGAATAACCCCGCGATCAAAAGATTTGTTTTTCATGTCATCAAAAGATTTTTTTTTTCATGTACAACACTTATAACCAAGAGTCCTGAAGAGGTCAAATGGCGAAAGCGCTAGAAGACTCAAGAACTAATGAAATAAAGCACTAAAAAACAGAGGGATGCCACTTTTCTCATCACCTCCACTACCCCAAGACGAAGATATGGCAACAAGCCAATCACGAAGAGTTTTACTTCCAGTAAGGTAAAATAGGCAATAAAACCTTCCCAACCCGTTTAAAAAGATAGACTGTATTTTCCCAGCTTGTTAAACAGAATGACGTGAGCTCAATCCTAAATTCATAAATCCACGCTGAAAACCTGTAATCATATGTCGAACCACAATTCGGTGGAAAAAATATACAATATATTCCAATACTCCCCAACCCTTTCCCTAGCATTGTATGAGCAGATAGTCTGAAAATTATAATTTTTGGAAAATATTCCTAACTGTTCAAAAATTAGGATTATTAACCACTTGGATGAAAGTTCCCAAAGTTTTGCTTATAGGTATCCTCGGTGCTGTAAGCTAAATAGGGTGGAAATGTTATAATTAGCACAGTTAGTATCACCCTGTGAATCTCTATGTAATATTGGTTTGGTATGACCTAATCAATTTTTTTTTGACAAGTTTTATTGCGCCAAGTAATAACAACTTATAAGCAATATTCATGTGATAAATTATTATACATTTTCTCAAGATCTAATATACTTCACTTTAGACTTATTGTTCTGATTATTGAGTCACTAGTCTTGACGTTCATTTTATTTCACTTAGTTCATGCGGTTTAGTTCTTTTAAGTCTTCTAAGTAGATCTTCGGTGTCAAGGAGCTGAACGACATCCTCGTTAACATGATCTCTGAGCCTCAAAAGGTGATTGACGGCTTGCTTGCGGATAACCTCATTGACAGATTCAACTTTCAACTCATAGTGTAATCTGTCGTTTCTGAAGTATCTGTACGCATCAACGCAGGTGCGCAGAACATTATTCTGAAAGCGCTGAATAATGTTGCGGTTACTTTGTGCAGTGCACCCCCACAGTTGCGCACCATATGTCCAGACAGGTTTGAGGACTTGGTTGTACAATATGAGCTTATTGTGGATAGACAGTTTTGAGTGCCTTCCCATAAGCCAGTTCATTTTCCTGAATTTAATAACTAGTTCAGACTTTTTCTTTTTAACATGTGATTTCCACCTCAGTTTGGCATCGAGTGTCATCCCAAGATATTTAGCTTCATTGGCATAGGGAATCGCCTTGTTGTCAAGGAAGGCTGGCACGTAGTTGATCCTTTTATTTGTGAAATCAACATGTACAGACTTCGCTTCATTCAATCCAATTCTCCATCTTTTTGTCCATTCATGGATGCGGAGGATGGACTGGTTTAATTTTGTAACTGATTCGATGTTGGTTTCTCCTGTCGCCAAAATTGCGGTGTCATCTGCAAACGTGGCAGTTGTATTTTCCTCAGTTTCTGGTAGATCGCGAGTGTAAAGCAGGTACAGTAGTGGGCCTAGTACACTGCCTTGTGGCACTCCCGCATGAATCTTCAAAGGCTTCGAGAAAGCGTCGTCTTGTTTGATTCGGAAGTATCGGTCGGTCAGATAAGACTCCAGAATTGCTGCATAACATGCTGGTAGAACTTTGCGAAGTTTGTGAATAAGCCCTTCATGCCACACTTTATCAAACGCCTGTGACACATCCAGAAAGGCTGCAGAGCACACTTTTTTCTCTTCGAATGCTTTTTCAATGAGACTTGTAATTCTGTGGACTTGGTCTATGGTGGAATGCTGTTTTCTGAAGCCAAATTGGTGCTTTGGAATAAGTTTTCGTTCCTCTACAACTACTAGTAGTCTCTTATGAAGGAGTTTTTCAAATAGTTTTGAAAGCGAAGGTAGGAGTGAAATAGGCCTGTAGGACTTTAACTCATTTGCCGGTTTGCCTGGCTTGGGAATCATGATTACTTCTGCTATTTTCCATAACTGAGGGACGTATGACCTAATCAATGATGTAACAAAGTTTTACACAAAACGTTTTGCGCTCATATGTGATGCATTAAAAAAAATGCTTACGTTGAAATCAGTGATCCCTGCGTCTCTTTGGTATTTGATGACTTCAGGTGTAATATTCAATGTATATTTACATACTAATAATAAAGGGAATTATTTAAAAAAAAACAAAAAACAAAAAAACGTGTAATATTTTTTAGGCTCTCTTTATTCAAAATTGGAAGGCATAGGAACTCCAGAATGTTAGGTTACCGGACGAAATGAACAATTTACAAAGCGATGTAGGGAGAGGAGATGAGTGGGGCTGCTGCTGAAGCGTAGTAAGGAGCAGGGGCAGCAAAGAGAGGTTGAGGAGCAGCAACTAGGGGTTGAGGAGCAGCAACAAGGGGTTGAGGAGCAGCAACAAGGCGTTGGGGAGCAGCAATCAGAGGCTCAGCCACGACTGGTGCAGCAGCTACGGCTGGGTAAATGGGTTGAGACACGGAGTGGTCCACGGCGTGGGCGCTGTAGCTCTGGGCGTAAGTGACCACCGGCCAGCCGGAAGGCGCTGCGCTCGTGCAAGCGACAAGGGCGAGGATCTAAAAAAAAATAAACAAAATAAAATAATAATGAAAAAATTTATTAAATTTCATGTAAAATTAGGATTACGATCAAGGCGAACCAACGAACACGTAGCGATTATTTGAAATAATGTGTAAATATATACATAAACGACGAAAACATGTGGTAGGTAACCAATAAATTGATGTTAACTAATATTTGATAGTGCTAAGTAATTCACTATATAAACAGCTCGTATTGCATTACTATAAGATTGAGCTATAAGATTCAGTTTTCAATGGTATTTTGGAGTTTTATGAAACTGCTGGGCGTATTAAATGTCATTCTCATTCAGATGGAAGACTGATGGGAAATAACCTATTAGTTTAAAAATGTATAATCTTGAGATGTAATCGAAGAATTTTTAGGATGTTTGAATTGTTTCCCGCAGCTGCTACAACGGTTTATTTAATGTATCTATGGTTAACCTGTCCTTCTTTCCAATACCATGAATTCAGTTTGATAGTTGGAAAAATATTTTTATTAGAAGCTTTATCTTCTCGAACTAATCATAAAGAGAGTCTGATTATTTGAAATTAAAATAGCATCTATTTTAAGTGAGAGGACTACAGTGAGTGAAAAACCAGGAAGGACGTCTCGATGTTTATAAAAAAGCATCACTACACTCTGATGCAATGTGACATGGTTACGTATTATGGTACTGAAAATGTGCATGATCTTCACAAAAGAAAGCAACGAATGTAAAATTGCATAACGTTATTGCATACGATAGATACATTGTAACTTGTAAGTACATTGTACTGTAAATGTTGCTGAGCTCCTTTCTTATGAAATAGCAAGATAAAAAGATAAACACTGACATCTCCCCTGTTTGCTACATCACAAATTAGTAAACCATTTGTGAGGAAAATCAACCGTGTATTGAATTAGGGAGCCAACTCAGCAGAGTAGTGGATTGATCCAGTGAGATTCGAAACAACTTAGTTTGTATACGTAACGAAGCGCGTACCCAGGACTTCTCAGAAGGCTCAAGGAGGGGGAAATCAGTCCATTGAAATGTGGACTCATGTGGAAAATTCACATCTTTTCAATAAGTGTTGTGAATTTTAGTAGGATGGGAAATCAGGAAGTTACATTCTGTTTAGGAACGATTGGTTGTGTGTTAACTGTTACAGAAAACCCATTCGCCATTTTAGCGGATTTTGATAAAAAATAAAGCTATTGCAACGGCCCCAAAAAATTAAAAAATTTTCGGGAAATTTCATAGTTGATATCTATTTTGTGTCATTCTGAAACGATTCCTGAATATGGATTATGATTTAAAAAAACCCGTTCTTGCGTCGAAAAATCAATCTTTCCAATTTAAAGGATAAGTTCGTTGGCCAACACTTTTTGACCACATTCTCTAAAAACATATACTTTATAAACATAATTATATAAACTAAAAATGGTTAAAATCGTGAAATTTATGTTTCTTATCAGAATTGTAGTAAAAAAGTTTATTAACGATAAACTGGACCAATAAGAAATGTATGCACAAAATTATGCTGAAAATGTACTGCAAATTATATTAATATTTGCTTAAATGTTAATATAAACTGCAAAAAAAGGAAGAAATCCAAAATCTATTCTGAATTGCAGAATATCATTCAGAATGAGTTCATTTGCCATAAAGTTGGTAGTTAACAATTTCATTGCACTGAAGTACTCAAATTTTAGATCAAGGTGTCATGATACAATACGATTTTTTACGAAAAGTCGATCATACGATCGTACTGCATGACTGGAATTTTTTTTGTCAGACGAAAATTTGGAATGACCCCCAGAACTAAGACCCGACGCCAAAAAGAATTTCAAACGCACTTTTAAATAAGAGTTGAGAATTATCATCATCCACGCAAGGAAAAACGTTAGAAATGAAAACATTGCTGATGTAAGCAGAAATTTGATTAAAGAAATGTGGGATATGAACTAAACGCTCAAATTTTCTGAAGAGTGGTTATCATAATAATGTACATCATATTTCACTACAAGAAGCTGTTTCAGCATGTACGATAAAATTGAACGATTGAATTTCGCTTAGGCCATAATTAATTTTACAGTAGGATCGACTTACGGCGAAGCAGAGACTGGAAGACATTGCTATTGGAGGTGTTGCTGGGATGGGAACAACTGTGCTTGACGAGGGAGGCCGAGGCTATTTATACTGACCAGTTCGGGCTGTGGTGTGCTGAGAAGACATTACTATGCAAGGAGACCTTCCCGAGCTTGGGCAAGAGTCTTTCAAGAGGCCTTCCCCTCAGGACGTGGAGGATTTGCAAAGTGTTTTCGGACAATCGGCTCAAGATGACTCTAATAACGAAACTGAGAGAAATAGGTATTTCTGTGAAAGAGTTGAGGTAGGTTAGGAATAACCGTTCAGTATTTCGAAAGGTCAAGGACAACCTATTGCTAATTAGGTATATGATTACGGATGACACTTGGTACATTTAATCAATGAGGGCCGACCACGCAATGTGGACAAAACGCCTGATTTAGCCTGACAAAACGAAAAAATCTAAAGTCCTTAAAATTGCGAAAATCGTTTAGTAAATACAAGTTTTGATGTGTACAGAATGATTCATGACGACCCCCTTTCACCAAAACGTCTCAGAAAGTGAACGTTATCGTTAGATCCTAGATATTAGACAAAACTGAACGCTGAACCTCTGTAGTACGGGCCTGTACTCTCCTAACTAAAAAATCCAAATTTATTAGTGATTAATTTTTTTTCTTGGAAGTTCTGTTTTTTGACAATCATTAGTGTATATTTCATTTATTTTCACAAGGATCGTGGACAGGGCACTACCAGGCAGTGTTGGGCATAATCTTATAGTCGAATACGAATACGATTGTTATCGCGATAATCATTCGTTGATTCTGAGTCAACCGCGATTATATTCGTATTCGTGTAATCGTATTTGTCTGTCGGCGATTACACGAATACAACTCATGAAAATACGTCGCGGTCATCAATTTCAATAGGGCGTCCCCACTATAATATGCGAAGCCTTGCTAATATTATCTAGCTTCAGAGGGACGTCCTTGAAGCGAATTCAACGATTGGAGCCCAGCTTATTTGTCTCAAATCTATTTCAATAGGACGTCTCTCTGAAGCTAGGTAATATTAGCAAGGCTTCTCATATTATAGGAGGGACGACCTATTGAAATTGATTACCGTGACACATTTTTATGGGTTGTATTTGTGTAATCGCCGACAGACTAATACGATTACGCGAATACGAAAAATATAATCGCAGTTGACTCAGAATCAATGAATAATTATCGCGTTTACAATCGTATTCGTATTCGACGATAAGATTATGCCTAACACTGCTACCAGGTAAGTGTACACGTTTCATACTACACCGAATTCCATAAATATTTTCTGAATATATTCTGGTGGAAAGTAGAGGCTTAAAAAAGTATTATTTTGTTTTAAGATAAAACCTTTTCGACTGGCTTAATACAGGGTGTACCAAAAGTAACTCCCCCCTCCTCTCCATAACTTTTCCCCACAATTTTCGAGGTATCGAAGTGAAACTTGTTGTGTATTTGGGGCGACGGATGCTAAATTTTAAGCAAATAAAAATCGGGGAAAAAATCTAAAAGTTTTTGTACTACCTGAAGGTAGTATTGGGCACTTCGAAGGTGTTTTCCATTTTTTGCCCAGTGTCACCTCACCTTAAAGATTTTTTAGTGCTGAACATGATGGGGAAACCAAAATTGCGATTCCTCATTCCGTTCTCGGATTACAGCTGATGAACCAAGAAGAAGCGCGATTTTTTCCAAAAGTAGGTAAGTACCTATCTTTTGAAAAAATCGTGTTTCTTCATAACTAAGTAGTAATTATCAATTTATTTTTCTTTCCCCCTTCTTTCTTTTCCAAAGATATGCAATTTTAACAACTGATTTTCGTCTTTTTGCGGACACCGATGGCTCCCAATGAAAATGATACATTTTTAGAATTTTTCCTTTTACTCCTCGAATGGTTGGAAGAATTCTGATTAAACGTAAATCGTTGAATGTACATAGTATATTCAGCATAAGTTCGAAATTTTAAATTTAAATCGCTCTCAAAAACCATGAAATATAGGATCAGAACCACTAGAAGTTCTATAACGGTTTTTTGGCCATTTTCTGATTATCTCACGATAGATGACTGATTTTTAACGATTTTTCGTAAAAAATGAAGCTATTGCAATGGCTCCAAAAATTGTAAAATCCTAAATTTTCGAATCTATTTAATTTATTGAAATCCGTTTTGAGACATTATGAGACGAATCCTAGAGTTTAAAGCTTTTCCGTGTGTATATGTGTCCTTCCGGACGATAACTCTCCTTAGGATTGACATAAAAATTCCGTTCTTGCACCAAAAAATCAATCTTTTCAAACGAAAGGATGAGTTAGTTGATCAGCACTTTTTGAGTGTATTACATTGGTCATATTTCAAAAAGTTGTGATGAAAAAATCACTAAAAATGGCTAAAAACGGCTGAAAATTGTTGAATTTAAATTTTTTTAGCAGAATATTGCTCAAATAAAATTTAATAATTATAAAATAGAACATTGAAAAATGTATGTACCTACAACATAATGCTGAAAAATTTAATTAGGTTTCATTAAAATTTCTTTATAAAATCAATAAATACTGTAAAAAACATAACAAATCCTAAATCTTGTTTTGAATGGCAGATAATTATTCAGTATAGGTTTTTTGCCATAAAATTAATAGTGGAAAAAACCCACTTTTTATTAAGCTTTGTGCTTAATGGAAATGTGTAAAGAAAGCGCAATGCTGGTCAATTTTTTGATGTTTTCCCAAGTTGGTGTTGCAAATATCAATAAGCGAACATCATAACGAGGTTTAGTACGAAAAAATACTCCAAAATCATGTATTACATCTGGCAATTGAGTATCTTCAAAAACTCTGTACTTCACATTTATTGCACTTTTAGAGCGGAATTGCGTGCCGTTTGCGCGCACTGAAATAATTGAGCGGTGGGTCATTTCTTCATGAAATTTCATATAAAATTCGAATATGCAATATAAAATGGGGGTTCTCATAGAAAATCACGAAGTTGATGTTTGCGCACATGCGCAATGCGCAACGTGGTCATATTTGAAATTCTTGGAAAAAACATGCAGATACAGAAAAAAATTTTGTTTCACCCCACAAATTACGATTTTAGAAGGGGGTCTTTGTCTGGTGGGACATTACTGCATAGGCTTAGGCATCTGCCGAGAAGAAATAATCAAATTAAATAAAACACCCACACTTTACCTTTACACCTATAATGAACAGCAGCTGCAATTTATTCATGTGTAATGGTTCATCAGAATCAAACTATATCAACGTTGGTGTGTTTGAGAGGCACGACGCTTCATGTTTTCGTCATGTAGTATATATGGGGCTTAGTAACAATTATAGACCAATGATTTGCGTAGAAAATCTGTCTAATACAGAAATAATTAACCGTTATGTACTAATTTGCAGCGTTTCTCTTTGTGTGTTTTGACGTTGAGATGGCCGACTGTTTAATACCCCCCATTCGGGCCGAAAATAATTTTTAGGCCGATCACTGTTTCTTTCAATATTTGGAGTGTTTTGAAAGTAAAAGGTATTCCGTCGAATATCTATGTTAACCAGTTCAAACCCCCTGAACTCAAAGGAACGAATTGGAGATAAGCTTTCGAGAGTTTTCTGTTGGGGTTGGGATTTGCGAGGGGGTTGATTCGTCAGCGAAACCTCGTGGTCGGAAGTTCACGCCACTCGGGGCTTACCTCAACAGCCGCTCGAAGTTGTTTGCTTGTGGGACCCTGAGCCCTATCGACGAAATGTGTCATTTACTTGAGGTTGTACAAATACGGCGTTTGTGGTTGTTGGGTTTTTCAACCGTCTGTTAAAAGGTTGAAAACTCCCTTAGTGAAAGTGAAGATCAAATTAGCACCCCCTTTCCCACCTTGAAGCCAGTTAAAGATTATATCTATATAGATACTAGCCGCTCCGGCTCGCTACGCTCGCCTCCACGTCCAGCCGGGGGGCAAGCCCCCCGGACCCCCCATTAAGTTGCTCGCTTCGCTCGCAACGTGTGGCGTGTAGGGAATATTGCTCGCTTCGCTCGCAAAGTCTGGCATGTAGGATATGTTGCTCGCTTCGCTCGCAAAGTCTGGCATGTAGAAAATGTTGCTCGCTTCGCTCGCAAAGTATGGCATTTAGGGAATTTTACTCGCTTTGCTCGCAAACGGTAGATCCCTAAGGGTAGGTTTAACTTCTGTAGGGGATGCTGCTCGCTACGCTCGCTTGAGGAAGTTATACTGCCCACCCAACTTGGCAGACGTTTTTTTCTGTTGGGGAATTCTTACTTACAAATTAAATCTTATAAAACTACGTGGAACCACGAAAAGTTTATTCGGGGATGTTGCTCGCTTCGCTCGCAAGGTATACCTGTATATGTGTAGGACAAAGTCCGTATTTATTATTTGAAATGGTTCTCGCTTCGCTCGCAAGGTATTGCGTAGAAGTGCAAATGGGAACCCCCCTGTGAGGGTCCCTTCAGGTAAGCAACGTTGTGTAACGGCGGCCCGTGGTCGATTAATTTCTGATGTTAAACGCTTCCCTCGCAATTCCCCTCCCAATTTGACCTACTTTCCGTCACTTTTTTCGATATCCGACTTCGGATTCAGATTCGGCGGGATCAAAGCTGTATTTCGCCCGCGAAAACCGTTCCGAAAAACGTACCTTTATGGGGTATATTTTAATCGGAAAAAACCAAGTTTTTCGGCGGACTTTTCGAGAAAACGGGTCCGTACTCTCGCATTTTTTTAACGCATTTCCCGATACTTTTTTCGCGATCCGATCGCTCCGTCGTCTTCCTCGTAGGAAAACCTACGAAACCCGTATTTTTCCGGAATTGTCAACGGCCGTTTAGAGGGGTAGGGGAAGCGGGGAAGTCCAAAAAGCGCACATTAATTATTACTTCGACCCCCCTCCCGCCCTACGGCCCATGGTTCGGGTGGGATTAAACAATTTTAAATTCGCTCGCTCCCACTTTTGGAAAATCTCAAGAAGATCCCCCCACTCGTACACTCCCCCCACTCAGCCGTTTGGCCGTGCATAGACACGACAGACAGACAGACAAACAAATAGACAGACAAACGGAGTTTCATTCTTATTAATATAGAGATAGATATAGATATAGCATGGTTCAAGAATTAGAGGACAAAGGCAGACACACAGACCGATAGACTCGGAGAGTTGTTTAGAATGGTCTAAAACGTAGAATGCAAGTGGAAACTTTGATTTTGGAGACAAAACATTTTTCATCTCCCGAAAGTGAAAACAAAGCTTTCGCTATCTATAAGTAGACTCGGAAGCAAGAATGGTTTTCTTGGTCGATTAAAAAGATTGGTATGAATCTTTCCAAGTTTCACTTTGATATCTCAAATATTTAGAAATAATTGACGTTCGATATCTTGTTCTCTATCTTGGTGCCTAACTCATTAACTCATTATTTTTAGGTTTTGAGCCCTTGGGTACTTTTATTTCAGAACATCGAAAACTAAATTGTGAGCACAGTTTCATAAAAGTTCTAGAAATCCGAATCTCACAAGAAAAGTCCGAGTGTACTTTGCAAAAATTCATCCTACTCCTGCATATCAGAGTCGCTCTGCGACTCGCAGTCATGTTGAGAATTTTCCGTCTCTTCCAATACCTAGACCCTTTTTAAGCGCAATCGGTTGGTCGTACAAAGTTTCAGGAGGTACCTCCCGATTCATTGAACTGATGTTTTTTTGCATGAATTTTATCGTGTTCTAGTTCGTTGTGGATTAGCTTTTTGTGAAAAACATTTTGCAAGAAAAAAATAAAATAAAAATTAAAAAAATAAAAAATAAATAAATAAATAAAAAAATAAAATAAAATAAAATAAAAAAATAAAATAAAATAAATAAATTTAACGACTTTTACCCGTTTTATGCCATTTCTAGTGATTTTTGTTAATACATATTTGAAATTTGATCAATTTAATGTACGATTTGTCGTACTTAAAAAGTGTTGGTGAGCAAACTCATCCTTTCGTTTGGAATGCTTGGTTTTTTGACGCAAGAACGGAATTTTTATTTCAATCCTAAGGAAAGTTATCGTTAACGCCGTTTAACTCCAGGATTCATTTCAGAATGTCTCAAAACGGATTTCAATGGAGACAATTTTCTACAATTTAAATTTTAAATTTTCTGGAGCCTTGGCAATAGCTTCATTTGCTACGAAAATTCGCTAAATCTACCATCTTATTTTGAAAGATTGCAAGATTCGAGTTTTTTAAAATATCTATCTTACTTTAGGGGTGGTCGAAAGTGATACCGAGGATTCAGGCCAAACTTAGGACCTAAGAGTTATAGTAGTCCGGGGTAGTTGTAGTCCGGGGTTATAACATGTTCTATCGTGATCAATTACAAAGGTTTATTATAGGAAAATAAATAAAACAAGCATGGTGGAGGAGTGGAGGGGGGGGGGGTACGGCAGTCATTTTTAGGGACTGCAAATCGTTCTACGAGAATAACACCTGTTGGGAAAATACGACCTACCAGCTAGCCTACAGTTCTGAAACTCATGTTTGCTATTAATCAGGAAGCTTCCTTTGGCTGAGTGCTATGTGATTCACAAGAAATTATTTATCGAAGAACTCGTCTTCAATCAAAATATAACCAACGCCGGATGAAAACTGGTGGAGCTTCCCTAGTGTTGGCACCGGCTTACGCCCAGGACTGATTAAATGAATACTTTATTTACTTTAACCGTTTCGAACGACAAACTTCTCGTCAGGTAGCACTTTTTGCTACGGTAAACATTTCCTTGTGATAAAAGGACTGCCAACAATGATTAATTAAAAGACGAAGTTTAAAAGCAATTATCGAGGGCCGCCTTGCCGGAAAACCTCGGCTAAACGGTTCAGTCTTGCACGGTATGATGCGGCGGTTGGGAAGAGGTAGGGGAAGTTTGTGAACCTTGATCGCTACCAATCAACACCCCCACCCCTCCACACTAATCCATCATAAAGCACTGTATCATCTCTTCCGGTATCCCCCTCGACCCTTTGGGACCTACTTTCCTGAAAGGATCGGGTGTCCCGTAATAAATTGCCTTCCCTTATTAAAACCACATTTTAACCGAGGTTTTGTTACATGGGCTGGGGCTCTACCCTTGATCCCGAGCAAAAAGGATTCAACGAGTTTAATCGACGAGTTATGGCTGGCGGAGAGCTGATAATCCTTTTACAACTATAATCAAATCGCTGACAATGCAAATACTTTGTTGAAACTCCAGTTTTTTTTTCAACAATTTTTGTTTCAGATGATCCTTTCTGCGGGATGGCAATATTTCTCTATTCCACACTGGCTCAACACTGATTGGAAGAATACATAACAAATTGGTCCAGTTTCAGACCATTTTAAAGCAGAATCCGACGAAGAAACATATTAGTAAGTAATGCATGCATTACAGGGACGTCCCAATGAATAGATTGTATATAATTTTGGTGAGAATTAAAATAAGAGAAAAAAAGTATCATAATTAAGGAATTAACTAGCAATAAATAAATGCGTTGTAAAAAGTAGAAAATTATCATCCTTGTTTCCATTTATAGATTCCCATGGAATAATAAGAGTTGGTGGCCGATTAGCTAATTCTAAGCTAACGCCTAATAGGAAACACCCTGTTGTCTTGTTAAATGATAGCCACAATTAAATTAGTAAATTAACTCTTTCCATTTGTCGTCACTTTCACTTGAAATCTTGCCACGCTGGACCAAAAACCTTGCTTGCACTCATTAGAGAGACTTATTGGCCACTTAACGGACGCAAATCTTGTTAGGTTAGTGTATCGTAAGTGGGTTGTGTGTTTTAAGGCTAATCCAAAAACTGAAACTCAGGGGATGGGTGCTTTGCCAGATACACATGTTGAACCATCTCGCCCATTTTATCTTAAAGGGGTTGATTATGCTTGGTCAATCATGGTAGAACATACTCTTAGAAAAAAATTCACCCCTCATCAAATGTTATATTTCTCTATTCGTCTGTTGAAGCACCAAGGCTATTCATTTAGAATTAGTCGAGGACATGACCTCTGAATCGTTTTTTGGAGCTCTTAAAAGATTTATGTCTCGACGAGAAAAACCTCTCAACATATATTCAGACAACGGGACCACGTTTGTTGGAGCTAAGAACGAATCATTAGAACTAAAAATACTATTTTTATCTGAGAACTATAAAAATACTTTAATAGATAAATTAGCAATGGAAATTCATACCTCCTCAATCACCAAATTTCGGTGGTCTTGGGGAATCTGAGGTAAAACAAGTTAAATTCCATTTGAAAAGGTTTATTGAAGATTCCAAGCTATGTTTTAGTGAATCGTATACTGTGTTAACCCAAGTGGAAGCTTGTATCAATTCAAGGCCTATCATATTTTCCACTGACCCTTATGATTTAACTACCCTTTCTCCTTCCCACTTTCTCATTGAAGACTTGGCTTGCATCGCCAGAACCAGATCTAAAGCCATTGCCACAAAACCGACCATCGAGATGGCAACTAGTTCAGCTACTCTTCCAGCATTTTTGGACTAGATGGACATCCGAATACTTACAAGAGCTTCAGAAAAGGACTAAATGGAAGGCAACCACACTGGACTTAAAGGTTGGAACCTTAGTGTTATTGAAGAACGACTAGACTCCTCCTCTTTCATGGCCACATGGTAGAGTCCAAGATATACAACCTGGGTCTGTCTGTCGAGTGCGTGTCGTCACAGTCCGAACTTCCAATGATCTACTGAAGCGCAATCTTTGTGCACTCCCCATAGAAGATACTCCATAATATGATGCGTTGAAAATATCCCTTAAAGTTGGGGGGGGTGTGGACAATCTCCCGCGTCCACTTCTTGCGGATGACTGCCGTAAGCGCTGCCTGGAGAATTTGTATTTGACTGGAGCGCCCTCTACGAAGTGGCTGGCTGGGGATTCAAGCCAATTAGTTAATCGTCATCACTCATGTCGTTTCGAATTTCTTGCGCTTATTTTGGTTTCGTGTCGTTTTGTAGTAGGTAATATATGAGGTTTTTTCGCTGAGGCGATTGGCAGTGACTTGCAAACCATTTCAAACTCGTTGGAGACTGGTGAAATGCGCGTGCGCGACTTTAGCCAACTTTCAAAATGATTTCTACCCGGTTGGATATTGGAATGCATCCATTTTATACTTGAATGTTTGGGCAAAATACTGAGAGACTTGAAACAGTGGCGTAAACAGAGGCTAAATTTCGGATGATTTCATTGGCTGCTGTGAGTTTGGAATGGAGGGAGCAAACAGTCAGGTAGTGGTCAGCTAGAAAAAGCTCTGACCGATTTGACGATCTGCAACGGGTGGAAAACCAGTTTGGAAACCTCTGCGAACAGGCAGTGACCGAGGGTGGAGGGAGCTCTGATGATCAGAGAACACAGCGAACACCTCAAGTGGGTTGCAAACTGGTTTGGTGGCCTCAGCGAACAAACATATGGTTGTTATTTGAGTGAGGTTATTCGAAAATTTATACAGTCCACTTACCAAACTTAACACGGAGTTATTTACTAAATAAACAATAACGGTTTGGTTTTATATGTTTTTTGTTTTGTGAGTCATACCTAATTTCTTATATTATTTTAGTTGTTAAGTTTATTTTGTTATAGCTTTCTTACTTCGCTTAAGTTTGCTCTGAAGTTGGCGTGGAGTTCAGTAGTAGGTATTATTGCATGTGAACTGTATATTGTAATTCTTCAATAAAGACAAAGAATAAAGGAAAAGAGTTGTGTATCTTACTGTTTCCCTCAACTATAAGATCACATCACTTTTCTTCATCAATTCCAAATCGGAATAATATTAGTAACTATGAAAGAACCTTTCCCAACTCGCAATTAAAAGTGATGAGGAAATTTGGGGCGTGAAGAGCATTGTTTCTCTAAATGCTAATATACCCAATTATTCCAATAACTGACGAACAAGACAATGGTAATTGAATATAAACCAATTAAATCTGGTAGTTGGCTAGTTTTATTGAAAATGTACGTACTCGGATATCTTCCCTCTGTGATGTTTGAAATCACTCGAAATTCAATTCTTCCATCGGGATGAACAGAAACTGAACCCCCTCCTTAATTGTTCCAAAAACAGCAATTCGTTTCCTTCACAGTTGATCGTGTGGAACTCTTAACGAAGAAATGTTGGTTTAATTGGACAGCAGAGGGAGTCTGTAAAATGTTTCAGCTCCAACATTTGATTAAAATGTGTCCCAATTTATCGCGTCTCATTCAAACTTTGTACTGAAGTATTCTAATTGGATTTTCTAACTTCAAGAACTCGTGCTTGCGGTGGGACCAACTTTAAAACGCATGAGCTGTTCTTCGCATATCAATTTTCCATTTTCTCATCGCCCTTGGGATCGTCTTCAAACATATACCTAGTACACTTGTTTAGTTTGAATACTCATCTACCTACTCAATATTATTAAGTAAAATGCTGGAAATAACTGCACAAGTGGTTTTGTTCCTGTGTCCAGGGTCTCTCTCGTGCAAAACGCTGGTCAACCAAGAGAAGTGGGCTTGCATCCTCTTAGTCAAAAGCAAATTTGTAGCATTACTAAACGCAGAAGTGTTTAATATGCAATAGATATGAATGAAAATATCAAGAAATATCGTCTTATTCACGATCTGATGAATATAATCCAAGTGTTTTTTTGACATTTCACGAAAGCAAATTGTTAACATTTAAAAGCCTCGAAACTAATTTAGAATTGAATAGAATAGAATTTATTAGCATAATGTATGAACAGCACAGATACAATTAGACTGACCTGCGAAGTTTTAACGATCGCTTAATCATATATTTCCAAATTAACGTTATTCAATCATTTTTAACATAGTTATCCATATTTACTCCTGAATTACACTTTATAGATGAATAATATTTTATTAGATACCAATATATCCCCTATAAAACCCATTTTAATTGAAGTCATCTTTTGGATACGACGGGTAGGGGCTATGAGGACTAATTTGGCAGATATCTTTTGTTTTGTCGAGAACTAATGTTTACGACTGAGATATGTTCTAATTAATTGATATCAATCATGATCGTAATTATCGTACGAGGTTTAGAATAAAAGGTTATGTTTTAATTCCACGACGTGCGCTATCTGTAACTACTAGATGCCCCCATTATATAATATATATTAGCATCGAGCTATTAGCCCTGAACTCCGTTCCCCAAGGAACTGTACGAGAACCGTATATAAGAAAAAACTGCAAATAATTACACAATGATTTATTATTTCTTTGTTAGATAGCCCTATGCTTATCATTGGCCTATAATTCATTATTAATTTATTATCTGTGTTATATATGATCAGAACATGGCGCATCGTGACACCGAAAAGAGTGAACATGGCGCATCGTGACACCGAGAAGAGTGAACATTTTTACAGTTCCAAGACCCCTCAACTTTTAGCTTCACAGTAAAAATGTTTAAAAAAGGTAGATAGGTAACGAAACAATAAATGTTCAGAGGCCCTTCAGCTGGTCAGTGCGCCTCTGTAAATCGTAATTGTTACCGAGGAGTCTTAGAGGAGCTCCATCTAAATAACAATACCATGGTTTGAATAGGAAATTTAACCTCGGAGGCTCCGAAGCTGATCTAAGTCCCTCCATAATTTGTAATTGTATTCCAGATATCCAAAAAGGAGCTAAATTTCAGGTTTCCGCATCATACGTCAATTTAAAAACAAATTAGGCTCGGCCCCAGAACTGATATTGAATTCTTGATATTACAAAAGAGGTCCATTTCAAATCGCAGATCCGAAGGTTGACATCAATATGCCTGCGTAGATGCAGGCACCTGCAGAGGGAAAATTAATGCAATTAATTGAAACATCTGCATTTTACTGGCCCACCTGATCTCAGTATAACAATATTAAGTACCTACCAGTTGAAAACAACATAAATGTATATATCATTGAAGTGATTTTAATAAACAATAAAAACTCCAAACTATATAGTCAATCAAGGTCGGTAACTTAAAACGGGGAAATGATGCTTGAAGTAATTTACGTTAGCGCATGCGCAGAATGCAGTAGTAATTTGAGAAAAATGGAATTGGTACGGAACAACCTACTGCCTAACCCTCAAATTACCAGAAAATGTAATTAAAATCTGATGAAAACTAGAAAAAAAAACAGACGCCTAGGAGCATACTTTTGCGCATGCGCAGGAGCTAATGATGATGCAATCACGTTGAAATTAACATGGAATAATTAAACCATCGTCCCCCTAATATGCAGCGAATTTGATCGAGATTGGACGGCTAGGGCGTGAAAAAATTATTCTTGAAGAAATTCACGTTTGCGCATTCGCAAAATGAATTAATTAATAATTGGAAATGTATGGGATAATTTACAGCCTAACCAGCAAATTCCCTGATAATTTCATCAAAATCAGATGAAAATGTTGAAATTCGGCTCGTTTAAAAAGGAATAGGTACACATTCGCGCATGCGCAGTAGCTACCAATGATAGGATTATGTTGAAATCACATAGGAATGCTCAAATTAACCTCTTCCACCTATTTTCTAAATTTGATTGAGCGAGATAAGACGACGGGGGTGTGAGAAAATGATGCTTGATGGATATTACGTTTGCGCATGCGCTGAGTGAAGTATTGATTTGGGAACAACGAAACTCATAGGGGACCATATTCACCCGCACATTCCATGTACATTTCATAAAAATCCGTTGAATATTGTGACATTATGAATCGCGCTTAGAAATTCGAAGATATTTTTCGATGTTTTTGAGCCCTTAGGGAAAACAAACCGTTCAACGTACAGCGTTGCAGGTGGTTTTAGTCGATTATTTGGAATTAGGTATTTTCATCATTGACAAGCAAGAAATCATTACTGTTTCCTTGCAAGTTTTTGAGATCTCGTTTTTTGAATGTTTAGCCCTTTAATTTTACCCTTTAGGGTTGACTCAAATTTATGCAGAGCTGCTAGGACCAGCTAGACCCAAAATACGATTTTAAAGGCAAGTTCCATGAAGTTTGGTTTATTAATTTCGGAGAAAAGCCGCGGACGGATGGATTTTTTTTTTTTTTAAAGTCGATTTTTGGATTATACGGATCTTGATATGTAAATCAAAATTTTCAGGGGGAATTACAAAGGTTCATTATTGAAAATAATAAACCAAAATTATAATTGGTTAATAATGATTGGTGCGGAAAATATTATCCGAAGTATAACAGTAGTGTACTTAGATGAAATACTTTAATTTCCTGTATTCATGTTGTATGCAGCATTTACTATGCCATTATATTAGATTTAGATTAATCATATTAACCACCAATTTTGAGATGGCAGACAAAGATTTTCTTCGTAGAACGGACTAAATTTTCAAAATCTAATCTCAAACCTTCTCCGCAAATTACTAGGTACCTATTTTCGGCCCTGGCTCCTGGGCTAATGACAATGAATGGATGCAAAAGGTAAGTAGTAACACGAATTACCTTGATCCGTTTCACTCACAAACCCCGTTTCTTGCTGGACGTTTTGTAGCCGCTTGTCCGTAATCGGTCAGCGGTCAGCAACACGACGGCTCCTGTCGTTTCTTATCCCATTTTTTACTTTTACACATCGGTCCGTCTGAGTAGACGCCGCCGTGGATTTCGGCACCTTTCGAGCCGAACCCCAGGTTACCTCCCCCATCTGGTACAAGGTGAGACAAATAGTGAAATCTCCGGGAGCAAAAAATATCGATCCTCGTCTATAGTAAGTGGTCTAAGGGTTGTGCGGGGATGATGCCGGGACGGCAGGGGTTGAAGGGGGGTTGGATCTAGATGTATTTGGTCCGACGGAAGGGTTGGTGGAAAACCTCCCGACTCCTGCCGATCGTGCCCGATGGATCCCGACCTGACTCCCGGGTGGTCCAGTGGTGAGCGGAGCGCTGGCCGAGTATCTTCTTCATATTTCGGGCGCGATTTACGTCCCTCGCCCTTCCCCCCAACTTTTTTTTTTAATTTCATTGCCGCGAATGTTTTTTCCTCCTCAGTGTCATGTGCTCGGTTTGATGGTGTGCGGATCGCCGGCATAAGCGTTCTACGCCTCTTTTCGGTGAGTCCGAAAATTCGTCATTTTCTACTACAGTTTTCAATAAAGTTGATGATTTCAGCTTCATAATGAGCACCGACTGATAAGATTGATACCCCCACTATCCTGACCAGAATATACTACAATATTGAATAAATTTAGAATTATTATCAAAATTTGATTTGTCTTGTATTTTGGAGTATATTAGGAAGATTAGGTGGGGTTTTTTTAGCTCTTAAATTTTACAAAGAACAGTAATGTACCTTAGTTATCAATAGTGCTGTCGAGTGTTCATCATCAATTGTAAGATAACAGTGGCACAAATTTAAGCATATGATAACCTTAATCTAACTTGCTAGAGGTCCTACGTTATAATACCCTATGAACATAGTGGGTTGTTATTGGAACAACATACCGAATTCTCACCTACCAAAAAATGTATAAATTACATAGATATGATTGATCCAGTTGGACTTGATACCTGCATAATTTGAAAATTACCCACATAGCAAGACCCGTATGGACTAAATAATAGCGACGTGGAAATCCATTTCAATGGAAAATGAAAATTGGTAAAACTGTTTGGTTTCCACGAAACAAACGAGTTATGTACAATGTGATATCGATTCCGAGAGTTAGGTCACTTTAAGGTCCATCGTGCATCGTAAATTAGGCAGGTTGAAACTTCTCGCATCGAGTAACATTCACCATGATCTCACTTAATGTGTTAACCTCTTTCAAACTACATTATCTATAGTTTTTGTTTCCAAGTGAGAGGATTGTGAACCGATTTTCGAACTGAATTGTATGTAATACTTAATCCGATATGGGTAATGAAGGTGCGGGAAATATGGGTGCGGTTTATTTCAATAAATCCCGGAAAATATCTTCCAGATGATCTGTCTAACCTCTACTCATGATTTTCATAATTTATAAAAATTTCAGTATTTTAATATGATGCATTGTAATGGATATAGCAAAACTGTAGTAACCAAAGTGTATGTTTTGAAAAATGTCTCAACAGAAATCAGCATTCAACATTCAAGGCTGTCTGTACCCGTGGGGTTGCATTGGTTGTCATGATAAAAAATAAAATGGTCGTGAGGGATAGAATCTTAGTCAGTCGGAAGAAGGGGTCAGTTCATTGGAAGGAGAATAAAAATTATTGTATAGACAATTTATTATTCCTAAACAACACAATTTCGTTTTTATTTCAAACTTTGCAAAGAAAAAAATATATATATGAACCCACGAATAAGGTTTACTTGAAAACATTGATTTCAGTAGAGAAATAAATTTTAGAACGGCCTAATTAACTCCAAGAAGTTTATTAAAGCCGTTGACTTTAATAACTTTGATTTATCTTGATTAAATTTCGTTCACTTCCCTCATTTCTAATGAATTAATGATTGATTAAAATTAATCGAGAAGCAGCTGAAATTCGTTAATATCCTATCTGCCATCTGTTCACATCTGTTTACAGCTTTGCTTTTCTCTCTGAATTATGTTGAATGAGGTTAAAATCGGAATTTATATTAACTATAAATTTCCGATCCAGAAATATCGACTTAGAAAAAATAATTTTTTTTTAACCCCCCTCAAAATTTGTTGGTTTACGTTTTAAGATGCGTAGAATATTAAAAAAAAAAAAAAAAAAAAAAAAAAAAAAAAAAAAAAAAAAAAAAAAAAAAAACGTCCTCCCGCCGTCTGCCAGTAACATCGGCGTCGCGTTCGATCTACACTAAAGGGTAGAACCTAAGGGCTGAAATATTCAAAAATCGAGATCTTGAAATCCTTACATGTAACAGTTATGATTTTGTGAGTTTCATTTATAGGTATCCGCCCATAGAATCGAACGAAACCATTCCGGTCGCTATGCGTTTATTCGTTTGCTTTCCCTAAAAGCTAAAGCATCGATAAGAGAAAAAATACATCAACACGGGGGTGAATTGCAACCAGTAAAACATACCAAAAATCGCCTTGAAAACTATGACAATTGTATCAGCTGATAACATAATTCCAATGGAATTCTGATTCCGGAAATCGAGTTTATTATAACTTCTGTGTCCTCTTGGGCATGTGAAGCGTAGGTAGGTAATCACCTACTTCAATCATGAGTATATTAATTTATTAAGTTATTGATTAGTAAATACTTAGGAATCACTCTTAATTAAATTATTATTTCTATTCCAACAACAGAAGAAAAATTACTTCCGAGTCTACCAAGGTCGAAACGTTTTAGCCAATTTTCTAAGAAAATTAAGCTATTGCAATGGGTACAAAATTTTCTTCTTGGAAATTCGTATTGAAATTCCTTGAGTTTAACGTTTTTCATATGTGTATGTGGCGTTTGATCAAAAAGTTGTGGTTCTTTTCAATTTGCACTCATTCTTTTGTTATTCTGATCAACTTCGGAACTTCCCAGGCTAATTTCTTTTCTAATCGACTCGTGTTGCTAAAATATTATGGAACTCGTTCGGGACACCTCAAAAACAATAACGAGGTTCGGAGGATCACTGAATAGCTGAAGGGACCTCTGAGGCAAATTTATTTCCTTTTCCACCTGCCGTTTTACTAAGTTTTTTGTTTTGTTGTTTTGACATTTTTAGGAAAAATGTTCAACATTCACCTACTATAAACCGTATAATAATTGCGGGGTCCTGAGCTGTAAAGGTGCGAACCCTTTCGGAAGGCACGATGCGCCAAGTTACGATAATTTACTAGATACATATAGTGCTTAATAATAATTATAGACCAATCTGCGTATAAGGGATATCTAATACAGAAATAATAAACCCTTATGTAATAATTTGCAGTGTTTTATAATTCTTACTCGTAATATCATAAGTTGACAATTACACCTAAATCGCTAAATTAGAGTTCAGAGTTGAATGGTTTTATTGTCCCGCCGCATAAATCCATGACCCCTGATTTCCCTAGATTCTGGATTTCATCTTGTTCACAAACCACTTTCTGACCTATGTTTGAACAAGTTTTTCATCATGTTCCCAGCTTTGACTCCCAGAAACGTAATTTTTATATATCATTTTATATCTTAATAATTTTTTTTAATCTGAACAAATATATATTATCTCTCTTCATTTAAGCACTTTTTACCAAATTTTCGTAGAAAATGAAGCTATTATAACTCCATAAATTTTATAATCAAAATTTTCGAAAGTTTTATTCAGTGAAATCCGTTTTGAGACAATCTAAAATTCTTCTTAGGATTGAAATAAAAACTCCGTTCTCGCGCCAAAAAACTGAGCTTTCCAAACAAAAGGATGAGGTTGCTGGCAAGCATTTTTTGAGCACTTTAAATCGGTCAATTTTAACAAATGTCACCAAAAATGGATAAAAAGCATTAAATTTATGTATATTTTTTAAAGCAGAATTTCAGTCAAAAGAAGATCAATGAACTAGAACAATACAAAATGTATGCATACATTTATGTTAATGAGTTTACTTAAATTTAATTAATATTTTCAGAAAAAGCTAAAAATCCAAAATATTTGTTGAATTTCAGAATATTGATTAAAACGATTTTACTTCCGAGTCCACCTGAAAGTAGCAGAAGCATCGTTTTCACATTCGGGAGAAAAAAAATTTTTGGTCTCCAAAATTTCCACTCGCATTTTACGTTTTAGACCATTCTAAACTACTATGGTTCCGTGTATGTGTGTGTCCGTCTGTCGTGTGTCCGCAAATCCTTGTAACAAGCTTATTTTTCACAGTTTTCATCCGATTTCGGTGAAATTGTCAGAGAGTGAGCGGGTTAGGTTTTAGATGATCCCCTATCAGTTTCATTGTTGCCAAATCAATACTTCATTCTGCGCCTGCGCAAACGTAAATTCCATCATGTTCCATCTTTTCACTCTCAAGTCGTTCGAGTTCGCTTAAATTTGGATGATAGTTGGAAGAAGATGATAGGTAAACGAGGAAGCTATGTGCCACACCCAACTTGGCAGACGTTTTTTTGTTTGCCATAGAATTAGAAGTTAACTATTTCTCTCACCTCAACTCTCAAAACAAAGTAACATAATATAGTACGATAATTTACGAAAATTCGCTGATGCAATCATGCTGCATGAGTGGACCTTTCTTATTATATAGGTATTAATGGTAGTAGGCTGGTGGTGTTGGGTGGCTTTCTTATTATGTTTTATTGACATCGTGTCGATTTGACAAGAATGCCATGATTAGATGACAAAATTCCAAAACCTGAATGAATTCCAGAACAATTTTGCTCCTTAACTGACGAGTACCTACCTACCTGTTTAATATTATTGAATTCAATTTGACTTCTATAAAATGATTTTAATTTAGTTTTGAAGGGAATGAATTACACAATACAACTCGAACATCGTGTCAGATAAAAGGGGGGCTTTTTTCAACCCTTAATGCTTACTTATTATATCCTACCACTGAATTAATTCTGTTTTGAGGCAAGGAGCTTGGTTAATTTCATGAAGAAACCTGAGCGGAAAAAATAATTTATTCTTGATTGTGGGTTACCCTAATGTGTAAGGGTAAAGAGTTTTGAATGAAGTCTGAGTTTATTTGGTTTCATTAAGAGAAATATAAAATTTTTATGAGTTTGGAAATGCTTTATTTGTCTAACTTATCCATACGAGAAGGAAACTCCTGATTTCAAAAGAAAATTATTTTGAGGACCTGGTAATCTTTTTTAAAGTTGGTTGAACTAAAAAAAATTCGTTTTAATATCTTGAATGAATGTTTTAACGACCTATGGCCGTTACAAAGGTTGAAAAACAGGTTATGTAGGTTTAATACAGGATAAATGAACATAAGAAAAAATAATAATTAAATAAATTTGTTACTTCCAAAATATATTGTAAAAAAAAAAAAAAAAAAAAAAAAAAAAAAATTGAACTATCACTCTGCTCGCACATTCTTATACGAAGGGCTGTTCTTAGAAATCCCAGTAGTTTGTAGGGGGATGCCAAGGAGCATACAACACAGTGAGGTGATCTTCCAATAATAAAGCATCTTGACCCTGGAATCTGCTGCGCTCAGCTCGGAAAACAGCACACTCCCTAATCAAGTGGCAAAGCGTTTCTGGCGACCCAACATTACACACCTGGCATGGTAGAAAATGAGTCATCCAAGGTCCTCCTATGTAGGTTTACGTAGCAAGATGAAATCCGTCAGTCCGGCGTCTAGAGCTTTTCTCCGATACTACTGGACCAACAATCATGAAACTTGGGTCATAAATCACATTAAATTTGGCGTCTAATTGGCCCTAAAAGCTCGGCATCAACCCCGATCAACTGTAAAGTGTAGCATTTAACGGCTAAAATATTCTAAAATTCTCGAAATATTCTAGAAAACTTCCACGGTAACAGTAATTAATTTTGTTTGGTTGTCATCAATAGATATCATCCTCAATAATAAAACAAAAATACCCGAATCGCTGTAAGTTCACCCGTTTGCTCTCCCTAAAGGCTGAAAAAATTCACAAGAAAAAAGAAAAAGAATGAATCAACTCCGGAGTGGTTTGCAACTGGTTAAGCATAGTAAATTAATCCTGGAATGCTACGCGTTCATATGCTGATATATCTTCAACGGACTTATCACTTCACAAAATCGAGTTTATTTTGACTTTCATCATTTGCAGAGGAATTGCTGAAGAGTTGGTAGTCGATTTATTTTACCTCATTAATTTTCAGTAGGTGTATGCCTGACTGTCGCCGAAGTCAGTATACTTAGATTCAAGGGACTAGGAAAGTGATGATGTAGGTGCCTATATTTACGTTGACATATTCATGACAGAGTATATAAGCCTTTTGTCCGACCTCCTCGAAACTGTCACGCAAATCAGTTACGAAGGTGCGGGTCAGTAAGGGACTCATGATGCTAATTCTTTTCTTAATTAACAGACGGTGCTGAAACCCAAGATGGAGCTCCTTTGGAACATCTAGAATACAATTAGGAAGTATGGAGAGAGGGGGGTCTGATCAGCTGAGAGGCCTCAGAGGCTAAGGTCTATCATTATCGATTGAAATTCAAAATGCTGAGCTTTTGAAACGTGTAGAATACAATGAAAAGGTATGGAAGTGACCTGATCAGCTGAGAGACCACTGACCCTAATTTGTTTTGTGATCGACTTATCGTGCTGAAACCTGAAATGGAGCTCGTTCGGGACATCTAGAATACAGGTACAAAGTATGGAGAGGCTCTTTCAGCTGAAGGGGCCTCTGAGGCTGATTTCAGTCACTATTGACCTACGGTGATGATATTTTAATGGAGAGCTTTTGAAACACGTAGGATTAAATTACAAGGTATGGTATACGGCTTAGCTGAGAGACCTCAGAGGCCAATTTTTTCTGATCGAACTACTTTGCTGAAGTTTGAAATTTACTTAGTGCCTTTGGGACACACTGAAAACAATTTCACGAGCTTTTCAGGACTTCTTATCACCTGTTCGTCCTCAAAACCTGATTTACAGTCTAATCCAGTTGTAATTAAGGATTTTGTGCTGGAGACACAATGGTTTCAAATCAATATGCAGTCCACACAACCCTTCTATACAGAGAGTTAATGATGTTGTCATAACTTGTATAATTCAAGGGGTCCTGGTGCTGTAGAGGTTTAAACCCATTTGCGAGGCGCGGAACTCCGAGTTTCGATAATTATCATATTCGGGGTTTAATGTTGTGTTTTAAAAGCTCTTCATTCAAATTTCATCACCGTAGAGCGATAAGGACAAAAATTAGCCTCAGAGGCTCCTTCAGCTGATCTAGATGTCCCGAAGGAGCTCCATTCCAGGTTTCATTAAGGTAAGTCGATTAAGAAACCAATTAGGCTCAGGGGTCCGTCAGCTGATCACTACAAATTTGAGCAGTGGAATTGTATTCTACGAGTAGATATCCCAAAGGAGCTTCATTTCAAATTTTAGCATCGTAAGTTAATTAAGAGAGATATAATTAGTTTCATGGGTTCCTTAATGTAACGCACTTTCCTAACGGATTGAATTTCGTGGTGGTCGGGCGAAAGGCTTACTTTGTTAATAATACACCAACGTTGATATAGGCATCTATTGAGAGAAAATTAACGCAATGAAATAAAGCATCATCACTTTACTAGTCCCTCGGATCTAAGTATTCTGACTTTAACGTACCTAGGCATTCACCTACAGAAAATTATCGAGTTGATATAAATCTACCTATTATCTACGCTTCAAAAACCCGTGAAAGTCATAATAAACTGGATTTCGCGAAGTGAGAATTTCATTTGAGGTATGTCAGCAGCAATTTTCCGTTTGCAGGTTTTTACTCAAATAACTTCATGACGGATTTAGTGATAACGAATAGGTGCAAAAGAACAATAGACACAATTGATATCGACCATGTGTACATTTTGTGTTCTTCAGCCCTTTTTATTATGTTTATATAGGAAGAATGGATTAAGCGAGAAATATTCAGTGACTGTGTCGGGCTATGTAGAAAAACGAGAGAAGCAACGTTGCTTACACAAAAACTCTTCTGGTCGGGCGGCCGCGAATTCCCGACCTTCCGTTGCCGTTCTTGCCTCCGTTACGATGGGAGGGATAACCGTATTATTTAAGTGAAACAAAAACGCAGAGCAGCATTTAGCCGGGGCGAACAGAATAAAATGGGAGCGTGGGATAGCAGGCGCGTGGGGAATGATCGGAAATCCCCCATCCGAGCTGCTGACTGTCTGAATGGAACTTTTTATTTTTCACGCTGCTGCCAATTCAACCCTTTTTATCGGCGCTTACATCGCTGAATTCCCTAATACCGCCTCGACACGAACCGCCCGCGAATATATAAATATTCAATTTGCGACATCCATTCAATGTACCACGTCAGAAAATTGAGGTTTTAATGGCTTGGGTTATATCCAGGCCTCCCGTGGTCTGTTCATTGTTTGAATTGTATGCACATGTATCCGAACGTGTGTGTGGCTTATCGGTACATTGAAGGCCGTGTTAGGACGACACACTAGGGTTTTCATACATCCTATGATGCGTAGAATAAGGGAACGTTAATTTCCCAGCGATTTACTTGGTATGTTGGGCTAAAAGTTGTGGAATTTGAATGAATTTGTGATATAGCATGAAAAAATACGTAGAAACTGGTCCCAAACTTGTTTTTTCTTAAGGGGTCATTTTTCACGAAAACCCACGATTTCATAAAAAAAAGCATGTATTCAACATAAAAACATACGTTTCTCCCCTAATCAGCAAATTAAAAGTAAAATTGACTTGACCGCTGACAGTTTGCGAAAGTGTTTCCAGTGGCAGGCACGAGAATCCCATGGGATTATCCATGCCGTCTAGTAGGTTAAAAAATACGTGGTTTTTCATTTTTGAAAATTTGTTGACTTCGGGGTAGATTCTTGACTATATTACCTGCCTAATCTAGCACGTTGGGTAGCCTATCCAAAAGGAAATTTAACACTCTTTCCAAAGCTCCTCAACTTTTTGTTTAGTCTAAAAATCAAGGTAGTTATGGCCATTTTTGTAACTTAAGGTCAAATACACCAAAAAATTCTTAAAAATTGAATAACTTAAAAACAAAGCGATAAACAAATATCTAGGAGGAACTTTCGATCGGGAACTAGTTGCAGAATTCGCGGGAGAAGTTTCCCGGATATAACGTGAGACACCCTGAATAAATTAAATATAAAAAATATCTTTTCAGTCTCAGTGAGATGTGTGAATCCACGACCGTGAATTCAGTCACTGTCCATACATGGAAGTTGGTAGATCGAGGAAGAAGAAAGCAGCTTTTGCTTTTATTACTTACAATTTTTTATTATTCTGAACAAATTCCGTTCCGTGTCAGTACGCACTCGCTAGTATTGATCCTACGGCAATGAAATTTTTAGGTAACTATCTAGAAGCTAACTGAAAGAATTCTTGAAAATTTCATTAAAATCGCGTGACAAAAGGAATTGGCACCTACAGACAGAAATCGAACAAACAGATCGATAAAGTGTTATGCGATATAAGCGAAAATCGGCCCAGCCGTTGAAAGTGGAGGGGCGGGTCCATCATTACGCACCTCATGAGCCGGAAAAAAGAGAAAATCCACTCCGGCTTCCATCAATACGCACCCTTCGGCCGTTGTAGGACTTCGACCTCACGTACCCCGTTGTGATCTTAGCCCCCAGATGGATAGAGCAAGTAAATATCGGTTACCGTCCTTGCGATATTATTGACCAGTTCGTAACATGATTTCGAATTTAAAAGTCACGAAGTGGGTTAGAGGAGCGGCGGAAAAAGGTGGTGACGGGGTTTTCCGACTCACAGAAACCACTGAATTTAAGTTTGTATACCAGAAGACTTTGTGATGGATAGGAGTAGTTCCTCCTTCTTGATTCTTGGAAATGCTATACATTGGAATATTCTTGAGGTTATTCAACCTTCAGGATATCCTCTGGGTGTAGCAGGTCAAGGGAAGGCCTCTCCCCTTTGAAGGAGGAACTACTACATTTCCATCACCTCTAGTGACATATGTTAGCAGCTCTCGGTTACGACCCCCCCTCCACTCCTATAACCCACGAATATCAACTGTCCTGGCGCTGCCCCCCCCCTCCCCCCTCCCTTCTTTCCATAGGCGAAATGGGCAAAATACCCAAAACTTTAACCCTTGGAAATTTAAAAACCAACCCTTGCCCTGCCAAGTTGGATCCCTTCTTCCACTCCTTTCTCCCCCCCCCCCCCCCATGCTTTTTAAAAGCCCCGGGAGTGAGATGAATAGGAGAGTAGTCCTTTTCGAATGCTTCGAAATGAGTAGTTCTTTTCGATTCTTTCAAATGCTATACCTTGGAATGTTCTTGAGGTTATTCAACCTTCAGGATATCGTCTGGGTGTAGTAAGTTAATCGCGTCTCCCCTTTGAATCCGCTTTGTAGCCTCTCCCCATTGCTACAACTTTAAAAAGTGGGGATTTCAGGGGGACGTGCGTGGAGAGGGGAGATAAATCATATTCTTCTGACAAAAAACCACAAATTTTTAACCACACCCGCATATACATATACTATACTTAGTCAACCTTAAGTTTGTAAATGGGAAGAAATATTTGTGGTTTTTGTCGGGTGCATAACGTAAATGTTTTAGGTGCGTATTGACGCACAGGGTGCGTAAAGTGGTTTTTCTACAGGTGCCCATTGTCGGAGGGTTTTGACCGAAGTGCGTAACGTCGAACTCCCATTGAAAAGAGCGCCTCACTCCCATACCCAGTAAAAAAAGTTGGAGAATGAATTCACTGTACCAGAAGACGGAGATCCGACAACTGGCTCGGCCCCAATTGGATGATATCCTGTATTATGTGCTTTGGCGTATTTTGTGCACGGTGCGACTTTTTTGGGGGGATCAATAATCACCTACCTTCTGTATCAGAGTGGGTATGATTGTTTTTGGGGCCATTCCGGCCCAATGCAATCATGGCAGGTCTTAATAATTGCGACACTAGTGGATTTACCTCACTCTTTCTTGATGATACAGAAGGCCCTTCTGTACCCTTTAGTGTTAGCCACACTCTGCGAGTGTGCCCGGAATGGACCACGTGGAGGTGCCAACTCCATTCCAAGGTGGACGGAATGCGGTACTTGTTAATAACACCTACCAATCGTCCAGTTATCTGAATAGAATTGCTATCCAATGTAAGACCGTTTTTTTAATCGTTTCGTTTCTTACTTTTAGGAAGTCCCTCTTCAGCTATGTCTTATAGGCAAGGCTTCAATAACTAGAGGGATGCTTATTGAAATTGTTCCAGGGGAGGTGGGGGACAATCCATGCATGAATAGAATAGAATAGAATAGAATTGGATTTATTTCCACAAATAATTATACATTTAACTTCACATTATACATGGTGGAAACTACCGAACAATATAATATATAATTTCAAATACCTACATAGTTTTAAATACAAGAGGTAAAAATAATTGATAGCAAATACAGAATTTAAAAATAGTTACAAAATTTTATGAAAAGGATGATTAACACATGGCAATAAGGAAGAATTATTAAATGCAAAAGATGCTCGACGTCATAGCGTCGCAATCCGAAGGATTATTAGTAATAAGGTATGCAAAAACTGATTTTTTATAGGAGGATCTGCTGATAGAAATGGGGCGGGCCAAGCAAGCTGGGAGGGATCGCAGTATAAATTGTGGTAGAGATGACGGGAGGTAGAAACTAGACGTCGAAGGAATAGGCAGGACTGCTCGGGTCGTCGGTCTCAAGATGCGGTCGTTTGTATTTAATTCAGATGGACTAACGGTCAAAGTACTTGGATGTTTATGGTAGTTCATCAGAGCATGTTTAATATAAAGCTGCTTCATTGTGAAAACCTTAGCTTCACTAAATAATTCAGCACTTGAGAACCTGTAAGATTTCTTGAAAAAATTTCTTGAGAAAACTAAAATAAAGTAAAATAACCGCATAAAAATCCGTTTTGGATCATTCTAACACCGAATCTGTGGGGGAAAAACAGTGATGTGTGTGACAAATTTTGTCGGCGCTGCCCTGGCCACAATCCTCCACCGATTTTCGAGATTCTTTCTTTGTTCGACTACTATCATCCGATCTTCGTGATAATTTTTTGTTAATTATGATTTTGGTCGGTTTAGTCATGAAATTTTTGTTTTTTCCCTTTTGTTTATTTAGGTTTCACCAAAATTATATGGTCCATTCATAGGAACGACCGTGTAGTGCATGCATTACTTACCAACATCCATACCAATATTTCCTTCATTTGTGGACTGTACAAGTGACATCAAAAAGTCAGGACGTCAGAAAAGATCGCTTCTCAAATAAAGCTGTTTCTTCCTCATTATCTCATCAAGTCAAATGAGGTATCTGACTTCTCTAATGTGTAAAATGCTTTGTAACAATCACAAGAAACATCAAGGAAGATGATTTGATATGCAAGAACAATCAACATCGTAGATCCAATTGGTTACCGTTGACTGAAACAGCTTAGTGCTATTGTATAGTTGCAATTACAGATCCCACTGCCAGAGATTAACTAGAGACTAGAGATCTTGTCACCCTAACCACAGGCGCCCATCGTCTCAAGTGATATATTGCCCTCTCACTATTGAGTGGGAAGTGATAGTGATTACTTGATTTCTGCGGTCAACCGAATCCGGTCTGATGGATCGAGTAATGGACGTTTGAACGTCTTTGAACCTGACTAGTATTAGCTTAAACCGTGAATCGTAACCTCTCAAAAGCCGTATGGCGGACGGCAGAGTTGAGAAAGGAGTACATATGCCACTATCTAAACTTCCTGACTTTCGGATTTTTGCGAGAAAGCGGTTAAAGGAATTCTGAAGAATCATGAGATCTTGTTTGTGGTAATTTATAATAAAGGTAAGATAAATAGATAGAGGTACTTAGTTAAATGAAAGGTCTAATTAGTTAAATCTCTAGAGCCTAGAATTTTCACTACAATTTTCTCTACATGTTTATCCTAGGTCGTTTACCATTATTATTAACTTGAATCAACTATTGATACGGCGCATGCGCGAACTTTGCATTCCTATTCATAGAAAGCGTTGAAACAATTCGATCAAATCTGACGTTAATTTCGGAGATAGTTCAAAAGCGTTAGTAGGGAGTTTTCTGTAAGTTTCACTGACTTCATATTTTCACAGTGGCAATCGTGAAATTTTATATAAAAGTCTACTTTTTGACTAAATTTGATGAAATTTTGTAAATTTGAGCGGCTTTATCCTACACAAAGCACTTCAAAACTTTTGTTCCCGTTGGAACATTAGTGCATTATTTTAAATAAATTGGATGCAATTTTGTAATTGGTCATCATCAACAAGTTTTGTACGTCCCTGTTTCGGCCTGTGTTGATGAACATTTCAAAGATTAGTTTGGTTAGGATTTTAGAAAGTTCTTATAATCATTTTTATAACATAATTCTCCTCGTCATTCCTCACGATCTAATGACCCAAATGGAATTAGGAGAGCTTTTAAAGGATGTTTATTGGTTATGAATCTTTGGTGCGGATTCCTGAAATATTTACGGATTAGCTTCAAAAAGATACTCGTAGGATACACAGCTGTTGGATCATAAGTGTTACTACCTTACTACAGACAAAGAACTAATCATTAATGTGAGAACAATTTCGTATCATTATGCTATTATAAACTTTTTACATTTACATTCATGTTCCAAGATGTGAGGATGCAATGCATATACCCAGTTTGGCATGTTAGCGAATTTTTGTAGACAAAATTATTCAAAAAACAAATTTTGAATTTTCCAGTACAGATTTGAATTTCATGAAAAAATTACCTATCACTCGATTTTTTGAGTGCGTTAAAACTGGCGTGATTCCGCTCCAAAAGCCAAGCGGAGGGTTATTGAAGATATTCAATTGCCAGAAGTAAAATATGATTTTAAGGTATTTTTTCAAGGTGAGTCACCTAGTGATGCTCATTTATTAATATTTGCAGGAAGAAGAAAAAAAAAAAAAAAAAAAAAAAAAAAAAAAAAAAAAAAAAAAACGGAATTTTAGTACTGTGTAGACAAGGGTGAGAAAAATTTCAATTCTGGCCGATTTTTCGGAGTTTTTCAGGTACCTAAGTGTTGGAAATACCAAGGATGAACATGACTACGTGGTTCAAAGTGAAAAATTCAAAACGGATTCGGAGCTCACTCAGCTGATCGATGATATCTCGGGCGTCTTCAGCATTCTCCCTTGAGCCTTCCTCTCAAATTTCAGCTTCCTGAGTCGAAATAAAAAAAAAAAAAAAAAAAAAAAAAAAAACCTACTTACCTATGTCTGTGAACTAGAACTTTGACAGAAAACATTATGTTGTAAACTGCACTTGAATGAGAATGACACCCACGTGCTTAAAAAAAATCTATAAAAACTGCAAAAAATACTCCAGTTGAAAATTTTGGTTCAAGGAGCAGATTGTTATTTAGATAGAGTTTTTTTTTTCCATACAATTGATAGTTCAATTTTTTTGCACTCAAAGTACTCAAATTTTAAAACAACTTTAACATGAATGTAAAAATAAGAATTCACGAAAATTGGCTTATAAATACGATGATGCAGCATGACTGAAACTTTTAAATATTTGTTTTTCTTCTTCAAATTCTTAGAGCCGTTTTCACTAAAGTTTAATCAACGATTACTTGTTAAGCCAAAGATCTCAGCGTTAAACAACGATATCAAGTTTCACCAAATCCGGTTCAGATAAATCTATGATAAAATGCGCTAATTCAACTATCAAAACCAACCAGCCGAATTCGGGTGGTTAGCGTTCCAATCAACGATTTACTAGGTTATTTACACAACTGTTTCGTTAAATTTTCCTACATTTTCCTACATGCACGAAAATGAGTCACAGTGGATTGATTAGAGCATTGGTTTTTGAGGTCGAATTTGAAGAGGATGATGAAGACTTTACTATTCACCGATCTCGTTGGATAAGAGAGAGTATGGCGGTTTTCAATCACTACTGTATTAGGTACCTATAAATAACTGTATAAATATAAATAACTTTCAAAAACTTCGTTTTGTCAGTCATTGAACAGTAAATATATATGGAATGTACACATAAAGTTGTAATAAAATAGCCAAATATGTAATAAGTTACAATTTGAAATGAAACAATGAGCCTAGATAGTGTTGTAGGATGTTGTCATTGAAGTGATCGGAGACAGACATAAAAATATGTACCTAGTTATGCAGCTTGGCCATAATAATTATATTATGAGAAAATCGTAACCTATTTCCTGCACTTTTTGAGTTAAAATAAATTTGGAATCTCTGATTCTGCAATGGCTAGAGTCATAAAATCCATCGAATGCTTTTTAGGAGACCGACTCCCGAAATTCCCAATGGAGGCAAACCAAAATCGTGTTTCGATAGAGTATTCCGGCGATTCAAAATTTCGCTTTTTTTAACTTCAAATTCAAACCCGAAATTCTTGGGGAAAAAAAAAACATAAATTACTATCGCTGCACTAGTCTAGAAATGATGGGACAGAAAAGAAGTACGCCTACGGGTCTGTAAAAAATGCTATCAATATGGATTAAAAAATATAGGAGCAGTGAAAACTTCTGGTTGGTAACAGCTGTTCTCTCACTATTATCTCGTTATCACCCTCATTCAGCGGGCAAATGCCTCCTTGATATCGTCTAAATTAGCGTTCAAACTTTAAATCGACGATTTATGGAAACTCTGTAAATCGATGTTTACTGTGAACAGTTCAACCATTGAATTCATAGGTGAAAACCGTTTGTATTAAATCACCGTTCAAAACTTTGGTTCCATAAAACAATGATCTACTAACCATGATTAGGTACTGTTGAAAAGTTTCCGCTAGCCAATATGGGCAGAACTAGTAATTGTACTCGATGTTTGGCTATTATCGAGCGGAATACAATATGGACGCGGTCTGCAAAACCCGGAGGCTTCAATCCCCCCGGACGCATTTAAAATTGAAATATACAAACATGGGATCACACAAATCCGGACTCGTCCAGCAAAATAGAGGATGCATAAATAATGTAATTTGAACTCGCACTAGGCCACATTTCCGAATTTACTTTCATGAAACATTCAAACGCTTAGAGGTCTTGATACTAGTGGAACAATTTGCATACATACGGGAAAAGCGGCGTTGAAGGGTATGGAATTAGCGAAGACAACCACCGAGCCATCTGCATACATTCTAAACATTCCTCCTTCCCCTTTTATATTTACAGATTACCGTGAATGTACCCACGATGCACAGTTTTACTAGCTTATTCATGAAGGTAAATACTCGATCTTTGCGATATTTTCAAATTCCGTAAACACTTATTTTGACATTCTGTTCAGTGAAAAGTCTCCTTCATATCTTAAATATTTTAAACATGCTCGGGTGCAAGTTTCCAAATGGTGAAACGCTCAATTCCGCAGGCTTTGATAAAATTTTAATTTTGCGTGAAGTTTAATTGCTTAATATTTTATGACTTCATAATACGTGATAATTTGAAGAGACTGTAAAAATGATGCGTAATATTCGTGTAATAGGTATTCTTTAATAATAAAAATGATTTTTTTACAAAATGGGGAAAATAAGTATATTCCTGGATTACATCTGAACGTGATAAGCCCGACTTAGAGCACAGTACGGAGCCATGTAGTGGACCATGTCGAGGTTCTTCGGAGGGATATGGAGTAAACTCATCCTACAGGGCAATCATCAATCCTTTCCTTAAATAATTTTCTAAAAGATACACAGAATGTGTTTTAGCTTACGCGTTTCACATAAATCCTCAGATTTCGCGGTGTATCTTCTCACTACTATGTCAAGTTGTTTTATTTATTTCTCACCAGCGCCATGCTTGAAACCTTTTCGTCATAAGCTTTTATTTGAGCGCTCTCACGAAAAATGCATATTTTCCAACCCCCCTCCCCTCCCTCCGAGTGGGTTTGGGGTCTAAAGGTCCCATTTTTGAAACCTTCTCGTCATAAGCTTTCATTTATTCAAATTTATAACATGAATTATCGGTAGGGGAAGTTTCCTTGGTTTGAGAGAAAATCGACGGAAAATTCCCTCTCACATTCCGCACTAATCAATAACAGTTCTCCAAGGTTACTCTTGTCTTTGTGTTTTTCCTTGTTCCTTGCGGAGAAAGGACATAAGCCTTATCAGACAAAAATAAAAGTCATTGGTCCTCCCGCCTGGATCGGACCAGCCACAGTTGAGTTGAATCCTTGTTGCTTGTTTGCTGAATTGCTGATAATTTGTGTTTATGTATAGAGTTGTGACGGAAAAGAAGTGAGAAAATGAGAAAACAATGATTCGCCAGTTAGTTTTGAAGAACAGATATGTAGTTAAAATAAGAAGAGTTATAGGTATAATGAGACTGTTGGACAAAAAGAAGACATGAGGTTTTGGGAGAGCCTGAAGCAATCACATTTTGTTGGAATTCTCATTGATTGTACATCCTGATGAATGGAAGTTAGGTACGTTCCACCAACTCATTCCACAAACCAAGATGAATGCACTACAAACTTGGTATGTAGAGATCGCATAAAATCAAAAGGCGACCAGCACTTTCAGCTGTGGTGGTTATAAGTCCTTTCCATTTATGTTAGGCTCCTTCATTTTCGTAGTTGTCCATGACTGTCTCTTTCCTGAATCGGTATAGTTTGCAAAATATTTAGATGTTGATAGTATAACATTCGAATGGGATCTTTTGGTCTCATAAACATGTACTTATCTAACTACCGTTTAGGTACAGCCTACCTTCTCTTATAACGATATATGCTCTACTATATTACCAGTACCTATAGCTACGTGAAAATATAAATTAAAGTTATCAGTTGACGCACTTAAGTGACCTCCTGCGGTCACTCAGTATATTGCACCGTTGAACTGAGGGTGAAACTCACCTCAACGCCATTTTTGTTTATGAATCCCGTTGAGTGTGCATTTGAGTTGCACACTCAGATCAGCCTCAGGGTCGCCCTCAAATCACGTATATGAATCGCGCTGAGTGCATGAATTCCCCAGGGCCGCCACATCTCCAAGTCGGGCCCGGGAACAGATTCTGGCCACGGGCTTCCTCCCCCCCCCCCCCTTCATTTTTGTCGCGCCACTTTTACTAGAGATGGCTATGATAATTGTAAAAAAAAAAAAAAAAAAAAAAAAACTATTAAACCTTCTCTAACCAAATGAAAAATCATTTATACTTCCTACCAAGGTTCAGTGTTCGAATAAGAACACTTGAGGGGCTGATCTCTTACTACTTCACTACGTTTTATTCAACATTTAATCAAAAGTAAAGTGTAACTTAAGAATTGAAAATTCAAGTATTCATACTCTAGTAATTACCAACCAATTACAAAACCATAAAAATGCCATAAATGACCTTGAAACAAAAATTCTATATCCAATAAGTCATAGGATTTTTATTTTACCTACTTTAAATACAATTGTTTGTGAATAGAGGGTTTGTATTCAAAGATTTCCACTTTACTCATTCCTCAATTGGACGATAGTGGCAGAAATTATGATTGACTAAATTTCATATAATCATTAATCAACACATACGATTAACTTTATTTTAATGTTGTGGACGGATTCAAAAGGAAAGTCTCTGTATACAAGATGGATATTTAATTGAAACAATGATTATGTTTGAAAGAATACATTTATTAATTTTGGAAAAAAAAAAAAAAAAAAAAATCTACAGAAATATAATTGTTTTATTACAGTTTATCTACTTGTAATGAAGCTATGCAGTAAAGAATTAGATTTATAACAACAAAAGATACAAGAATTATTTAGTGAAAATCTATCAAAAATATGAATTAGTAAAATGAGAAATTTGTTTTGTTGAGTTACAATAGCATTCTGTAATTGTAATTATAATTGTGGAAAACTTTTTAAATATAGAAAACTGTAATATTTTGGGCCATCTCAATCATCGCAACTGTTTAAGAGAAACAGTCTGGTGTAGTAAATCAAATATAATCTGATCAGGGCCCGTCAAGTGTAATACACTCTGTTTTATGTAGGCCTAAAAATTCTAAAATACTTTATTTACTAAATACAGGACCGGACCGGGCCCCCCCTGGGCCCGGGCCCAGGGCAACAGTACCCACTTCCCCCCCCCCCCATGTGGCGGCCCTGGAATTCCCTTATCTATACACTTAGGGGCCCACTCAGACTCAATTTTTGTGTATGAATTCTGCCATCTTGAGTTGCCAATCAAACGGTCTCCTATTTACGTCACACGATTGTAGCACTTTGTCAGCTGCCGGTTGTTAACAGATCAGATGATCGTGGTTCACGTGCACCATGTGATCATCTGTAACCGCAGTACCCAGGAACTTTCTAATGACTCAGATTTTCAGGTGTATTTTATCACTACTATGTCAAGTTGTTTTATTTATTCATCACCAACGCAACGACTCACCACCAGCTCAATGAAATCATCAGAAATTAACAAGTGGTTGCAATCATGTTCACAATATCAATTATTGAGAATGATCACCTGAGTGTACACAATAATTCAAATAACCATGCTCATAACTCAGCTTGTTGGCCACGCACTTCGCAGTAGTTAACATAATATGGTTGGATAAATCGAGAGCTTTCGAACGAATGGTCAATGAATTTCGTGGGATAAAAAATTACGAAGTACCATTTCCCTAGCAACGACTCGGTTGTAAGCGAAAATCCAGAAATTGTTGCAACACATTTCCGTTACACATAAACGGTTGGAGATGCCAGGGATAAAACACATTCTGTGTTAAAATCAATATCATGGGAGCAAATCGTAACTGGTGGAACAGCAAAAATCGCCACCATTTTTCTAATATAAGTTATGAACATGGGCCCCCTAAGCTAATCACTTTCTTAATTATTTTACTAAGCTGAAATTTGAAATGGAGCTCCTTTGAGATACCTAAAATACAATATTAGCACAAACAGGCGCACTGATCAGCTGAAGGGCCTCTGAGCCTAGTTTGTTTCTTAATCGAACTGAAAGTGAAATGGGGATCCTTTGGAACATCTAGAATTCAAATTAAAAATATGGAGTGGCTCTAGTCTGTCGTGGGATATCTGAGACTAATTTCTTTTCTAACCGACTTAGATGGAGCCCCTTTAGGACTCCTCATAAACAACTGGGATGTTAGGTTCGCGCACTGATCAGCTAAGGAGGGACCTCTGAGGACAACTTCCTTCCTTTTCGACTTACCGTTTTTTCGACATTGTTTAAAAACATTTTTCGACATTTACTTAAAAGCGTGAAGTTTGTCCCCCTTTTAAGAGTCACAAGGCGCCAAATTTTTATGATATGCTATATACAGGGTTTAATAATTATAAACCAATAATCTGCAATGAAGTGCTAATTTAGAAATATTAAATCATTGTGTAGTAATTTGCAGCGTTTGGTGTGGTGTCCAAATAATAATTGCAACCAAAAAGTTTATTACACCCGTTATTGGACACTTAAGGGTGTTCACACTTAAGATTTTTAACCTCCTATATAGGGTTCAATTCTATAACTGACTTCCAACAAAAAGTTTCTCTTTTCAATTTTTTTTTAAACCAATGTTTTAATATAATATTTCTCCAATTATGCGAATACTTGTTCATTATTTCTATACCAAGAAGTATTATCATTTCACACTTTTTGACAATCCATATTTTTTAATGGGAGATCAGGTAGGTATTAGTCACAAATTACGGTCGATTTCTGTGTGTTCAATTACTGTGCAAATGGTGTCCAATAACCGGGGGTAAATGTCCAATAACTGTTAGAAACCCGTTTTCTGAGATAAAAATTCAATTTAAAAAAGTATTGATATGAGAGCTATCCTTCTTTTTCATCGATTCGGGTATACTTCTCAACTTCAGCAACGTTTCAACTTAGAATTAAAAGCTATTATTTAGGTTGATGTTTCGAGCTCTCAAAGTCAAAACTTTCCCTTAAGTGTCCAATAATGGGTGCCCTTACCCTATTTAATATTGCATTTACTTAAAAGCGTAAAGTTTGTCCCCTTTTTAAGAGCCACAAGGAGCCGAATTTTTATGATATGCTATAAACAGGGTTTAATAATTATAAACCAATAATCTGCTAAGACGTGCTATCTAATACAGAAATATTAAATCATTGTGTAATAATTTGTAGGGTTTTTTTTATATACGGTTATTCAATGATATGACGAGATACCTTTGTGGAAAGGATCCATTGCACGGTGAACTGGTTCATAAATTGATGAGAATATTGTGAAATCCACAATTTTACTGTTCTAGGGTGGTGGGCCCAGTGTTTGACACCTTAAGAAGCATTTTGACTTTGGCAAGCAATTAAGTTATGTTTTTTCGTTTGAAGCCTACATCTATTGCTGCATCAGAATGTGCTCAAACGGCTCGGTATTGAAAAAATCACTAAATCAAGCCACAAAACATCATAAATCCGTTTTTTCGAAATCAATTTTTTAACCCAGTACTTGACAGCCACATTTTTTGTTGTACCTGTTGTTGACACCCTATGATTGACACAGCAGTTCTTCTGCAATGAATGATTCCTTTTATGGATGGTAGAATGGTTCCTTGTATCAACAAAACATTTATTTCAACATTTTACGAATAAATTGAGCATTTGAACTTAGTTTCATTAATCTAAATATAAAATTAATATGATTAATCATAAAGGCAAAGTTGAAAAATCACCGGATGTTTCATCACAAAATAGGTACAATGTTTTCTTGATACCATAGGCACAATATGATTCTAATGGTAAACTACAGCTTGTGAGTTGCTATGTATTTATATAAATATAAAAAATAAAGAACGAAGCCGTTAATGACCCTTCTGGTTGAGATGCGGCTTAAGCCTTGATTAAAAAAAAAAAAAAAAAAGATAATAATAATAATAATAATAATAATGATAATAATAATAAAAAAATGAATAAATAAAAAAAATAAAGAACGAATAGAGACCCATATTGATAGCATAAATCACTGATCAATCACTGGGGGAGTATCAGTTTGGGAACTAGTAATGTGCATTTTCACATGTTATCTTTGATTATTTCCAAAAAATGATAACATAAATACAATCTACACAAAAAACTGATTGAGAAAAACCATGGAAACAATCAAATTTGAAAATGTGGAGTGCATGGTGAAGCAAAATGAAACGCTTACCTTCTTTGCAAAATTATAACACGAGGTTCTGATGGGTAACCTTCTCCAGAATTAACAAAAACTCGCCTGAAACCTTTCCCCTCTTTATATATTACTGAGAAGGTATTTTGCCTCAAAATTCAAATGGAACAAGTCCGTAAAACACTTTTAAATGCCTTATTATTAAAATTTTTTCGTGAGGTGTCTACCACTGGGTCCCTGTCAATCGCTGGACCCTCCACCCTAGTTCATTATTAATAAAAAAACCTTTAGAAAAAGCTTCAATTTCTATCATTACGTAGAACTTTAGAAAACCTTGCATTCTTACCCTACATTTGTGTTCAAGATTCAGATTGAATTGGATCAAATGTCTTAGGAAGTACAGACACTCCTGTCATCAGGCCATAGGCAGAATGGCTTTAGCGTACTGTGCACATCCGCCGAAACCCAATGATTATTTCGACTCTTTTTGCCAAGTTGAGAAGCGATCGTCCCTTCAGCCGTTGACAGAATTAAACGATCTTTGAGAATGGAGGACGAAGTGGGAGGGGGGGAGGAGAGGACAGTTTAGTAAGCCCCATTGAACATCCTTTTGTCCTCCACAGAGTTAGAGCGCTACGACCTCCCCCCTTCCGCCCTCCGCGCTCGATATTTGGCTAAGCTTCGCCTCCCCCGGCCTCCCCCTCACTTGCCAGTGGAACTGAGAGGAAGCTTACGGACCCTTGTTCAGGGTCTCTGGAGGTTTAATGGGCAGTTTTCAGTTTCTCGACCTTCCTCCCCTCCCCCCTCCCCGTGAAACCCACGTTGGGATTTTCGATAGGGAACTTTTCGGGGGTGCAGGGGGTCGTTACATGGAGAAAAGGTCTGGGCAGCGGGTACAACCCATTACAGCTCAGACTCGACGCCACCTGGGCAATCGCTGTCCCGCCCTTCCCATTCTAACCATCCCTGATTTCAAGTAGCGAATTCAATTACAATTTCCGTAATCGAAGAATATGATTGCTTTGTAATGAATTCCACCAACTATAATCGCAAATCAGCTTTACAACAACTTTCCTCAACAGAAACTACATTCAAAAATACCATGTTTTATGATGCATTTCGTATTCAGAGTGTCCACACTTAAGGTTGTGCTAAACTCCAAGGAATCGCTTCTACAAATTTGCAACAACTTTTGTCTCCTAGCAATTTTTTTAACGAGCATTAAAAAAGTTAATTAAATTTTAAGATTTTTTTCATGATTTGGACATAATCTCACCAAATGGGTCATAACCCGTAATTTGGGTCTAAATTCAAATTCGAAGATACTGATGAAAAGAGTGTTAGGGTGGTGGGGCCAGTGCTTGACACCTTAAGAGGCATTTTGACTTTGGCAAGCAATTGAGTTATGTTTTTTCGTTTGTTCAAACTGGAATCTTACATATATTGATGCATCAGGATGTCCTCAAACTGCTCGGTGTTGAAAACACTGATTCAAGCAGCAAAACATCATAAATTTGTTTTTTCGAAATCAATTTTTTGACCCAGTATTTGACAGTCAAATTTTTAGTTGTACCTGTGATTAACACCCTATGATTGACATAGCAGTTCTTCTGCGATAAATGATTCCGTGTATCAAAAAACATTTATTTCAACATTTTACAAATAAATTGAGCATTTGAACTTAGTTTTATCAATCTAAATATAAAATTAATATGAGTATACATGAAGAAAAAGTTGAAAATATCACCGGATGTTTAATCACAAAATGGGTACAATGTTTTCTCGATACCATAAGTACAATACGTCTCTAATAGTAAACTAGCAGCTTGTGAGTTGCTATGTATTTATATAAATATTAAAAATGAAGAAAGAATGATAAGAACGAATAGGGATCCATATTGAGAGCACAGTTAATCACTGAGGGGAGCATCAGTTTGGGAACTAGTAATTGACATTTGCATTTTCACATGTTATCTTTGGTTATTTCCAAAAAAAAAAAAAAAAAAAAAAAAAAAAAAAAAAAAAACTGAGAGCATAAATGGAATCTACACACAAACTGATTGAGAAAAATCATGGAAACAATCGAACCTAAAAATGCGGAGGGCATGGTGGAACAACATAAAACGCTTACCTCCTTAGCAAAATCACAAGACACAGCACCAAAGAAATTACAACACGAGGTTCTGTTGGCTGACCTCTAGATTTCCCAATGTCCGCCTGAAACCGTTTCCCGTCTCTATACTTTACTGAGAAGGTATTTTTCCTCAAAATTCAAATGGACCAAGTCCGTAAAACACTTTTAAATGCCTTATTATTAAAACTTCTTGGTGAGATGTCAATCACTGGTCCCTCCACCCTACATTTACTATCTCCCTAATGCCAAGCACATTTTTTCTAGCTGATTCTATGGGAGAAAAATTGACCCTGAAAATTTTCTCAATTTATTTTTCAATAAATTTCACCATCGTTCTTGACAGGAAAAACTTGCCAAAATCTCAGCTTTCCAACGGTATAGTCATTTTTACTTTTACTTTACATATTGGGGGAGAAAATATGTTTTTATGCTGAAAAATATGGTTTTCGTGAAAAATGAACCTCTAGGAAAATACGACTTTGGGGCCGGTTCCTAAGCATTTTTATCGAATGGTAACACTTGCAGATCACCCCAACTCAGTTATAACCGAGTTTTTCACCTAAACTCACGAATTTTTCGTTAATTTGTTATGCTAAATTTAATGTTTTTAAGGGTAATACTAGTTAGCTAAATCGTAAAATTTGGCTATAACGGCGTTGGGGAGATCTGCAAGTGTTAGGTACTATTTGATTCAGAATGAATTTAGTCTCAGAGCCCCCTAAGCTGATCAGTGCGCCTCTGTACCTCGTATTATTTTCGAGGTGTCCTAAAGGAGTTCGCTCTAAATTAGAGCACCGTAAGTAGATTGTTGAAAAAACGCATTTATTTAGATAGATATTGCAATACAAAAAAAGTTACACAAATCAATAAATGCTACTCCCCACTATAAGTCGTAGACTTGTGCTGTGGGGATT
This sequence comes from Adelphocoris suturalis, assembly GCA_030762985.1. NCBI lineage: Eukaryota > Metazoa > Arthropoda > Insecta > Hemiptera > Miridae > Adelphocoris > Adelphocoris suturalis. The sequence goes on along the minus strand of CM061042.1, from coordinate 67,150,453 downwards.
AGGAAAGAATTTAGCCTCAGAGGTTCCGAAGCTGTTCTGAGTCCCTCCATACATTTTAATTATTTCCAGATTCTAAAATAGAAGCTACATTTCAGGTTTCAGCATCATAAATCGATTCAGATACAAATTAGGCTCACGGCTGATCAGTGTGTACTGATAATTAAATTCTTGATATTACAAAAAAGGCCCGTTTCAAATTGTTAATTCCTAGGTTGACATAAATGTGCCTGTGTAGATTAAGGCACCTGCAGAGAGAATAAATTGGAAAAATTTAAAATTAATTAGCATTCACAATTTACTAGTTCCTCTGATCTCAGTATAACGATATTTAAGTAAGTAGGCCTATCAACTGTAAATAACGTATAGATCAAAATGGTTTAATTAATAATAGAAGTCTCTATAGTGGAATATAGCCAATCAAGATGCAGGGTTACGTAATAGCGTCCAAATAAGTAGTATTCAATGAGTGAGAATTAATCAAATTTCCTGGAGTCAAACCAAACGTCCACTCATTTATTGACACCTAGCACCCAATTGGACAACCACGAGTAAGTCCGCCTGAATCAGTGCGTAATATTAATAATCAGTTTCAACGTTATTATTAATTAAATTGAGTTAGAAGCTAAGTTATAAAATATTACAACTTTCAAAAACATTTATGGAGACAATTGGGGTTGTTATACGGATGGAGGCTACGGGTAGATGTCACGTCTCCTATTTCTTTTCCCGTTCGGGCGTGACACAATTTACCAAGAGAAAAATGAAGGAGTTTCTTCTTCTCTTACATCGTCCTTTCCAGTTATTTCATTCCTTTCTTTATAATTTCGTTTCCACATGTTGCGATTTTCAGAATGAGTGAACCAGAGTCCGTGTTTCCCCATCTATTCAGACATAATATTTGCAATTGCGAATTAAAACACGATCCCAATTTTCGAACTAAGAGTAGGTTTACTCCAATTAATTCTTGTAATCAGTTATTAGGATTTTGGGAACTAGTGTGAACTAAGAATGATAGTGACAACCGTACAAAATTTGGTATAAACATGAACAGAGTTATGATCATTCCTTGAGTAGAATATCCACCTTTACTGATGTCCTTTCTATAAACTGCTCTTCCTCACTCAAGTGAAATCGTGTGCAGTAACTTTTCTATCTAGGTATGTATAAATTGACACACAGAGAGTTAAGTGATGTAAATGAATATAAAATAACGGTTATATGATCGGGGGCATGAGTGAAATGTGAAGGTGGGTTTCTACCAATGAATAATTCAGATTTAGAAGAGAATTAGCCGCATTCCACTACGTATTCAAGAAACTGACGACTATTTAAGGTTACTTTCCATATATTTTATAGACACTAGTAGAAAGATAACTGACAACTTCTTGCACTATTACAATATCGAAATCAGATGAAGACTCAGATGGTATTGCCCATTTCGCATGAGGAGCATCTCCCTCTCGAGCGGTGCCAGACGGTGGCACACTCCTTACCGCGGCTGTGAATTACTTCCCCAATTCTATTCTGACCGCTCTGTTACCTTACAGGCCCGTTGCACCTGGGCTGTTGGCGTTTTGGTCGTTTAGATCCTTTATTTTCAATCTGATCTAAAAATAGCTAAGGGGATGTCTTATTCATGAGTCATTTTTACAAGTTGAGATGAAGGCCACATAATCAAATTTTCCGAAAGTTTGAACACAACTTTTTTTGGGGGGGAGTTAGAGGAAAACTCGGCCCTTCGGGCCTCGCAAGGGGCTCCGCCCCTTGACCCCGCCAGGGGGGCTTCGCCCCCCTGGACCCCCCCGGATGTTATTACTTTGAGCCTGACTGCTAAAATGTAAAAAACATGGAACCATGTTTTAGCTCCTCGCTCTCACTTTATTATAGAAATGATCACGACGATTGAGCTCTTGTGAGATGATGATCTCCTAATAGAAACTCGCGAGTAAACATTCACTTTATTATAGAAATGATCACGACGATTGAGCTCTTGTGAGATGATGATCTCCTAATAGAAACTCGCAGTATAGAAATTACCTATTAAAATGATTTAACCACCGCTCCACAAATCAAACCGTTCTCGCAATATTCGGATCACCTGCTATGAATTACATAATCGAAACACCAGCTCAATGAAATCATCAGAAATTAACAAGCGGTTGCAATCATGTTCACAATATCAACAATTGAGAATGATCACCTGTGTGTAAACAATTATTCATATAACCATGCTCATAACTCAGCTTGTTGGCCACGCACTTCGCAGTAGTTAATATAGTATGGTTGGATAAATCGAGAGCTTTCGAATAAATGGTCAACGAATTTTGTGGGATGAAAAACGACGAAGTATCATATCCCTAGCAACGACTCGGTTGTAAGCGGAAATCATCACAATTATTGGCGCTACTTTCATCTCACTTTTCGGCGGGGGATCCATCGCTAAAACCATGTTAAAACTCTGTAGCATGCATATCAACACCAAAATATTCAATCTAGAGTTATTCCCAAATTTTGATCATGACAGGTTTAACGGCGTGTATAATAACTTACTAAAACTGCATTTTCTGACGATAGGGGTTTGAGGGAGTAGCGGGGTGCGAAATAGTTCATTACTTTTCCAACAGGTACCGCCACAGTATTTTAGTGAAACTTGTGAATCATTTACTCCTAGTCGAAATAGTGGTAGCAACGCAGGTAGGTAGGTACCGTTCACCTCGAAGCAACTAAACCTACCTAATTCTTCCATAATTAGAAGGCTGAGAGTAGAATGGATTTTACGAAGGGCAAGGTAAACAGGGATGAGGAAGGTAAACTGTTAATTGTGCTAGGGATTCAGGCCGGGATTATGTACAGAGTCGAGAATAAGGTCCCCATTATCGTTTTTAGTCAACATTTTTTATGGGAATCAAGCAATTCGTTGACCGGATTATGGGAATGTAAAATTTTCAGTTAAAGATGGTAGGTAAACATCCAGAATATCAGCTAGGTGTTTAAGATGAATCTCAGTAACATGTCTTACGATTTCTTGACGAGTTCACATCTAAGTATATCATCGTGCCAAACGGTTAGCCAAACGCGGTATCAGTTATGGTGCAAAACTGCGGAGGAGGAATTCAAAGGTGATGCAGAAAAGAGGACCAAGTGGGGACCAGTGGGATAGTTCCGACGTTTTCGGAAGCTTGCTACGACAGGCCGTTAACTCTTATTCATCATGGATGTCTAGTTGTCATATCACGTGTCTCTCATGTTCTCCACTGTTGAATTGTCAAAAATAACTCTTCTCTTCTCAAGATTCTTAAAGTAAAATATAGATTAGTTGGTAAAATAGATCAGAATGGTGTGTTTAGTTTGGTGGTCTGGATGCTCGCTAGCTCGCATCTCAAAAATTCATAACATCAAGAAGTCAACCCCTTCGTAAAAATTCAAATTATTTGGACATATATGTCAGAATTATGTGAATAGTTAGTTGGTCTGAATACGAGTTCAAAAAGACGTAACATCAAGTACCTAGTCAATATCTTAGTAGTAATGCAGATTAGTTGGACATACGGGTCAGAATGACGTTTAAAAATATATTTCGGAGGTTGTATGAATTTAAAAAAAAATAATAATAAAATAAAAATAAAGAAATTATATATATATAAAATAAAAAATATATATATACATATATATGTAAGTTTCCTCAGTACCTACCGTTCTAAAATATTGTTTGTAATAATTCATTGTTGATTTTTGTAATCTTATTTTATGTTATAATAATATTTCCATGTTTGTAAGACAATAGTACTTAGTTGAAATTATTTTGAATCAAGCTATCGATGTTATAAACTTTCGATTACTTTTATCTTCTGTATCGAGTCACGTTATATCAATTGTGAGTGATATGATAAGAACGTAAACGTTGAAAGCTCTCGCGATATAACGAACATCGTTTTTGATTTTTCGTTGATTAAACGATACATCTTTCGAGTTCGTGAGTGTTTTTTCATAATCTCCTATAAGAAACTTATAAATCAAAAACTTACCTTGTCCGCGAGATGAGTGACGTAAAAGCACAATTTCGAATCGCGCTCGAGCGTTCTGCTTCGGACCCTAAAACATCATTGTATGTGGTGACCTCGATCCGAATACACGATGAAATATACCTATTCTCGTCGGAAAGCTCACCACTCGCGTTACATAAGCAGCTGAATCAACTACCAGCGGTAAAGAAAGCGGTGAAAAGCATCCAGGGACGAGGCCAATTCCGACGGGTGAATGTTACATTGAGCGATAGTCTTCGGGACATCTACCTTGATAAGGACGATAACGTCATCTTTGGAGACGAGTTCCTGGAGCAAGACAGTACTCAAGACGACAAACAACTCGGCGAAAACTCTCAAACAGCAAACACGACAATAAAATCTATGCAGTCTCTCACCAAGGATATGATTTGCCGAAAATTTACTGGGAAGGACCAGGACGCAACTGTATGGCTACGATCTTTCGACAAGGAATGTGAAAGACTCAACATTTCAGAAAACCACAGAGTAGAAGCACTGCGCCTATTTTTGGATGGCCCACCGGCGACGTGGTTTGAGTCGAATTGGTTGATCATCGGAAAACAAAGCATCTGTCTACAGACAAGCGTCAAGCAATTTATGACCTTGTAGAAAAATATGGAACCTGTTTTGCCAAGAATAAGTTTGATATTGGTCAGGTCCGAGATTATGAGGCTCAAATAAAATTAACCCAAGACACTTACGTTGCCAAAAGGCCTTACAGGTGTAGTTTTGAGGATCAAAAGGAGATCCAATCGCAAGTAGCTGAATTGTTGAAACACGGAATTATAGAGGAGTCTTATTCACCGTTCGCATCCCCAGTTACAATGGCATACAAGAAAGAAGGGAACGAAAAACTGAAGACCCGCCTATGCATAGATTTCCGTGATTTGAACAAATTGATAGTACCAGAAAGTCAACCATTCCCGCTAATTGACGATTTAATTATTCAAACCAAAGGATGTAAATGGTTTACCAGCTTTGATATAAATTCAGCATTCTGGACCATTTCTTTATGCCAAGAAGATCGACATAAGACAGGTTTTGTAACCAGTAACGGGCATTATCAGTGGACCAGTTTGCCTTTTGGGTTGAAAAACGCTCCTGCGGTTTTCCAACGTATATTATCGGGAATAATTCGAAGATACAGGCTTTCAGATTTCTGCTCAAACTATATTGATGACCTTCTAATATTTTCTCGTACATTTGAGGAGCACCTCAATCATATTTCCCTATTATTGGAGGCAATCCGCTCTGAGGGCTTCCGTTTGAAGTTTGCCAAGTGTACGTTTGCAGCCAATGAAGTACGGTACCTGGGCCATATTATAGGGTACAATACAGTGCGCCCCCTTACGGACAATTTAACGGCCATTAGGAATTTACCTACTCCTGGAAACCGCAAAAATATTCGTCAGCTTTTAGGGAAAATCAACTTCTATAACAAATACATCCCTAATTCAGCTCAATTGTTAGAACCTTTTCATAATCTTTTACGAAAAAATGTAGAGTTTATATGGGATGACAGATGTCAAAAGACGTTTGACCACATAAAAAAGTATTTAACCACTTCACCTGTTCTTGCTATTTTTGATAAAGATGCGCCAATAAATATATACACCGACGCTAGTATATCAGGAATAGCAGCAGTATTAAAACAACCACAAAAAGATGGCAGTGAGAAACCAGTAGCATACTTCTCTAGAAAATTGAGTGTTGCACAAAAGAAAAAAAAGGCAATATACATAGAATGCATTCGTAACAAAAGAAGAATAAGGAAAGAAAAAGGTGTGATGGGCCATTTGGGACCTGCTTCTGAGCCTTTCCAAATCATGTCATTGGACACAATCGGAGGGTTTGGTGGGCGTCGTTCGACAAAACGTTATCTCCATCTTCTGGTCGATCACTTCAGCAGATATGCATACGTTTCAACCTCTGCCAATCAGACAAGTCATGAATTTGTGAAATTACTTGATAAAGTGTGCAATGGACACTCAATTGGTCTGTTACTTACAGATCAATATGGCGGGTTGACTTCAACAGAATTTGATCAGTATTTAGCAAACAAGAACATTGAACATGTCATAACATCAGTAGACATGCCCTCGTCTAATGGATTAAACGAGAGACTAAACCAAACTTTGGTAAACAGAATTCGCTGTAGAATAAATGAGTCTAAATCAAAAGTGGCATGGTCCACAGTTGCGGCCAAATGTGTACATGACTACAATGACACGATCCACAGCGTAACAGGTTTCGCTCCCAGTTACTTGATGTATGGTAAAGAACTAGACATCGTTCCACAAGAATTACGGACCCCTCAAGATTACCAAGCTGCGAAAAAACAGGCATACCTCAACACCCTACGAAATCACGAAGAGAATAAAAAACGTTTGTCTCATGAAAGGAAAACATATCACTTTAAGGTGGGGGACTTAGTTTATGTAGAGGCTTCAAACGCTATGAACCGCAGCAAACTGGATGAAATCAGATTGGGTCCTTTCCCTATAGTTGAACAGCGATCTTCCAATATTTTTGAAATCGGAACAAACGGAAGAAAACGCACAAGCCAATTATATCATATCTCCAAGTTAGTTCCTTCTGTAGAGTAAAATTAGAAACTACAATCTCAAACACACATATTTCAAATCAATTTCTGTTAAAAACAGAAGCAACAACACTTACCTTTTGCAGCTTCTGTCTCGGGGTGGGGGGATGTAAGTTTCCTCAGTACCTACCGTTCTAAAATATTGTTTGTAATAATTCATTGTTGATTTTTGTAATCTTATTTTATGTTATAATAATATTTCCATGTTTGTAAGACAATAGTACTTAGTTGAAATTATTTTGAATCAAGCTATCGATGTTATAAACTTTCGATTACTTTTATCTTCTGTATCGAGTCACGTTATATCAATTGTGAGTGATATGATAAGAACGTAAACGTTGAAAGCTCTCGCGATATAACGAACATCGTTTTTGATTTTTCGTTGATTAAACGATACATCTTTCGAGTTCGTGAGTGTTTTTTCATAATCTCCTATAAGAAACTTATTATATATATATATATATATATATATATATATATATATATATATATATATATATATATATATATATATATATATCAGGCCTTTAACTCAGTAGCATGCGATGCTAACCCCTGGGCCGCGACAGGCCTTACTTTTTTCTGAAAAATCACAGTACTTTGCTATTCAGTAAGGAATGCGTTAGAGCGCTCTGAAACGATTCACGGACGCGATGGGGAGAGCGCCACCGTTCGGCACCACTCTCGGGTGAGATACTCTCATGCGACTTTAGCCATTTTTGGAAAACGACCATCTAGGGATTTGAGAAATAGACCATAATAGCTCAGTCATTCCAATTACGTACAAAGGATGCTAAGCCAAGAAATACATGATATCATCCAATTGGGGCCAAGGCAATAGTCGGATTCTCTCACTCTTTTTGACTGCAATTGGGAGTGATACACTTCTTCAACGGCTTCGTCGATTTTTGCCTACAGCACAACCGTACTGGTAAGTGTAGTGGTGGATTCTCACATCTCACCGAGACTGAAAATGTATTCCTAATGTTGAATAATAATATATTTCATTTATAAATTGTATGGGGATGTGAACCCTATAAAGCTACTGTGGATTAGTACATTAGAAAGTCACTAGAAAACACTAAAGAGAAAACACTAGAAAACACTAAATGCCAGTACAAGCAAGAGTAGCCTCGAGCTTAATCTGATACAGGAATAATGAACCTTTGTGTATTAATTTGCAAAGGTTTTATCACGATATTCTTAGAATTTTTATAATTTATCTTGAGAAGTGTTGGAAAGAACGTATTCCAGGCTTCAAGTAAAAGTTAATGTATACACATATGTATGGTGACTTTTGATGATGTATGAACTGATCTACTAATAATGGGGATTAAACTTGGCCAGATGTGGTAGAAGAAGCTTGGAAAACCAGTAAAATAAATCTTGAGTTAGAGGGCCCGGGAGCTTGAGAAAACTTTTCACATTTTTCTCCACTACCACGGCTTTCCCATTTCAACGATCCTTTTTCTTGAACGATATCGTTAGTTGCACTTGTAATAAATTACAGGATGAAAAGTGGTTTTATTTCGAATAAACCTAGTGATAGTAAAATATAAAATGCTATTAAGGTATGGAACGGGGCTTATAAAGCAGTTGACCTTCGGTACCTGTCAATATGTAATACATATTTATACATTATTATTATTATTATTATTAAGGAAAACTCAAACGACCCTTGTCATGGTCTTGAACTGGTTTCATTCTTTTGTAAGACTCGAAACCCGTCGCGATCAGCTAAGTGAGCCGAGTTCTCTCCTAGTCCCTTGTAGAAATAGAACTTTAAAAAGGATTCCCCCGTAGGACGTCGAAATTGGATGTGGAGCCTTTATGGGACAACAAGAGGCGAATGCCCTTACAGGTTTCTTCCTGATCAGCTGATTGTGCTAAAAGTTATGTCGTCTGTCTGATTAAAACGAACTTTGATATGGAGACTCTCTAGGAAATCAAGGGACGAATGAAATGATTCTACGAACTTCAAAATCACGAATCCCATTCTAACAATTTTTTTTCTCATCATTTAAGTGTTTCCTCTCTTCTGATTCATAAAAAGATAACAGTTTTCTAAATAATTTCAGCCTACTTATATTTTACCTATCTCTCAATTCAAAAAGTTGTTTCTGCTTACGCAAACTGCTCATGTGATTTACCCATCAACTATTTGTAGAAAATGGGTCATTACACCTGTGGGCATGGCAGGACTTGGGGGAGGGGAGGGGATGCATTCTTTGCGTTTCAGAGGGTGTAGAACATGTTTACAATGGTCATTCATTTTCAGATTTCTTTATATATATATATATATATATATATATATATATATATATATATATATATATATATATATATATATATATATATAGAGAGAGAGAGAGAGAGAGAGAGAGAGAGAGAGAGAGAGAGAGAGACAACTATAATTTTGTGCTCACTACTACTCCGAAACTGCTGGTCCGATTTGGACCAAATTTTGATATGTTGAATTACCATGTCGGTACTTGTGCCTTTCTGACTTGTGGTTTCCACGAGCCGTAACGTCAATCATAATCATAGTGATGGCAAAATCGTGCTCAAATCTTTCCTATTTACAGTAGGACTTCGAAATTTGATAGGGGGCTCCTTCCTGATCAGCTGGGTGTGCTAAAGGTTATGTCGTCTGTCTGATTAAAACGAAATTTGATAGGGAGCCTTTCTAGGAAATCAAGGGACGAATGAAATGACGGGCTCCACCCAGAGCTCCAGCTGACCGATTCGAAAAGTTGGTTCTACTTACGCAAACTGCGTGAGTGTTTCTTTTGTACATTTCCGGGAATCAATGCAGAATAAATGATTATACCAAATGCAGCAATCAGTCGTGGAATTATCAGGATTGAGGCCAAACAAATGATTCCTCCTCTTTTGCCAAGCTTTCGATAAATTTATTATCTTCTTCAGGGCTCAGAGGTGAACTACAGTGTGAATATCACATCACTCAGCGACCAACTGATCAGTAAATACATCACAGGTTGCAATCAGGTACAACTCAATGAAGTAACTAAAACCAGTCTATTGCAGATTTAAAAAGAAGAAGAAAATAACATCTGGCAGTCACAAAATTATAGTAATAATTTGATTTCCTTGCACAGCATCAAAAGCAACAAGGCAACAACATTCATCAGAACAGCACACCGGGAAGGACTGCACAGTACCCCTCAATCCGTATTTTTCCGAGAAATTAGAATTCGAGCGTAGGATGTAAGACCATTGCGCATTACGTCCACATTCGGGATATCAGTAACCCGATCACAAGTTTTCTTTTTTATAACCTTGGCTCATGCAACTGACCAGGTCAGAGAATGTGGCCGATCAAAATGCGCGGCCTCGTCCAAGCGGTGGCATCACACCAATAGGGCACGGGGGCGGCCGGTGCGTGACACTCCGTAATCTGTCGAGCAGCACCCAGCTCCTCCGTCCGTTTTATTGTGTAAACGAGCAACAGGGCGACGTTTTCTTAATCGCTTCAGTCTAGACTAACTTGGAGAAAGAGCCTTCGAAACAACTGGAGTTTTAAAGGGGAATACGAACTCACAATGATTCCCTTAATGCTTTTGAGAACAATGTAATGAAACCGACAATGGGAGTCATTGTCGTTCACATTGAACACCGCCTCGACTATTAACCAAGGTAGCGAAACGTAGGTAATGGGTGCAAACTTTTTGTGGTTCATTTGAATACAACAGGCATACTGAACAATTAACTGATACATATAAGTGAAATTTCCCTCGGAACAACCAACAAGTTTTTGACTTCATCTCTACTGGTGGTCGAAAACCATTTTTGAGCAAGGAATTAGAAATATTGTTGATCTTAACACTCCAATGGTGGCACCCTTTTTGTGATATACTTGGTGGTGCCGTACCTCCTATATCCGTGACTGAAAATCATTGATAATAAAGAAATTATTTGTTATATATCCTATAGAGAAATAACAAACCTTTGTGTAACAATTTGAGCATTTTCGCAATTTTTATAGATTTTAGCATGGAACATGCTTTAGCCTTGGAATAACTAACAAAAAAGTTACGCGGATGTGTCACGAGATTTTTTCTTTTTGACATTTTATGTCTTTGCTATGGCAAATAAACTAAAAAAACGTCACAGAAATTGCTCACGAAAATATTCTGATGATTTCCGCTTACAACGGAGTCGTTGATATGGTAATGGTACTTCGTCGTTTTTCATCCCACGAAATTAGTTGACCATCCGTTCGAAAGCTCTCGATTTATCCAACCATATTATGTTAACAACTGCGAAGTGCGTGGCCAACAAGCTGAGTTATGAGCATGGTTATATGAATAATTGTTTACACACAGGTGATCATTCTCAATAATTGATATTTTGAACATAATTGCAACCATTTGCTAAATTCTGATGATACGAGTCTCCAACTAAAGACATAAAATGTCCCAATGTGTTGCAGACTCGTATGCAAGCGTTCCCAGACCTGCCTTGTCTTTGCTTTTGACATTTTGACATTTCATGTCTTTGCTATGGCACACAACCAAATTTTCGTTATGTCACGTTACGTTACGTAACGAAATATGCTCAATGATTTTCTGATGATTTCCGCTTACAACCGAGTCGTTGCTAGGGAAATGGTACTTCGTCGTTTTTCATCCCACAAAATTCGTTGACCATTCGTTCGAAAGCTCTCGATTTATCCAACCATATTATGTTAACTACTGCGAAGTGCGTGGCCAACAAGCTGAGTTATGAGCATGGTTATATATGAATAATTGTTTACACACAGGTGATCATTCTCAATTATTGATATTGTGAACATGATTGCAACCGCTTGTTAATTTCTGATGATTTCATTGAGCTGGTGTTTCGATTATGTAATTCATAGCAGGTGATCCGAATATTGCGAGAACGGTTTGATTTGTGAAGAGGTGGTTAAATCGTTTAATAGGTAATCATTTTAATAGACGAGTCTGCAACTAAAGACATGAAATGTCCCAATGTGTTGCAGACTAGTATGCAAGCGTTACTGATGATTATCGTTTGCTTGCTCACTACCGAAGGTAGGGAAGCTTTGTGTTCGTGACTGAATTTTTTACTTACTTCTGTCCTTCTTCACTTAAAGAGAGCAAAGCCCGAACCTCCGGCAGACGGTTATTTAACCATGCCGTATACAGTTTATAAGTAAATTTATTGATTGTATTCTATAATATATTTCTTTTTTTTTTTACAAAATGAACTATTTATCTATATCTATCTATCAATGGCTCCAAACATTGTAAAATAAAATTCGGCAATTTCGTTCATTAAAATCTTGTTAAAATTAACTATCTATTAGAGAGTTTTTGTTCTTCCCGTAAGATTTTCTCCCGTTGACGCGTAGAGCAGCGTCTAGAGCAAGCAGCTGGAGATGCTAGCTGTTCACGTGATTTTTACGCGTATTTCTACACGTATACGTGAAAAACCAAACGCTAACGTCACGTTAACGTCTCTATAAGTGTTTCAGAAGCTGTTTGGTATTCTTTTTGTACAACCTATTCTTATTTAAATAATTAACTGCTTTATAATTATTCATGAATACATAAATTATAAATTCATTTATTGCTTAGGTACCTTAAATGGCTGAATTTTGTAGCGGAACACTTCACTATAACCTCTCGGCTTGTTGACCAACCAACGTGTTGTTGGCAACCACACTGTGGTTACGTTTGCTGGTAACTGCGTAACTGCGGTTACCTTGCTCACACTGTGTTTACCGGCAACTGTTGTTACCTTCGCGTCAGGCTATGATGACTACCCGTAGGCCGAAATTCCAACGAATGCATTTTCCCGTGCACGTGTAGATAGGCCTTTTTCCCGTACACGCGTAGTTCTACACGTTGACGTGAAGATTCGCGCATGCGCAGTTGGTATTTCAGTCTTTTCACGTACACGGGTAGAAAATTACGGGAAGAACAAAAACTCTCTAGTATGTCTTTGCTCTGGCACATAACTCGAAACCCGTTACCAAATTTGTTACCAAATATTCTGATGATTTCCGCTTACAACCGAGTCGTTGCTAGGGAAATGGTACTTCGTCGTTTTTCATCCCACAAAATTCGTTGACCATTCGTTCGAAAGCTCTCGATTTATCCAACCATATTATGTTAACAACTGCGAAGTGCGTGGCCAACAAGCTGAGTTATGAGCATGGTTATATGAATAATTGTTTACACACAGGTGATCATTTTCAATAATTGATATTGTGAACATGATTGCAACTGCTTGTTAATTTCTGATGATTTCATTGAGCTGGTGTTTCGATGATGTGATTCATAGCAGGTGATCCGAATATTGCGAGAACGGTTTGATTTGAGAAGCGGTGGTTAAAAAATCATTTCAATTTGTAATTTCTATACGTTACGCTATAAGAAGCTGTAATTTCGTATGTAGCCTCTTTAGGACATTTACTTGACCATGCCCAGGGTCCGGATCAGATGAGTGGCTCTTAAAGCTAATTTCTATGCTTTACACTCTAGGAAGCTGTAATTTCGTATGTAGCCTCTTTAGGACATTTACTTGACGATGCCCGGGGTCCGGATCAGATGAGTGGCTCTTAAAGCTACTCTTAGAGCTTGCATACGAGTCTGCAACTAAAGATATAAAATGTCCCAATGTGTTGCAGACTCGTACGCAAGCGTTTCTTTATACACTAAATAAGCAGCAACTTTGCCAAAGCGAAAATTTTTAATTTTGTTTTTTTACTAAGGGATTGACTACTTGATGTTACGTATTTTTGAGATGCGAGCTTGCGAGCATCCAAACCACCAAACTATACAGTTCATTCTGACCTACATGCCCACTAATCTGCATTTTCACTAAGGGATTGACTACTGCTCTCAACGAAGCAGGTTGAACGGAATTGAAGAACTCACAGTTCTTCTTGTAGGGAACGGTTCCAAGTAGTTGCCGGGGTGGGGGACAAACATGAACGTTCGAGAAGGTCTCCTTAGAAGCCACTACAATTAGTTGTTGTTAACAGTCGACTGTTGTGAAGAGGATGAAAATGTTTCCAATAGAGTGGAGTTAATGATGCTATTGCTTTATTTTAAGAATATTGTAACCGGAAGAATATTGTAATATTTTAAGAATAAATGGGCGGGACATCCATAGCAGAGTGGTTAGCATACTGATTAGGATACCAACTCATACTCCAGAGGTCTCGAGTTCAACCCCAGGTTCTGCAAGATTTTTTTAACTCATGAGATGGAGTTCCTGAAACAGGAACCCATCTCAGGAGGTCGACCTTAAAATCCGACCTTAAAATCCGACCTTAAAATCCGACCTTAAAATCCGACCTCAAAATTCGACCTCAAAATCCGACCTCAAAATCCGACCTCAAAATCCGACCTTAAAAAATCTGACCTTAAAATCCGACCTTTAAAAAAAACCCGACCTTAAAAAACCGACCTTAAAAATCCGACCTTAAAAATCCGATCTTAAAAATCCGACCTTAAAAATATGACCTTAAAAATCCGGCCCTCACAAATCCGACCTTAAAAATCCGGCCTTACAAATCCGGCCTTACAAATCCGGCCTTACAAATCCGGCCTTACGAATCCGGCCTTACAAAATCGAACCTTAAAAGGTTGACCCCAATAAACATTTGACCCAGATAAACATTTGACCCCAATAAAAATCTGACCCCAATAACCCGCATTAATGTGAAGCCCCACTATCCTTAGAAATGGACTCCACCTCCCACATGGACTAGACCTCCTTAATCACCTCGACCTCCAAAATGGATCTTTAAAAAAAATTACCAAAACCTTAAAAATCGACCTCGTAAAGGGCGTATCTTTGAAAGTAAACTAAAAGGTTTGGGGGAGGGGAAGGGGAGCATTCTAAAAGATATGATGAGTTCATAGAACAGCAGTTTTCGAGAAGAATAAAGTACTCAATATTCAATAAATGTGCTCAAAACATATAGTTTTTTTTATTCAAACATCTCACAGACGAATCTGCAACCACGAGAAAGCATTTTTATGTATTGACGCTGAATGCTACTATCCATTTGACGCCCATGGAATTGATAGGGGATGTCTTGGGGTCTTGGGATCTTACGATTTCATCAAAATTGGTACATTACATTCGGAGTTTCCCCTATGTCAATCCAGTTTCGCTCATGAACAATGCTATTAAATACTTACCATTCACGATAGAATTCACTGAGCACCAATCTGACACCTATTCCCAACTGCCCTCGAAGTTTGATCAAAATCGGACTGATAGTATCAGAAGAAATGGACGTTATACGGAATTCACGTTTGTGCTCAATTCAATTCAAGGTTATTCAGGGCCATCTAGAAACTATCCCGCACAATCCCAAAAACTGTGATCGAAATCGGACTAAAACAATATAGTTTGGGAGGTGAGAAGGAATTGGCACATACACACAGACAGCCAGACATCAGACTGACGGACAGATACGGAACCAAAATTAATCAGCAAGCTCTGAACCGAAAAAAGTAAGAGGTATTTCGATTTTGGAGGGCAAACACAATTTTCAATTCTCTCTCTCTCTCAAAAAAAAAAAAAAAAAAAAAAAAAAAAAAAAAAAAAAAAAAAAAAACTGAAATCTTTTGAAAATAGTACCCTTCCTAATTTGTAGCGAAATCAGTAGTACCGGAACCTTGTTGGAACCTACTCAAAATGATTTATTACAACCATTGTTACCATGAGGTATTGAAACTATGTGTTGCTAGGGTTTGTAACTACGAATGTTTAGCGTTGTGTTTTCGTTGAGCCTCGTTCGAAACCACCATAACTTCTGGAACCCCGAGGACTTTAAAATTGTGTATATCGCTCTACCGATATCCAAACGATATATCTACTTGTAGGTATATACGAGCGCCGCGGGACCGGCTTCGAAAGGGCTAGTCTGAAAATGTTGGCCTGCTTACGAGTGGAACGTATTTACTTCGCTGATTAGGAAGTAAGGTGTGGTTCATCAATAACGCTTATGATATTCACAAAGCACTCCGAATCGTTTCACATAGATGAAATCGTTGGGTCAAATCTTTTCTGTATTGTTTAGCACTTCTACGCAGGCCTCTGATATACCTACCTACAGCATTCACAAATTTATTTCAACACTTTAAAAAATAATTTAAACCCTTTACAAAATAATTTTAACCTTCATCAAAATAATTTAAACCCTTTAAAAAATAATTTTAATATAGAATTTCATAAAATCTGGTTCGAAATTATAATTTGTAATGTATGTTGGTAATTATCAGCTAAGAACTTTGGTCCCTAAACCAGGAAGGTGTTGAGGGTTGCAAGATGTGGAGAAGCCTCCTTTATTTGCAAAGCTATGCGTTTCGAGTGGAAGAAAGAACCTTCGCTCTTCATCAGGCCATATATAAATGATGGGGTCAGTATAATGTACACAGATGCCATCCAGGGGTCATGGGAAACACATAAAAATGTGAGTAGGGCTCATAGAAGTCATTGTAATATTTTCCCTTTCCTCAATGGTTTTGGGGTATGTAATGGTAATCACACATATTAGCAGCACATGGGAAACACAAAAATATGTGTGGTTGGCAATAGAATTCAATATAATATTGTCCCTCTCCTCAGTAGTTTTGGGATATGCGATGGTTATCACATACATTAGTGGCACAAATGTGAATAACAATTATAATGCCTTCCTTTTCCTTTTTTTTTTTTTTTGATTTTCACGTACAACCAAGCCGTTGCTGGGGAAATAAAACTTCTTTAGAGTTTATGGGACAAAAGTCGTTCTCCATTCGTTGGAAAGCTCTCGATTAATCACGCATTTCTTTCGTAATTTTCCTTCTATTTATGTCGTAGTTTTATATTTATTTATGTTATAAATGGATAATGGATTTAGTAAACAATGCCACTTGTTTTGTTGTTACTTGGTTGAGACGTCAATGTTGGTTATAGTAATTGTAGACGCGCACCATAACAGAAAATTACCTAACTAGGTAATTCCTTCTAATTTCGAGTCTATTTGTCAATTTGAAGCTCCTGAAAAATTTGGTTTTTGTTACTTGGTCACTTCTGGGTGCCAGGCATGTTCCATGTTTCTTGACTTTTAGCCACGAGCTCTAAGTAATAACATCCGGGGGGTCTACAAACATAAATGATATTTTAGAACATTTGTCAGCATAATTTTGTGAATAAAATTACTAATGTCCTAGTTCATTGTTGATAACCTTCTTTTGCCTAAAATTCTGATAAAAAAAATAAATTTCAATTTAACTTAAAAAATCTATTTAGTCAGCCCTTTTTAGTTTAGGCAATTGAATTTCATTGAGTTTTGTTCAACGAATTCATCCTTTTATTTGGAAAGCTTGATTTCTCGGCACCAGCGCGGAATTTACATTTCAATTCTGAGGAGAGTTATCGTTTGGAATGACTCATCTATGAATACATATCTATGAATTCGTTTCAGAATGCCTCGAAACGGATCTCAATGAAGAAAGCATTCTTCTTTTAAGACTTTTGGAGCCATTGCAATAACTTAATTTTCCAAAAAATTTTGCTGAAGAACTGTAATCTGGATCTCAAAGATCCAGCGAAACCAATTCGCGATTTTCTTCGGTTTTATGCTTTTAGAGCAATGGTTATACTAGTTTCCATATCTATATGTCTTAGATAAATTGTTAGTAACTGCGCCCAGCTAAGTTTTAGTTACATTGTGAAGATTGACTTGGGTGTACGAATTGACCCTTAGACATCACCACATTAATTCCCGACGGTAATGTGTGTGCAAACGTGCAAACTCCCTTAGTTATCATTCCACATTAATCATTCACCACTTGTTGGAAACCTCTCAATTTATCACAAAATTTCATAATTCCTAAGTCGCTGTAGTGTCAAAGGAAGCTGATTTATAGCGCCAAGTTACTAACTAATAATGCTTCGTAAACATAATGGCAATTTATGTCTTGTTTTTCTCCTTAAAATAATCGTTGTAGGTGCCTGATAGTAGCCTAGTGATGTATTAATATTATGTAACAACAGGAGGTAAAGCAGGTGCTTGTTATCAATAATTCAAGCCGAAGGCTTTTTCCTTAAAATTTACTAAAAAGCGTGAAATATTGGTGTCTTGGGGCTGTAAAACGGTGAAACCTTAGGCAGAAGGGCTATCTAATACAAAGATAATAACCTTTCTGTAATTATTTGCAGCATTTTTGTCCTAAAATAACCTGTTAAAGTTTGAACAAATTCGAAGAGTGAAAGAATCCAAGCCTCCCCTTAGTAGTTCTGAAACTCATAAGCTATAAGTATACAAAGTTCAGAAACCTCAGTGTTCAATAAACAAGTGTTTGCCAAAGGTACTTCCGTAATTGACAGCTACTTCTTGTTTAAACATCAACTTTTTGAGAAGTTTAAAAGGAGATAAACACCGGAAGTACGTGGTGGATTAGAACCTACTTAAGTACTCGATAACTCCGAAGAAAGTTTACAAGGCCGTCTCAAGGGGGATTCCAAGTTGGAAAGTGAAAATAAAGAGGGCTGGACGACGCCCAGTGAATTCAATTCAGTGTATTTGGGTAGGGGGGGGGGGGGGGGGGGTGACGAAGTACGCGAACGGGTATTGAAAGTAAAGCAGTTCGGAAGTCACGGCGAGTTGCAGAGGAGATTGAACGCCCTGAAGAGGGAAAGGACGTCCCTCATCGAAGGGAGAGATGATTGGGTTTGAATTCGTTAGCCGGTTCAGAGGGGATGAGGTTGCGGTTCGGAGCAGCACGCCGGCCCCGGGTTTCGACCGGGTTCACTCAGAACGGAACTAACCCCCAGAACTCTCGGCGACCCCCCCACGTGCTTTGGAAAACAGAGATTCAACATTCCCCGCCTCTCGACTGATCGGCCGCATGGATTTAAACCTTCTCAGCCACTTCCAGCCTTCCTTTATCGAAGAATTCCAAAGAGCTTTGGAATATTTGGCGGAACCGCAGAATTAAATTAAATTGAATTAAACTCCCTTTCGTCTCCTTTTAATCTCAGTTTAGTATGTTTCAGTGGTCCCTCGTTTGTCAAATACCAAAGGTTAGCAATGTCACAGTCACTGGCTACGGTAATTAGATATCAGAAGCTTTTAGCTAATTTTCTGCACTAGTAAATGTCAAAGACAGGTAAATATATATTTGTCACTAGTTTTTAGCTAATTTCTGCGCTAATAAATGTCAAAGACAGGTACCTAATATAAATGCATACATAGTTTGACGAAATTTCTATGGATTTGATCATCTTAAAAATGGCTCGAATAATATGAATAAAAAACATAATTCATGCTTCCAAATAACTGGTTAAACTCTCCATACAAAATTTGGGATAAAAGGAAGTGCCCCAAAAAATAACCACCACTTCAGGTAAGAACCCCTCAGATAGCGGGTGAAGAAACCACAAAGCACTTGATGCCCAACTTGTGTAACTCCCGAGGCACTATTCCTCGCACAACACCCCATGCCATGGGGTCACAGTATATATTGAATACCTAGTGACGGAGAAATCGGTTTCCTCGAGACCCCATGGCGTTGTTCGGGTTGGTATGCCCTCTTGAGTCGGAGGCACATATGTTTAGGAGCTCATGTTGGAATTGATGAATTTACTCAGGAGAAGCATACCAAGTTTTTCCATTATCTGAATTTGCGAGTAACCTTGGTATATGCATCGATAAAAGCGTGCATTGTTTTGCTTCAAATGCTTCTCTAACGTCATTCACAAAAAGTTCGACTGCTGGTACGTAATATTGTTGACTTTTGAAACCTAGTACTGGATTACTGAAAAGTTACCGGCTTCCCATATAACACTGAAGTCGGTTCTTGATCATATTGATACCAGTTTAGCAGGACAGGAAGTCAAGGCTATACGGCAACTTGAAGTGACCATATTCTGATCCGTATTAGGTTTAGAGATAGAGCAACGTCGATTAATCACCAGCCATCAGGATAAGTACCATTCTACCACAACGAAAATCGTGTTTAGTGTTTAGTAAGGCATCCTCCACAGAATTTCGCAAACAGTAATTTATTTCGTCTAGACCAGGTGCGGCTCTTCTTTTTTTTAATCATTATTATTATTATTATTTTAACAACGCTGCTTTAAAATTTAGTAGTAATTGTGAAAGGACCGTCACAAATATCGGTTGTTATGATTAAAGGTGCATCTTTTCTGTTGTTTAAAAAGCGTATTGCAAAATTGAGGAAAACTTAACGGAAGGAAATCGTCACAACCGTAACCTCCAATGATCGATCCCATAGAATAAGGAATGGTTTTTCTTTCCAAAAGCTAGTTGTTTGGTAGAGAAAGCCCTAGTTTCATCATTTTCGGATCAACAGAATATAATGTGAAGGGGGAAGGGGCCGCACGTTTGATACATGCTTATTTGGGTATTGACGAACAGGGGTTGCATATTTACATGCATATCAAGTTTAGGTATGATTCTTAAAGTTATGTTCCTACTAGCCGGTTACCCGTGCATTGCACGGATCCACCTGTACGGGTTAGTCGATGCATAGACTGCTGAAATAACTATACTCTTGACGGTGTAGTAGCAAAATCAGGCCCGGACTTATCAGGAAAGAGCCCATAATTTCATCAGTTACTAATCGTCCCACAGAGTCACCCTATCAAATTTCAACTTCCTAGGTTGAACAGTAGAGAATTTAGCTCACTCAGCTGATCATGAAAGAACCCATTATTTTAATCGTCTTTTAATGACCCAGAGAGTCTCCCTATCAAATTTCAACTTCCTAGTGTTAACAGGATAGAATTTAGCTCATTCAACTGGTTAGGAAAGATCCCTTAATTTCAATCGTCTCTTTCTCTCAAAGAGTCACCCTATCAAATTTCAACTTCCTCGGGTGAACAGGAGATAATTTAGCTCACTCAAATGAAAAAAAAGCTGATTGAAACCGCCAAAACCAAACACACCCGAACTGCTTGTGTCAAACAAATTTCGGGAGCCAAACAATTGGTTTTCCGTCCCGCTCTTCGCATGAAATATCAAATTCCTGTCTATCACCTACCAATAATTCAACCAATGTTTCACTTGCAACACCGTAGCATCCAGTCAAGGCTTATCCACTTGTCTAGAATTTCCGCCGCTAAAAAACTGCCTGTTAGTAACTATAATAAGAAAAGTTCGGGAACCAAACAAATCGTTGCGAAAGGTAGCGCCGTTTATGCAGTAGAAAGATGTTTTGGAGGTTCAGATCAAGCCTGCGTTGTGCGCCGGAACCTGAATCGGTCCAACCATTTAGCCGTTTATTGGGAATATAGATAGATAGATAGATCGATAGATAGATAGAAACAAACGTTGAGTATTGTATAAAAGGATTTTGGTAATGAACCGAAATCCAAGGGCTCACACAGAAGTCAGTTTCCATCATTGCTATTTTATTGGGAACAGGAAACTCGTTTGATGGTCTTTTAAATTTCCAACAACGGTAGGGTTCTTTTTCATAACTCAACGCTGCATTAAGTATGAATAATTAAACGGAACAAGTTTCCGGGTTGTAGTTGAGGGAACGTGTCCGGACGTGATATCCTCCAAGAAAAGTTTTTCTATAGAGACGAGAAATAAAAGTAGCCCTCGATGTTTTGCGAAACTCAAAGCAGTAACTTGAAAACTTCGAAATAGGACGCGACTCCATCTCTCAATAGTTGTAGCTGCTTCAGACCGTAAAAGTTCTTGGGGAGTTTCTGAGCCAATATCTTGCACCCTTGCTCCGAGCACCTCGGATAAAGCGAGGTGAAAGGCAGTCGCGTCTAGACTCCCGGCATTATTGGTTAAACTTATTGCAAGTTTAGCTAGTTGTTATAATAACGCTCTGTGTAACAATTAGTGGCGGGAATTACTACAGTAAAGCTGAAAACAGTTTGATAATATCTACGCATATCCGCGGAAAAACGCTGTAAATTATTGCACAACTGTTCATTTTATACAGGGTGTTCCGCGGAAAGGTTACAACCCCCCTTAATTTCTTCTGAATTCAGCGGAAAAAAATAGGACCAATGACATTCTCCATGATTTTTTACTTAGATTTTAGGAAAAATACCTACTTCTACATGTGCCAATTGCGACAGAAGTTGCAAAAATGACATAAACTTTGTACATTCAAATATGGGACCCCCTTTTATATTGCAGATGTCGGTTCTACGTAAAATTTGATGAGTTTATGACACCTCACACGATTTTTGACCCCGCGCAACCCGTTCCACGAGCACGCAAAGTTGCCTAACTGCTAAAATTGCACGTATCATGGATCCTGGTGAGCCCCAAGTGTGGTACATGAATTTTCATGGGTTTTCAACGCTGATTCATATGGAGCAACCTATCCGTATTTTCATTTGATTCGTTTTTAGCGGAATAATGACCGAAATTTGGTTATTTTGGGTTAAAAAAAAAAAAAAAAAAAAATCATCTTTTTAGATGTGTGTTGCCCATGAAATCTTCCATCCCCTTTCCCTCCTCCTTTCTCAACCGGGCTGGGGACCGGATATGGTGGAGTTGAATGAAAATAAAAACGAACACCTCCTTTAAAAAAAAAAAAAAAAAAAAAAAAAAAAAAAAAAAAAAAAAAACATGAAAAGGACTTGAATTAGTTGTATCTAGGACATAAAGATACGGATGCAATGAAGGGTTTCAACGATATCAGCTGACTTAGCTTAATTCTCTCTTTTTAATCCTAGGAATGTGAAATTTGACAGGAGCCTTCCTAGGACAATAAGAGTCGAATGCAATGACGAGTTCCAACCAGGTCAGCTGGTTCAGCTAAATTCTCTCCTATTTCGAAAGAATTTGAAATTTGATAGGGAGCCTCTCTAGGACATTGAGAGACGCATAAAATGATGATCTCTTTCCATGAACCATCACTTACAGTGTCCGACGTATCTTTCAACATCTCCGAAAGGTTGGACAATACCCGTATTCAAATACCCGTAGGTTGGTTCAAATACCCGTATTCATCCTTTATGCGTACTACTTTATTATTTATATTCAATGTTTGCTTCGCTTCAAAAAAAAAAAAAAAAAAAAAAGGTATGTTTTAATCAGAAACTCGGCCCTTCGGGCCTCGCAAGGGGCTCCGCCCCTTGACCCCGCCAGGGGGCCCCTGGATGTTATTACTTTGAGCCTGACTGCTAAAATGTAAAAAACATGGAATCATGTTTTAGCTCCTCGCTCTCACTTTATTAAAGAAATGATCACGACGATTGAGCTCTTGTGAGATGATGATCTCCTAATAGAAACTCGCGAGTAAACACACTTTATTATAGAAAGAGGCTAAAGAGGCTACATACGAAATTACAGCTTCCTATAGTGTAAAGTATAGAAATTACCTATTAAAATGATTTAACCACCGCTTCAAAAATCAAACCATTCTCGCAATATTCGGATCACCTGCTATGAATCACACAATCGAAACACCAGCTCAATGAAATCATCAGAAATCAACAAGCGGTTGCAATCATGTTCACAATATCAATAATTGAGAATGATCACCTGTGTGTAAACAATTATTCATATAACCATGCTCATAACTCAGCTTGTTGGCCACGCACTTCGCAGTAGTTAATATAGTATGGTTGGATAAATCGAGAGCTTTCGAACGAATGGTCAACGAATTTTGTGGGATGAAAAACGACGAAGTATCATATCCCTAGCAACGACTCGGTTGTAAGCGGAAATCATCACAATTATTGGCGCTACTTTCATCTCACTTTATAGTC
Source organism: Adelphocoris suturalis (assembly GCA_030762985.1). Classification (NCBI taxonomy): domain Eukaryota; kingdom Metazoa; phylum Arthropoda; class Insecta; order Hemiptera; family Miridae; genus Adelphocoris; species Adelphocoris suturalis. The sequence goes on along the minus strand of CM061042.1, from coordinate 67,127,062 downwards.
TTACTTTTCGGCGGGGAATCCATCGCTAAAACATGATTCCACCCAGTACCATCAGTACTCACCTGGTTCCATTCGAATTCGTGTCTGATTCAGATTCAGCGAATAAGTAGCAGTTTTCGCATAGATTTTTTAGTTTTGCGCAACTTTACCTATCATCATCATAGAGTATATTCCGATTTTAACAATAAACCTATGAACGGTTTGTTAACGAAAATTTGTTAGGGAAGCAGCAATGCGTGAGTCTGAACTGCAATGAGATAAACTGTCTGTGGAAAGTTTTCTCGATAAATGTTGAATTTCCACGTTCTCTTCATCATTTCAAACGTTACCCTCTGGCTCTAATGGGACGGAGCGGCATATTGAGTTTCCAGCTGAACAGAGTTATTTCGTTGGCTTTTACAGAGAGGTAGGCGTAAATTGACGATTTATTTCGTTAATGAGGGTTACGAGAAATTTACGATTAATTAACTGGACGTTTGCCGTGCGCTGGCCTAATCAACAGACAAGGTGTGCCACTGATACACACTTGATTGTGTTACAAGTCGTTAATTGGGTTTGGTGGAACATTCGTTAATGCATCCGATTCAAGAATCATCAACAAGCAGAGATTTCTGCCAATTGGCGTAAATGCACGTGGTGTACGGTGCATAATCAAGAACCAATATCAGATGTGTTACCAGTGTTTTGTCCCAAACAATTGCAGCTAATTTCCAATCCATCACTCAGCATTACTATTTCTACTCTAGGTCTCATAATATCCTCACCTCTACCTTAGTGAAACCAACATTTTCTCAGTAACGAAAAATTCAGGTATTTTGTATCTCAGGAGTGTTATCAAGCTGTTGAGGACTGGCTGACTTTCAAAGTAATTTTACCTTCGCGTGTATCAACATGTGATTTCCATTTTCTTCTTCTATTTTAGAATGTAAAATTACTTAATAAATGATTTTGCATTTCACAAGTTGATTAGACTGCATCTTTTCCCTTATATGTGTTACCTCATTTAACCAGTATTCTGGTTCATTTCAGTAACGGTTCGCAGCAATTGTTGAAATGTCTTCGTAAATCTGTTGAAAATACATTTCTTTCGGTTTTGACAAAATTCACTGTTTTTATGAGGGAAATCTGTGACTATCCAGCGAGACGCTTTGGCTCATAGTCATGCCTTCAAGAAACCACTAATACACGCGCCGAGATGAGTTACAAAGTAAAACTTCGGGCCATCATTGGTTCCCTTCCGACCACAGCTGTTGGCTCAAACTTGATTTTCTTTGCATATCCTCGGAGGGTCATACCTCCTGAGTCGCCTGATGCCAAATATGAAACGGTAGATCCATTCAATATAAGCTAAAGCGAGGCGTCAAAACTCATTTTTGGGCTTTCATTTTGTTCTTCTCACCTTATACTTTATTCACCTACTTCTACCAGTTCTCCTTAGGCAATTTTGATAACATTTTAAACGTAGGCTACATTTTACTTGACGAAGTTTCTTTTGGGGTTTTGGAGCCGCAGCGACCAAGTGGTGAGGTGTTATAAGGGTGGGGATGAATATGAAATTCTATCCCGTTCACCCTAGGGAATGGAAATTTGATAGCGAGACTCTCTTGGGCACTAAGTGAAGGATAAACTCAGGGGCTCTTTCCTGATCAGCTGAGTGAGCTAAATTATCTCCTATTCACCTTAGGAATGAAGAATTCGATAGGGAGCCTCTCTAGAACAATTAATAGTGAACGAAATAGCGAGTTCCATCCTGATCAGCTATGTAACCTAAATTCAATCCTGTTCATCCTTGGGAATTTCGTCAAAAAGAGTAATGAATGGTGGGTTACGATTCCACTTATGTGTCTTTATCTAGCATTCCCCGATTTCTCTCATCATGCAGGTTCATGGATTTGACGTTCTCAAGTCGTTTGTCAAGTCAATTTTAATAGCCATAGTCAATTTTAATAGGCAAGCATAACATTTCAAAGACCTCGTTGCTAAGCCTAATGCTAAATAAAGATAAAGCTTTCAGTTTCTCAATTAGGTTACATATTAGAGTGATAATACCTGTTACTTACATGTATGTTTAAATTAGCATTGTGGCAGTGAAGTTCCAAAAATATCAAAACAGTCAGATTGGATATCTCTAGATTGTATTTTGTTTTTGGTAAGCTATGATCACAGAACATATAAAAAACTTGTTGTTTCTATGTGCTGTGGCCATGTTTAATTTATTATTGAAGATATGTTGCTTCGAAAGATAGGACAATCTAACGAAACGGGGAGAAGTTTAACTATTTGGAAGTCATCAATTGAATATATTTTTATAAAACAATGTTGTGCCATAAATATGCTGTCTGCCAATTAGTCTAGTAGGCAATATATAACAATTTGATCAAAGTTAAATTAATTAATTTAAACATTAAGTTAATTTAAATTAATTTAATTATTAAATATTAAGTCAAATCAATTAAAGTTAAAATTAAAATTAATGCTGGTGGGAATGTGTATACAAGGTTTAAAGTATGGATATACTATGAATATTGCAATTACATATAATTTTACATAAAATTACTATTTTTACTTAGCATTTATGAATGTACCGATACTATAGTTTTCCTTGAAGTATGAAATTTATCATCCATTACCACAGGCTAGTAATTATGGTTAATTTTATTATTGAATTATTATTATTTGGTTAATTTATGGCGTTTGATTTCTTGAAATGGGACTAGGTACCAGGTTAACTGGAGATGATATTTTCCGAGCATGAACAAAGATCAGCATTATCAGTATTATCATGAATAATAAAATCATAACCAAACTATTTGCCATAGTTATGTTGCATGAATACGATATAAGACAATGGGGCAGGCCGAATTCGAATCGCGATCGCAGCGAACCTGGCGGTATGGAGGTACTTTTGGTCCAGTATAGATTATTTGATGTGTATAGTTTGGTGGTCTGGATGCTTGCAAGCTCTCATCTCAAAATTACATAACATCAAGTAGTCTATCCCATAGCAAAAACCGATTTAATAATCATTAATTTTACACATCATTAGTTCATTATAGTTACTTTGCAATATTAGTTTATAATTTAGCGTAATAAATCAGCTTTCCTTGACACTACAGAGACAAGAATGAGATGTGATAAAATGAGCGCATTCCAAAAAGTGGCGAACGATTTTCCTGCTATGATAACTAAGGGAGTTACACTTCTCTAGTAACGAACGCAGTGGTTGTATGTGAAAATCAATAGAAAATCGATATTTTCGCCGTAACGTAGCGGTCGGAAAAAATGGAAAAGTCCTGTTAATCATTATTAAATGATGAAATTCATATTAGTTGGACATACCGTCAGGTTCGCTGCAATCGCGATTCGAATTCGGCCTGCCCCCACTGTATACTGTAAAAGACTAACTATTCATACCCTAGAGTCGTTGTCGTATACTTAAATGCCCGATGGAGATAAACTGTTTATACATTAATCAAAGTCCTCCATCCATCACGTCCTGGACTAAAAATAAATTAATAACCCTATCATAAATAAGTTTCACGTCCTCTAAACTCATTTGACACTTCCCACTATCACAAATTCGTTCCCCAGATAACGTCAAAACCACCGAAATACGTTAATTTTTTCTTTCCTGTTCCCCCGTAACTTTTTGAAAGTCAAAAATTGAAATTAATTGTAGAAAAGAAAAGCGTTTGACGTTGACGAGGAGTGAAAAGCCTAATGAGCAGAAAGAAAAGAAATAAATGGGCAGTGCCGTGCTCAATCTCGAAGTTTGTTATTCCTAAGCCGCCCCTTCCAACGAACCGAACGCCTGGGCCTCTAATGAGGATCTCCCAGCCCTTGCGCTCTGTCTAATTGCTAGATTAAAATCGCTGCAAACTCCGACCATATTTTTTTATTTCGCAAGTTTCTTCCTTCCACCCGTCCTCTTTTCTTTCTGGTCTAGAAGAAATCTTCCTTTCCCGTAACACTCCCCCTCCTCAGCTTCTGGTCCCGTCTTTCTTGCGGAGAATTTTTCTCCCTCCTCACGGATAAAGAGTTTTTGGAATATGAAATTAAACGGTTATACTCCAACCGCCGAGTTTTTCTTGCTGCTGAAAATTACTGTGGAATTATCGTTCGGGCTTCCGTGGGTGGGGTCTTGATGTTCAAATTGAAAGGAGAAGGAGCCTTAAAAGCGAAAAGTTTTTGGGCTCCAAAACTGGAATAATATAAGTGAATACTATTTTTTATGAACCACCTCAAAATGTAACGAGCAAGTTGAAACTTATCTTCTAAGTATTCATCAAAATGCACTGATGGAATTTTTACCAAATTAAAAACGGTCGCCCAGACCACCTTATTGCATTTTTAACATGTCTATAATTAAGTACAGTTATTTATTGAAGCTACTGTTTGACATTGCAATATTATGCATTCTTGTACGTTCCCATGGCCTTGATTAAGTAAAAAAAAAAAAAAAAAAAAAAAAAAAAAAAAAAAAAAATAGTTACGCAACCGTTCCAGGTTTTGGTGCGCCTGCTTTGTTGTTGCGGAAGGCATCGGCTATTTATTTATTTACAGTAATTATGGGCAGTTGCCCAATCTATCTATGAAAATGCTATCCTCCAAGAAAAATTTTGTCTTAGGATTTCGCTTAAACGACACATGGCCTCGCCCCACACAAGCCCTGTTCCCCGAATATAAGCGTTAAAACTACTTGGACCTATCCTTACCTGTGAGGTAACCCATTCAAGTACTCACCACGCTCGACGTTGCTTATCTTGCATCAGCGGAGGACTCGATGGTTGTTGGTGCTTCTGGATTACGAAAAGTTGTCTTTTAGCTTGGGGTATTTGAAAATGGAAGTAATGCGTATCTACACTGCATGCAGATACATCGGTACATGAATATGTCTTATTTTTCACCCTGTGAAATATGGGTTTGTATCTCAACTTAAAAATGTCTCAATTAAATTAGCTCAGTCAGCTGATCAGAAAAGACCCAATCAATTCAATCGTCTCTTAGTGTCCCAGAGAGTCTCCCTGTCAAATCTCAACTTACGTTCTAACAGGAAAGAATTTAGCTTACTCAGCTGATTGGGGAAAAGCCAATAATTTCAATCGTCTCTTTGTGTCCCAGAGAGTCTCCCTATTAAATTTCAACTTCCTGGGATGAGCAGGAGACAATTTAGCTCACTTAGGTGAATGAGGAGGTACCTACTGATTACAAGTACCTAGTACTCAATAGTATACCTACCATGTACCTTTTGCTTTTTAATCTTTCCACATTATCAGTTGATTATGGTTACTTAGCAATATTAATTTATAACTTAGCGTAATAAATCAGCTTTCCTTGACACTGCAATGGCTTAGGGACCATGAGATATTTTGATAAAATGAGAACATTCTAAAAGGTGGCGAACGATTTTCCTGCTTTGAACACTTGGGAGTTACACTTCGCTAGTAACGCATTGGTTATACGTGTAAATCAATAGATAGATAGAGCCTATCAACTCGACATCGTGGTATTCGAAATAAAGATTGCTAAGTGTGCACATTTCAAAGTTTTCCTTCAATGATTCCAAAATCGATGGAAATTGTGATGGCAACGTAGCAAGGTCCATAAAAGGAAAGATACCGTAAAAAAAAAAGATTAGGTGATTAAAAAGCAGAAGTGATTCGACCCTAAAACTAGGAATTATTTAGGAATTAAGGATAACTGAAAACCAGCGACTTTGGGGTGAGTCCCCGTCTAGACTTTTACCCTTAAAAATCGTATTTTCGATACAATTGAAAAACTTTTCTCCTGAGCTCTTCGTCTAAAGAATGAAATACCTGAATCAGTGTCACTCTTATAATCCTGGATCACAACAGTGTTGATGCATTGACTGAAAAAACGTTTTTGTGAGAAATCCGTTCTACAAGCATCGCAGATTCGGATTTCTACAGAGTTAGACGTGAAAGAAGGATTTAGCCAGAAAAGGGGAGACTGTCAATCTAAAGATTGCAATCTTGACAGTGAAAAGCGGTTGGAATGAGAGTTTCAGCCACAGATCTCGCGGGGCCCGTCCTGCAGCACTCTATCACTCGTGATAAACTTAAACCTCGAAAACCCCCCTCGAAACGTATAAGATTAACCCTGGGATTACCCACGCAGCGTACCAAACCAACCACTCACTTCTCCGGGTAGGTTGACGCATCTCTCATTTATCCAAGTAGGTAGTAAGTTCGTCTTCGGCGTTATCTCCTGAAACCTAGCATCGCTTGGGTAGGATAGTGAGCTTGGGATAATTCTTCCCATTACTAAGTTATTAATAAATTGATTTGGGAAATATACGAGATACCTCGTAGCTTACCATTTTATTTGTTTTAGATAATAGATATCTCCGTCACTAATATTAAATTATAAATCCATAATATTAATAAAAATTTTAATTATCATTAAATTCGATCTATAAAAATCAAGAGACTTCGCGCACCGCGCAAAAGTCATAGTGAGTCATTCTCAAGAGTAAGAATATAGCTAGCAAAAAGAAGACGTATAAACCGGGTTGCCACTGGCCATACCCGTCTTACTCACAGACACATGCTTAGCGCAGACGGTCGAAATGTTGTATGTGGGAGGTGTGGGGGTGTTCTGTCCATCCGCCACTTTCTGGAGGACTTCCCAGCCCGTGTGGACCTCCGAGTCCAGCATCAGCCCCCTCAGTAGGTTGACGATTTATCCGGGCCAGACGAGGTCCTATCCCTGTTGAACCTGAGATCCGCTGTCTACTAACGAACTGTGATATCTGTTCTGTGATATATTTATATACATCTAGTCGAGTTTTATTTCACTTTGCTGATTGTATATAGTAGCATGTATATAGTTATTAGCCTATTTTACATCCAGTATTAGTTGTATTATTTTATTTTTGGGTTTTTTAAAATCCACTTTGGGGGCTAAACAGTGGTCATCACTTTACCCCTCATTTTTTTCCTCTCCGAGTTGCCAGTGTAATCCATGATGGCGCTCCTTTTTAGTCAAGGATGGCAACATGACTCCCCTTAGAATCGTGTCGCTTTCAGTGCCCCTGAAGCTGAGCTGACTACCTTGCGAACACTTTCAGTTCAGATATCAGGGCTCTGGTAGTCTGTCGAGCTTTGATCTGATGAAAAATATCAATTTGTGACGGATTTCCAACAAACTAAATATCTGGGGATTAAAGTTTTTCGGAATAGGTACCTATGTGGTTCCGTAAATCGTTAATATTCTTCATCGGACTTTTCATATTGATCACATCAAGGATACCCGGAACTGCGGCACTTGATCAAAAATATATTCGTTATTTAAAATTTAGCTACGAATATTAGGAGTAAATCTAAATTAATTAAGCAGTATATAATCGTATAAATAAAACGTAGAGTTCTGAAACTAAATACAAACTATATTGTCACCTACAAGACGAGCAAAAAAAAACTATATATAGCACTTTTAACATGAGTAGCAGCCTAAAGTTCTCGGTAGAATACGGGTCGATCGCACATGACAATATTTGATGTAGCAAACATCTTCGAATGGCTGTCTTGCAAATTCATCAATGAACAGAATATTGTCCCCAGGTCTTCAGTCTTCAGTGCCTTCAATGGTGTTTTTTAAATTGAGAAAGGGACGTAAATAGTACTTTCTAAAAGGACCATACAGTGGGCATACCAGAAAGTGCATACCAAAAAAAAAAAAAAAAAAACCACTAGTGACCTCTAGTTAGGAGGTAGCTAAGAGGTTACAGTGTATGCAGAGTTGTTCAACTTATTTCATATTCGCTTCTTTTTATGGAAGAACCGCATATATTCACTGGAGGGTAGTCGGACCTTTGCCAATGAGCGCTCGTTAAAAGAATGTTCTAATTTCTGCCCAAGTAAGCCTGCTTTTCACTGGAAACTACACTCTTTCCATATCAAGACTCTGATTGTGATTTTTGTACTTTTCAACGAGCTCCTTGTATTATTTTTACATAATCTCGTAATTTAGATTTATCAGTAAGTATATTAGATGATCCAATGGCCGTCATGTATTCCTTTATTCTTGAGATCTAATTAAATTTGATGATAGCGCCATCAGCATCTAACCTGATCACTTTTTCGACCTTCAGTCTCCCCCACTCGTTCCCTCGTCCATTTTTGAAATCGCAGGCGATGAAATGAAAATACAGCTCATTCCATGCTCGAATAATTTTCATTTACCCAAATCACGCCAAAATAAAGGTCAATCTAAATTGAGTTCTTGAGATAAGCATAACATAGGCATTAGATTGTTGCGCGGAGCTACCATGCATTTTGGAGTAGCATATTACATCAATATTACCGAAAAATGAATTTCGAGAGCGCGTTATTGAATGTTATTTTCAGGGATGGGCTGAAACTTTCAAGATTCAAGCGTCTTGTTGAGAAAGTTATCAGGCAAAAAAACAAAATGTTGGAAGAAGTGGAACCACTGAAGAAATGGAACGGGTAGAAAACTACGACGTCGAGAGTTTGAGTCTGGAATTAGCGGGAACAGGGAAGGTCACAAGGGTCCAAGACGTTCTGAGGAGACGGAAAAACTTTCCGCGTAAGTTTTATTAAAGGTGGGTCCCGACGGGAGAGCAGTCGTTACTTTGAATGTTAAGGCGCCTCGTGAAAGGCTGATCACAAGTAGAAACGCTAGGGAAACACCGCTTTAAATGTTGTTGTGATGGAAACTTTGATAATCTTCTACAAGTGTTGAATTATTTATTCAACATAGGTAAACAATTATTATATAAATACAATATATGTATATAAATGTAAATATATAGGTGGGTCCGTTGACCAGATTGCTAGCAAGGCTTAAAAATGATCATTTATCTAATTCAGCGTAAAAAAAAAAAAAAAAAAAGACCGAAAGTATTATAAATAATCAAATAGTTTGAGATTCGTCGTTTGATATTGTCGACAAATGTAGACGATAATATGGTCGTTTCAACAAATGGGATCGTTCCGTCGTAAATAATCTCAATCGATTTCTAACGTCACAAAACTATCGGAGTTCTAATCATACACGTATTTCTGAAATGTTTTGATCGCCTTCGCCGACGATATCGCAATAAAATAATGTAAGATACTTACATTCCAAGAGTAAACAACATATTTCGGGCGCCTAAGTAGTTATGCTTACGAAATCCAAAGTTGGTAGGTAGCGACCTGGAGGCAGAGACGCACATACGGTCGAAATCAGGCCGGTTAAAAGTAGAGGCTCACTCCGTTCGTCAATTGAAGTATAAGAACAAAAGCAGTTAGACAACATTACAAACCATACATGTGATAATAGGGAACAATAATTAGGTCGACCTGCTTCACAATCCCAAGACTTTTATAACTTTTTGTTGTGAAGAAGCAAACTGGTGAGCAGAGAATCGAATGTGGGTATCTCCCCGTAGGTATCTCGCCTGTAGCTTCAATAAATAAAGATAAGGGAGGAATATGGTATAATAAAAAGGGTGTCATGAGTTGCGTGAGGTCGCTGAAGAAGTGAACTCTCATAAAAAGAACGATTGTAATCCAATCGAATACGAGACTTGGGGTTATTGCGAAGGTAATTCGTTGGGGTTGTCCGTAGGTAATATATCTGGTTCGGTATAATCGAAGTGTGAGGACACAAAAATTGGGGTTATACCCAGAAGGAGCAATCAATCTGGCTCGATACGAATCTGTGAAGGAACATGATGCATTTCACTGTGGCGTCAGAGAATAGGGCGATTCCATATAAGTTCATTTTAAAGTGTCCCAAAAGTGCCTCTCCCCCCTCCCTTAACTTCGCTTCCCAAATTTTGGGATATCAAAGAAGCGGGAATTAAGTATTTGCAATTTTTTTCTAATTTTTTACCGAGCGACGCCTCATTTTGAAGATTCTCCATAGCTGAAAACGATGGTGAAGGCAGGATTGCGACATTTTATTCCGTTCTCGGAGTAGAGCTAATGTATCATGAAGAAGCATGATTTTTCCTAAAAATTTGCTAATGTACCAACGAACAATATACATGAACAAAACTCAACAAATGGAACGGCATTCACCAAAAGTGAGCCTACCACAAAATCCGAAATCAATTAGGTAAGTAAAACCCCAAGTTTTTAGTTAGGTACCAAAAGCTTATGGATTCTCGTAAGCAAATTTCAAAAGGCCTACACTTCACGGAAAAAACAGAAAATCATGCATATTATTTTGTGCAATTGTTTTCCATGAAGTGAAAATAATTAGTACAATCTGTTTCGAGGCAAGAATACATTTTGAGGAAACCAACGATATTCATTTAAATTTCAATTGTATTAATTTATGTATTTGTATTTTTCAAGTTTTTAGAAGTAGAAACTATAAGGAATTTAGGTGCCCCCCCCCCCCCCCCCCAGAGGTGCAATGGGGGCCTACATCCTCATAAAAAGATAGAGGAGAGTAACAGGCATCCCGTCAGAGAGATACCACCCCTACTAATAGCTTTTAATGAGCCATGTTCGGGGAAGGTCAGTTTCCCAGTCGCCTGGGATTCCATCCAACGCCAAACTCAGCTGTCAATAAGATCGAGAACAGACCGCGGCACCCATTGTTTCATCAACGGAACGCCGACGGCGCTATCTCTGGTGCTCTGACGGGAGCTTGAAGGACTTCTCAGGAGGTAACTCTGTTACAAAACCGAGAAAACATGGCACTGCGCCTCACCAGGGGTGGTTCAAAGGGCCACTCTTTTTTTCACCTAGAGCCAAACGTCTAAGCATTTGAAAGCGTAGAACACACTTTCACCCCTGGAGTTGACAGTAGAGTATCCATACTAAATCTCCACACTCCAGGGTGATGAGGAGAGATTTTAACTGATCAGGATAGAGTTCGTCATTTTACTTGACAGTCACAGAGAGGCTTCCTGTCAAATAAAAACTTCCGAGGTAAGACAGGATAGAAATTAGCTCACTCAACTAATCAGGAAGAAGCTCATTGTTTCAATCGTCTCATTACATCCCAAAGAGGCTCTCTGCAAAATTTCAAATTCTTAGGGGCACACGAGAAAATTGAGCTCACTCAGCTGAAGGGAAGAGTCCATAATTTCAATCGTCTCTTACTATTCCAGAGAAGCTCCCAATCGAATTTCAACTTCCCAGGATGAATACGAGAGAATTTTTTGCTCGTTCAGCTGACCTGGAGAGAGCCAATAATTTCCAGCCTCTTTATGACTCACTGAGAGTCACCCTATCTATGTTCGACTTTCTTGGGTGAACAGGATATAAATTAGCTCACTCAGCTGGTCAGGAAAGAGCTCGTCACTTCTATCGTCCCTTAATGCCCCGAAGAGTAACCCTATCAAATTTCAACTTCATACGGTGAACAGGATAGGATTTAGCTTGCTTATCCAATCAGGAAAGAGCCCATCATTTCAATTATTGTCTGTTAATGTCCCTGAGAGTCACTCTATAAAATTTCATCTTACAAGGGGGAACATGCATGAGGGAATGTAACTCATTCAGCTGATCAGGAAAGAGCTGGTCACTTCTATCGTCTCTTTATGTACCAGACTATCGAATTCCTACTTCCTATTCAGTAGATTATTGAAGCTATCAAACACTAGTACCTACTAATTCATAGCTCTATACCATCTTGTTGTCGTTTTTTCATCGGATAACTAATTTCGTAGGACAAGAGTTAACGTAGTGTCATTAAGTATGTTCTGCAACTGCACCTAGGTTTTTGATCTTATAACAAACGTGGCGGACACGGTTTTTTTCATTACCTCCATCCTAAAATCATATCCATGTCAATAGGTACCTATCTTCACCGTTTGTACCGTTTGTTGGGCACCTACAAACCCAATAAGACTATTTACTTATTAATTTTTCGTCCCAAATCCAATCACTACTCGTTGAAAACGTTCAGATTTTTCAATAGTTGTAAGGGTAAGATTTGTTCGTCTCTTGATCCCTTAGTTTTGACGAGAATAAAAGTTCCCGTTTTGGTCTCAATACGCACCGTCAGGCTCGTGAGACATTTGACCATAACCAGAGAGTATAATTCCCCTGTCTCCGCGCTGTTTTAGGAAGAATGATAAATGGAATGGTTAATAATGATGACAATTTTGGTGACAAGCATGATGACAATTTTGAATTGGTCAACACGTATTTATTATGAATATTCAGACATTTCCTCGTTCTTCAAATACACTTATATGACCAGGTTATGACATATGTTTTTTAGCGCTAGAGAGACTACCTACAGTCCTTTACACTCCTAACATACACACCTACCTAAGCCTCCAAAATTCACTACTCCGTCTCGCGCAGGTTTATCGGGCACGGCGCGACCGAGGGAAACCGCGGGACGTTTTCTTGAAGTATCTGGGCGTAGGTACTTAAGTGGGTGTCGGAGAGACTGTTTTTTGGCAGTAGATGGAAAAGGGGGTGTTTGCTTACCGTTGGCTGAACGGCTCTCTGTTGATCTTGAACCCTCCTCAGCATTGGCGTCTCTTGGCTAGGGAGACTCGCTGATCTTCGGCTGCCGATTCTTCTTGGCATCATAGGTACACGAGCGCCGAAGAGTGGAGGCCCGCGACCGGTCCGTCTTCCACTGCTCCCTCAACGGACAAAATTCCGCCTCCGGACGGGTACACAATTTCAGAAACAAGACCTCGAGCTGATGCTCGTCAAACAGTTTTATTCATTCGTCCAGGGCGTGTCTGCTTTTGGTGGGCCCAATCATCGCCCAGCAATTTCCTCCAAGTCGTTCCTTCTAATTGTTCATTCCGTTCATTGGGTACAAGTTTTCGTGACGTATAAGTTAAAGGGCGGTCAACAATTCTCCTTACCACTTTCCAGGGTGCGAGTGGGGGAATTTAGCCTCTTTTCAACGTCACGCCACGTCTCATAATCCGCTGACATCAGCGCAGTCGTGTTTGTGTGAATTGGGTCAGAGAACTGCATATTCAGAACGTCGGCTTATTCTTGTCTCGGGTATTGTCCATTGTCAACTGTGAATTGTCGATTTACGAGTTGACAATTACCCCCTCCTTTTTGAAATTTTGGTTTGGGCAAAATTTGGGTATTTTCGCGTACACGCTGATTTCGGGGTTTTGCGGTTCTCGCGTCAAAATGGAGGGCTTGGGAGGACTTGAAACTTTTACATGTATAAGGTGGCTAGTCTTAATGTCGTTATTAGTTATTTGTTACCTGTTTTGGAATATTAATGTACAATGTTGACCTTATGTGATTTATTTTCTTAATGATTAATTTTTTCCTAAAAATTGTTTTCTTAAAACTATTTAATTGTAATTTTAATATTATTTAGTAGTTTTCTTACAATTATTAATTCTTACAATTATTATTAATTTCTAGGGTTTACATTTTCGATTGAATTCGTTATTTTTTCTAGTATTATAACTTTCCGTGTACATACATTTCAATAAATCCTGATAATTTCATATTTTCTTTCATGACCTACAATTAATTCCTTTTATATAATTTACTCTATTTTATTTTCGCTGTTTTACTGGTTTTCCGTTACCTACATTTTTGTATTCATAAAGTCCATTGTTAAATTCAATTTGTAATATCTCTGAATATTCTTAAATAACGTCATCATCTTGGTCTATTATGTTATTCGTATTAATGTATTCTTACTTGTAGTAATAATAATAAGCAGTTAAATCTAGCATATCTTTTGTTGCTAACTATGCATGAAGCATAATAAATTCATATCTTCGTTTTTTTTTTTTTTACTAATAGTTATCCTCTACAATTTTAGTTTTTCTATCCTTGCGTATTAAATGTTCAATTCTATATGAATTTACAATTTATGTCAATGATATGATTAATTAAATGTTCACACTTATAATTAGTATTCCCTTTGCTTAAGATGTTATTATAGTTTTCTAACTGTAGTCTACTTCTGTATACAATTACAATTTGTATCTCCTAACCTATGATCTTGGTATAGTTTTCTAATGTGTCATAGTTATTTCCGTATGCAATTACAATTTATTGTTCTCCTATCTGTGATCCTATTGATCTATTAGGTAGCTATCGATGGCTTAGTTATCTATTATCCTGGTTGTAGGGGCTCCTTGTATCTATTTCTTGAGGAGCGTGATTTTCTGTCAACGTGAAGTGTGGGTAGCTTTGAAATTATCATATCAATTTTTAGTGTTTTGTACCTAGGTGTCCTTTCAGTTTTCATTTAAGTAAACCATTACTATCATGTCTGTGATTAATGTAATTGTCAATATTGTAGGGTTCGTTTACGTAATTTCGGAGGAAGAATGTTGTGTTGTGGTTTCCAAACTATGAGTTTTATTTTTTTTTCGCTGAAAATTGCATTTTAGCTTTCAATTACGTTTGTATTAGGTCATAGATGAGTGTCTGAATGGATTTATTAATCAAAAAATGGGTTTTGTCTCGTCGTAGTGGTTTTCCCTGTTTTTAGTGTACCGAGCGGGTTGTGAAGTGGCGGTCGGTCTTTTTCTCCTTCCGACTCGATTTACTCGATCTGCCGTATTTTGAAATCTCGTTTTGAATTCGTCAACTATTGGCCTCGCCTACATTAGGTTCTGCTTCCATTTTGTAATTTATTAGTTTGAATTAGCTTTTTGGCATTTGTAAACGGTATACTTCCGTAATTCCAGGTTACATTTTCTGTGGAAATTTTATTTGGGTAAGGTTAAATTGGCATGATTTAGGTCATGATAGGCAATTGATTTAGGTTATTGTTCCTTGAAGGTTAATAGGTGTGGTTATTGATGTATGTTGCCTATCTGTGAATTTATGTTGCTAGGTTGAATTACTTTCTCCCCTAGTTTGTTTTGTTTTGCTCGTGTGAAAAAATATCAAGAATTAGAACTTAAAATCTAGAACTTTCTCATTGTTTTTCCTGATATGTGTAGTCCTATAATTAACTGATAGTAAATTGTGTATCCATGCTTTTGTTTCGATGTACCTACATCATGTCCCGTTGTAATTGTTTGTTTGATGTTTCTTAATTTGAATTGAGCTGGGCATATGTCACTGGTGGTTTTATTAGAGTTCATTTTTAAATTCGTAATGCCATTGTTCTGAAACAAAATGGTCTGCTTCTCCCACCATGTCTATTTACCCACGTTTTTGTCTATTTTTCGTAGGTGCTGTGAAGCTGTTTAGTATAGTTAATTAATCTGTGACTGGAATTGAAATTTTGGTGGTTAGCAAACTGTCTTATGTTTTCCGTGCATTGTCTTTGATTGAACTGATGTTTTGGTTGGCTTTGATCATGTATTGTTGAACATATTTTTCGGAAGTCTTCTGTCTGTTGGACGATGTCATCAGCCGCTTTTATTAACGCTGTGATTTAGGAAGGTAAAGAGGCCTTTTTGTGCCTTTTTGTTCTAGAATTTCATCTGTCTTGACGGCGTCGTCAGACAGCCGCTCAGCGCTTGCTCTTTTTTTTTCTTTGTTCTCCTTTGCTGGTGCTTATCTGTGCAATCCCATTGTCGCCTCCTAGTTGCATCTATGAGTTGGTTTCTGAGAGGCTGTGTTTCGCTGATCTATGTGTTTCGGCTCAACGTGGAGCTGGACTTACAGTAGTTGGTATTTCAGTTGTGATCCGGGCGCGATGTGGTAAATATGTGCTTGTTCCCAATAGCTCCTTTCATATCTATGGCGTTTTTGGATATTCATTGAATAGTAGGTAATATATTTTGTTTTATTTTGGTAGTTGTCTAAGCTCCTGGGTGATTTCTAGATGTTTTTGGTTCCGCTATTGTAAGATTAGGGTTTTTCTTTCTTTTTTTTTTTTTTTTTTTTTTTTTTTTTTTGAGATAGGAGTCGGAAGCCCTTTTGTGCGTTACACGTCTATCTATTTTAAAGTTATGTTGAATCCCAATTGCTATTTCTAATCGCCCTCTGTTGTCTTATTATAATTATTTTATTTTATATTATCCTATATTCATAGTTACCTATATTAAATAATTTTTTTTTTTTTTTTTTTTTTTTTTTTGACGTAATTCATGACTTTTGATTTAATGTCCTCTATCTGACATTTTCGCGCATTACGACCTCTTTATATAATTTATTCTCGTATATTTTCCTCATATTCACGAAAATCGGTTATCTCCTTGTTTCCGCGCATTCTTCGCGCGTGATATCATCCATCATTCCTTCCTCTTCACTGATTCCTTTGTTCCTCTTATTTTCTCATGATTCTCAAGTAAGTACTTGGTTAGGTACGTCTATTCTTTGACGTTCAGTGCGCATTCTTCGCGCATTTTTCGCGCGTTAATTCTTAATCTTCTTCATATTGTTACGTCTCTTCTTTAGACGTTCATTACTCGTATTCCTGCGCATTCTTCGCGCATTAATTAATTATTCATTTTTCTTTGTCAATTCTTTATCTATTCTCACTTCCCTTTTGTTATCTTTTTCTTCCGCGCATTAATTATTCATTTTTCTTTGTCAATTCTTTATCTATTCTCACTTCCCTTTTGTTATATTTTTTCTTCCGCGCTTTAATTATTTATTCATTTTTCTTTGTCAATTCTTTATCTATTCTCACTTCCCTTTTGTTATATTTTTTCTTCCGCGCTTTAATTAATTATTCATTTTTCTTTGTCAATTCTTTATCTATTCTCACTTCCCTTTTGTTATCTTTTTTCTTCCGCGCATTAATTAATTATTCATTTTTCTTTTTCAATAATTATTATTTATTAGCGCGTCTACTGTAATCTCCATGTCCTCTACTTTTCGCTTTTATCTATGTCTATTTAATATCGTTTTAATATTCGTTTATTAGGTCTGCTGTATCCCAAGTTATTCTGTGCAGATTATTGTATCCCTAGTCTTGTATCGCTCCATAATTCGTATCCTTAACTTGGTGATATTTGCCGCAAGCCTGATTCATATGTAATCCATTTTGCTCTCAATCCGGGTTCCCTTTTGCTTGTGCTTAAGGACCCTGTCCAACGTTTCACGTCACGTTTTGTTCAGCCCTATACCATGCTCATTTATACATCATTTTTCTCATTTATGCTGTTCTAGATTCACTCTTGTTTTCATACAATTCATACAATATCCATATATTCGTGGCTCGTCAGCCTGCATTCATGCTGCAAATTCATTCGTTCGTTTCTCTCATTCTGTGATTCACGCATTTTCTTCCTCGTATACAGGTCCTTGCATACTTTGTCATTCAATCTTCGCATTTTGGTATTTTTTAACAGGCATTTCACATTTCTGTCCCGTAACTGGGATGTGTGACTATTTTTGACTGAAGTTGGGGTGTTATTTGTTCGTTACTGGATGAATCAAAATGAATTTTCTCTTTTTGCTTAATATCTCTTCGTAGAAGGGTATTTGTGGCGATTTCCTGGTTGGGTTTTAACCAAAGTACTAGGTCGGGTTTTAGTATTGGTCACGTAGTAGAGGGTAGTATTATTTCTGCGTGATAGTAACTTTTTTGTTGTTGGAATGTGTTTAATGATCGATTTGATTTAGATGGGGGATATAATTTCCTCTCTCTTCTTTTCTAATTGGTATCGTTCCCTCTCGTTAATCCTGATCGCCCGTCGTTTCTAATTTTAGTATAAGTCCTATCATTTTTTTTTTTTTCTCTAAGGATATATGTTTTTGAGTTTAAAATTTTATTTTTGATTGCGTCTTGATTATATGTAATTAATTCAATGTTGTTTTCATGTTAGGGTACGTATCCATTAATTAAAAATTTAGGTAAATTTTAGTGATTTTTTTTTTTTCTTTGAAGGAGACATGTTTTTTCGTTTAAAATCGTCGCACACTCAATGTCTTGAGTCGTCAATCAATTAGTCATCGTATGTCTTTTGTTGAGGGGCTGGAATGTCTTCCTAGGCTATAATCCTGCGGAACTTCGCTTATATACGTTCAATTCCTTTAATCATTATACTTTTTTTTTCTTTTTTTTTCATTTTTATACATTATACATGGTTTACACATGGTTAGATTTATGGTCTTTTTGCCGACTTTTGAGGGTAATGTATACGAATGGTATAGCTATCAAAGATGAGTGAGTGATCACGATTAGGTTTTTTTTTTTTTTTTTTTTTTTTTTTGTAACTCATAATTTCCGTTTTGTGTAATCCGTTGAGTACATTTTGGGTTAGCATTGGAAATGTATGCCTTTGTTTGTATTTTCTGCTCTTTGAAATTTGGAATTTATATTCATTACTCGTAGTTTAATTTTTATTGTTTTGGCTGTAAATTCGTGCTTTTCGCCTTACTGACAATTGGTAGTTTGTCTGTCTGTCTGATGGTACATTCGCGCTATTTTTGTTTATAAGCGTGTTTGGGTGTAATTTTCTACACAATTTTCCACTCTGAATTTACTTGTGATTTCCAAATTACGTTTTCGATAGTTTTCTCAGGGTTTGGTGAATTTATAGTAAATTGTTTGTTGAATAACTACGACTCCGAATTTCGGGGGTTTTTGGGGGTAAATCGATATTTATTAATATCGAACTTGGTTATTTTGTCAATTTTTCACGTACATTTTTAAGCCTTACTTTTAGAAATTGTCTAATTGCGCTTAACACTACGATAGTTTTCTGATTCTGGTTTTAATCTGATTCTAATTCCCTATACCTAATGCCTCTTCGTTGAGTTACGCTGCGTGCGAGTTTCTGAGAATTTTAGGCAATAGTGCTGTAGCCTGTTGCGAGGCAGTGTTCATGACCTGTCTTCCTTTTAGCATGTAAGTGTACCCTGTGGGTACGATCAGGAGTTCGCACGTTGTAGAAAAATCTGGACTAATGTACGTCCGTACAATGGAAAGGATTAGACCCCTTAACGAAGACGAGCAGAATGGTAATGTTCGAGAGGTCTACGTTCTTAGGTAGAAGTTCCTGTTTGAAAATGGCAAGTACTGCGACGCACTACTTTTTGTATGGCTCATGTTCGGTTCGGAACCATGAGTTGTGCAAGCAGCTGATAAATGCTGTCGCCGAAACTGTTCACTAATTTTGATGGACCCCTGATACTCGCAGATGGTATATCATTCATTCTCCACCTAGGCAGGAGAGGGTGCGTGTTCTAGCATTTGCGGAAAAAGGGTTTTCTCACGAGAGATGTCCATTTTAAATTCTTCCTGAAATTTGACCTTTTTGTGACAACTTAGATGGAATTTGACCTGAAATTTGACCTTTTTGTGACAACTTAAATGGGGTTACGTTCGTAAATCGTTCACCTTTGATATTGGGTTCTAAATTGATTTTCTGCGTAGAAAAGTTCTTTACAAGGGTGCTAGGTTCATTTCATGTTCGGAATCACTATATTTTATGGGAGGTCAATTTCTTCTATCGTACTTCTTAATAGTAACGTGTTCTCACGCCCTTTAGGCATTTTAGTGCAATTTGTGCTTCATTTGATTGAAATTCCTATGGCTTCAATAATCTTCTTTCGTGAGATAAAGTGTATATTTATGTATGTTAATCTACGATTATATAGTGATTGCAATCCAGAATTTCCTAAGTTATTCGTCTTTTGGTGAATTTTCGTAAAAAATCGTCCGTTTTAATCTATCGAGGTTTAAATTATCTACGTATAATTGTTCTTGGTTGGAATTCGGCTTTTTACCTTTTCATTCTTTTATTTTCCTAGCTATTTTTCACGAAATTTGTAGGTTTTTCTACAATGCTATAAGGATCACAATGTGAGTTTCCTCGAGTTAACTATTTGTTTTTTTTTTTTTTTTTTTTTTTTATTATTACCTATTATTTATTTATTATATATATATATATATATATATACATATATATATATATATATATATATATATATATATATATATATTTTTTAATACCTATTGTTTATGAATGTTTGATTCTTTTTTCTTTTTTATTGGAAAATGTTGGCAATTCTATCATGCTCCGAAGTTTGTAAGGTCCGAATTCTCGCTGTGATTATTTCAAGTTCATTTCCTAGGAGTAGTAATTTCTTTCGTGTTTGTTAATTTTGTAGATGCTTCAGGTATTGTTTAGCTATCGAATTTATTCTATTCACGTATAGAATGTAATCTATTAGTATCATCTTTATGTTCACTTGGGGATCCGTTGTACGGTATCGTACTTTACGCTATGCCGACGGCCCTTGGCCGTCATAATTCAAGCGCCTTGAGTGATTGCCTAGTGTTTGAACATCTGTCCTAAACCTATTTCTTCTGATAATTCATTCTGGAATTAGTACTTTCTTGATTCTAACATTTTACAAATTCATTAATTTCGTGTGTTTAATAAAACAACCTTGTTTTGGGTAATTTTTCAATGTATTTTGCACGTTGAAATCGGGTGACTTGCTTTATGATCAGCAACCTCTATGTTGCTTTAAATTTTAGTTAAAATTTTGCGCAAGAAGTGCACACTTTTCTGAGCGGAATGGCTAGTAATTTAACGGTTACCTAAGTATGAAATGAATAATGTCAGTTTTCAAATGTGTTCCCTACTTTATAAGCAACTTGTTTAAGAATTCGTGCAGTTCAACTCTTAATTTCTTTCCTAATAATAGGTTCTAATTTTTGGCGATTTCTAATATATTTATAGGGAATTTGTTTATAAATTCGTGCAGTTCAACTCATAATTTCTTCCTTAATAATAGTTTATATGTTTATTTATATTTATTTATTTTTTTAATGGTTTAAGCCGCACCTCAACCTGAAGGGTCATTAGCAGCATTGTACAGGGTCTAAAGGGACACTGGAAGTGGCACGATTCTAAGGGGAGCCGTGTTACCATCCTTGACCAAAAAGAAGGGCCGTCTTTTTTTTTGCGATTTCTAGTTTTTATTGATTTTTCTAGAATTATACATTCTGGGGATTCGAATTCCTACCCTCTACTTGATGTTGAGCGTTGAGATTCTGAGTTTAGGTGATTAATGTATTATTACTTATTTTAAATAAGGGGGGGGGGGGTTGATTTCCGATAGTTGTTAATATTCTAAATTGTATTTCTATTTCTTCAATGGTTAAGCAGTTTTTATTAAATTTTATCCGTAGGTATTCATAAATGTGAATTTTCTTTCTCTGACTTTCCAAATTTTATTTCTGTGGGCATTCCGTGTTTAGCGTTGTCAAAATTCACTCGTTCGTGGTTCAATTCTGCTTCCATAATTTCCTCTTGAATGAGGTGATTCTCTCCAGTTGAAAGTATTTTCTATCTGTGCAGTTCCGTTGGTAAATCATTTATACACTTTTGGTGTAAGCTCGAGTGGTTATTGAGGAACTTTTGCGCCAGTATTTTAGAGGTTTTGGGGCGTTTGGACCCTTATGTGAATTCGTGTCGCTAGTGTACGTGTGTGCGCCGTGATGTCGGTAAATCGTGCCGTCGGTAAATCGTTCTGCATGTTTACGTATTTAGTTTCTTTTTTCTTTTTGCATGCCTTAAGCGTGTTTACCGTTCTAATTTTCATGTGTAAAAAATAATGAATTGATTAATTAATTTAATTTAATTTAATTATCGTCTTTCTTAACTAGTTCCTACGCGTTCCTTATTCTATTAATTTTACGGCAATTTCCCGAGAGTGTTGAGTTCCATTTTTTTTTGTTTTTCCCCGTGTTATACAGTGTACAGTGTATCTATCCTGATCTGTATGTGTGTGACAACGGAAACGTGTGTTAACGATGACATATAATATATAAGGTGAGTTAAAACTACCTTATTCTAGACAATTTTTCTGTATTAAAATGCGTGTTAAAGATGACATAGTATAACATGATGGGTTCGTTCATGCACGAATAAATAATTTTAGACACATTATCTTGTTGTTCATGCAAAAAATATCTTATTCTAGGTACAACCAAACGCTGTTTGCTCCAACCTTATTTGTATGCGAATGTACTCCTAGTGTGGTGCAATTTTATCTATTATTTACCGTCTTACACTATGTCGTCCCTTGTCTGGGCTTGAACTTCATCGTCACCTTCTTTATATTAATTATTTTCCCAATCTCCGTTATTCGGTAATACATCAATCAAATTTTGTAAATTCCCATAATTCGCAAAATTCCGATAGTTAGTGGTTTTATCGTCTACTTTAATCTCCCTTTCAAATGCGGATTTTCTGCGTTTTTGTTATTGTGTTACTTTAATTTCTCCGAGTCAATTTTTGGGGAATTTTAAGTTTATTTTTTCGCTGAGCCTACCCGTTGATCTACTTTGTGGGGTTTCCATAAATTTCGTTTATTTTTAATTTTGGTTACTTGTGCTAATTCGGTTTCAACTTTAATCTCTCCGTTCCGTTTCAATCTAAGTTAATTTTTTTTTTTTTTCGGTTTCAATCAATTTTCTAACGCATTTTTTTTTTATTTTTTATTTTTTTAAATTAAATTTTGTTTGTTTGTTTGGGGGCGGAACATGATCGAACTTCGCGTCTCCACAATTTGTAAGGGTATTTGTGGGGAGGTTTAATCTTAATTCCTTGTCGCTTTGATTTAAACGCCTAATGTAATTTTTGTTTAGGGTTGTCAATTAATGTTTGTTAGGGGCATAACTCGGTCGAAACCGCGCCTCCACCAATTTGTAAGGGTAAGATTTGTTCGTCTCTTGATCCCTTAGTTTTGACGAGAATAAAAGTTCCCGTTTTGGTCTCAATACGCACCGTCAGGCTCGTGAGACATTTGACCATAACCAGAGAGTATAATTCCCCTGTCTCCGCGCTGTTTTTGGAAGAATGATAAATGGAATGGTTAATAATGATGACAATTTTGGTGACAAGCATGATGACAATTTTGAATTGGTCAACACGTATTTATTATGAATATTCAGACATTTCCTCGTTCTTCAAATTCACTTATATGACCAGGTTATGACATATGTTTTTTAGCGCTAGAAAGACTACCTACAGTCCTTTACACTCCTAATATACACACCTACCTAAGCCTCCAAAATTCACTACTCCGTCTCGCGCAGGTTTATCGGGCACGACGCGACCGAGGGAAACCGCGGGACGTTTTCTTGAAGTATCTGGGCGTAGGTACTTAAGTGGGTGCCGGAGAGACTGTTTTTTGGCAGTAGATGGAAAAGGGGGTGTTTGCTTACCGTTGGCTGAACGGCTCTCTGTTGATCTTGAACCCTCCTCAGCATTGGCGTCTCTTGGCTAGGGAGACTCGCTGATCTTCGGCTGCCGATTCTTCTTGGCATCATAGGTACACGAGCGCCGAAGAGTGGAGGCCCGCGACCGGTCCGTCTTCCACTGCTCCCTCAACGGACAAAATTCCGCCTCCGGACGGGTACACAATTTCAGAAACAAGACCTCGAGCTGATGCTCGTCAAACAGTTTTATTCATTCGTCCAGGGCGTGTCTGCTTTTGGTGGGCCCAATCATCGCCCAGCAATTTCCTCCAAGTCGTTCCTTCTAATTGTTCATTCCGTTCATTGGGTACAAGTTTTCGTGACGTATAAGTTAAAGGGCGGTCAACAATTCTCCTTACCACTTTCCAGGGTGCGAGTGGGGGGATTTAGCCTCTTTTCAACGTCACGCCACGTCCCATAATCCGCTGACATCAGCGCAGTCGTGTTTGTGTGAATTGGGTCAGAGAACTGCATATCCAGAACGTCGGCTTATTCTTGTCTCGGGTATTGTCCATTGTCAACTGTGAATTGTCGATTTACGAGTTGACAATAGTCAAGTGAGTAACGTCTTACTTTACAAATATCCGTCTTATCAGCCTTAGGATAAGTACTCGTTATGCATCAAACCTATTTTCTTTTCTACACAGCCCGCGTTGCTGTAATTTGTAAGGGGAGCTCTTAGGAAATGCTGGGTAACAAAGAATTGCGTGGAGTTAACCTGATCCGTTGTACGATTCAATTAAAACTTCGTGAGAGGCTGAACCTCCGTCCGAGCCTCGGGGAGCCTAACGTTTACTCGAAATTCTTGGAGTTACAATTTTAAGGTTAGTTTAATGCCAACACACCAAGCGCCACAAGTTTCCGTACATGAACATTCGAAGTGCCTCTTTGTTTTAACCTAAATGCTCTGATTTTGTCAATATTTTGCTATAGTTATTGGTGAAAGTAAAGAATGCATAAAAGTGTCATAAAACACCAAGAGTAAAGTTTTGGTTACCTTGGTAATATCAGACTCACCACCTATATGATACCATATTGGAAAGAATCTTTGGAAGTGATTGTGGTGGATATGATTTTATGGTTTTTCTATTTTGTTAGACATACGTGTACGATGAATGTACACACTGCTTTTCGTAGTGCTATTTTAACGTCCACATAGAGTGGATGTCGCTTAGATGATCTGCTGTTGGAACACATGCGATTGTAGCATCTACCTCCGATGTGTGGAATTCTGTTCTCCTGGTAATATAAATTCATTTGGTTTTGCCAAATGTACTTACGTATAAACAGGTCACCAAATACACGAGAGATTTTATGAAGCTCAGCGGTGATATTTTGTACTCAATATCCTGTTGTAACTCTGAAAGTCGATACCCCCATTTATAAACTAATTGAATGGCATGTAGGTATTTATTAGTATCGGCTCCTGAAACTGGTCTTCTGTGAACCGCAAAATGTTTGTAGAATACTTTGTATTGGAAACGAGAATCGATACGGCTATATCTCGCATCTCAACGTTCCAAATGGCGAACTAACTGCTAACGACAGCCATGATGGGGTGGGGGGTAAATGGGATAGTTGTATTGATATTCAGAGCACCTATTACGGTACCTACTTGATGATCATCAGATAAGCAACAGATCCAGACGGTAACTACAATAACATTACATCCAATGGTAGAGAAAGAGGCTTCGATTCAGTTGAGGGGAGAGATAACTGGGGTAAAATGAGCCTTTCGAATCGAAGCACTATTTGAAGCGCCAAGTTGAAAATAACAGAATATTCTACAAATGTGATGCACAAAACGAAAAGGACCTGTTGTCGCAAATGTTCGAAATTGAGTTATGTATCGTTATTTCCTTTAAGAGGGGTACTATCTGACAATTTGATGCAAAAATAATCATTCTATCTTAAAAATTGACGAAGCTATGGAAAAATGAAAATGTGGTACGGGAAAATGTTATTTTCGAGAAAAACGCATCTAAAGTCCTATGTCACACACACACACACACACACACACACACACACACACACACACACACACACACACACACACACACACACACACACACACACACACATTTTTTTTTTTTTTTTTTTTTTTTTTTTTTTTTACAAAACTCCCCTCAAAGGCGGAGGGGGCACACCATTAAATTGAAAAATAAACAAATAAAATAAAAAAGTGGGGAGGACGCCCAGGTTTACCCGACGCCGGCTCTAGGGATAAGGGAAGTTGCAGGACGAGGAGGAAGAATGGGATGAAAGGAAGTGCCCCTATAGAATGACCACCAGTTCAAGTAAGAACCTCTCAGGACACGGGTGGTGATACCACGGAGTACTCCTGCAGAGAGTAACTCCGTGGCGCTTTTCCCGCACCACACCCCGCGCCATGACAAGGTCGCAGCCATGACCTTGATGTTATTAGGTGCCACTCCTTTTAGCTCAGATATCGCCTGTCGCAGATCATTTCTATCATATTTACTTTTCTTAGCCCGCCAGGTCTGCTCCATGTCCACGCTGCCACTGACAACCTGGACATCCAGGATAATGGCAGACCCATCGGGCTTGACAGCAACGATATCCGGCTTCTTGCCCCGGTCACTCGGCATGTGATATAGTCTCTCTCTCTCAACAGCCCAACCGCTGGATGACAGAGCGCCTGCTATCTGCTTGGCAACCGCATCATGACGGAGAATGCGGCCACCGTGAGTACGAGGACACTGCTGCACTACATGATACAGGTTCTCATTTTTACCCCGACAGGCACGGCAAAGGGTATCCACTGTCCCGCGACTACTCCTCGAACACCTCACCGAGGTGGCCAATGTGGCCACCCGGACGGCATGAAAATGGCGGTAGTCGCGGGCCCCAATGCCCTCTGAAGCCCATTCCACCCACTGGGAAGAAATGGGGGATTCAGAGCACTGTCGGAGTTCTTTACCATCTACTGACTCATGCAGCGCAGCAGCGAACTCAGCAGATGAGCTGGGTTTTGGAGCAGTTGGTGTTGCTCGATCGCACCACAACAACTGCTGCCGGACAAAGTCCAGGTCAGCAGCAGTGCGGGCGACCTCCCAGCTCGAGCCCCTAAGGGCAAGCAGGCGCTGGCGGCGTAAAGATGGGATGCTGGCAGAAAGAGAGACAATACCGAGCCCACCGGCCTTGACCGGTGCGTGGATGTAAGCACTTGGGACACCAGGTGGAAAGCCTAGCCAAGAGCGCACAGCAGAGCGAACTTCACGATCTAACTCTAGCAGCCTCCCCGCAGTAAGCCTGCCAAAGACTAACCCATAGGTTAGCTTTGGCAGTAAGTACGTGCGAAGGAGGCGCAGCTTCTGCTGTGGCTTCAATGGAGCCTTGGTGACACGAGCTAATGCTCCACCAAGGTCCACACGGCTTGCGGCTATAGTGGCCACACAAATGAAGTCGACCCCAAGGTACCGCCAGACCTCCAACACGGATCGGGCAGGGATGGAAGTTTGTCCTAAGACAAAACACTCCTCATCCACTACCTTCACCTTATGCTGGCGACCCGACGGGACCAAGGAGACCGACCCACACTTAGCTGGGTTGACCACCAAACCACACCTGGCTAGCTGCTCAGCAAATGCGTTGAGGGAGATCTGCAAGCCCTCACGGGTTTCTGCGAGTAGGATGACATCATCAGCAAAAGCTAATGCACCTACTCGCACCCCAGGGGCGAGATCAAACCCTATTTCAGCTGGCAGCTTACCCAAGGCCGTATCCACGACCAGGTTGAAGAGGAGTGGCGACAGAGGATCCCCCTGGCGTACCCCGCGCCCTATAACAACATCCCCTGACATCTCACCTTGTGCCTCGAGGACCGTCACGCCTTCGTGGTACAGACAGGCAACATACTCTATTAAACGAGCAGGTGCCCCGACACCACGAAGACAATCGGTCAGGGCAAAGTGGCTAACTGTGTCAAAGGCCTTAGCGACGTCCAGAGCGGCAAGATGGAGCTGCCGTTTCTTGATACGGGCCAGCGAAATGACAGTTTGGAGAACTGTTAGATTCTCCGCTGTGCCATCTGCTGGCCGAAATGCTCTCTGGACGTCACCCATGACACCAGCCACTTGGAGGCGAGATGCCAGAACCTTTTGGAAGTGGCGGAAGACCACCGACGAAATAGAAATTGGACGGTAGCCTCCAGGCCCACTTCCCCCTTTCTTTGGGATGAAAATTGTCCGGGCACGGGTCAACGCTTTCGGGGGTCTTCCAGATAGTAGCAACAGGTTGAGGATGAGCAGCTTAACATTCTTTGGAGCTTTATTCCAGCGTCGGGCAGAAATACCATCGGGTCCAGCAGAAGTGGAGTTTTTGACACGGCACTTATGTGCCTCGTCATGAAGCACCGGCGTGCACATGATGCTGCGTAAGGAGTCCCTGGTGGAAGCTGGGGGTACCACTGGCTCACGAGAGTTGTGGCTGGGAGCACTCATAAGTGGCTCCCAGTAATCCAAAAACTCCCGGAGGGGGGGCATTACTTGTTCTTCCCCAGCTCCCTCCAGTACCTCTGCAGCTGCACGACACACACACACACACACACACACACACACACACACACACACACACACACACACACACACACACACACACACACACACACACACACACACACACACACACACACACACACACACACACACACACACACACACACACACACACACACACACACACACACACACACACACACACACACACACACACACACACACACACACACACACACACACACACACACACACACACACACACACACACACACACACACACACTCACCATTAGATTTTATATATTATAATAGTATAGATGTCATCACACGTCACGTTTTTTTTACCTTGGTAATTTACCTTGGTAATATTTTTATACAGAACAGCATTGCCGAGTTTTCAATAGCGATGCTAAATTTTGGAAGTTTGAAGGTTGGTATGTGTACGCAAAACTCGTAGTTTGCGAATCTCGATAATATGAACTAGTGGGTCCCCGCTGAAGTTGAGTTGGGAACCACTGATCCACACCTTCATATATCCCAAGTTATCATGGTCCAAGTGTCATCAGAACCCCCCTATATATGGTATGCGATGAAGTAAATTGCAATCCAAATGTACCAATTGACCACTTGGCATTGATTTCAGAACGTGGTAATGGAGGTTCGAACGATCTAACCCTCCCCTCCCCCCTCCATCGTATCAACATCAGTATTCATAGACAGTACCTACCCCCAGGCCGAACAATACAAGAGAGGATGGATTTGCATTTTATGAATAATATTGTCGGACCTGCGACATCTTAAGCCGAATTCAAGTTCGAATGGGTATGAGGTTTTCTTGATTACATTCCACAAAACGGAGGTGTTTTTATGTAAAAACCAACAGCCAAATGTGTGCAAAAATACCAATACTTCATAGCGGCTGTTCCTAGTTTGGCTGAATTATTTTTAGTAATTTTTAGTGGTTAGAAGGTCCTAGTTTTAGGTTTCAATGATTGAGCTCTGCGTCACCTAGATAAGCTCTGTACCTAATTTTGCTCTTATTCAATTTAAGGTGCTGGAATTTGGGATGGACTCCCCTGGGTGTGGCAGATTATAATTATTCGAGTAATCACTCTAATCAGTTGAGTTGGCTCTATAGGACATAACGTTGCTGTTCAACGAGATGCTGAAATTCGGGATGTTCTTTCTGGTTCAGGATGGCCTTTTTGGATGTTGAAGATTATAAGTTTTACAAATTTTGGGCTTATAAACAGAATTTACTTCCGCCTGAAAAAAATAATGCCCTTCCTGTACTTAGGAATGTAAAGGCGCCAACCAAAAACGACTGAATCTGAAAAACGTCCAACTGTTAAAACGGCTCTAATGTTCTCGTCTTTTGACTTCGTTTGATATGGAGTTCAGAACGTGATAATGGATTTCATATGAGGAACACTATCTCTCACCCACTCATCAGTATTCAGAATGGGTAGGTATTCTCAAGGTTCGTTCTGAACAAGGGAGGATTTTACATGCATTAGAGAAGTTTTCTTCGTATTTCTCTCTCTTCGGACTAGTATTCACACTCCTTATTTGGATTCTGATACCGGAATTTTTGGGGGGCTTTGCTTGCAGATTTGATCACGTTGCGATCCCCCAATGCGCAAACTGACGGTTCTAGATTTGATTCTTGGTAGGAGCATATATTTACCACTCGTCACTTTTTTATCCATTGAATCAATTCGTACATTCCAGCATAAGTATTGTTCACGTATTCCCAACTCATTCCTTCCGGAAGACATTTGGTGTCGGTGACTACCTTCCGGAATGCCTATTTACAAATTTTTATTTCGAAAGAGTTTTTGTAAAACATGATTTTCATTCCAGAAATGAGAGCAAAGCGAACATCCAGATCATGAAACTCAAGCAGATAACATCTATATGTCCACATAGCAACTAGATTATTTTATTGGAAAGATCCATTTGAATATTTATTTACCAACCAATGTGGCCTGGAACTGGCTGCGCCGGCTGTGTAGGATTAATTCCCTTCCTATTGATTTTCTGTAGGGTATATGTACACTCCGAGTGTGGGAAATGCTAACAGAATTTTAATGTCAACCGGTAGTTGAATCCAATTGGAAACTGTAAATTATGGACTTCCTTCCTGGCTTCTTATAGTTATGGCAAAGATAATGTTAAAACTTTATATTGTTACCACCACTGGACGCAGTTATGCAACTATATCCCAAACGACATCAACCAAATTTTGGAAAATCGAGATTGAAGACTGTGACAGAGTTCCCGTCAGAATCCCAGAGAAAGCGCTGCCGTCGCTCCGTTGTTTCCCAACAGACGTCGCACGCCTGTGCTCGTGTTCTTGAAAGGCTGCGTTTGGCATTGGATGGGTGCTCCAAGAACTGGAAAACCAATCTACTCCGAACATAGCACATTCATGCTATTAGTAGGAGTGGTATCTCTCTCATAGGATACTGTAACTCTACTCTCCCTTTCGAGGATTTAGGGCCCAATCGCACCTCTGGGGGGCTACCTAAGTCATTGATATGGTAGCAGAGCGTGGTTTGGATTATGCACGGCTAACGCCTAGTAATCCGATCCAC
Organism: Adelphocoris suturalis; assembly: GCA_030762985.1. Taxonomy (NCBI): domain Eukaryota; kingdom Metazoa; phylum Arthropoda; class Insecta; order Hemiptera; family Miridae; genus Adelphocoris; species Adelphocoris suturalis. Next base: position 67,096,879 of record CM061042.1, on the reverse strand, counting down.
TATTTTTGGGGCGTTTATGTTTCAGAAGAAACATGGCCCGGGATTTCCAGAAGGAATTCCCAATATCATCCTTTGGTATATAAATAATTTCATTGGTCTTTGACTTATAATTTCTCAATTATTCCCTCTCTTATATTTTCAATTTTCATACCTATGTTATACCTGGCCTTTGCCATTTTTATTATTCTTTATACCCGGGCATGGTTCCCAATTATTCAAGGGCATTGTTCCCAATTATTATTTCCAGGGCTTAGTTCCCAATTTAAGTCCACGACGTTGGGCATATTAATTTATATCTCTTTTATTTTCCTAAAGGCCCTAACCCAACCAATCTACTCCGAACATAGCACATTGATGCTATTAGAAGGGGTGGGTATCTCTCTGACGGGATACTGTCATCCTCCTCTTCCTTTCGAGGATCTAGCACCCCATTGCACCTCTGGGGGGCGACCTAAATCCTCGATAAGACTTTGAGCAATGACACGTTACTGTAGCCTTCGGGGTGGGTCCAGGAAGTTGAAAATTCTCCACTGGCCTGTTTCGTAGTATGCTATCGATGATTGTTAAGATTTTTGCCCCCAAAAATGCTCTTTATGCAGATCAAGAGGTATGGCGCTTATCCGTTTTGTTGAACGTTGCAAATTAAATTTTGCAACAATGATGCAAATGTCAAAACCTCTCCAAACTGGCGTGCAGCCCATTGTTGCATTTTTAAAATTTAAATAAATTGTTACATGACTCATTGTTGCACATTGATTTTATCATTATACTATATAAACGCTCTATTCTATTAATGCGTGTAGCAAGAAACCAATGTCGAAAAAGTAGTATTCCCTGAAGTAGATCGTAGCTGTTACCTGTTAGGAATACGAACTTGCACTTGCAATGAAGTGAAGGGTGAATGTAATCATGGTATTTGGGGATGACTCAGCCGGTAAATCCAGCTGATTTAACGTATGGCAAATCGCAACAACAGACTAGGTGATAATCATGTAACTCATTTTGGGCCGTCGTTGTATAATAATTCAGAGGGGCTTCCATGTATATTGGAAAATGGAATTACTGACAAAGGGTTAACAACCAGTGTAACTGGCGCTTGGTCCATTGTAGCAAATTTGATTATTTCAAGTGGACATGGGCTATTGTTGCAAAAATTCGGAATGAAGATACAGCAAATGGCGCTTATCCTTTTTGGCCCTAGTTTCTATACAAATTAGTAGGGCACGCTAAAATTGTCAGAAAACGAATTTTTTTGACAAGATGATTCCAACTGTATCAAAAAATAGTTTTCGGCAAAAATGTCGCTTGAGCAGTTGTTGCAAACTGCTTCCAATTATTTCTGGAAGCACAACTAAATGTTGACAGAGTACCAGGATAGTACTGACGTCAGCACGGTAAACTGAGGGCTTTACTTCCGTTCCACCTGGAACCCACTAGGCATTTTAAGATTAGTTTAGTTTTCCCTTTTTCTTATTCTAAATAAGTCTCCCTTGTCCCACTCTAACGATCATAAATTTACTGGCCAAATAGATTTTTACAGAAACTGTAAAACTGTTTTCAGTTGAAGTTTTCGAGAGTTCATGAATGTTCAAGCTCAGCACTATAAATTGTGAATGTGAACACTGACTTTACCATCAGAAGAAAGGCTAAATTGTGATGAAGGATTGTAAATTGGGACACTAGGTGGGCCGCACTGTTCAAGAATAGCTTTGCCACAGGTCACAACGACACGGTCTACTATGGTTGAAACAGAAATTCAAATTCTATTGATAATCAAATTACTAATTGGCGCAATACTGAATGTTAGATATTTCTATACTATACTAAAATTCTATTGTTCAATAGACCAGCTTCTGGATGCAAGCCTCGATGTTGGCACAGACCGACTGAGGAAGAGTTCCTCAGTTCCTAATTCCTCCAGGGGTCGCTGGCCGAGACGGTACATACCTAAACTTGGTAAGCTGAGGCTGTGGGTTAGAATAACTCCTGGTACTATTTTTACATTGATATTTAGGTTACCTCTGAGGTCGTACCCCACTATCACCTTATTTCATAATTTTTGTTTGACGTTTCCTTCTATGTAAATTAAACATACTACCAACGCACTTAGAATGAGATTTCTCACCATCTTGCTTCCATAGTTAGTGTTCGGCAGAGGACATTAGTTATTAACCTCCACTGTAGGACACAAACCGTGAAAATTTATTTGTACTTAGAATAAACTTGTACCTGCATTCTTTCACGGTTAAATAGAAACTATTAGGTTTTTTGAGTACATGAATGTAGAGGTCAGAAACGTAAAGTTTGGATGCATATGTTGAAAATGCGTGTCTTGCTGAGATGAAGCTCGTCCTGTTTTGGGGAATGTGAAGATGTTAATGCCGACCCAAAAGTTTCGACTAATGTGCCACACAGAAACTTAGTCTCTTGACCCCGTTTGATATTGACTTCAAAATTTGATAATGTATTCCAAGTGGTGAACACCTTCCACTGCCCACACCAGAATCCGCAGAGTGAATAGGCTTGCACAGTGCAATATAGGCTGTACACAAGCCGCAATATCACAGCCTAAGATGGTCAAAAACAGCAATACTAAAATTCTATTGTTTAATAGAATGACTTCTGGATGCAAGCCTCAATGTTGGCACATACTGACTCAGGAAAAGTAGCCTCAGTTCATAATTCCTCCAGGGGTAACTGTGGCCGAGACTGTACATACGTAAACTTGGTAAGCTGTGGCTGTGGGTTAGAATAACTCCTGGTACTTTTTTTACATTTATGTTAGGTTACCTCTGAGGTCGTACCCCTCTATCACCTTCTTCCATAATTTTTGTTTGTCGTTTCCTTTTATGTAGATTAAATATACTACCAACGCACTTGAGTGAAATTTCTCTCCGTCTTGCTTCCATAGTTAGTGTTCGGCAGAGGACATTAGTTATTAACCTCCACGTGATAAATTTATTTCGAGTTAGAATAAATTGTACCTGCATTCCTTCACAGTTAAATAGACACTATGAGATTTTGTGAGTTCATAAATGTTCAGGTCAGCAACGTAAAGTTTGGATGCATACGTTGAAAATGTGTGTCTTGCTGAGATGAAGCTCAGCTCCTGTTTTGGGGAATGTGAAGATGTTAATGCCGACCCAAATGTCCCGACTAATGTGCCACCCAGGCTCTTAGCCTCTTGACCCCGTTTGACATTGATTTCAAAATGTGATAATGGATTTCAAATGGGAAACACCAGCCCGGGCCCACATCAGTATTCACCGGGGGGTTCTCTCGGGGCTCGCACTGTACAAGAGAGGCTTTGCCACGCACCGTCGCTTCGTCTTTCTCTCTCTCCCGGGCGGTGATAATGATGATGAAGATGGAGATGAAGCTTCGGGAGCAGACGGGATCAAGGGGGAAGGAGGCGCAGGGGTCCCCGGGATATGAAAGCTGCGGCGTAATGGCAGGACGCAATGACAATAGCTGCTTCTCCCGGTGGCTTAGTCCCCTTCCGTGCACCGCTACGTGACAGCCCGTCTCTGGTTGACCTCACGTAACCGCCATACACCTCTGCCACCGTCTTCTATCATCTTTTTCCGCCGTTTCCTCTATCTGCCACTAAATTAAACATACTACGCACTGTGAATGGGACTTCTTTCCACCTTGCTCCCATAATTTCCCACGTGCCCTTTTTTTCACAATCCTTCTCGCGTCGTCTCCGAAACGGGTGCCTATTATCGCCGTACTAAGAATAGATCCTGTGTCTGCATTTTTGGCCATATTAAGTTAATGGTACCCCCCCCCCCCCCCCCCCCCCGCCGCATCACAACGGGAAATGCCTCAAAAATGGCTTAAAACTATCGCACTAACTCCGTTTTGGTTCAATTTACTAATGAAACACCCGTAACTGGCCTTTTCTGGAGCAAACACCCGCATCTGGGCGTCAGATACGATTATTCTATTAGTATTCAGGTACATACGAATTGCGACACTCCAGATAAGAATTCATTTGTTAGTATTTTAGGACTCGTGGCGACTGATATGATTTTGGAATCAGAGGCCGATACTATTTTTCTTCCAAGTATTTTGATAATACGAATGTATTTTCTCTTGTCAGATCAGATTCGGTTTTCGGAGGTTGGCAACCACGGTTTTTTCTCCTAGTATCCTGCATATACGAGATTTTTTTTTCCGCCACGTAGAGCGGTACTAATGTTGTATTAGAAAAAACGTATCAATCTTATTGCTAAACAAAAACTCGTATGTTCACCAGATACGAGGAAATCGCCTAGAACGTATGTTCTACACCTTTTTTTTTTTACAACTTTCTGATCAAAATAATGTTTTTCAAGCTACAATACGCAATTCAGCGAGAAATTTCCTTTGGAATGAGTGATTTTGGAGCTCGAGACAACGTAAAACAGAGATATTATCAGGAAATTTCGGCTTAAAACCTAGAGACGCATTTTCCAAAAAGTAGGGATTGGTCAGATACGGGATCTATTCTTAGTACGGCAGTACTAATGTGTGCATAATGTTATCTTTGTACTGTGCTTTGATAAACACAATACACTGCAATGGGAACTTCATAACGAGTCATTTAATTCCAACATTCTAACATTATATACGATTATTATAAATTGTAGAACGACTATCAACAAATATGTACTTACCACATCTTTTGCTTATATGATTTTACCATATGAACACAAACTACTCCCTCTGGAATGCTACCAACCTCTTCCAAGTAGCTATAGTACAAGCCCCGCCTCGAAAAAACATTATTGATAGGAAGGTGAATAAGGACGAACCTAGAATTATCTGATGTATCTGCAGATTACCTGACAGGTATCTTCACTACAAATCCTCGTGTAGCAAACTAAGAACCTCTTGAAAAGAACCACCTGTTGTACCTGACCTTTTAGTTCCATTTGTGACTGTCAATGAAGTACAAGGAACAATCCAGAAGGAAATCAACCCCAAAATGTTCCAGTCATACCGCATGATCGTATGAGCAAATTTTGGTGAATTATCGTATTAAACTGATCTTAACTTAACTCAACTCTTAACTCAACTTAACTTATCGTTTTGCGAGCTAAGAAATTGTTGACTATTAATTTTACGGAAAACAAACTCGTTCTAAATATAATCTCGCGGTTCCAACGAAATTTCGTATTTCCAATTTTTTTTTAAAATCTATTTTCAGAAAATAATTTTGAAAATTGAGTAGAATTTTCAGCGCAATGTCGTGCATAATTTTTCTTAATATTCTAGTTCAATGTTGGTAAACTTTTTATAATAGGGTATACAATTAATTTGGCCTCAACACGGATTTCAATGAAATAAATTGGGGGAAAAAAAAATCTGCAAATTATTACACAAATGTTTATTATTTATGTATTAGATAGCCCTTCTACACAGATCATTGGTCTATAGTATTATTATCAAGCCCCATGTATATCTAGTAAATGATCAAAACTTGGCACAGCTCAGGACCCCTCAATTTTACGGTTTATAGTACATTGTATGTTGAAAAATTTTCTAAAAACGTCCAAATAATGAAACAAAGAACATAGTACAAAGGGTGGTTGAAAAGGAAAAAATTAGCCTCAAAGGCCCCATCAGCCATTATTATTTTTAAAAAATTTGGAGCCAGTGAAATAGCTTTATTTTTTACTAAAATTTGCCAAAACCTAAAGCACTAGGATACGTCTTGATTACCTGTATAATCCTGAAACATTTTTCCCCAATGATCATTGTCAACCTGGCAAATGTCATCATTGGGGATATTAAATGTTCTACGCTCGACAATTGTGGAAAATAGAAGAAGCAATCATGTCATCAACCACCTTTTAAGGCTCCGTGATCATTTCAACAAGGATGTTGCCCTGCTCCTTGGCGACATTGACACCGACGATCTGCTCAGGAGACTAAAAAGAACCAAACCTGACGAACTAATTCAAATCGTGTATAGTAGCATTATTGTGTAGTGCATTAAGATCCTTAAAAAACAATGACAAATATAATAATAATAATAATAAATACTAATATAAAAAATACACTTTTATGATTCAAGACAGTTTTGCGTTATATAGTTTGAATCACAACACGCCACCATCAGAGGGAAATTTCGATTAGCAAGCATTGTCTCAATTCAATTCAACAACACTGAATAGAGTATTCGTTCAGCATACTAATGATCAATAAAATTTAAACGTCACGCTTGGCGGATGGGTAATTGGTTCTTCTTGGCATCTCATTCACACAACACTGTTGGTTAGAATCTTGGATCCTGTATCTGGTAGTTCCAAGAAAGTGGTTACCTTTCGATTGCACATTCGAAGTTGGAGGGTCAGCTATTTGGCTCAATAGGTCTGTTATCTACTAGCGATAGCAAAAGCAAAACTGTAATTTCACAAATATTGACAAATTTCAGAAAGCTATTGTGCGTCAAAAGCAAAATCCTTTTTTGTGTGCACTTCCCCGATGAAGAGGTATGATTGTCCTACATCCTGCGTTGCTTCTGTATGTTGAACATTCTTTTCGCATTAGATGATTTTTCTTCGAACCTGTGCTTTAAATTAACGTAGTTGTTAACATTCAGAATCCTCAAAACACATTTTCGAGGAAAACGTACCTTAATTCAAGATTCAGACTATGATGGTTCTATTGAACTTGCTATTATGCAAAATTAAACTTTAAGTATTTGAGGCACTTAATTACCTCACCAAAACATGATAAACAATTGCCAGTCTTCGGCTAATCTTGGCCTCTGTATTACCAAAACGCATTTCTCAAACAGTTCATCAGTCTTCAGACTTGAATAAACGAAGGATTACAAAAAACAATAAGCTCGACCAAAAGGATCTAGATTCACACAACAAAGTGGTTTATTGAAAGCTTGATAGGACGGTAGTTGGATTGGAATCGTCCGAAGAGGGTGGAGGAGTCACGTGGTAATGACGATTCGAAAGCATTGGTTCTTTTCCGAAAATGGAAGGGTTCTTCTCCTTTATTTGAGCAAGCAATTCGTTTTATATTCATTCTAATATCAGCCATTGTATAATTTCGTAGTGTCGAGATAAAATCTTCCAGAAACACATAATTCACTCCTCAAAAGTATTCAGATCGGTACATGAACTACATATTGATAGAACGTTATTCAAAACTTTTGAACAGAAATAAGTTCATTTGAAAATCATACTTCTAGCTCCGTTCTGAGAATATGCATACAACATTGTCGAATATTCGTGCATCACATGAATTTATTTTTCGGCTGGCACATCAAAGGACGTTGGACTAAGGTTTGGGACCTAAGCTCCCAGGTTGGGTTTGGGCTGTCTGATCAATTTTCTCCCTCGCTTACCACTTTGCCACGAAACCAAGTTGATTCGTTTTGGAAATAGCTTCCGTTTTCTGAATAAAACGCTTTACATCCGTCACATTGCGTGACCTATAGATCGCAGTTACTTTTCTCTCCTCCCGAAACGAGTTTGGATTCGGCAGAGGGATCCAGGCTGTACATGCAGTTGATGCCAGCCATTTCAATGATCAATCGTTACGGAGGACAAAGCGTTATTCAGCGAAAGGTATACAGGGCCCTAGTCGAAACCCCGTTTTCCTCCTCATCCCTTCCACGCTACACACCGTTAGGTCGGAATCAATCTCGCATCATAAATTACCACCCGCCGCTCCACATCCATATCTGTCACGGGCAACCTTAAGGATTGCAAATAAATAGCATCAATTGAATAACATCTTACGATTGAAAAGAATTTGTTGGTTGGGTTGGATGGGTTTCAGTGGGAAGAGTTGGCAGTGAGCCACAGCTCATATATTGAACGGTGTAGAGGGCGGATTGTCGCCTAATACAGGAACGGGTGCTTCTAGTTTTGTTGAACTATCTTTCAGCAGAATTCGGAAAATGTTAAGTCTCCGCTGATGTCCGTATATTAAATGACTCACTTTGTCTTTCAATGACGGTTCCTTTATCGACCCATTCAGTAAAAATTTCGTCAATATGATACTCATGGGCATTGACCTTACAGTAAAAGTGTAGATGTACCATCAGAATTGAATAAAACAAAATGAGAAAAACAATCCACATCATCAGCTTGGTCCCCATCGTAATAATTATGGGTACAGAAGATTTATGTCTTGGCACGCAGTCAAGACCGCATATCGAGCGGAGTTGGTCCTCATACCAGCTGCGCAAAATGGTGCATCAATTGCAGCATTGCTTGAATCCGTTTAATATTCTCTTTGGTCAAAGGAAATGAGCCCTTGATAATATCAGCGCCTTCATCCTCACGGATAAAATTTTGTTTATGAAACTTTATTGAGTTTTGATGTGCACATGTATTTTTGTATGTGGTTGATTAATTTTGAACAAATCAACTGATCACGATATGCACATTACACATACTTTATGTAATTCGATTTTGAAGTTCCAGAGATACGTTTGTCGTTGGAACTAAACCTTCTCCGAGGAAAATATCCTTGATCGTATTATTCAGATTTAATGATCTGCCATACACTTACCGCTGAAAAATATATTTCGGAAAACGATTGCGCATGCGCGAAACTAATTTCGTTCAAAACAGGCAAAACCCCGAGTCTAATGGGACGATTTTGATGACATTTTCAGGGATTGTGTGGGATTGTATGGTCCCCCCGATAACTTTCTTATTATCTATTAGTCCGATTTCATTCAAACTCGTAAAGTAGATGTGTATAAGTTTAAAAAAAAAAAAAAAAAAAAAAAAAAGCCCTAAGAATTATATTGCGATTGGTGGAGTAATAACTGTAGCGCTCGCTAAGTTGATCGACACAGACCATACTCCGAGACTAATGGATCGATTTTTATGAACATTTCAAGGATTATGCGGTTTAGCTCCTAGACGTTCCCATAAATTTCATTGCCGTTAGATAGATTGATAGTAGTCTGTGCGCAAGAGCAAACATTAATTTTTCTTTTTTTTAAAGCCGACTTATTAATCATTTCGAGTTGTACTTTGTTCTTCAACTAATTCTATACGTCCATGTTACAATATGGGAGGATGCTGTACTGACTACCCAACTTGACAAACGTTTTAAATCATTTTTACGTAAAATTTGATCTGAAGTAATAAATGGGGGATTACCATTTAAAATAACATAGTTTTGTGCGCATGCGCACGTGGAAAAATAAATGATACTTAAAGGGGGTAAAATTTGAATTTTTCTTGTAACCCTTTTACTAAGGCAGTTAGGAGGTCGATGTACATTATCTGGGACATAATGCATACAAAGTTCACTTAAAATAGTTATATCATCTATTTAGAAGACATGTGATCGTTCCTCATTCGCTAACAAGTTTTCGGAGCTCCGCATATTCAACGATACTATATGGAGCAAGCAAGCCAAATACAACTGCCAACCCTATTTTAGGAATGATGTTGAAATCAATCTTCCTCAGATAGTAAATTCGTTTTCATTATTCATCTCAGGATCAGAATCGCATTTCGCACAACCTCCCAACCTGCTCTCATTACATGAACAGCCTTGTTAAAATTCCGCATAACAGTCCTGACTGGCAGCCGCCAAGTCTCTGTTACGGTTCTCTAAAATGGGAATGGGGTTTGAACATCAGGCTAAGGTGAAACCGTTCCTTGAAGCCATTCCCCCCACTAAGTCCTTCCTCCAGTATCAGATTACACGGTATACAAATCCGAATTCCCTCTTAGTTAAGGGTAACGTTAAGAGGATTTGAGGAAAGACCGCGCCGCTTTTCTCCTTGTTCTCTCATTTCAAGCGGAGCCCCGCGTAATGAAGCATTTTTGGCTCGAATCCCAGTCAGCAGCAATCCCCGCTACAGTTTGATAAATAACGCACACAAATCTCAAACAAGGGATTGGTTAATTCCAGCCAAACGTGGGGATCTGTAAGGTAAAACTCATTGTTGGCGTGGACGTAACGGTCCATTTAACAGAGATATGGTGGTTACTTATATACATACAATAATGACTTCTTCGTTGCATATTAAATATTACAATAGGTAATATTACTTCATCGATCATAAATATCATTATTGTAAATCAGTTCTTGAACCCAGTTAAGTTGGTATGGGAACTAATGATCAACCGCATGACGTCATTAAATACACCTCACATGAATTTTTTTTTTGCCGTTGACGATTTGTTTGAGCACTTATGACGTCATCTAGATTACGTCAGCTCAGATACGAGCGGGAAAAAAGTTCATTTCATGCGATGCTTGGATATTTTACAGAAGGGGTTCAACCTTTTCGAATTGCCAGACGACTAATAAGGACCAAAAGTTTTCGCGTACCTCCTGATGTTGTTTAAAAGTAGTTACTAATATAGGAGTCACTTAGTAGGTACTATATGTTAGTCGCGAAGGTTTCGAAGTATACTCATTCAAAATTTCCAACAAAAACTTTTCAATGTGATAGTTAGGCTTGCATGTTTTTGACCACTGATCGATGAGGAGATAACGCTTATGGCAACTGCCATTCGTAGTTTTACCAGCTCCGTGCGCGAGAACAAACATGAAACTCTTTGATTGAATAGATTGGTAGTAGAGAACAAAGTGAAATGTTTCAGTACAATAGCTCAAAATTTGAGGACTAGTTTTGTTACGACAAAGCACTTTTGCACCGGAACTTTCCGGTTTCCGAAACAGTGAAGTTATCCTAGCAGTTCCAGTCGTTTCGTGAATCTATCAGTTGATCTTGCTCCATGTGGTATAGGTGACTAACCTGCTAACTACAGATTACAATTAAATGTGTTGGACTTTAAGATGCCGTTTATCAATCTTGAAATTACTGTAAAAAATCAGAATTTACCACGGGGAAAACAAGGGTGCTACAACCTAAAACAACAGAAATTTATATTCCCACTAAATTAGGTTGAACACTGAACAGTTGTTTCCATAGAAACTGCCAGGCCTCAGCTTTCAGGCACATTTTTCTTCCATAACCTCTTCGTTTTGCATCGTTGTATCAATAGTGAACCCTTTCGTGAATCGCTGAAGTTATGTGTTAATTTTTTTCTACAAAAATGATGAAAGACATTCCAGTTTTCAACTTTAGAATGAACTCATGACGTCCATTGCAACGTTACTGTTCTTTCCCTACATTTTTATTAATTAAATCAGCGTACCTAGACTATTTATTTTTTTACACCCTTCCTATGAATTTCATATAACCCTCCCCCCTTTCTCACCCACCCCCTTTTAATGCTGCACATCAAACTTTTCTGCAGTTACAGAAAATGTTTTATTGGCTAACTACAAAGCTTCCTCATTGGCATTCGGGGCGTTGGGAAAGTGAAAAGTGCGTAGGTACCTACCTCCTTGTACCTACAGAGAACGACGCACATTGGGAGGGTCGGTACGTAGAACCTTCCTTAATCAACCCCTTAACACACTGTAACCTTTGTCTTTCTGCCTAAGATGAATATTCACCTCACACCTGTGATGAGGTTTTATATTGGCACATGCGCAGTACCTATTAATGATGCAGTCATGTTGAAATTGATATAAGATGATCAAATTGTCATCCCCAAACAATTAAGATCAATTTAGGGATTGCCATCCCCAAATTCAAGCGAGATCGAACGACTAGCGTGTGAGAAAATGATGCTGGGTAGAATTTATGTTTGCGCATGCGCAGAGTGAGGTACCTATCGTGTCAAGAACGATGAATCTGATAGGGGACCGTCTACCCCTTAGCCCGCACGTTCCCTGAAAATTTCATCCAAATCGGATGAAAACGGTGGAAAATAAGCTTGTTACAAGGATTTGCGGACACAAGACAGACAGACAGACACGGAACCAAAGTTGTTCAGAATGGTCTAAAACGTAAAATGAGAGTGGAAAATTTGATTTTGGAGACCAAAAATTATCTTTCTCCCGAAAGTGAAAACAATGCTTCCGCTACCTTTAGGTAGACTCGGAAGCAAAAAGATTAATCTGTCATCAAAATTTCTTGCTGTTGAAGTAATAAATGATGGGTTACGGTGTTGTTATATTCTGGTCGAAAATATATTAGGTGTATTGTTTTGGTGCAACGCAGCCGTTACTGCTCAATGACAATGAAAATTTTGCAATGCAATTGTGCAGCCCGAGCTTACAACTCCCGAAGCAGCGCTGTGTGAAGGGAGCGAGGCCAGATGTGACGAGTATCAACTGCCGCATACATAAAACGGAAAAAGTAAGGGTGACGGTGGACGTTACATACAGAAATTCCGACTCACTAGCTCACCATGGGGAATTCAGGGGAGCCTCAAAGCGAATACGAATGGCCTGCATCACGTAATATCGTGAATATTGTAGAAGGGAGGCATAAAGGAAAATTGCTGAGACGAGGGAAAGGAGTGAAGTAGTGGCGTTGCCTGGTGATACAATATGCGTGAAGAAGGCCTATCTAGATGACCTTCCTTCTTCCGGCAATGTAATGAAGCTGCTTCCCACCAACGACGTGTAGTGCGCCCATTATTGCGAGCAGTAAATCCTCAGCTTATCCTTAACATTTGGCCATTAAAGTTTCGGTCAGCCTTCCTTAAAAATTACACCTATCCCTAAATTTGACTTTTAATTATTAGAAAGTGGCTGTGATGAAAGCGTTTATGTGGTTATTACCTCGGTAAGAGTGTTTGTGATGCGGCGTGAAATTATCAGTAAATCTCGTTGCATAATTAATAGGATCTTACATCACTATCACGTGTATGCAGAGTGTCCAGGTGGTATGGGGGAACAACCGGGCACTATGAGGGAGAAGGGAAGGTAGAATAAAACTAGTCATTAAAATATCATACAGTCATAAGTTAAAGCATGCACAATTTATCATTGATATGCAATTTCTTTATAAACCATTTTATTACCTTGAAAAATAATACATTATGGTTACATTATCGATATGTTCCAATAATTACCACATGTCGGCTATATTGGGTGGACTCAGATAGGTTTTGTATGGTGAATGGTTTATTATTGTTTTGTATGGTGTATGGTTTAATTTGATGGCGAAAGGAGTTGGTCTATGACACTAACAGAAGGTAATATAATGCTTCCCCACCTTGTCCAAGTTGTATTAGTTTCATAGTTTCAACAACATAACAGCAGCTACCAACGGTAGGTATTTACATTCAAATGGTTACTGCCTGAAAGGGCAAAATATCGGTAAGGGGACAAACCACGGAGAACGAGAATATTCACTGGTAAACCACTATAAATCGTGAACCGCTGTGAACGGTGAACCACCATAAACAGCGGTAGAAGCTCTTTAGCTAGTTTTGTTCCTGTTCCACTCAAGATGCTGAACTTTTGAACGGGGCTTCTCAGGGTGTGATAAACTAAAATTTCAACTTGGTGGGTCATCCTGATCAGCAAGATGAGCTCAGTAGCTGAATTCGTACATATTCACCAAATGGTGCTGAAATGCTGTTCTCTGTAGCTAATTTCGTTCATAATTCAACTCAAGATGGAGAACTTTTGAACAGAGTCCTTCTGGGTGTAGTACTGATAGTAGGACTCGTATAATCACAAGTGGTAAACTACTGTAATCAACTAACTGAGCTGTGTAGAAGATTGGACTGTGCTATTGGACTGGATGCAGCCACAATGTGCCACAGAGAAGTGAAACAGGAGAGTTTATCATAATTGGAACCGCGGACGCATCGAATAAAACTATCACACTTCTAAATTACTTTTTTACCGATCTGTTTATATTGACTTTTGAGCTTCTCGAAATGTTACAATATAGATCTACCTATTGATCTATACGCGTCCACAGATGTTTTCTATGCCGAACACTGAGAAAAGGATGAAAGGGACCGATCATTATTTGAATTCACATCGAGGAGACTCGAATATCAAAGTCAATCGAATGATCCTCTCTAATGCAAATCTGAGGGTTGAGTTCTGTTATATTGAATGTCTGATGACTACAATTGAGAGAATGAAGATTTAACGCTTTTCATCGGCGTTAGATCAAGAGCTGAGTATTGTATTAACTAATGATACAATGTGACTTAATACATGATAATTCCAATCTCGACTTACTTTACTCAACTCATCTTCTCCATCCGAGCACTGAATCATTGACATTAATTTTGTTCCCAGTGGGAGTCATTCGGCGCATTTCGAAGGCCGAATAATATATGGCCGAATAATGTCTGTTTCTGTAATGTGATTGTTTATTTTCTGTATTCAATCTTCTACTGCACGTGATGCCGCATCTGTACTGGGTTGAATCCACTTTTTGCTGTTCGTAAACGATGTCAAAATTTTCTCTGAATTAAATAAATGATCAGATTGAATGTCATAACTACAGAACCAAATATTGCTGATATCTGTTCATCAGTAGCATGAATAGCGGAACATAAAACATTAATTCCGATAGTGCAGTAAAAATAATTGAGCTTTTGAAACAGATGGCAGCATATCAAGTTCGGATCAACCAAAAAACAACGGTGGCTGCAGTATCAGCTGAATCAATATTGAAATGTAAGGATAAGCATGTAGCAAAGTCGAGATCTTGCATCGAATAAATACGGCTATCATGAAAGTTCTATGGACCTTATCTTCCCTGCTTTTAAATTGAATGTTATTAAGGCTTCATCTTCTTTATGGTATTTGGGCAGGCATAATACATGCATAAATAGTTAAAACGAGGAAACAGAATATGATCTAGCCGATCTAGCGAAAGTTCAGCCTGCTCGTCAATGTCAATGACTGTTTGAAATTCACACCCATGTTGACGATTTTTCTTTTGTGTACATAAACGCTTCTGATGCGCAAACATTTGGTCGTACGATAGCTTGGGTGTCTCATCCGATTCATCAAACTAATTTCCATATAAATCAAACAAAAAACAAGTTGTACGGGTTTGTTGTTATTTATTTAATTTATTTTTTTTAAAGCAACAAACACCTTGATACGATTCCTTGATCGAGATTCCGATTTTTCAGTGTTTCACCATTGAATTTTACCTTTTTAAGGTTCAATGTGTGAAGGATATGGTTCCTCGTTCTCGATTCTTGAATATGCTGTATCTGAGGATATGGCTGACGGTTTATCCAACCAACAGGACGACCTCTGGGTGTAGCAGGTTAATCGCCTCCCACCTTTGATGGAGGAACTCTCTCGCTCTTTCCATCACCACTCTGTTACATGTTAGCAGAGCTCGGTTTCGAGCCATCCCTCGCCCCCACCCTGCCCTCACCCTACCCATCACCAATAGGCAAAATGGGGAAATAACCCATAAAACTTGAAAACTCAAATACTAAAAAACATGCCCCTGCCCTGCCTAATTGGAGCCCCCCTCCCACTCTGCCACGCCGCCCTCCCCACTGCTTCTTGAAATCCCCCGGGAGTGTGATGGATAGGAGTGGTTCCTCCTTCTCGATTCTTGAATATGCTGCCTGACGATTTATACAACCAACACGACGACCTCTGGGTGTAGCAGGTTAATCGCCTCTCACCTTTGAAGGAGGAACTCTCTCTTTCCATCACCTATCATTTTTACGAATGAGAGTACACATAATGCCAAAAATTCAAGCTCAACTAGGCTCCAAACGTTGACCTATCTTTCATGATTTGGTTCATTAGGCAAAGTGGTTACGGAGAAAAGCTCCAGACGACCATAGAATGTGTTATCCTGCTCGTTTTGAAACGGAATTTGAGAGGGGGTGTAGTTTTTTATTTTTTTACCCTTTATTTATTCACTGAAAACTAATTTAAATAAAACAAAATATGCTGTACAGCATGTCTCTGATCCAATTAAGCTCACCAGAACACGCACTGCATTCTCAGATCGTTTATAATGGTCAATTAGCCGTTTGGGAAAGTACCTCAATTCAAATACTATTACATTTTTAAGCTGCACGGGTTAGGCGTTGCAATGAACCGTTTCTCATGCGATTAGCGAAGATAAGCAACGTCGAGCGTGGTGAGTTCTTGAATGGGTGACCGCCCAGGCAAGGGTCAGACGTCCAAGTCATTTTCACGCTTCTGTACGGCGAACCCCTCTCCACTCAAGGGGCGAGAAAATGATTAGCTTTGAGCGAAAATCATCAGAACGAATTCTGATCCTCTTTGGAAGATAGCTGATGACGTCAGCGACACCCGAGTCAGTCGGACAAAAAGCCCCAACCTGGAATGGTTAAAAAAAAAAAAAAAAAAAAAAAAAAAAACGGAAGTTAGTGAAAAATGTCTATTTCCATGAAATATAAAGAGTTACAATGTTAACATTATAACATAACATTATAACATTGTAGCTCTTAATATTTCGTGGAAATATACATTTTTCACTAACTTCCGTTTTGAAATGGGTTTCCACAACTTCGTCGCGAGTGATTTAGTTCGTATTGGAATGGTTGTATACGATTACATTTGTATGACATCAATAAGTTTTTTATTCAGATACTTGGCTTTTTCTTCTATGATTCAGCTGGTAACCTGAGCAAATGTCCTATCATAATATTTAATTTCTGCCCGAAACAATGAAACCAATACTACTTGGTTTTTACAAGGTAGGATAGCGGTGTTATATTATCCGCTGTGAGTATCGTAATCTACACCTTTCACTTTCAAATTATCTTTTTATTCAGTTATAAAATTAAACGAATGGGTACGTTATTACTCTTCGTAACTTTCCGTCAATTTCACTCGGTTTTTCGTCAATATAAATACGGAGATGCAGGAGACTAATCCCTTCGAACACAAGGTAAATACGCTTGGATTCGCGTACGTAGAACCACTCAATAACATTACAGACCCTAATGAGTTGAGAAGTTTACTGGAACATGAAATTATAGTATCATAGAAATAACTTTGGCATAACTCAAGCGTTGCCATCTCGAAAATTAGCGGTTTAGAAACAGCACTCAAGGAAGTATGCAAATTGCTGCATACCTTGTTGATTACTCCTCAGTTTGAAGTTGAGGGGCAGCAACTTTGCTGAGGATTCATGCTAAATATCGGCCGTGCTTGAGCCAATTAAAGTTATCCTTCCTGCCACCTCGTTTCTAATAGGTGAGTTTCCATTACGGTTCACAGAAATTTTCACTCAGATGCTTTGACTACGCAGAAAAGTCCTTTGAACGAAATAAGTTAAGGCTAAAGTCTAATTATTACTAAAAAGATTGACCAACAAAGAGTGAGTATGTGAAATCAGTTCTTGAGCACATTTAATACTACGAATGGAGTCATTAAACGCAATTAGAATGTTAGAAATAAACATTGATGGATATGTGAAACGACGAATATTTTCCCATATAAAACCCGTGATTTAATTATGTTAAAAAAAAAAAGAAATAAAATAGAAGGGGTAATTTACCTAAAAGTTGAAGCATTATTCATGAATACGATATAAATCTAATATATAAAATTCTCGTGTCACAGTTTTTGTTGCCATACTCCTCCGAAACGGCTTGACCGATTTTGATGAAATTTTTTGTGCTTATCCGGTATCTATGAGAATCGGCCAACATCTATTTTTCATCCCCCTAAATGTTAGGGGTAGTCCACCCCTAAATTTTTTTTTATTTTTTAGACAACATTTTTAATTTCTATTTTAATTAACGTCTGCCAAGTTGGGTGGGCAGTATAACTCCTCAAGCGAGCGAAGCGAGCAGCATCCCCAACAGAAGTTAAACCTACCCTTAGAGATCTACCGTTTGCGAGCGAAGCGAGCAACATCCCCCACATGTTTCAATTGTAATACATCCCATGTATACAGCCACACTTTGCGAGCGAAGCGAGCAACATTCCCTACATACCACACTTTGCGAGCGAAGCGAGCAACATTCCCTATATGCCACACTTTGCGAGCGAAGCGAGCAATTTAATGGGGGGTCCGGGGGCCTTGCCCCCCGGCTGGACGTGGAGGCGAGCGGAGCGAGCCGGAGCGGCTAGTATCTACATAAATATTCAAATAACGATAACGCTTAAAATATCTATTTTTATTGTATACCATATTACGTATATCTTATAACATGTTTTTCAATCTCGAAACCGGAGGATTCTCCATGATGAATCTTTATGACTTTTGAATGTTGTCTTGGAGCAGATGGAAGTTAGGGGACACTACCCACAAAAACTACCCAAAAAAAAAAAAGATCTGGTAAGATTCGCAAACGTCCAATACTTTTGTCATAGAATCTCGAAGATTGAAATTCATGTTTACGGAAAATACTTATAAATATTGAAAGTAGGGCTATAAACTAGGAATCCGAATAATTTCTTCAACTGCTGATTAACGATTTCACATCGGCTCATATTTTTGTGAGTTTTTGAAATGAGTGTTTTGATGAGTTCAGTAATACTATGTATTACTAGTAAAAATAAATTAGCACAGTTTTGCAAACAAGGAAAGTTAACAATTTTAAAATCTTGCCAATTATTACACAAGAGGTTACTATTGCTGTATTAGACAGAACTTCTGCGGAGATAAATCAATGATCAAACGCGCTAAATCGACAATTAAATCAAACCATTCGAATTAAGTGGTTGGCGTCCCAATCAGCGATTATTACCAGTCATTTCATCATGTTCTTTCCTACCTATTTCCTACGTTTTCCTATGTTCACGAAAATGGGCCACTGAGGATTGATTAGAGCATCAGTGTTTAAGGACGAATTTGACGAGAATGTTGAGACAATCTACCATTTGTCATGATCTAAATTCTTGGGCTTCTGTAGTATGTTTCAACCTTTTGATGTAATTTTGGAACTCAGGTGAAATTAGTAGAACAAGATTTCAATCACCGGGATAATTCATTACGCTTTTCTTCATGTCGCTCCAAAAGAAAGGTAATTAGGGGGGTTTTTGAATTACTGAGTTTTTGAAGATACTCAATTGCCACATGTAGTACATGATTTTGGAGTATTTTTTTCGTGCTACACCTCGAAATGATGTTCGTTTATTGATATTTGCAACAACAACTTGGGAAAACGCAAAATTGACCAGAGTCACACATTTCCACAAAGCACAAAGAGTACTAAAATGTAGGTTTTTCGGTGTTTTCCCAGGTTGGTGTTGCAAATATCAATAAATGATCATAATTACGAGGTTCAACACGGAAAAATACTCCAAAATCACGTATTGCTGTATTCATACTGAGTTCAAAAACTCAGTTATTGCACTTTTAGAGCGGAAATGCGCACTTTTGGAGCAAAATAGTGCCCGTTTCCGCGCAACTAAAAAATTAAGTGATGGTTCATTTCTTCATGAAATTTCACGTAGAATTCAGATCTGCAATCAGAAATGGGGGTTCTCAGTTCTATAACAATGTTGATGTCAATAGCGAACGTTTGCGCAAGTGCGCAATGCGCAATTTTGTTTTTCTTCAATTATGAAGAATAGCGTTGGTCTGATTTTTTTTTGGTCACAATTAGAGAAAATAAGGGTGGGGGGAGCGTAGTTACTGGGACACCCTGTATATACCTACATCCGCCCGCACACCAATCTTCGCGAGTGAGTAATAAAATAAAAAAGCACTTTTGGAACTCTCGGAGCCGCACGCAGCCATAAAATTGGAGAATGTACCCCTTGTTGACCAATTACTCGGGGAAGCCCGACGGTAAAGCTGAATCGGAAGTGAGACATAAATGTCACTGCCAGCAACCAGTAAAAAGTGGACTTAAATTACTAACTTCTCCCCTTACATTGTGTTAGAAGAAATACCTAGGTTACCTACCGAGTTCGGGTTGACGTGTTTAAGAAATATATTGAGTTCATTCTAAATGTTACATGACTGGTTGATAGATATATATAAAATTGATATTATACCTTTTATACTGATGTTTCTGTTTTCAGTCAGAAATCGCCTAGAAAGTTTCAACGAGGAAACTGAACGGAATGAACCTAATCAGCCAAGTCATGGTTCCAAAGAACGCTATGAGATTGACAGTTTTGTTGTTAATTTTGTCTTGATTTCCACACCTAACCAGTCGTGAGGGTTTTATTTTCTAATCATTCGAAATGCAAACAAACAAAAGTTCCAGTAATGCAGAACAATCGTAAAAGCGAATTTTCGTAAATTATCGTACTATATTATGTTACATTGTTTTGCAAATTAAGGACTTTGAGGGAAAAGAAATTGTTAACTATCAATATCATGGCAAACAACTCATTCTGAATAATATTCAGGGATTCAAAATGAGATTTTGGATTTAAAAAAAAAAATTTTATCGATTTTTTTCTGCATATTTTAATGAAATTTAAGTACATTTTTCAGTATGGTTTTGCACATAAATTTATAAATTTTTAATATTCTATTTTATTGTTAATAAAGATTATTTGCACAATATTCTGCTAAAAAAATATAAACTTAATAATTTTTAGCCGTTTTTTGCTATTTTTAGTGATTTTTCCAGTACTTCTTGAAATTCGACCAATTTAATGAGCTCAAAAAATGCTGGCCAACGAACTCGTCCTTTCGTTTGAAAAGCTTGATTTTTTGGTGCAAGAACGGAATTTTTGTCTCAATCCTAAAGTGAATTATCGTCTGGAAGGACACATATAAATAAATAAATAAATATATATATATATATATATATATATATATATATATGCCAAATATATATCATAAGTATATATTATATATAATCATGGCGCTTCGCGCCTCGCAGGGGGGCTTCGCCTCCCTGGACCTCCCGCATAATTCAACTTTTGATGACTTTTGGCATTAAACTCTTGTAAAAAATTAGGCCCAGCGACCACAAGAGATCGCTTCACCAATCGGGAAAAGCCCATAGCAACGTGTTAGGTGCCTACGATCCTCCAGAACTGAATATTAGACGTTGAAGCGATATCCAAAGTTACAAAAATTCCTTGCCAACGTTGCCAACTGCCCAAATTAATCATTTTCTCTCGTAGTTTTGAAAAAGGCATATATATATATATATATATATATATATATATATATATATATATATATATATATATATATATATATATTAATATACATGAAATACACTCTAGGATTCGTTTCAGAAGGCCTCAAAACGGATTTCATTGAAGAAATTGTTCAATAATTTCGATTTTAAAGTTTTCCGGGCCATTGCAATAGTTCATTTGCTACAAAAATGTGCTAAAAACTATCCTCTCATACAAACGATTTTGAAACATTGATTCTTAAAATTTAACTCTGAAATTTTCCTCTTGGGGCAGATAGAAAGTGATTCAATATTTGAGGCACGTCTCTTGGCAATTCATTCTTTTGAAGAGTAATTTTCATTTTGATTTTTAATCTATGGGGAAAGATTCAAGAGAGTTTTGAATTTTGAAAATCTATGTACCTACCATGAAACGTAAGCCTGATTTACCTGCTGAGCTACCTTTTCAAAACATCCACTAGGGGGCACTGGCGTCATCATCATTCATTCTCGCGCCAGGAACCCGACCTGTATTAGGTATGTTGGGTGTCACACATAAGGGTAGGAGGGTCGCCCTTGACTCAAGACCCGAGAGGGAACAGGAAAATTACGCGTAAGTAAAATCCCTACACTTTGCCATAGTGTTAGGCTTACTGCAATGGGGTTCAAAATCAATTGATTTGCGAACTCCTTCCTTAGTCCTCACTATCGTCTTGAGAATTGAGAATATGTCTTTAGATTGACTACCTTCTAAGACGAGCCGTTTACTCAAAACAAGTAGATCAGTGCTCACGAAGTAAGCCGCATGATAGCTTTTTCTTGTAAGTAGATCCGCCTGAAATAGACGGTAGACGCTTTCTGCAAATGGTTTTGGAGCTCACTCAGCTGATTGATGGCCTCTAATGCGTCTTCAGTATTCTCCCTTGAGCCTCCCTATCGAATTTCAGCTTCCTCCGTTGAATAGTAGACAAAATGGCTTTGTAGCTCAATCAGCTAACGAATGACCTCTCAGTCGTCTTCAGCATTCTCCCTTCACCCTACCTTTCAAATTTCAGCTTCCTGCGTCGAATAAGAGATGAAATGGCTTTGGAGTTCACTCCGCTGATCAACGACCCCTCATGTGTCAGCGGCCCCTGATAGATCTTTACCCTCGCCATGTTACAAATTCCATCCATACCAAGTTTCATCTAAATCCGACGTCGTCGGGAAGTGGCATTTAAAACGGTTTTAAGAGGACATACATGCATACATCAACGGAAAAAGTGAGCACAAGAGCTCATTTCCTATTTAAAAGAAATTGCGCTAAAAAGTGTCACATCAGTGATTTAACATAGTTTTCCATCCACCATGATTCACACGAGCTCGTTTCGTTTCATGTACCGAGGTATAGGACAATGGGTCAAAATAGACAAAAACGTGCCACTGTAAATAATATAACACAATATCTAAACTGATCCGATGAATATATAGAAATACCGAATAAAATCTGCATTTGTTGGACATTTTGAGACTGAAGCGCTCGATGAGACTTTAGAATTGGAGTCTGAGAGATAGGAAGCAACGTCAATTGTCAAGAATGAACAATGGCGGCACAAAGCTGTATCGGCGGAGGGTTTGACGCGATAGGGTAGACAAAGGATGGGACGAGCGGGGTGATAAGACGCTAATTTTCTACTCCTTGAGACGTCAACTGGAGGACGCCTCCCGCTCTCCTGACTTGGTGAATGACAGCGATCAGTGAGATAGGAGAAACTTCTATCAAAGCGATCACCAAGCTCTGCATCGTGGCCATATTAGAAAGCCAGAGTATATTGATGCCTGCCATATGAATAGATTTATATCTACTAATCACGTTTGATGCTTCGTGATGTACATCATTTACTAATTTATGTTGAGACGTTGACTAAACTTCCATAACCGTCACTGAATGTGATTTATAAATTACTAATGCCATTATATTGATGAGTTGCTATCTTATCAATTCAAATCCTATCGAAATATTACGGCGTAATAGTTACAGATATATTTGACGCGCAATTCATCATTTTTCACAAACTGAAGCAAAGTATAAGAGAACATATCTGCAAACCGGGTCATGAAGCCGAGATTAACCTTTGAGCCGTACACCGGTAAATAATACCGGGGTTCCCGCCTTCCCTACCCCTCTTCACCCCTCCACCATGATTTGGAGTATTCTTCTCCTCAGTACCATCCTGGTTGTCAGCGTATTGTGAGTACCAGTGTTTTTCTGCTCTTTGTTCATAAAGCTAACCTTGCAGCGTAGGTATGAAATACAGGGGTGTACATTGAATGTTTCTTTCTTTCACCGGTAAAATCTACCGCAGTGTACTGTGAAAGTGGTCTGAAAGTGGTGTGCAAGTAATATTATTTTTACGTCGCAGTGGTGAATTGATTACATAAAGTTATGAAATGATTTATTATATGAAGCATTTTAATATTTGAAGCTAAAATAGAAAAAAAAGAAAATGAGGGCTTTAGATGAATAATAAGACCCCGGCAAAACATACCGGATTGTACGGTTCCCGTTGCATGAAGGGGTGTACGGTTCAAAGGTTAATCTAAATGTTTCATTCTGTTTATTGTATAATGTTGATGTCCATTATCTTGAATGGGTAACTCGATCGCCAGAAGGTTATTCGTTTCCACCACTGAGCATTCTAATTTCAATAATCTACTATATTCTTGAAATAATGTAGCAAGAAAATGGTAAAATGATGAAGGTAACTAGTTGCGATACTAGAGAGTTCTTATGTCGTACTCGATTGCCTATTCGTTGCCTGAACGGGAGCCCGAGTCGTCAGCACGAGGGGATAAATGGAAATGGGCGTCCGAGTCGAGCAACGAAACGCCGATTCGGTACCCGTTCCGAGTGAGCCCAGTCGTACCTCATCGCGGGTCGTCAAGGGAATCGAGGTTTCCGATTCGTTTCCCGACTGAGCTGAATCACCATTGTTCAGGATAACCTCATTTCACATCAAAACAGTACAGCGGCTTGGCGAGTTTGTTTCAGCACTTATTCAAGTTTTTGAAAGTGATTAGTAGTGTTGTGCTGTAAAAGTTGATTTTTGAAGTGAATTTTGAGGTAGGTTGTTACCAGATAAAAGTGAAAAAACCTGATTTACGCCATCTCCATTTCCTGTGCATTAATCAAGTACGCCATTCAGGCAAATTTCCTTATACGCCCTAACTTCGTCCATAATGGACGGATCAAAAGGAAAAAAAAAAAAAAAAAAAAAAAAAAAACAGATATGAAATGAAAATGGCTAAGTTGTATGAAATAGGAATGAAAATGAATTAAACTCCAGGAAAAAACACGACGTAATGGTGGATAAAAGTGGTGTAAAAATACAGCAGAAAGTAAATGGAAATCAATTCTCACTTTAGCGTGACTTATTGGGTATAACGCGAGTCGTCAACGACCGACCACTCGGCAACCAACGACTCGGGAGGTTAGCATTCGTTTGTTCGCCCCATCGCCATCCGGGGTCGTCGCCCGACTTGTCGCGCTGTATGACATAAGAACCCTCTACTATCTTATTGATAAAAGCCTGTTTGTGAGTAACCAAATTCCATGTTCGAAGATGATTAGTGACAATTAGTGTACCAATCGCCAAGAAAATGTTCGGAGGGGACCTGATTCGTTGTGGACGGAAGATTTATCCTGACGATGATATTATAAATCATTTAATAATTTCATATTTGCAATATTCTGTTGATTAATTTCCTAAGGGACAGTATAAGTGTTGAATTTATTCTAATCATATTTGTAGGCAAGTTTTGAGTTAATGGAGAGAAACAATAAACGAGACATTTCCCCACTTACATTAGGTGGAAAAAAGTGTACCAAAGTGTCGCAAATGGTAGATTAGTTTGGGATTCTTCCGAGGCTAGCGGGGGATGGCTGGAAAAAAATAGAGAGATGAAGAAGGAGGGAGAGAAGCAAGTTTTCGTGTTGAAAAACAGGAATGAAAAAAAAAAAAAAAAAAAAAAAAAAAAAAGGGGGAAAGAAAAAACCCGAGAAGTGTCTGCAAGATATTCAAATGGGATTACAGTAATCGGAGGTTGGAGGGAGAGACTCTTTATGCGCGCAGTTGTCGTCTGAGAAGCATTTCCTTAAAGAGAAAAAAATCCCTTCTTGGATTGATCGAAAGAACTAGACATTCGAAAGGGCTCAGAAACTTGATATGGAGTTCAGCAACTCAAAACGAGTAGTTCTTGAGTTTATTTGAAGTACCTACCTACAAAACAAGTTAGGATTTTTATGTATTGATTTGTATATTATCCATGTGTCATTATCACAATAGTATCTATGGAAAATGGACACATGTTAGCTACACCTTAGAATGTAGTATTAGTTTGCTGAGTGTGTGTGTGTGTGTGTGTGTGTTTGTGTGTGTTACTCTAAACCCCCTGACTGGCTTCTCCAAATACCCACTCATTAGAGCGGAGGCACTCTGAAACAGGTGATCATGGTTACCCAATCAGCCACTAGAGTGGGTTGGAGTTGAATACTCTCTTGTTCCCATGCCAGAAAAGTGACCTGTTACAGGTTGGTCAGGCGTCACTCGGAATAGAATTACACTCAGCCAAAGCCAACTAATAATGTCCCAAACAACTGATTGGATTCTACAAATACCCTGCACTAGACGGTCATCAGTATGACGAACCCCACAATGCCATGATTGCCATGTATACTTGACGTTCAAGAACACCGTCATCCCCCCACCTGTAACATATCACTTTTCTCGTATAGGAAAAAGAGAGAAATCAATTCCAACCCACCCTAGTGGCTCATTAGAGAACCTTGTTCACCTGGTTTAGAGTGCCTCCACGAATAGTACCCCATAATTATTGAAAAACGCAAGTTGTTTTCAAGACGTCAGTTTGACTTTCGAAAGAAATACTCAACGATTGATCGTGTTCATTAAATAGCACAAGTACTCGCACAACCTTGAGAAACCGAAAGAGTACTCTGCCATCTTCCTTAACTTCGCTCAGGCATTTGGCAGAGTTGGCATGAAGTACTCTACTGCAACCTGCGCAAAACTCTGCCAACGAGTTGCTGAGCTGCTTCAATCCTACCTCATCAATCGTTATTCAAGAATAAAGCAAGAAGATGCCTATTCAGAGCTAAAACTGATCATTCCAGTGTCCCACTAAGGAGCGTACCTGAACCTCTTCTGTACGTCCTCTATACAAGTGATCTCCCAGAAATTAAAATGAACACCTCAGTCACTTTTGTGGACAATACGGCTGTCCGGGCAGTCCAAGATATTAACATTTGAGTCCATCACCAAGTTAAACCCGCCCATATCCTGCATATAACAATGAAAAGCGATATGGAAAATCAAAATAAACGAAATTAAGTCCAAACACGTCGACTTCACTAACAAACCGGCTTCGCACCGGTTTATCTCAAGGGCAATTATTCCTTGTGCTCATGAAGCTAAATAACTCCGTAATTATGACCTCGATGCTTGGCTTAGGTGGAGCGCCTGTGTTAAGAAAAAGAAGGAAGAAATTCTACGGAAAGTCAGAAATAGTTATTGGCTTATGAGAAGTCGGTAGAAACGGTCAATCCAGAAGTAGCTTACACGGTATAGCCAAGTCATTAAACCTATCTGGACCTTTGGAGCTTAGCTGTAGAATATTTGGCTCAATCAAACCAACAACTGTGATTAATTCCTGGTCGCTTTAGTTATTTGTAGGACGCTGCATCAAATCGGATTACGTTCTTAGCCACATATATTTATCATCAATACCTTGAGACCCCCTTTGGTAGCGAAAATTTGTACCTTACCTCAAACTTCGGGAGGGGCCGGTCATCGGACCCACTAGTATAATTTACTTCAAAGAAAATTAATCTAGCTCAATCGTGCCATAAATTGCCTGTGAGGTGGTGAAGTTTGAGGTTTTGTTAAGTTTCGACAACCTGACAACACATAAGTGATGAATGATGTGATTTTCATGGACTTCAATTTACGTCTATATTTTATATATTTGGGTTCTTACATTGATCAAAATGTTTGCCTTAGTATGGATCAATGTATTGTTATGTATGGATCAATCAATAATCTATTTGGAACCTCTACAGATGGAGAGGAATCGAATGACTCATTTATGTGTAGGCAGATCTATGCATCCGTGTATGGACTTCGCGTTGGGCATGCGCGCCAGAACATCCAATCGGTCTCATTTCAGTTATCCTAATCGATAATTCACAAACCAGTTGGCAATATTCACTTTTCATGGTTTGATCATAATTTAATCCCATGGCCTGTTCGTGGGCTTGTCAATTAAGCGGCCAAAAACAGTTTATTACTATGAAATATTCCAATACCTAGTATTGATTCCTTGATCCGATGATATATGACGAACGAACAGAGGTTCTAGTTTGACTCACTTTGCCATGGCGTCACCACCAATAAAAAAAAGAAAAAAAGGCATTTCCGAAGCTATTGATTTTTAAATTTTGTAGGTAGACTTCCTATACATCCATAATTTGCTGTATAGTTTTTAGAGGCACCACCGAGTCAAATGGTGGCCCCGCCGAACCAAATGAATGTGAATTGTGATTCTATTAAAATCAATAAAACATTATAGTACATATATGAATAAGAAGCGGAGTCGAGAATATTATAGTGACCAGTTTTTCAAACTTCGTGAGGACCATCTAGCTCGAAGAACGGAATGGAAAACAAATACAGACTGAATTGAACGAATAACCCACATAATTGAATGAACCACGCATGAATGAAAATCTTTCAAACAAAATTTAGAGTTCCTAGTTTTTAATATTGCAGCAGCTACAAATGTACGAACATGGGGCAATGTTGTATTAATGCTTTAATGCGTACATAACTCAGGCTGATTTCAAATCCCTTTATATTTAATTACTTTATATTGTTAGATGTAACCCGAACGTAAATTACCGTTTACTTTCAAAACGTTCAAAATTTATGTCCAAAATTATGCTGAAAAATATACTTGAAATGTAATAAAATTTGCTAAACATCGATAAAGACTGCAAAAAACATTAAAATTCAAAACCTCTATTTGAATAGGAGATAATTATTCAGAATACATTTCTTGCCATAAAATTGATAATTAACAATTGTTTGCTCTAAAAAAGTCAATTTAACATTATAGTTATACAATACGATAGTTTACGGAAATTCGCTCATACGATCATGTTTGTTTTACTAAGTAGTTTTAAACATAATATAATGTATTGGATCGAGGGGTTCTAAAACATTTCTCGTGTCACTCGGTTGAAGTTTGGGTAAGGACGGGAGTTAGGCTAAACCAGCACAACCTGTGAGTCTTGAAGACGAGGTATAGTCTGTGCGCCGCGAATTCGTGTGCTCACGCGAGAGCAATCGTTCCCAACCTATAACTTCCAACGGGACCCACTAGTTGAGATTTTCGAGATCCGCGACCCAAGAATTTTATATATCTACCTAATTTTACCTATTCACTTTTTTTTTTTTTTTTTTTTTTTTTTTTTTTTCATATCTGATAACATATAATTCGAAAACAAGATGTGATATCAAAATTTTCAAGAAAACCGTGTTTCTGGCGCTGAAACGCATATTTCTCAAATTAATTTTTGACCATATTTTTGAAATCAGAATTTTATTTTCTCTACGACTAATAGTAAGCCATAACAATGTGCACATTTTTGTGGGTGTGACTTGGGCTGGAGAGGGGGCGGGGTGTGGTATTGCGGTAAACGTGCGTTTCAACAGTTTTTTTTGCCAATATTGCAAAAAATATATTAAAAAAACTGATGCTGAGTATCTACACTACATGCAGATACATCGGTTCACGGATGCGGATCGGATCGGTTCAGGGGTTTTCCCCGGTGACATATGTGTTTCGTGTCTCAAGTTAGAAATGTCTAATTAGCTCAGTCAGCTGATCAGAAAAAACCAAACATTTCTATCTAATTTCAACTTCCCAGGATGAACAGGAGAGCATTTAGGATACTCAGCTGATTAGGGAAGACCCACAAAATTCAATCGTCTCTTATTATTATTATTTAATTCAGGGTCATGGGAGGGGTCGATTTCCCCCTCCGCCGCACCGAAGCCGGGGCTTATTGTGAGGTACTCTCCCCTGTTTCCAACCTATAGGTTCTGGAGCCAATCCCCATCCTCCACCAGACTAAGAATTCCCCCCACAAGGCCGTCCACCGATACTATCTCCCCTGGGTCAAGGGTTCCAAAGGTTCTGAATCTTTTGGATTCGAGTGCTGGGCATTCAAAGAGGAGATGAGAGGCGGTTTCTTCCTCCTCTCCGCACATTCGGCACACTGGATCAACTGTGTAGGCTCCAATCCTGTGCAGATGTTTCCTGAAGCACCCGCGCCCAGTCACCATTCCCACCAAGAGTCTTATTTTCCTCCTCGAGAGATTTAGGGCAGCTGTACCCCTACGGTGGCAGGGTGCATTCATTACCAGTTTTCCATGTTTCTGTTCTGGGGTGTTATCCCAGAGCCGTTTGTGTTCCTTCCTTACCCATTCCCACAAAGTGGTTTTTACCGAGCATTTTGCTATACCCAGGACGGGTTCCGGCCCAATGAATTGCATTGAGGCTCCCCTTCGTGCTAGCTGATCGGCCCGTACATTTCCTGCCACTCCTGAATGCCCTGGTACCCGTTCCAAGGTAATCTTGTTGTCCTTTCCCAGGGTATTTAGTACATCCCAGCACTCCCTCACCAGTCTAGACCTAGTTTGAGGTGCTGCAAGTGCTTTAAGAGCTGCCTGGCTATCTGAGAGAATGAGAATACTCCTCCCTCTCATTCCTTGTCTCAGATTCTCGTCCACACATTCCCTTATTGCAAATAGTTCTGCCTGGTATACTGTGGTGTACTCACCCAAAGGAAATGACGCCTCCAGGTGTGGTCTCCCACCAAATATACCAGCCCCAGACCTTCCTTCCATCCTGGAGCCATCAGTGTAGATGACTACATCCCCAGCATGATTAGGAGGCCTGACTCTCCCGTCCATTAATCCATTCTAGGAAAGAAGATCCATTGAAGTCCTTATGAAAGTCGTAAACCGTAGTCGTAGTTTGGTCACTTCTCATATATAGAGAACATCTATCCCAACAGCCCGTAAGATACTTGCATGTCCTATGGAGTCCATTACCTTCCATTCGTCTCTTAGTGTCCTAGAAAGTCCCCCTATCAAATCTCACCTTCTTAGGTCTCACCAATTTAGCTGATTAGGAAAGAGCCAATAATTTCAACCGTCTCTTCGTGGCCCAGGGAGTCCTCCTATTTAATTTCAACTCCCTAGGATGAACAGTAGAAAATTTAGCTCACTATCAAAATGACTTTAAAGTGCCCAATTTGTGAACTTCCCAAAAGAAAAAATTCCGATGATTTCTGGTTTCATTCTTGCAAGTTACCGAATTAGTTTATCGGTATCGCGTTACAATTTTTGATCTGAAAATTGGGTTGAAATTAAAAAACCCTGGACTCCCAGCCAATAGGCATAAATCCATGTCGAAACGCATGCATTAGAAATGAGGTTTTTTTTTTACATGGATATGTCTTGTCTCTGGGGGTTATTCTAAAAGTTCTGTTACCCTTTCCGTTACCCAAAATGTTACCACGTTTACTGATGATTTTCACTTATAACCAACGTGTTTCTAACAGAATGTAATTCTTATATTTTTCATCACACAACAATCGTTCTCTCTTCTTTAGAAATCCTATGATTTATGTTACTCACTGTGTGGTGCGTCGCTAACAATCGGATGTATGAGCGTGGTGGTTTGAATAATATTGTTTAAATATATTTCTTATAAGGGCACCGAAGTCTGTGTGATTTAAAACAAGTCTTCTAATCACAACTCTTTATTTACAGAATTGTTTATCACAATATATATCTGTAGCATAAGTAAGTTTGCGCATGTGTATAGGATGCTAAAATTGTCTTCTCCCAACAATACACCAAATTGGACAATATAGGCTCGAGAAAATGATGATTGAATTCACGTTTGCGCGTGCAATAGTTGGAGGGTAAGGTACTGCGAGGTTCTACGATCTCAAGCCATAAGAACCCCCCCCCCCCCCCTCCTTCAACACCAAGATTGGGATCGCCGTCTCTCGGACGTCAGTCAGGACTGACTGTCGAGCAAGTTATAGAGTTACTAAACCTGATCATGTCAGTTTAACTCGGTTGATGTTTTTGAGGGAATGGAATCTATACCATCACCATCATCTGTCTCTTGAACTGTCTAGTTCCTGACATGTTAGGAATGCAGGTGGATATTTATGTGTATTATTCCTTATAATAAAGTTCATTCTATAAATAAAAGTGCATCTGCGAAATGCAGTAAGTCAGTGCGTCCGTATAAGTTTTGGTTTATTATTTTCAATAGTAAACTTTAGTAAGTACCTTAAGTACTTTAAGGAAGTACCTTAGTAATCGACAATGAAAAAAATTAGACCCACTGGGGTCGTTTTATGGCAGTTAGGTCCCAGTGGAAGCGTGTTCCTCGCTAAAAAATTTTTTTATCCCCTTCGAAATTTTCCGGTTTACATTATGACGATACGTAGAATCCAAAAATCCAATGAAATAGAAATAAAAATAAATAATAAATATATATATATATATATATATATATATATATATATATATATATATATATAGGTATGTGTGTGTGTGTGTGTGTGTGTGTGTCATTCCAGACTATAACTCTCCTTAAAATTGAGATAAAAATTCGTTCTTTTTACCAAATTGATGTAAATATCAAGACCATCAAATGAAAGGATGATTTCGTTGGCCAGGATTGTTTGAGCAGATGAAATTGCTCTATTTAAAAAAAGATTCATTATTCCAATTCACCTCCAGAAACATCATAGGGCCATAGGAGCACTAAAATAATGTTTAAAAAGCTTTATTTAAATAATTTTTATGAAAAGTACAGATAATGTCCATGAAAGTTTAATTATATTGGCTAAGATGATGGAGGGGGGGAGGGGACCATGCCATGTGTTATATTATTTCCTCCGTGCTTCACCAGATTCAGTATTTCCTCTAAACTGGAGTAACAGTGAAGTTACGGGACTGGGGTTAATGAACGAGGGACCAAGAGTTAGCAGGGAGCGTGATGTTAATCCAAGTTTGAAACAGAAAGGGGAAGAATCTGAGACTTCAGTGGCTCGTTAGTTCCGGGGGGTGCAGAGGAAAATGTGCAGCCGTTGTTGTCACATACCTACTAACGATCCTTGTCGTCTGCTAGCCCAGGGTAATGAGTTTTTTAAGCAGGCCTCTCCTCACTCCCTCGCTACCTTGCCTACCCCTTCGCCCACAACGCCCATATTTTCCCGTAGCCTTATTTGCCATTGTAATCCTTCCTCTGCCAGCTCGCTCCATCTCCCCCTTCGTGCAACTTCCGTGGAGAGAAAACGTGGGGAAAAAGACTGCATTAAACATTTCAATCAGCCCCTGGATGCTTGCCGTCCTCTCGCCCTCGCGCTCCCCGAGGATCCTCCGGGATCTGAGGCAGGTAGAGACGGTTTGTTGCGAAAGTCCCCAAGATGAGATGTTGTCTGCCGGGAAAGGGAGAGATGTTCATTTGCTTCTCAACAAAAGGTTAAGTGAAAAGTGGAATGGGTCGGGGGGTCGGGTGGTTTCACTGATAGAGGCGAAGTTGGAGGCACTTCATTTTTCCATCTGCCTTCGCTCTGGTTCGCTCTTCTAATGGACGGCCTCATCCACCGCACAGCTCATTTTGTGGGTTGAGTTTTTGATACTTTAACTTGAAATACTCTTCCGTTGTGAAATACTGTTCTGATGGTTTTTAGACTTGGCAATGCTGGTGACTAACGTTTCATTATCATCATTTTCAAACATCTTGTTTATACGGGCAAAATCATAAAATTATTTTTAACGAAAAATAATAATACAATAATCTATATACGTACGTCGTACTTTATTGATATTTAACCAAATTATAGATATGTAATGGTTTGAAAATTGTCCAGATCATAATGGTTCAGATTAAAACATGAGCGAATTTTCTAATAATACCGTTTATATTGTCTAAACTATCTTGAAATTTGTCCAAGTAGTGTTTACACTGCACATATATTATTAACTATAACCATTTTACGGGACTAAAACTCTTTCTCAACAGTATTCCGCTGAAAAAAAAAAAAAAAAACCTGAAATTTTTACAAGTGTTTGCAGTTTTATAAATTTTTGGATAATTTTAATGAGATTTAAATACATTTCCCAGTCCGTGAAGTTTTGGAGAAAACAGTTCCCTAATGTTCAATTTCATAGTCAATCAACTTCAGATGAGTAGTTGTCCTCTGTTGAAAAGTATAAATATATTGGCTGGTTTTTGTGTGCCATTTTTGTGGTTTTTCCAGCTCAGTTATTGACAGTTGACCAATTTAATGAACGAAAAATGTGCTGTCCCAAAAAATCATCTTTTCTTCTGGAATGCTTATACAAACACATGAAAAAGTGCAAAATTCAGGAATTGTTGCATAATGACTCCATACGGATTTCCACAAAGAATGTTTTGGATAAGTTTAATTTATTATTTTTTTAAAATTGCGATAGCTTCATTTTTCTACAAAAATTTGCTTAAAGGATATCGAAAATTTGAATCCTGACGAATGTTTTTTTATCTCCTGAAATCGGTCACAATGCTTCCATCGTGCATGTGGCTCGGTTGCAACTTTTGTTTGATTTATTTCAAGGAATATACCTAGACCCATTGTGCTTATATGAAGTAAGTAAATATATATATTAACTCGTTAGGTACGTTTGGTATATACTCAACAACGCTTCTGAACATGGTTGTAGTCTAATAGACGACGCACATTGACCAAATTAACTCATCTAGGTGAAAACAATTCAAGTTGTATAGCATCGAGATTTTTATATCACTTATTGTTCTAAACATAGTAGAAAATCAGAAAACGAGAGTATTTTTCACCTGCTTGCTGGGGGGGGGGGGGGGTGAAATTGTGTTTTCGTGT
Organism: Adelphocoris suturalis; assembly: GCA_030762985.1. NCBI lineage: Eukaryota > Metazoa > Arthropoda > Insecta > Hemiptera > Miridae > Adelphocoris > Adelphocoris suturalis. Next base: position 67,062,979 of record CM061042.1, on the reverse strand, counting down.
TTGAACAAGTGTTTTTAGTGTTCTCGACGAAATCGTAATTATCAATCAGTTGCCCTTATCGATGTTCAGATGGAACTGAAAACTTCGCAATGAGCGTCATGTATACGAAATGAATAAGCACTAATGTATCGTAATAATGAGTGATAAGATAATTTACTCGGCTGGAGGAATAGATTTTTACTGTATTTTCGGTCAATTTTTAAGATATCAACAATTTGACATCAACAGAATGTTATAGGTTCCTCGAGGTTCCAGAGAGATTGTTTTTTAAATGTTCTTGAGAATCTCTGGTTTTCAAAAATACCAACAATTTTTGCCTGTTTTTGCCTTTAACCACTTTTTAGGACGTCCGTTGGAAGCTAGGACTACCTATTGGAATTGATCCAGGAGGGTAAGGGACACACCAAACATAAGAAATAAAAAACCGCATACAAATCCGTTTCAGAACATTCTAAGACCGAATCCATGAGAAATATCAAAGGTCTGTGTGATAGAAATTTAGTCGACGCTGCCCAGTCTCTACTGAATCCAAGATTATTTTTTTGTTCGATCCAAATTTTAGTCTAGTTGTGCAGCAAACCTCGGAAATTTTGAATTTAAAAATTCAAAAGAGGGGAAATGGAAGGTGGAAAGCCGAAAAACGTGGTTTTCCCCCAGGCTAAAACTCTAAACCGAATTTCATGATTCTCATTTGGTTCGATTCCGATTTCAGACTGCGAAAAACCTCGGAAATTTCAGATTCGCCGTCGTTGTGGGGGAGGAGTGAATAATTACCGATTTTTTTCAAGCGCTGTCCAAGCTACAAATCTCTACCTATTCTCGTGATTCTTATTTTGTTCCATTATGGAATCGATATAGTTTTGTGAAGTAAATCAGAATTTTAAAATTTCGTCAAGAGAGGGGGTGAATGGAGGGGATACTACTGATAAATCATGATGTTTTAACTATTCTCGTCCAATTTTTGTGATTATTAATTTTTTATTTATTTTTTTCTACCAAAAAATTTTGGTTTATTTTTGGAAAATGTAACAGTAACGATAAAATGTGATATTTTTATAATATTCATCAGTCTTTTCGTGACTGTTTTTATTGTTGGTTCGATCCAGATTTTAGCCCAGTTTTGCAACTTCGGAAGTTTCAAATTCACTGTCGGTAAAGGGGTTAATTGGGGAGGATTTTCGAAAAATCATGACACTTTTTTACACTTATTTTAATTCACACCAATATTTTATACAATCAATTCATCGGGACGCCCCTGTAATGCTTGTATTAGTTACAAATATGTTTTGCCACGTAAGTGTTATAAAGAAATCTCGTTTTATTTCTTTGGTTGGCCAAATTCACGGTACCGATTGGGAATTCGTACACGATTTTCCTGATCTAGTAAAAATTGCAAGACGATTCAGTGGATTTGGCTAAAACGGGAACAGTTTCGGCTCCCTGAAATCTATAGTTCCGTTGGACACATTACGCGACGAAAAATTCCGCGAGCGAAACCTTTTTGAGGTTTGAAAACATGAGATGCTTATTGTTTGTAATTGAGACCAGAGCTGTGATTAAGTACCAAAGTCACTCCCAGAGTAATAACCAAGGGCGTTCAAGGTGAAGGACCACTAAGATATCTTAGAATAGAACAGCAGGTACGTAAATAGCTTGAAATGATAGAGGGCAAAGTAGTGAAAATACAAAGTTAGAAGAAGAGGGAGATATGAAGAAAAAAGATAAGAAATAGAAAGAGTACACTGTATTTAAGGTTCAATTGTCCATGCCCCTACCTACCCTAATCTATGGCCATAGAGGAATAAATTGCGCAAATCTGACCTTAAATTCCACTCGTACTCCAAAAGGTTCCAGAAGGAGGCTTGCGGAGATCCCAGGCTATCACGGACTAAAGTTGTAGGTTGCCGGTTCAAGACAAAGAGGCGGTAGGGCTGCCTTCCAAGGTTGTGTAGAACGGCATCGAAGAGTAACGGTGTCGAAAACAGGTGAAATACAAACATTTATGATGATGAACAACGGCGTCGAAAGAGAGCGGCGTATAAAATAAGGAATTATATATGGTAACGCTCAAGTAGAAAATTTGCCCCTGTTTTAGACGCCGTTCCTCTTCGATGCCGTTCTATGTCGCATAACCGTGTCGAAAGTTTTAGGTATGAAAACTCCACGCGTGTAGCGGCGTCTAAAGACAGCGGTATCGAAAAGTTGAAGAAGAATTAGAGGTGGATACTAGACAGAGGCCTGCTTTGGTAATGTAACCCGCAATACACCTACGATTTGCTGCTATGTATAACTGAATGATGTAAGGTGAATGATGAAGTGTGCCAAATTTCATTACGGAAGCTGTTCTTCGGCTCCAGTATTCCCTATTTTATACACGGTTATTCTTCGATGCGGTTGTACACTACATTGAGATATGTATGAAGGCGCTACAGGGTTGTTTAGTAATGAATTAACCAACCATTGTAATCGACCAAGAAAAACTTTTTTTAATCCCTCCCTTCAAGATTTGTCGGTTCCCACTTAAGGATAGGTGGATTCCATAAATCTAATAAATTGAAAACCGTCCAAATCTTTTATCCGAAACTACTAGACCAAAAATCTTACAATGGCTGGGGATGTGTCTGCAACATCGGCATCATTTTCGATAAACCTTGAGCGGTGAAATTTAAGGAGTGAAAAGTAAAAAGTTCCAGTCTGATCACAGCATGATCGTATGAGCGAATTTTTGTAAATTAACGTACCTACCTACTATATTAAGTTAGATTGTTTTGAAAATTAAGGACTTTGAGGGAAAAGAAATTGTTAACTACCTACCAATTTTATGGCAAAACTCGTGCTAAATAATTTTCTGCGATTCAAAAAGAAATTTTGGATTTCTAACTTTTCTGCAGTTTTTATCGATTATTTAGCACATTTTAATGAAATGTAAGTACAATTTTCAGCATAATTTTGTAAATAAATTGTTTAATGTTCTATGTTATATTTAATAAACTTTATTTGAGTAATATCCTGCTAAAAAATATAAATTTAACAATTTTAGTCGTTTTTTTGCTATTTTTAGTGATTTTCTCAGAATTCTTTTTGAAATTTGACCAATTTAAAGTGCTAAAAAATGCTGGCCAACGAACTCGTCCTCTTGTTTGGAAAGCTTGATTTTTTCGTGCAAGAACGGAATTTTCATCTTAATTCTAAGGAGAGTTATCGCCATGAAGGACATGCATATATATATAAAAAGTGTTAAACTTGGATTCGATTCAGAATGTCTCAAAACGGATTTCAGTGAAGAAAATTTTCGAAAATTTTGATTTGATTGTTTTCGGAGTCATTGCAATAGCTTTATTATTTACGAAAATTCGCTAAAACAACCAGTGCGAAACTTCACACTTCTTCCCCAACTTCTTTAAATGAAGCATTCTTGTCCGACTATTTATTAACTATACCTACGAGTATAGATACTCAATTCACGAGTTGTCTCTTTTAGTAAATAAATTTGAAATCCAATAGGTAGGTACATACTTTATCTTCTTGCTGAACGTAGGGAAATAGCGTTACAAACGGCAGGAAACGACAAAAAATGACCCAAACAGCATGTCAGTTGGGAAATTTGAAGTTAATAGGCGAAAAGTTCGAAAAATAGCGAAAACCCAGGTTTTTTCACCCATTAAATGTGAAGCTAAAAAGTTCCAGTCATGCAGCATGAACGTATGGTTTTTTGCAGTTTTTATAGATTTTTTAGCAAAGAAATTTAAGTAGGTACATTTTTCAGCATAATTGTGCACACAGATTTTTGAATGTACTATTTCATAGTTAATAAACTATATTTGAGCAATATTCTGCTAAAAAATGTAAATTTAACAATTTGTATCCCTTTGTAGTCATTTAGTAATTTTTTTTAGCATTTTTTGAAATTTGATCAATTTAATGTGCTCAAAAAGTGCTGGCCAAAGAATACATCCCTACGTTTGGAAAGCTTGATTTTTAGGCGCAAGAACGGAATTTTTATCTCAATCCTAAGGAGAATTATCGTCTGGAATGAAACATAAATATATAATATACTCTGGGATCGTTTCAGTACCTATGCTTCAAAACGGATTTCAACGAAGAAATTTTTAAAAAATTTTCCGAGCCATTGCAGTAGTTTAGTGTCTACTTATGGTATATGAACAAAATCCCAGCGATTTTTTTATGTTGATCAGGGTGGTCGTTCCGCTCATCACTTTACAGACAGACTGACAAACACTCACGTGCTTTCACTCCCATAGAAATGGGAGTTCTGGAAAAATGTTTCAGGCCGATTGCATAACATCCCTTTTTGACCCTTACGGGATGGTGGGGAAGTAAAAATGGTGCAGTGAAGCATGGCCAGGTGTTAGGTAACTATTTTATTTAATCAATGTTTTATTGCTTACCTACTTACTTCATTGGTTACTGTCATGCAGACCAAGACCATATGAGCCTTGTTTTTTACTTCATATTAAGTATATAAATTTTTTTCAAACTTTGAGCTTAGAAATCCTAAACTATTAAATTATGTTGAACTATTTGATTGTGGGAGGTGTGGGGGTGATCTGTCCATCCGCCACTTCCTGGAGGACTGCCCAGACCTTATGGACCTCCGAGTCTAGCGTCGGCCCCCTCAGTGGGTTGACGTTTTATCTGGACCAGACAAGGTCCAGTCCCTGTTGTCGTACCTGAGAGCCGCTGAGCTCTACTACAAACTGTGATATCTGATGTATTTTTGTACAATCTAGTCATAGTTTTATTCATTTTGCTAATTATATATAGTGACATATATATTTAGTTATATATTAGTTATTTAGTTATATATATTAGTTATATATATTTAGTTATCTACTACAAACAGTGGCCATCACTGTTCCCCTCCGATTTGCCAGTAGAGTCCATCATGTCACTCGGTTTGATGTCGGAGGGCAACATGATGGCCCCCTTTGGAATGTGCTACTTGCAGTGTCCCTTCGAATTATGTTGAACCATACCCGTGCCGTCATAAGGGCAGTCCTGTATCTGAGGTATTTCCCTTCCTCGTCCTTATGGGAAAAGAGTTGAAATAATCTCAATTAATAGCATTTTGTATAAATACGAAACCCCTATTATGGTTCATTTTATGGGATCTATGCACTACTTTTAGTGGTTCGCTTCATAATGTAGCTTAGGACATAACTGCTATAAGTAATAATTTGGTTTTCAGCCTTTTAGCGAATTTTCAAATAAAAAATGAGCAATTTAAATGGCTTGACCATTTTAAAAGTGGGTTTGAAGGGTCAGGGTACAATTAATTCCGTTTCGTACATCAAAGAACAGAATAACGAATTTTAAACGTCGTAGATATATATAAATTAATGTGTGAAAACAAATTTCACAGATATAAAGAACAAAGAGAAAATTTAGATATTTCGCTGATTAAGCTTGATCACAGAAAAAATACGACTGGGCATTGTTTGCATGACGATACTTGTTAACAGTCTTGTTGCCTCGTTGCTTGCATTCATGGAGATGTTAACATTATGATCTTCATCCTGATGCTTTCATTCAGTCTTTGAGGCCGGGTGCGCGATTTACACCCAAGATGGTCCTGTGGGCTCGTTCTGAATGTTGCAGAAGTCTATCATTACTTTTCTGCATGATTAATTGTTTAATTAGGTATGTATTTAATTATTATGATTAAGTTTATCATTTTATGATCGACCTAAAACAAAGAATTTTACCCTAAGTTCATTAGTTTCTAACTTTATTCAGTTGGTTGCTGCGTTTTATGAACCAGTGATCTATTTGCACAACGCAGAAGGACTGTCAATTAGAGAAACAATAAACCTTTGTGTAATGATTTGCAGCTTTTTGGTATTCGCACCGATAAAATTAACTGATAAATCATTCAACTGTCATAAAAAAAACTACCAACGATATCAATAGGTTGGAACAGCTTCTGAAGAGCATCACGCACTCACATAATATATCACTCATTTATCGCACACGTGTATTACATTTTCTTCCTCAAATTCGTCGAAGGAAATTCCAGGTTTTTGTCTCATCAACAGGTTTAATTTCCATTTAATGACAACACAAGTACTTAAAATTTTCAAGATAAGCGAAGTGAACCATTTTCCAACTGAAGAATTGTAAAGGTAAAATAGGCCATATATTCAATAAATTTGTTCAAGTCATAGGTATGCAACAGTAACGTAAAACCATGCTGTGTGCATAGCTTAGAGCTTATCTAGCGGTTAGAATGATTTTCAACATCTCAATCGATGTTAAATGAATTTCAACATCCCAATCGATGATGCAATGCATTAAAACTTAAAATTTCCCGTTTCTTCCCCTGTTAGCGAATTTTTGAAGAAAATTAAGCTATTGCTCTCGCCTCAAAATTTGTGGAATGTGAATTTTTGAAAAACTTTTATGCAGAAATCCGTTTCAGGCTATTCTGAATCATATTCTGAAGTTTAACGCATTTTTTTTATGTATGTATGTATGTATGTATATATGTATGTATGTATATATATATGTATGTATGTATGTATGTGTCATTCCAGACGATAACTGTCCGTAGAATTGTGCTAGAAACTTCAAACAAATTTTAAAATGTTAAGGACGCAAAACGAAAGTTCAAGTTCGTTGGCCAGCATGATCGGATTACATCTTCGGATTGAAATTTTCAAAAATGTAGTCAAACATTTCAAAATACCCTGTTTTTTGCAATTTTTTGTGCGAAATAATTTTTTCAGCATACTAACATGTGGTATATTCGGAATCAGCGTAAAATTTCCTATAAGAATATGTATCAAGTTTTCAAAAATTTCAAAGTTGAAAAATCAGTCAAAAATCGAAATAATGCCGTTCGCTGGTTGTAAAAATCGGTAATATTCTTCAAAAATTCGCTCATGGGGTCATGCTGCATGACTGGACTTTTTTTATTAGGGCAGGATTTCCATGGCCTAGAAGCTAGAAAAAAAAAATTACATCCTTTTGAGGTTTACTTGTATCCCCCCCCCCCCCTCTGAATAAAATCCTGGGCTCGCCCCTGCAACCTTATGTATGGCGTCTTGTGGCGTACTTAAATTATAAGCAAAACTAGCTGCTGATTGTTTCTAAATTCCAAGGGAAATAAAATAATTCAGAAATGAAAAATCACACAATAAATAAATATATTTTGAATCTTTACATAAATAGCATTGCTATTGCTAACAAGTTACCTATGTATTGTAATACATTACTAGGTAGGTAATTTGTGAATTTTTCAAGATCTCGATTTTTGAATATGTTGGCCCTTAATTAGTACCCTTTAGGGTTGATCAAAACTGATGCCGATGTTACTGGCACATCTCCGGCCGATGTATGATTATTGCGCCATATTTCATAAACTTTGGTCCAGTAGTTTTGGAGAAAAGCTCTGGACAACGGGGCGCACAGACGGATTTTTTTTTTTTTTTTTTTTTGGATTCTACGCATCTTAGAACATAAACCGAAAAATGTTGAGGTTGGGGGGAGGGGGTTAAAGTGTTTCTTTGTCGATTACAAAGGTTCATTTATTGAAAATAATAAACCAAAAGTCTATCATGTTGGGTGTGGCACAGCTTCCTCGTATCCGTAACCTGAATGTATAGATCATAAAGAAAAAATTAATGGTGCAACATCAGAGTGAATATAGAAGATAATTTGATGTTACTCAAGAAATAGCAGACCATTCACAGCCTACACCACACACTCCCTGAAAATGTAAATGAAATCTGATGAAAACCGTGGAAATTATACTTGTTAGTTCATTTTATGGGGATTTTCATGAATTTCTCGAAATTTTTGATATCATGTGAACGGAGTGTTTTAGCGCGAAACGGATTTCAAAATTGGATTTCGCGAGTCAATTTACCAACTAGAACTTATTTCGGTGAATTTTGATCAATTTCCATGGGCTTGCGAGGGACGGGAATTCTTAGCTGTATATACCGAGGGTCTGTACAATCTCTACAGGGCTTAGCTGAGGGTAACTAGGGTATAGAATCGCTTCAGACATCACTCCCGAACCCAATTTAATAGGGTTTTTAATTTTTTTCTTCGAAATTTGATGAAAATGTGGAAATTAATGATTTTTTAGTGAAGGGAATATGGTAGGAGAAAACCGATTTCATATTCGGTTTCAGCACCTCATTTAACATACTGGAACATATTTTGGTGAATTTTAATGAATATCAAAGGGCAGTTCTGGGGCCTCAAACCTATATTGGTCAAAATCTTTTTTAAACTATTCCGAAGCACCTACGTGAGCTGGGACCTACGAATTTGGTATGTTCCCTTAAAATACATTGAAAAAATGAGGTAAGGAAGAATTTTTTGAATTTTCATGAAATTGTGGAATCTAGCAATTTTGACATTCTAGAGCAAAATGGAACTCAAATTCTAATTTAGCGCATCGAGAAACATGAGGGTACCAATTTTGGTGAATTTCAATGGATTTCCAGGGCCAATTTATGGGGATTTCATGAATTTCACAAAATTTTCAATATCTTGTGAACGGAGCGTCTTAGCCCAAAACGGATTTCAAAATTGGAATCAGCGCGTCTAAGTAACTAGTGGGACGCATTTTGGGCCAGGTTGGTGTGGTTTTAAGGGGTTTAATTGGAAAAAACAAAATTTTAATTTTATAAGTTTCCTGAAAATGAAGTCTGGGTGGTTCTTGTAGGTGTTTGCTCGGCTTTCTTGACCAATTCAATTTCACAAAAAAAATTTACCTCAAAATTTCAAATAATTCATATTATTCAATATTTCTAGTGGGTTTTAACCACCATACAGGGGTCAATTAGTGAGTAGGGGTGGAGGGGGTGTAGTTGGGGAATAAATTAAACATTTAATATATGTTTTGGTTAACTATGGAGCACCTGCTTGTGGAGGGAGCATCAAATTTAGCATTAGCTAGGCCATTTTCCCAAAGAAACACAATTTGGAGGAATTTTGGATAATTTCATGAAATTTGTCGAATTCTGTCATTTGCCTGAGAAAGGGACATCCTAGAGCAAAACGGATTTCAAAATCGGATTCCGCGTGTCAATTTACCTACTAGAACTTATTTCAGTGGATTTTGATCCATTTCCATGGGCTTGTACGGACAGGAATTCTTAGCTGTATCTACCGAGGGTCTGTACAATCTCTACAGAGCTTAGCTAAGGGTAACTAGGGTATAGAATCGCTTCAGACATCACTCCCGAACCCAATTTAATAGGGTTTTTAAACATTTTTTCGAAATTTTATGAAAATGTGGAAATTTATGATTTTTTAGTGAAGAGAATATGGTAGAAGAAAACCGATTTCATATTCGGTTTCAGCACCTCATTTTACATACCGAAGCACATTTTGGTGAATTTTAAAGAGTATCTAAGGGCAGTTCTGGGGCCTCAAATATATTGGTCAAAATCTTTTTTAAACTATTCCGAAGCACCTACGTGAGCTGGGACCTAGGAATTTGGTATGTACCCTTAAAATACATTGAAGAATTGGGGTAAGGAAGAATTTTTTGAATTTTCATGAAATTGTGGAATCTAGCAATTTTGACATTCTAGAGCAAAATGGACCTCAAATTCTAATTCAGCGCATCGAGAAACATGAGGGTACCGATTTTGGTGAATTTTAATGGATTTTCAGGGCCAATTTAGGGGGATTTCATGAATTTCACAAAATTTTCAATATCTTGTGAACGTTGAATTTTCGATATCTTGTTTCAATGTCTTAGCCCAAAACGGATTTCAAAATTGGAATCAGCGCGTCTAAGTAACTCGTGGGACGCATTTTGGGCCAGGTTGGTGTGGTTTTTAAAATGTATTTTTTTTAAATCCATTGATGTATTTATTTATTTCATTTATTTTTTTAAAGAAATTGATACTGCAATATAATGCATAAATGTGATTGTTACACAACTAATATCTCAATGATTTTCGCTTCCTCACTACCGAAGGTACATGGGACGCTTTGTGTTCTTGCAAGAAGTCGAAAAAATTGATGCCTTCAAAAATCAAAATTTCTCCAAGCTTTTTGCGTTTCAGAGCTTACTTATCAATTTTTGTTACGAGTCTATTGTCACGCCCGAAATTGGGTATGACAAGTGTTGTCCGATTTTGATGACATTTTCAAGGATTGTGCGGTTTAGCTCCTAGACAGTTCCCTATAACTGTCATCAACGTCGGAATAATAGTAGCCCGTGCGCATGCGCAAACGTGAGTTTATTATAACGTCGATTGTTCATTAGCTATTGTTCTGATTTTGTTCAAGGCCGGGGAATAGTTGGGTATATCTTCCAGGAATATGCCATATAAATTATATCGCGATTGGTTGAGTAATTACTACTTTGCACGTGCAAAAATAAAATTTGTTGACAAGAGGCAAAACTCCAAAACTCTTGAATCGATTTTTTTGAAATTTCCAGGGATTAGGGTTAGGTCCTAAATGATGTCCTATGATTTTCATTGTCGTTGGATTAATAGTCTGTTCGTTCGCGCAAACTTGAATTTCCTATAACGTCGATTTCTCATGGCCTATCTCTCCGATTACCGCCTCCGCTCAACCCCTTTCGTATTAAAACTAGTGACATATGTTCCAAATAAGACCGAAGTTTTAATGTAATATAATGAGATTCACGAAAACCAGAACAACCAGCGTAAACACCAAGATTTATCAATATTACCCCCTCCACTCACCCTTTTCCATTTCACCCTTCGTATCATTCCGTTTCCAATTTGAAACTTGTAGAAAAAAAAAATCACTAAAATCAGATGAGAATAGTATAAACATCACGATTTATCAGTATTACCCCCTCCGCTCACTCTTCCGTAATGAAATTTGAAACTCCTGGTAGACCAATTTCTTAACTAAACTTAATTGTACGAATTGTATTACCAACCTTTGTGTAAAAATTTGCAGAGTTTTTGAATTAGGATGATCTATGTTTGTTGAAACGGAGAGTAAGTAGACAGAAGTAAAGTAAGTTGAGAACTGATGGAGTGTTAACGAAGAGTAGGTAAGTTGAGAACTGAATAAAATATGTTCTGCTAACAAAGTACGAAAATCCCAGTGTAGTAGTACAGTATTAAATTTTGAATTGCCGGAGAACGGAACATCGTAGAGCAAAACGGATTACAAATTCCGATGCCATACCTCAATTTACTAACTAGAACACAATTTGGTGAATTTTGATCAATTTCCATGGTCTGGCAAGGGACGGGAATTCTTAGCTGTATCTGCCGAGGGTCTGTACAATCTCTACAGGGCTTAGCTAAGGGTAACTAGAGGCATTATTTCTAAAAAGGTAGTAGGTACCTTATTTGAGTATGATTTTGAGTTGTGGCACACTTTCATCATTCAGTTATACATAGGAGCAAAGCGTAGGTGTATTGCGGGTTACATCACCAAAGCAGGCCTCTGTCTGGTTGTGTTTAGTATCCATATCTAATTCTTCTTGACCTTTTCGACGTGGCTGTTGTTCGATGCCGCTAACCCCCTTCCGTTTTATAATGGAAGTTTATACGCCGCTGTTCTAAGGCTCTAGTATCCCCTATTTTATACACGGTTATTCTTCGATGCGGTTATACACTACATTGAGATATTATTTGAAAAACCTACTTTTTATACGCGGTTACTCATTCGACGCGGCTGTTCTTCGACACGGCTGTGCGCTTCCCCTTCCAATCGCCGATTCAGCACTCATCCATAAATAGGAAAAACTGTAAACACCCAACAGGGTGTTTTAACTACACAATTCTCAGTTAAGAAAATAAACCTGTGCTGAAGAAAGAAGTGCACTTCTTAAATGTGGAAAGTAGATATTCAACAGGTGTTGTAATGTGAAAACGATCGATCGAAAAAGCATGGAAGGAGGTAGTAATAGTAACGGCGAAATCTCCGTCCAGAGCGCAGTGTGCCAGGACCCTGGTATCATCTGTAAAAATAGTCCGTAGGCCTCAGAAGTCCAGGTGTGGCAAAGAGCTGCGACGATGAGATGACATCCCAAAGAAGTGGAAGACGAAACATGATGATTATTTCTAAAGGCAAATTAAATACAGCAAACTCATTGCCTAATTCAAAATACCAATATTACTCCCCTAGAAGAAGAAAATAAATACAGAAAGTAGAAGATGAAGCGTGCATGGAAGTTTTAAAGGGGGTTGGCAATGCTTATTCATGAACGCTTGATAGCGCGTCCCTCTTATCAGTGATAAGCATTACAGTTTTAAACAATGATCGGCAAATTCAACAAATAAATTTTAACGAGAAACAAATGTGCAGTGCAGTTTTCAATAACACTTGAGAAATAGTAGAATAAATGAAGTCAACAACAAACAACATGAAACAACGAATCATAACCATCAACAGATAACAACATCGAGTAAGTAAACAATTCAAGTGGCGTATTTTTTATTGTAGTGGCGGAAATTTAGAAACTCAAACACTTATCCATAAAAAAGGAAGTTAGTGAAAAAAACAGTAACTACCTATATAATAAATATATATAACTATTTAAGTTATTGTTTGTTACTGATCGAAATCGATTTAACATTGTAACTCTTTATTTTTCGTAAAAATAGACAACTTTTTTTCAGTAACTTCTGTTTTGAAATGGGTTTCCACAACTTCGTCGCGAGTGATTTAGTTCGTGCTCATCAATGTTTGAGAAATCAAAAGTCTTGATGATCTCTTGGAAACTTGACTTTTTTCAACCTAGATCGGGAAATTCGGCCACTGTGCGACGGTGGCGACCATGAGAAGGGTCAACTGGAACTTGGAGGAAACGATGAGAACAGCTACGCCGGCAGCGGTGAACTGCAGGGGTATTATAATGAAACAGAGTCCACCCGCCCGTCCACCGTCACCTCCGCGTTCCTGAACAGGTTTCAATGGAACGTGACTTGTCAGGGCAAGACGTGCGGCAGGGTCTCTCCCAGATGTAGGTGCGCTATACAAGCGACCTACACGTACCACATAGAAAGGTTCCCCTTCAACGTTAGTTATCAGGTATATATATGTGCGGGACCATTATGAACGTGTCAACCGAGGTTCGTCGGCTCTCCCACACACTATAAATTCGCGTCAAGCCGAAGTTTGAAACCTGCATGTAATAGGGTTTCGATGTCACCCAACAGAGGGGTGTTGTGGTAACGATGGACTCCTGGAGGTTGCGATACTCCACGTTACAAACACCTTTCATTACCATATAGATGATTATAGAATCTTCGAGCCGCTTGACACACCTTTCAAAATGATAAAATGAGCTATTCTATCATCGCGCTGCATTAGCCTATTGAAATTACCAACCAAGGAAAAGGATCAGTATTTACTGTCCGGTCATTCAAATTTAAATTAGCGAGAGAAATTTTGAGATCATAGTCTAGTCGCCCAATCTGGTTCAGTATTTGGAGAAGTAAGGTTTAACCATACCAAACCAACTTCAAAATGATTGTGTCATTAGTAGCTAATGGGTGTGTCTCTGTGAAATCCTCAGTACAAGCATTACTTCTACAATTTTCATTTGATTTTGATGGACTTTTAAGGGAATGAGTTGATATAGCTAGGGATGGTGCCCAATAAATTTCAGCCGTAAAAAAATTAATAGTTTACTCGGCGTATGCTCAAAAGTCACATCTATCACAAGTCACTTTCTCAAGGCCTTTTCGTTCCATGTCGTTCAATATCTGAGGGTAGTTTTGTAATGACTATTTTATTATCCCGTTTGGGTTTGATCATGATAACATCATTAGTAGCTGCTACGCTTGCGATTTTATCAGTAGCTCCTGCGCTTGCGTGAACCTAGTTCTCTTAGGAAGCCTGACATCTACTGATTTAATTCGATTTACCTAAATGAAATTTTCTGGGTTTGTGCAATGACATTTATCGCTTTTGACCTATTTAAAGGCTTTGAGAATGCGGGAACGTAGCATCTGTCGAGCATCATTTTCTCATTGCCAAATTGTCGGTTTTTGATATTTCACGATCCATCTCATTTTACCATTTTTTCCCATCCATGGAAACCCGCTATGTAATCTTCTAGAATTACTAGAAACATATAAATCAACATACATACATATAATGCATTCACGATACCAAGACGCTTTGAGTCACCCGACTTTACAGTAGTTTTTTATTACTTGTTTTTTATCGATTTCATTTCTAAGGATAGACTGATGTACCCACATCGCTGTTCATTCGTGAATTATTCAATTCGTTTGGCCATTTATCGTTTCCATGTTGTCAAAAATCATAAAAAGTTCTGGTCATGCAGCATGATTGTATGAGCGAATTTTCGTAAATCATCGTATTGTATAATGTTATTGTTTTAAAATTCAAGCTTTTGGAGTGCAAGGAAATTGTTAACTATTAATGTAAAGGCAAAAAACGTATTCTAAATGATAATCTGCTATTTAAAAAAAAAAAAAAAAAAAAAAAAAGGTTTTGGATTTTTAGCTCTTTTACCAGTTTGCATCGATTTTTTTAGCAAATTTTAATGACATTGAAGTACATTTTTCCGCATACTTTTGTACATGAATTTTTAAATGTTATATTTTATAGTTAATAAATTTTATTTGAGCAATATTCTGCTAAAAAATATAAATTTAACAATTTTTAGCCGTTCTAGCAATTTTTTGTGTTTTTTTTTTTTACACGTTTTCTGAAATTGGACCAATTTAATGTGCTCAAAAAGTGCTGGCCATCTAACTCATCCTTTCTTCTTAAAACCTTCATTTTTCGGCGCAAGAACGGAATTTTTATCTCAATCCTCAGGAGAGTTATCGTCTGGAATGACACACACACACACACACACACACACACACACACACACACACACACACACACACACACACACACACACACACACACACACACACACACACACACACACACACACACACACACACACACACACACACACACACACACACACACACACACACACACACACACACACACACACACACACACACACACACACACACACACACACACACACACACACACACACACACACACACACACACACACACACACACACACACACACACACACACACACACACACACACACACACACACACACACACACACACACACACACACACACACACACACACACACACACACACACACACACACACACACACACACACACACACACACACACACACACACACACACACACACACACACACACACACACACACACACACACACACACACACACACACACACACACACACACACACACACACACACACACACACACACACACACACACACACACACACACACACACACACACACACACACACACACACACACACACACACACACACACACACACACACACACACACACACACACACACACACACACACACACACACACACACACACACACACACACACACACACACACACACACACACACACACACACACACACACACACACACACACACACACACACACACACACACACACACACACACACACACACACACACACACACACACACACACACACACACACACACACACACACACACACACACACACACACACACACACACACACACACACACACACACACACACACACACACACACACACACACACACACACACACACACACACACACACACACACACACACACACACACACACACACACACACACACACACACACACACACACACACACACACACACACACACACACACACACACACACACACACACACACACACACACACACACACACACACACACACACACACACACACACACACACACACACACACACACACACACACACACACACACACACACACACACACACACACACACACACACACACACACACACACACACACACACACACACACACACACACACACACACACACACACACACACACACACACACACACACACACACACACACACACACACACACACACACACACACACACACACACACACACACACACACACACACACACACACACACACACACACACACACACACACACACACACACACACACACACACACACACACACACACACACACACACACACACACACACACACACACACACACACACACACACACACACACACACACACACACACACACACACACACACACACACACCACACACACACACACACACACACACACACACACACACACACACACACACACACACACACACACACACACACACACACACACACACACACACACACACACACACACACACACACACACACACACACACACACACACACACACACACACACACACACACACACACACACACACACACACACACACACACACACACACACACACACACACACACACACACACACACACACACACACACACACACACACACACACACACACACACACACACACACACACACACACACACACACACACACACACACACACACACACACACACACACACACACACACACACACACACACACACACACACACACACACACACACACACACACACATACATACACACATATATTTATATATATGAAAAAGTGTTAAACTCTAGGATTCGTTTCCGAATGCCTCAAAATGGATTTCAATGAAAAAAATTTTCAAAAATTTAGATTTTAAATTTTCTGAGTTGTTATAGTAGAATCTTCTACGTAAATTCTCTAAAAGTTATGGTCGATTTACGAACAGAAAGATTTCAGTATTACTGGAATGAACCGGAACAATGGTAAATTTCGGTGACACTCATGAGGAAAATAAGAACATCAATCAATACAGGAAATGTATTTAATAATTTAACACTTGAAGCGTGGAACTGCAGAAGGATCTAATTGCCAAAAATTGGAAACTCGTGTTTTTGTATTTTACCGATCTGAGTACCAAGGCCAGTCATATGAAGCAGGAACAAGTGCCATTCAGAAGCGTTATACGGGACCATATGACGTCATCGTATAGTTTTTTCATCGAATCATAGAATGTGCAGCTCATGGCATAAACATCCTCTTGAGGTAACACGAATGAAGGGACTGTTTCTGCCAAAAGGTTGAATGTCTATGACTACTTTAGTGCAAATTGCACTATAATATAAAATTGGTTTATGCGTTCGTCTAATCATAGGTTATTAGATACAATGTTTTTCTCTAATTGAGTTAGGTATACTAGATTATTACTATTAAGTCTGAACTGAGTTGGCTTGCTGAAAAATTTGGCTGGAAAATCTTAGGCCCTTTTGCATTTCTACGCTTAGATATTGAAGTAGGAACAGGAAATGGACCACACAGTTTGATAAATGCGAAGATGATTCAACATGAAAAACCATTCGGTCCTCTCCAACATTTGTATGTTACCTGCTTTTCACTTGGTAACACTCCTGGGCAGGAGGTTATGATATTTTGTCAAAAGTGGTTATTGCAATTGCTGTGGGTAAATGGAGTTTAGCTAGTTATTCATTTAGAAACAAAACACTGGTAACAATCCTGATTAGGAATTGATGGCGCACTAATTTCCTCAAATCGAAGCTGCTTCTTTTACAAGACTTTACCAAAAAGGCCTTTCTGTCCTTAAATTGGTTGATTTCTGATAAATTGATTTCCAACGTGTCTCCCTATGAACTGTAGCTTCTTTAGGGAGACGAAAAATTAAATTCAAAATGTCAAAATCAATAAAATATGTATATTTCGTTTTCTTTTCGCAATTGAAAATCGAATTTAAAGTTAAAGATGAACCGATAACTTTAAATTCGATTTTTTATCGCAAAAGAAAACAACAGATATTTTAGAAGTTTGATATTATAAATTTAATTTGTCGTCTCCCTGAAGGGAGACACGTTGAAGATTCAGAAAAGAACCAATTTTAGGAAAAAACACAGTTTTAGTAAAGTCTTGTGATACTTTGAACTGTCCAAATAAAGAAACGCTGCTTCGCTCACACCACATTCTACACTTCAACTGAAAAAACATCTATCTAGTGATAACAGAACATTACCACTATTTTCAACTTGAACAGTGTTATCAAAACTATGGTAACACTCCAGCTGCTAGTTTTATGTGAAACATGGGACTAATTTAATTTTGATTTTCGTGATTTCACAAGTACGTATTATTGTATAATTAAATTGGTGTAAATCATAGTTTACAAATTATACAATTAAATATACAATTTTGTAAATTATACAATTAATTATAGTAAATTAATTGTATTATTGTATAGTTCTACATGATAAAAAAAAACCAACAGCTTCTTTTTTTCTCTTTTGTACTATGTCTTTCAACACTATGATCCTTTCAACACAGGTAAAACTCTCACCTTCCTATTGGGTGCAGTAACAACCCTAAACAATTTGACATTTATTTTTTAGACATGTTTATTTGCACAAAAAGCCAAGTTTGGAACACACTATCAAATTCCTTATCAAAAAACCTTAGAATTCACGGCATTTCGCATTTTCCCTCTTAGGAAAAAAAAAAAAAAAAAAAAAATTAAAATATAGACCGAAGTCGCAGGGGGAGCAAATATTTCGTTCACTTTCCATTTGGGGAGAGAAAATTGCATGAGAACACGTGGTATTATGTTAAAACATACTAAAAGTTTTCATTAAAACTACGGCTGTCAACCTGTGAATAATAAAGAAGCATAGGAGGGTGTTCCATATCTTTGTTCTGGAGTAGCGATGTTGCGTAGTCCATAAATTAACCTATGGACCTAGTTCACGAAAAAGAGCTATGTAAATAAAATTAATAAACTTGCATGATTTTACGTCGCTTGTCTAATTGAATCATTTTAATTTGACACTCCTTATCTCTTTTTGGTTGGGCCAAAAAATTCGAATGTATACTGCAAATCGGTGTGTGATGGGATGAAGGGAGGAGAGAGGTTTAGCAAATCGTTGGCGCTGTCAATGAAATTACGGGGCCTGCAACAATCACACTTGCCGATTTAGTTGACGGGAGTCACGAAAAATCTCCATCCAACCCTCTTTTAGAAACTGGCATGAAATCCGTTAGTCTCAGCAACGTAGTCAGTTCTACCATTCAGCCCTTATCTCAACAGTTATTGGACGCAATTACTAAGCTTCAAGTGCGCTGTAGTCTCCGTTTTTTTTCCTCGCTCCGCAAAAACCTGTGCTTGGAATCGGAGCGCCTCAGCCCGCCAATTACCTTGCCGTAGGGAACAACACTGCTGGCGGGGGCGGTCGGTGAATGGAGCGGGCAGATCTCGGATGTCCGTCGTGAAAAGGGGGTAATTTTCCCCGCGGTTCCCATTGTCCTTCTCCCTCAGTATCGCAGTCCTCCCGCCCAGTTCACTCCAGTCAACTAGGGCTGTGAACCGGTGTGGAACGAAAGGGTCCAGTTACATCAATCCCCCCTCCCAACCTTAGAGACCTCTTTTCAAATTAAATGGAGGAGCCTAGCAGCAGAATTCAAAAATCGCGGAACAATCACTAAATTAGCTTGTTTGGATCACAGCAGAGGCTTCTACGTAAATTACTATCACCACCGGCCCTTTTTGATCGTTACTAGTTGGATTACAGGAGACACAGCACACTAATGACCAAATGCCAGTATGAAACAGCTGCTCTAATAAACTTGGCGGATCGATATTTTTGCCGTTGAGCGGTAAAATGCTTATCTACTTGCAAAATATTTTCACATATTTAAAATTATAGTATTTTTTAATGACGAACCATGGGCAATTCACCAGGAAAAAATAATAAATTAATAATAATAATACATGAGCTGCGGGGCTCTACTATGAACTGTGACATCTGATTTGTTATATATTTGCGTATATCAATTTACCTATAGGAATTGATCCACGGGTATGAGAAAACCAAAGCCTCTCTCTCTCTCTCTCTCTCTCTCTCTCTCTGACGATTATTATTATGCTCGGTTCAAATTTTAGACTATTAGTGCAAAAAATCCGAGAGTTTAACGCTCTTTTGTATGTATATATACATATATATATATATATATATATATATATATATATATATATATATATATATATATATATATATATATATATGTATATGTGTATATATATATATATATATATATATGTGTGTGTGTGTGTGTGTGTGTGTGTGTGTGTGTGTGTGTGTGTGTGAGTGTGTGTGTGTGTGTTTTTAACATATTTATTTATATACGTGTCATTCCAGACTACTCTCCTTAGGATTGAGATACTAATTCCGTTCTTGCGCGAAAAAATCAAGCGAAAAGAAGAGTTTGTTGGCCAGCACTTTTCCAGAGCATTAAATTGGTCAAATTTCAAAAAATTCACCTAAAAAATCACTAAAAAGTGACTAACAATGGCTAACAATTGTTCAATTTATTTTTTATTTTTTGGTCAAATATTGCTCAAATAAAGTTTATAAAATAGAACCTTTGAAAATTTATGTACAAAAGTATGCGGAAAAATGTACTTCAATTTCATTAAAATTGTCTAAAAAATCGATAAAACCTTCAAAAAAATCTATACATCCAAAACTTTTGTTTGAATAGCAGATTATCATTTAAAATACGTTTTTCGCCATTAAATTAATAGTAAACAATTTCCTTGCTCTTTTAACATGTGTTTATTTATCCTTCCAAGGAGGGATCGAATAGTGGTCAACCGGATTGCCACTGGCCATACCCGTCTTACTCACACACACCTGCTTAGTGCAGAAGCTCGAGATGTTGTGTGTGGGAGGTGTGGGGGTGATCTGTCTATCCGCCACTTTCTGGAGGACTGCCCAGCCCTTGTCGACCTCCGAGACCAGCATCAGCCCCCTCAGTGGGTTGGCGTTTTATCCGGACCAGACGAGGTCCGATCCCAGTTCTTGTACCTGAGAGCCACTGAGCTCTACTACGAACTGTGATATCTGATCTGTGATATATTTATATACATCCAGTCGTAGTTCTATTTCACTTCGCAGATTGTATATAATAGCATGTATATAGTTATTTCCCTATCTTACATCTAGTCTTAGTTGTATTATTTTATTTTTGGGTTTTTTTTATCCACTTCGGGGGCTTAGCAGTGGTCATCACTGTACCCCTCATTTTTTCCCCCCTCCGAGTTGCCAGTGGAGTCCATGATGGCGCTCCTTTTTAGTCAAGATGGCAACATGGCTCACCTTAGAATCGTGCCACTTCCAGCGTACCTTATGACACCGTGTTCAATGCCGCTAATGACCCTTCTGGTTGTGATGCGGCTTAAGCCTTAATAAGAAAACAAAAAAATTAACATTATGCAATACGATAGTTTTCAAAAATTCGCTCATACGATCATGCTGCATGACTGGAACTTTTTTTCGGTCTAGTTTTAGAACGTATCTCGGGAGTTTTAAATTTTACTATGGAAGGGGGTGAATGGGAGGGGAGGGGGGGGGGTAATAGCGATAAATCTTGATATTTTTACTATACCCATCTGATTTCCGTGACCGTTTTCACTATTTGTTCGATTTAGATTTTAGTCCGTATATTCACGGAAGTTTAAAATTTCAACCAAGGTCTTACTACATCAAATGTGCTTAGGTGATGGTAGAAACAGAAGAAGTGAAATTACAAAGGAAAAACTTTTTTTTGCCATATGGGCTTCAGGAATAGATAATTCACTACCTCCGGGTCACAACAAACAAGTCATAAGTTTATAACAGCTATAGATCAAGGCTCTACTGCCTTTCCGATTTGCGAAGCCATGAGTTGAGACAGATAAAATTCAGTAGAGCGAAAAGCGTAAATCAGAGGCGAAAATCCCGAGGAATGTAAGGTGAAGCAACTAGTTTCGGAAAAGGCTGAACTTTGTTGACGTTTGGTGTTTCTAATTTGTATCCACCTCTCTAACTCTCTAACTTGAATTTCAGAAATGCGAATAGCAGGAATCGCAGGGAGAAACTTTCGTATTTCAAAATGTTGTTAAAATGTGGTAGCACTCAACCAATCACAATAATATAAACACGTTTTATGTAATTGTATAAACTTTGTAACTGGGATTGCGAAGTATCTAGATCCAGGCCGATAAGTTTCTGAAATTGGTTTAAATGAATCCTGATTTCATGAAGTAAGTTATGAAGTTTTCAAGCGTTGACCTTATTTGTCAAAATGAGAGTTGTGAGTTTGCACTTATTACAATTTGTTTCCCTCAAGATTTGAAGCAATTTTGAACTGAAACCAGTCCTATATTATCGTTCCTGTTCAGTGAGGCCCCGATGTACTTCAACGATTACTATAGGCAATTCACAATGAAATCAATCAATACGTTTTGATGGAAGCTCCTGCGTATGTGGTAACACTCTGTAACACCCCCTTGCATTGGCGTCACGTAATAGCGTGAAGCAGCATAATGGGCAATATAACCGTCTTCCAATAATAATAACACTGCCTTAGTGGATTCCGACAAATTAGCTGTCTACGTGCGATGAACGCAACGGAGACCTTTCAATTTCTGAACACGAGCGAATCATATTGTTTACCATCTCCTGCTAAATGCGAGAGAACCTCACTTTGACTAGGTCAGAATATCACCACCGTACTTCACATTTCCTTCATATAGGTATAACGGTGACAATAATGAGGGCTGAGGGCAGGAGAAACCCCATGCTTGAATGCTTTTCAAATCGCAGGGGCGCAGCGAATACGGTTATTAGATTGGCATGCGTGGGAATAGGTTGGGTGGAACGGTATGTGAGGGTAATATTCGTCTCTCTCCAGAGGCATTAGTGTACAATAAAGTCTCTTTGGCTGTGAGGGAAACACCCTTTTTCAGCAGCTCTGTAGCTCTCAACGCTTCATTCTCGATTCGCCGACACGGGGTGAAAAAATTCCGGAACCAGTTCCTCAAAATTGAAAGGAGAACACATTAAGCACCTCTATTCAATTTTATTTATATTTCTGGTGTTTCGAGGCCAAAGAATTTCATAAAATGTTATAAAATAATACTTGTTGAATGACCTAAATGAAAACTGGTACTTATCCTAAAGTATGGTAAGGTTTTAGAAGAAACGAGGCTAGTACCTTGAACTTCTCGGCAGGATTAAGGAGTGGGCAATTGGGACATTGAAATGTGGAATCATGCGTAATGAAATGACAACTTTCCGTCGTGGTGAACAATTTTTGTTGAAAGGATACCAGGGAGTTATATTCTCCCAAGCAAATGACTGGTTGAACTATTATAGAACATTATTCCTGTTGAACAAAAATATTCGGAATGCGTGTGAAATGGGCCATATCCATTCCAGATACAGTAGCAAACTATTAAATGAAGGTTTTAAGTAGGTAACTAATATACTTCCATATTAAATAACGCTTCAGCGATGAGGTGTGAGCAAAACTTGAGGTCTGTCATTATAATAGTTCCTATAAGTACCCCAATGTAAAAAAAAAAAAAGTTCCAGTCATGCAGCATGATCGTATTGACCGATTTTCCGTAAATGATCGTATTATATTTATGTTAGACATATACCTAGTTAAAATTTTATCTCCTTGATGCGAAGAAATTTTGACCCAATTTTAAGGCAACAAATATAATTGAAAAGATTTCGATTTTTTAGCTTTTTGCCGTTTTTATTGAAGAAAAATTGTAAGTCTCATTTTGTGCATACATTTTTGAGTGTTCTGATTCAACGTTAATAAACTTTTTTGCTGCTAAAATTTTACCAGAATACACATACAACAACGTACATACATACAATATACATATACATTTAACAACGTTTAGCCGTTTTCAGTCATTTTTAGTCGTTTTTTAAAGATTTTTTTTTTTGGAATTTGAGCAATTTAATGTGATCAAAAAGTGACTGGCCAACATACTCATCATTTCATTTGAAAAGCTTGATTTTTTCAAGCAAGAACGAAATTTTTATCTCAATCCTAAGAAGATATTATTACTTTTTTATTACTTAGTGAAACAAACTAGTCATCTGTCACAGATACCGACGATGTGAATATTGCTGCAACTGAATTTGAAAAAGTTTTGAACACGTCCATGTTAGTGGCGACGGAACTTATCAGGACTACCAGCAGGGAAGTCAAACTAACCCCCTGGATAACTAGAGGTCTAATTAAATCAATAAGAATAAGAGGCAAACTGTAAAAACGCTTGATAAAAAGCCCACTTGATCTAAATCTAAAGGCAAAATCCAATCGTTACAGGAACAAAGTGAAGGAGTTAGTCAGAGCAGCGAAGGAGATATACTGTGAAAGCAAAACAGAGAAAGCTCAAGGAAATTCGAAAAAAACTTTGGAGACGATTAAAACAGCAATTCGACTCACTAAACTCGTATTTTTCTCAAGTAGGTGAAAAGCTCTCGGCGAAATAAATAAATACGCATAAATATAATATGATCTCTCTCACGTTAAATGCGGTAGTGAACACAATTTTCTCACTTAGAATGATGACGGACGAAGAAATCGACAATTTGTTACAATCTATGAATGCATTCTCGTCACCAGGCATAGACGGTATCCAATTACAACTTATAAAAAATAATATTATGAGCCTCAAAAAACCTCTTCTTCTCATTTACAATCTTAGTCTCTCTACAGCAACATTCCCTGAGTCATTCAAAGCCTAGCATTCAATATATATAATAAACAAGTAGGTAAATAAAATGTGGGGAGGTCACCCAGGCCTAGTGATGCCCGATACCGGCTCTAGTGATGAGAGAAGTTGAATGAAGGAAGGGGTGAAGGAAAGTGACCCTACAAAATTAAAACCAGTTGAGGTGAGGGTCCCTATGGTAGCGGGTGGCGATACCACTGAGCACTTCCGCCGAGACTCCCACACACCCAACTAGAGTAACTCAATGGCACATTTCACGCACCACACCTCTCGCCATCACCTTAATGTTATTGGTCGCCACTCACCTCACACACTCAATTCATCTTCTTCTTTCAACCTTTTTGGAGCCATCGCTATAGTTGCATGACAGAGACGAAACCCTATCTTTGACGTCAAAAACAGGCCTTATCCTAGCGGTGCTCTCTTCCTTAGGCTTATGATTGGACATTTTAACCACAGATGGAACACCCATCTTGAAAATTGAACGCGTTCTAGTTGGTAAAATATACATTTTATCCTATAGGCTTAAAATGTATAATATTTCTTTTTATGGCCCTTTTCGTCTGTTACAACCGTAAACATTACTTCACTTACTTTGTCGTCAAGGGTAAATAGACAGGCTTGGTGCTCAAGTATATCCAACTCACAGCAGGAATCAGAGTAGCTGAAGTTAGGTTGAGCCAACATCAAATAAATTTTGTTGCAACAATTAGAAAATGCCCTCCTCAAAAGCGAGCGTTCTGATTTCATTCGATAATACATCTCTAAAGAGGTTGCGACACAGAGTGTTGTACCGGCTGAAGATAAACGAAACTAAAATGTACCAAAACCACCAAAAAAGCACTTAAAACTTTACGCATGATCACCGTTCACTTCCCCGAAAGGGATGCCACATGACTGGGAAATCAAATGAGGTGAAAATAAAATAACTGAGGTAAAACCTCCTAAAGAAAAACATAATAAAATTGAACTGACCGACTGAACTCAAACAAATACAACTGGAAGACGAAAGTACATAGAATTCATGCTAAAAGCGGGGAGAGACAAAATGGCGAACATCCAAAGAAAACATGAATGACACACATGGAACCTGCCCAACATTATGGAGCTCAAAATGATTTAGTTGAAATTCATGATCCAGAATAGATAGTTGTAATCGCTATTAATGTTTCTAGGTCATTAATTGCCACTTGCCACTTAATGTTTCTAGGTCATTAATTGCCACTTGCCACTTGCTTTGTCATTGACACTTGTAGTCAAACCAAGCTGAACTTTTTGCAAATTTGATTTCCGAGCAATTGCAAAAATGAGCTGTAACCGTATGTGAAGTTTATTCAGAGGAAGAATTTTCATTTGTTTGAATAAGTCGGAAGACCTTTGGTTTGCGTGTACTACGAAGAGTTCGTATCTGACTACATTGCAGCAGCCTTACAAAAGTTTGAGGATGCTGATGGTGTATTAATGGTTCTCAGTCCTAGAATGTCAGTACATTGAAATTCGCGAGAAACGTTGCAACAAATTAAATGAACAATTTTGCACCTTCAGAGACCAGAATTATGAACAAAGCTACTCCTGTAAATAACCTTACATTCAGTACTTTCTGCACAGAAGAGAAAATTACCCAGACAGTTTGACATATAAAGAGTAAGGAGATTGGATGAGGTGGTGGGGGAGACACTTTTTTATTTCGTAAAGAAAGGTTTCGTCGGGAATAGATAAATGGGAGATTTGTTCACATTTGGTGAGGACAGCTGTCAAGGCTGGAGCGAAAGGATGTGGAGAGGGTACGAAGCACCGTTCGTGTTTTGTATGCTGAGCGGAGAGGGTGGATGCACCGTACGGCGACCGGGAGCTTTCAATCTTCATTCCGCGACTTTCCTTCCATTTCCTGAGCTTCCGATTGGCAGCAATCTACTTTCTGGGCCGTTCCGCTGAACTCAATATACGATAATTTGTTTTATTCGAAGGAAGAGGAAGAAGTTTTGAATAGAAAAACCACCTAGAGGAGTGCGTTTGGCCAATTTATAGCTCGCAAAATATCAATCAATTTTATTTTTGTACTGAGTAATACTAAACCCATGAATATAATTTTGACGATTACGAATATGACTTATCTCGGTAAAGGGATGATGGACTAAGAATCTGCAGGGGATCTTTTGGAGCTCGTACCAAATCTTTAGTGGAAATTCGAAATAGTATGCAGAATTTGTATGTTACGAGAACTTCGAGGATCCGCAGAAACTAAGACAAGAAGATAGACGAGTTAGGGATTCTCCAGGAAGGTCTAAAACGTATGTGGATGTATGTTTTCGACCAAAGATATTTATTTCTAAATTCTCAAAAGGCAACACGATGCTTTTGCTTCTTCAGTTTACTCGTGCGAAATTGATCAATTTTTATGAAATTTTATTAGTTATTTATAATTTTCTTGAAATTGTAATATAGTACAACCGAGTACTTCTCACGAAAATTGTACCTGGCATTTCAGACGCTAATCCATCCAATTCTCGAAATTTGAGGAAAATTGAAATAATATGGGTGAATAGTTTGGGAGTTTCAATTTCGACTACGATTTCGTCAAATATTCAGGGGGAGTGAACATTTATGATTATAAACACCAATTTGAGAAGTTCCGCCCCAATATTTCTAAGGGAAGGTGAGAGGGTAATTTATGTAAGACAGTATTGAATTTTCTAATTTTCTTCCAAAACGCACAGGTTTTCAGTTATATATTAACAATACCTGTGGATAGTTAATTTACTGCAGATGGAGTGGCATAGTAGTAACGCAATTCGAAACGATAGTGCTAGGCTACCAATATTGAAAATGAACCTGCCACGCGCGAAGCTGAATATGTAGATTCAGCCCTCGTTGCGGATTTATTGTTCCCAGGTATATGGGAGAGAGAAAAGGTGGAGCACTAAGACAACTGAATCATAAATGCAGACGCTCCCTCTTAGTCTTCTCAGGAATGGATCTTCATCTCCCAAGAGGCTGTGCGAACGAATCACAGGAAATGTGATGAAACAGCCGAATAACTACGAAGTTTTTTCACTCCTCTAATGTTTTTGCACTTGTGAAGGAGTTCTTCATGACGAATTTGAAACTTCCAAAAGAAAAAAAAAAAAAACAATACTGACCCAATCACTAGCCGAAAAATGGGGGAAGCCGTTATTGGTGATCACTGGTTATGTGAAAATGAAAACTAATTATGCAGTATCATTACGTCTCCTCTCTTCCAGAAGGTAGTTAAAATGATTAGACCTCGAAGATGGAGCATCGCAGCATATCTTGAAAAAAAAAGAAGAAAAAAAAAAAAAAAACGGAAAAGAAACGCAAACTTTCTGATTAATATACAGACAGACATACTTACTATTTTATTAATATAGATTCATTTATTTATTTGTATATTTATGAGTCATTCCAGACGATAACTCTCCGCTATTCAGATAAAGTAGGAAGGTGTGAACTTTTTTGGGAGGCACAACGATCCAAGTTTAGAGCATAAGTATACTATAAACGGGGTTTAATAATGATTATAGATGGACTATCTAATACAAAACAAATGTAAAGACGAAACGCTTGCATACGAGTCTGTAACACATTGGGACATTTTATGTCTTTAGTTGCAGACTCGAATGCAAGCTCTGAGAGCAGCTGATCCGGACCCAGGGCATCGTCAAGTAATTGTCCTAAAGAGGCTACGTACGAAATTACAGCTTCCTAGAGTGTAAATTATAGAAATTACCTATTAAAATGATTTAACCACCTCTTCAAAAATCAAACCGTTCTTGCAATATTCGGATCACCTGCTATGAATCAAATCATCGAAATACCAGCTCAATGATGTCATTAGAAATTAACAAGCGCTTGCAATCATGTTCATAACATCAATTAATGAGAATGATCACCTGAGTGTACACAATAATTATTCCAATAACCATGCTCATAACTCAGCTTGTTGGCCACGCACTTCGCTGTAGTTAACGTAATATGGTTGTATAGATCGAGAGCTTTCGAAGGAATGGCCAACGAATTTTGTGGGATGAAAAACGACGAAGTACCATTTCCCTAGCAACAACTTGGTTGTAAACGGAAATCATCAGAATATTTTCGTGATCAATTTTCGTCACTCGATTTTCGTGACATTTTTTTAGTGTATGTACCATAGCAAGGACATAAAATGTCAAAAAACAAAATGTATATGGACTGGAAATAGAACGGGTATAACTTAAACAATGTACAATGAGCAAAAGTGTCCAGCCATCAACACAAACAATAATGCGTGATTAATCAATACAAATTGTAATGTCTATATGGTAGATTCTCAAATAACTAACAAGTCTCTGTCCCCCGTCCTCTGTTCTTGAGTCAGACCTAGTTGACATTTTTTGAAAATTTTTATGGTAAGTACTGGGTCCGTTCTAGTACTCCATTATAAAAATCTGATCCTCACTGTAATTTAAGGGGTGAAACAAAGCCTAAACATATCAATTTGGTAACCCTCCATGGCTGTCCCACCCTAAGGTTTTGAACATACATGTACACCAGGAAACGACTGATGACCAGCCAAGCAAAAACTGGCAACTGGTTTTTGAAAAAGGATTGCGAAGGAGTGTTGTACCAAAGTTTAAGCTCAAAAAACCATAAAGTGCGCTGTCAGTGAGCTCCCAAAATCGATATTAATTTTTTATGTAACATCCATGGGTTTTTTTTCTAAGTTACCATTTAGACCTTCCAAGAAGGGATATTTTTCCGGGTCACGGAGAAAATGTAGTGGCAACCCTGGCGATCAAACGTGAGTCAGCCCGATTCCCTCCTCGTCAGTTGGTGTTCAGACAGAAGGCTGGAAGGAAGGCTCTACAGCTGCGTGTTTTTTTGGGTGAAACCTCCATGTGAGTATCTAACTATTCTACTAATTATTATTTCCCCTACCCTCTTATTGAATTTCGAAGGTATTTTTCTACCTAACTTCTGATAACATGAATGGCATCTATATCTTTTCAATCCATTGAGTGAAAAATCACCAAAGTCGAAATGTAACGCTCCATGGGGGGAAACTTGTAACCTCCACATTGAGTTTCTACCCATGGAGCGTTACATTTGACCATGGAGCATTACAATGAGAGTAAATTTGCGATACTGCTTTTGCTAAACAATGACAAAGTATTATAGGTTAATTTTTTCCATGATATTTCAACCATATATATGTGTGATAGGTGACTATTTGTGTTATTATTCTCACTAATATGTCCCCAAAATATTAACTATCCTGGTACTTAGACTGGTTGGTGCACATGGCTCTACTTACTTTAAATCTGATCTTTTTCCTTACATTTTCAAATTGGATGGGGGGAGGGGGTGGGGAAATTTCTTCAACCCTTAATAATTATATTTACGACCTAGTAAGTACCAAATACGGTAATATTTTCAGATAACCATGCCTGGGGGTCGCCCAAGGAAAAGTGAAGTACAGAGCAAGGCGGAGGCGTTGAAGAAGAAGAGAGAGACGGAGAAGTTGCGGAGGGAAAAAATTCGAAATGACCCCATATTATACCATGAATATAAGGAAAAAGAAAGGGAAAGGTACCACAAAAGGAAGGAGAAAGGAGAAATAAAGACGGTTGATCAGCTGTCAAACTCTGCCCTCAAGAGGAGGAGGAGAGCCGTTAGAGAGAGAGTCAGGAAACACCGACAAAATAAAAGAGCCATTCAAAATGTCTTGGCCGATACACCGCCAGGGACACCTTCAGGAGATGTTTCTGATCAAGAGGATGTCCTTGATGTTGCCCATGCAATCCGGCCAGAACCAGCTCATCCTCAAGAATTACCTGCACCATCAGGACCAAGGAGACGAGAACTTTGGAGGAAACTGGAACTAAGAACCGCAGAAAAATTGCGTCGAAAGCTTCACAAAGAAATGGAGAGGTCTAAGAAATTCAAGCAAAGCAGTAATATGTTGAAAAAACGTTGGCAGCGACTGAAAGCTGTTAATGAGAAAATGAAGAGAGAGGAGACTCCAGAAATGGTTGCTGAAGGCTTAATTAACGATAATTCACTACCTGGAAAGAAGAAGTTAAAAGAAAAACTCATTTTTGGTGAAGCCATGGTGAAACAACTTGAAGAGCAGTACAAATCTCTTTCCTTCAGCGGCAGGCAAGTTTTTGTGAAAGCGGTTGGAGGAGGCACTTTGAAGAAGTACGGATGCTTAATGAAGGCAGGACAGTTCTTCCCCTATGGAACTTATCGTTCAAACAGAAAGAGAAACATAAAAAGTTTGAAGTACGAAAAAGCTCTAAAGAGTTCTGCACTAAACATGGAGAAGAAGATTCTTCAGTTTCTCCTAGACGACGAGTACAGTACTCAGTGCCCAGGTAAACGTGATGTGATCTGTTTGGCCAATGGGAAATTCCAAAGACGCTTTCTAAATGACACTATTCTAAAACTACACAAACAGTTCTGCACTAAAGTGGAAAAAATCAGCTACGCTACTTTTTGTAGGCTCCGCCCTAAATACATAGTCCAAGCCAAAGTTAGTGACCGAGACACGTGCTTGTGTTTAAAACATGAGAACATGAAGTTGGTTGTTCGAGCTTTGAAGAATTCGGAAATCTTGGCTGCTTCAGGTCCCAACGAACTTGTGACTAGTGTGTGCTGCGAACCACAGACCCCTGCATGTTTGCTGAGAACATGCAAACAATGCTCAACGAAAAAGATTTCTTTCTCCTCAAATGCTAATGCTTCAGAATTCAAATACAAGCAATGGAGAACGATAGAAGAATGTCGAACCTTCAAAGGGAAAGAGCATAGGGTCAAACGTGTGGTAAAGGCGGAAATTACTGAGAGACTCGAAGATGTTATTTCTAATGTGCAGCAAGATATTTCAGTTTTCATGAGACACATTTACTACATTAAGCATCAGTGTCAGGAGTTTCGTAAGTTGCGTGACTGTGGAAGCACTGAGATGACATTACAAATTGATTTTAGTGAAAATTATTGTTGTAAATATGGCCGTGAACCTCAGTCTGTTCACTTTGGGGCGTCAAGGCAACAGTTGAGCCTTCATGCAGGGTGTGCTTGGACTGACAAAAAAATCATATCTTTCTGCACGATTTCGGAAAACTTGCGCCACGATGGTAAAGCCGTAGCTGCCCACTTGACTATGGTTTTGGAGTACTTATTGGAGAACTTTCCCAGTGTAATCAAGCTCAACATTATATCTGATGGACCCAGTGGCCAGTACCGAAATAAAACAATTTTTACGTTTCTTGGATCGGTTCTACCTGCAATTTTCCCACAAATTCTATCAATGTCGTGGAATTACTGCGAGGCAGGCCACGGGAAAGGGCCAGCTGATGGTATTGGGGGAGCACTCAAGAGAAGCGCTGACCAAGCCGTTGCCTTACACAAAGACGTTAATAATCTTAGCAGCTTTCTTCAAGTCATCGAAAACAACAATTCTAAAATAAAAATTTTCCTGGTTGAAGGAAAACATTTTGAGAAAATGGACAAGACTTTGGAACATGTCATGCCACCTGTTAAGAAGACAATGCAGGTTCATCAAGTTACATGGGCTAGAGATCAAAATGAATTACACTTTAATGCCCTATCATGCACTGTTTGTGCTTGGGGAACTGAATGTGTTCACTGGAAAGTGTGTGACCCAATGAAATTAGCCGAAGACTGCACAGATACATCTCATCATGAGGTAGACGAGGATATGGAAGTACCTGTGGAAGCAATGGCGAAGGAAGGCCAAACATACCAACCCAAAGCAGGATCTTCAAAAAGCACTCAACATCATTCGGATGTCTCCACCGTATTCGATTTCAGCTATCAGGAGTTCGACTGGGTTGTTGCTGTATACGACGACGAATGGTTTCCAGGTTCGATTGATTTTTTTCTTTTGTAGAACTGGTTTTAATTAGAGTGAAGTAACTATTTAAAAAAATAACGTTTTGAACTACCTTATTTATTTGTTATTTACCTAGTTAATATTTTTTGTTTCTTTTCAGGAATTGTTGAGAAAGTTACTGGGGACAACTTGAAGGTGAATTTTATGAATCGAGGCACTGGCTATAATAACTTTTACTGGCCCCTCCCTCCAGATCGTCAGAACCTACACAAAAATGGGATTTTGTATAAATTGAAGGAGCCCCCTAAATCTACCTCAAGACGTTACATGGCTGTGGAAGAATATAAATATATTGAGTTCTTGAAGAACAATTTAACTGATTAAATTTGATTTAAAGACACTCTTTGAATAGGTGCTTAGTTTATTTTAAAACGATATAGTTATGTCGTTCTGAAAGTTGATTCTTAGTTAAAAGTCTTATGTCAATTCGTTTGTTTCCTGCCATTTACTAAATATTCCTTTATTCTTTGAATAGTTTATTTTTTGAAAACGTTATGTCGTTCCGAAATGTTGTTCTTAGGTGAATTCGTTCGTTTCCTGCCATTTACTAGTACATAGGTAACTTCTTTATTATAAATAGCGTTTGCAAAGAGGATTCAAGTAAAAGAAAACGTCTGACTATTCAATTCTGATTAGCTGTAGAAAAAGTGATAATTTTTATATTATTCATAAGGAAAAGTCAGAAAGTTTTGTTTTTAGTTACTCTACTACAAGTCAATTTCTACTTGAAACCCGGTTCCTTAATAATAGGTTCTTAGCGTGATTATAGCTTTAAAACATTTAAAACGTTAATGTTAGATCTCAGTAGAAATTTTAAGGACCTATGTTGTTAAAAAATACGCTTAATCTTAATGTGTAAATTTGTATTAGATATAAAATGATGTTGAGACTGAAAACGCAACATTTAAATTTCGTTCTAAAAAAAGTACAAATACATATTGAATAAGACTGAATCTAAGTCTGTAAAACTCGTTTTTCTAAAAGCCTAAAACCATTGAAAGGCATACAATTGTGTTAAAAATACATAAATAAAAGTTCGTTACTCTACAATAGTCAAACTATTTATTTCCTTTTGTAAAATATAATTTTCAAGAACTAATGAGGCCACAAAGATGAATTTTGTAACTACCGTGGTGACGTTGTAACACTTCCTGGTAGTTTGTGTAACATCCGTGTTAGTCCAGTAACCGCCGTGCCCAGTACCGTAACATCCGTGCCATTTGTGTAACCCTCCATGATTCCCAAAATTTAAAATTCACATAAAAACTCGAAAAAGTTGATTCCGATCTTTTTCCTGTTATTCATCACTCCTAGGAACGTCCTAGGAACACTCTGATTTTTTTTCAAAATTTTCCAATGAGGTCAAATTTAAAAATCTCACTGAGGGGGAAGTTGTTAGTTATTTGAGAATCACCCATATATATCACTTATTGAAAATTACTCTAGAAGAGCTTGATTGTAATCACACAAAATTTGAAAAACGGGGAACGATTAATTTGTAAAGGGAAAAGCTGTGAGGCGCGAATTCGAAACTAGTAGGTACATCCGCACGGACAACTAAATCACTCTATAGCCACAACATCAAACCACTAAAGCACGCTAGAATGGGAGACTTTTTCTAGATATAACATGTGACATCCTGTATATGAACATGTCAATTTTTACCGCTGACAAAAAAAAAAATCGTGGTATGGATATGTCTATTTGATTTTCAATACATATTTCAAATGACAGATACGAAATGAACCATGACAGGTGACAAAATACAGGCTACACATGCGAAATGACCCCTGACAGGTAATAAATATCCTTGTCAAAAGTTCTCAATTAAATTAGCTCAGTAAGCTGATCAGAAAAGACCCAATCAGTCCAATCGTCTCTTAGTGTCCCAGAGAGTTTTCCAATCAAATCTCAACTTCCTAGGATGAACAGAACAGAACTAGCACTCTTTTTGACTGCGTTCGGGAGGGAGACGGCTAGCCCGGTTTTCGCCTATCGTACAACTGTACCTATTGGTAAGTGTGGTAGTGGATTCACACATCTCACTGAGACTGAAAATATATCCCTAATGTGGAATTTTAATTCCTTTAATTTATAAATTATATGGGGATGTAAGCCCTTTAAAGTTACTGTGGATTAGCCCACTTTAGCTCCGCATTTGTAAGGAGAATACGTAGCGCAAATGTCATTGTATGATATAATTACTAGAATACGACATTCACAATGGATTGGAAGTAGTTTCACGAGATGGGTCGGAAAGGTATGGTAGCTGTTTAAATAAGAACATTATTTAAGACTGTCAAACTACTTAAAATCTAGTAAATTAAATTGGAATTATCTCACAAATTGTTGCCGAGATGAGAAATTGAAAAAATGAAAAACTTAAAAGCTGATTTCTTAAAAAAAGCCATTTTGAGTTGTGCCAGAAATATGAACGCAACCCTCCATTTCCAGTCTACGCTATACCAACAAACCATCACGCGTTCAATAAATGTTAACTACTCACTCCGTGGGGGAAAGTCATTGCGGGTGAAGCACCCGTCCATGTCGTAGTTCATTCAACGCGTAACTGTTAGGGCTTGCAAAAGGAGCAACAGGTCTTGAAGAGGATTTTACCTCTCCTTGATCATTACTAACCAAACGGCTGGAGGGGTTCATTAGTTGAACCTGTTCATTCACAAATCAAACAATACCGCTTTTGAGATTGACATCAAAACGAGTCTCTCATTGGATGGGCGTGTCCGAGCCTATAAATGACGGATTCAGGGAAAAACTATTTCATCACTTTCTTCACGCCTATGGAATAGAACGAGTATAGTCATTTGAAAACGGAGTTCAAAAATAGGCACTAGGGAAGAATGTTTAAAGTCAGTAAGGGCCCGGGAAAGAACGGTCGAGGTCACCCCTCATGGAAGAAAGGTGATATATATGATTCTGCGAACAATGATCAAGGTCATGAACTTGTTTAAAAAAAAAAAAAGTTATCGAAAGCAGTATACCTAATAGTAGAATATCAAAAAACTACTTTTCCCTACTTTTTCTAACCCCAAAATGAATTGTGAAAATTTCAAAAGCATTTTTCTCTAAATTTGAATTGGATGACTAAAGCCGTTCTTTCCCTAGACCCGTTAAATAATTGATTATATTTTATTTAACTATCCATAGGTAAATTATTTAACAATGTCCATTCAAGTCATAGTCATGTCTCCAAAGTGTTGGAGATTCTACGATTGATTTTTTGGTGAAAAATTTCCTCCAATGAAAAATTCAGAACGTCTATTATAGCTGACACGTATAGCCTTAAATAATTGAATTAGGCTTGCAGTGTTATGTACTGAATACCGTTGGAATGAAACAATTCTTATAGGTAGTTACGTTTTAATTCCAGAATCTTATAATTTCTGAAGGATAACGCTACAATGGGACTCTAACGGAGTGTGCGATTTCATCGTATGAACAAATTACTTCAATGAACCTATGATATTTTTGATAATATATCCGGAAAGAAGAGAAATTAATAGGAAGATGGGGATTTAGTTTACTGAAATGTATTTTTCTATTTTCTTAACCGATATTAGAATATTATTTTACACAAGTATACTTTTAATTTTCTTCCTTTTTCACTGATTCTACATTCTAGTCTACATTCACTCATATTAGCTTTATCCTATCACTACACCTTTATAAATGAAGAGTGAGCGATACATCCTGGGAATCTCCATCCATCTCTAAAATGAGAAACAATCCCTCATCGTCGAAAACACTTCTGTTTTATTCAGTCTTTAAATACGAATTTTCCGTACCAAGGATTTTGAAAATATTAAACCCTCCAACCGTCAGAACTGAGATAATGTCACAAGAATGGGAATTCTGAGAATTTAATTACAATTCAATTATTCACCAAGGAGTTTTGAATTACCCTTATATTTAAACCAACTCTTATTTTAGATTAAACGGAAGCTACCTGAATTCGGCGAACCGTTGACGGACGAGATCTTTTGAGTTATCGGAATCGTAAACAATATCTCTTAAACCGTATTTAGAGGGGAGTTGAATTTAGTCTTGTTAGAGATAATAATAATTCTTACATTATCAGAGTTCATGATAATTGATGAATAAAACAATGATACTAGGAATTATTTCATAATTCATATTTATGTGTGAAGAGAAAATAAAATTGTTTAAATTCACGTTACTTTTTATTTAGACGACATTTAATTATTTCAGAGTTTTGTATTTCAGGACCAAAGCGATTGTTTCTAAGTGTACAGAATAGTAAACTGATATATTATCCAAAAATATTCCGGAAATTTATATTCGTGGTCCTATGTTGAAAAGCTTTCAGCTCTGAGCCCTTCAGAAAAATTCAATAGCGATACATTTTCTCTTTTGTTTTTTTCATTTTATTTGAACTTTATTGCTTCCGAATCTGTTACTTGCGGAAGCATTGCTTTAACTTTCGAGAGCTGTAATATTATTTTTTTCTCAAAAATCCAAATTTTCACTTGAATTATACGTTTAGACGATTCTCAACGTGGGTGAGTGTCTGTCTGTGAGCAAATTTTAGTCACAAGGTTCATTTCAACACTTTCAATTTTGATTCTGTTTGCAAGGAGTATAGAGTTTGATTTTTAGATAGACTAATTTTATCAATAATTTACTCTGCACATAAAAAAATCCACCAAATATTTCCCATGACCTAGTCAAATGACGTATGTAGTCGAGGATACGCAATTAAACCATCCCAAAGTAATTTAATCACGTTTGCATCATTTGAAGCTGCTGCGTAAGCGCAATTGTGAAATCCTTGTCACTAGCATGACTTCAAGTGCCCATTTTCGAAGAAGATTTTAATAGTCTGTACATTTATGATAGAGAAGCTATGAGCTGCACCTGAATTGGCAGAAGTTTTTGTTTGTCATTGGTTTGCACAATACAGCTATAAACAGAAATTCATTCAAGCTGTATCAATGGTATGTAGTATGTGATTGATATCAGTTATGAAATCGTAGGAGTTTTATTCGCAACTTGTTTACCAATATGATAAACGCTTTGAAAACGTGAATCATTAATTAAAATTAGTAGGAGTGATAATCTGAAGACTCGCCTCAAATGCTATTTTATCACCAAATGTCGTCTCGAATATTACTACTGAAGGTTCAATATTAATATCCCAATTCCTAAATCGATGTACGCAAAGAGCTTGTCAAAACGTATTTACTGAAGATTCGGTGGCAACATTGGTTGAATTAAGTGGTCCATTTACTTGAACACAGGTGTCGGTAAAGTGGTGGTCACCTTGACTCAAGCAGCAAATCCCTTCAGGTCTCAACAAGTAATTTAGGTTAGCCTAGAAAGTTAAAGCAGTGAAAAGGGTTGATGGAAGGGCAAAGGCACGCCCTCTTAAGTGGAACTAACTCGAAAGTTGGCAAAGGAGCAGAGTTTACGCTGGGGAGCAGAGGGGTTGTGAAGGCACAGCCTTCTGCGATAAAGGCTAATGAAGGACGAAGGCCGTCTACCCAACAGCAGTGCTAAGCCTAACTTGCCTTCAACGCTGAACCATTTCGAAAGTGTATCGCATAGGACACTCGCACAAGCTCAGGGAGGCTTGCAGTGCGGGATGTCCTCTCGATGCAGTGACGATGGCAACACGTAAATACCGGACTTAGAGATACTTAACTGCTATCTTGAGGTTAATTACGATTTAACTTCCCTATCCTCTTTCCAGGGAGACACTCGGTAGATCGCCTGGACATTTTTCCCAGCAATTTTTTCAAACTCCTGAACTTCATCGTGAAGAGTACGGGAGGTAGATGTTTTCTCCAATAAGGTATTGTTTCGGTTGGCGACATACGACGTTCATTTTTGCTTTCGAGTCTACGTATTAGTTGCGGAAGCATTGTTTTCGATTTCGGGAGATTAACAATATTTAGTGTTCAAAATCGAAACGTTCACTCGCTTTTTACGTTTTAGACCATTTTGAACAACTTTGGTTCCGTCTCTGTCTTCCTGTGGGTATGTGTGTATGTTCGTGTATCCGCATATCCTTGCATCCGATTTTTATAGAATTTGCAGGAAATGTATGAATTAGGAGATGGTCCCCTATGAATTTCATTGCAATGAAAATAATACTTCACCCTACACACGCGCCAGCATAAATTTCATCAAGCATAATTTTTTCACGTTCTAGTCGGCCCATCTCAGTCAAATTCAAGGGGTGGTTACAAAAAGACGACCCAATCTACCCGATACTAATTTTATTACGATAGCATCCTTATCAGCTTCTTCCTTGCAACAAGCATAACTTCTACAGTTTTCATCCTATTTTGATGAAATCTACACGGAATGTGAGGGTTGGACCGTAAACGGTCCCCTATCAATTTCATTGCATTCAAATCAATACTGTGGTCAGGAACAGAACCTCAAAGTTCCCGGGCAGTGTAAATTTCTCGTCATACGTCAGTATCTTGTGTATTTGGAGAACAAATAAAATTCATTGAAAACTAGCAAAACCTATTAAAATAAATAACTCGAATTCACCACCAGATGATGATCATTGCAAGGGTACCTACAAGATCGGTTACGAAATCCCTCCTCCTCGCTCATCCATGTTTAATCTCCATGTCTAATCCATGTTTTTTCCCTTTGCCCGAGATTAGTTCTGAAGAAATTGTGGCGTTTGCGCGTCTGGGTACTTCAAAACATTTCTAGTAGTTCAATACGTAATTATGTATCAAATATTGCGTGATGGTCATCGGACCCTTATGATTGTATTTTATTTGCTCACTAGAAAAATCTGAACGAGAGGTATCTGACCAGTAATTGGGATCTTGAAATTCATGTGCATGATGACGTCACAGCCCTTGCCCGCCTGGGGGGAACCCTCAGCTTCGTGCACTATTACCTCACTTGTGATCTTCCCACCCTTAATTGGCTAAACTAAACTATTTTGAGCCGAAAATTGGTACATTTGGGTTTTCAAGTAACTCATTTAGAATTTCGTAACATAAAGAATGGAGAAAAATTACAGTTTACTCCAGCAGAATTTTTTCATTTTGCCGAATTGTTGTATTTTGCTGTTGAAAAATTGTCGGAATTATCCGCCAAAAGAGAATCCGAGTTTGAAGTCAAAAGTGTGAAATTCCAGCACTTGAAAATTCAACATTCTTGTTATGCTATTGATCCAAGCATTGAAGTCATTAACGATAAATGTTAAAAAATCGAAAAAATGATTTAACTTTGAAATACGATTTTGAACTATTCCACGTCAGCTAAAAGCACCTTGAAGTGATGTGGGAGCAATTATTGTTTTTCCCTACTTTTGGCAGACAGTCCATCCTGGTTTCAAAACCTCTTGAACCTATTAACCTAGTCTACCTAAACGTAGCGGGAGCATTGTTTTCACTATCGGGAGATGCCACTTTTTTTTCTCTCCCAAATGAAAATGTCCACTCACATTTCACGTTTCCGACCTATCTGGACAACTCTATTATTTCGTGTCTGTTTGTTAATGTCTATGAGTTCGAGAATCCTTGCAACACGG
Organism: Adelphocoris suturalis; assembly: GCA_030762985.1. Taxonomy (NCBI): domain Eukaryota; kingdom Metazoa; phylum Arthropoda; class Insecta; order Hemiptera; family Miridae; genus Adelphocoris; species Adelphocoris suturalis. The sequence goes on along the minus strand of CM061042.1, from coordinate 67,022,947 downwards.
TCATTGCTAACCGTTTTGATCCATCTTTGATGAAATTCTCGGGAAATGTGCAGGTTAAGCAGTATGTAAATGACTCCCTATCAGTTTCATTGTTCACAAATTAATACTCTTTTCTTCGCATGCGCAAACGTTAAATCCATCAAAAACCACTATCTCAGGCACTAGTTGCCCAAACTTGCATAGATTTGGAGGGTAGTTAGGAAAGTCCGATTTATTTATCCTATATCAATTTCATTACGATCAAATCTTTGCAACAAGCATGACGTCTTCAGTTCTTTTGTTTGATTTCAATGAAATTTTCTGGAATGGTCGAGTACACATTTTATTAATAAAGATTGATATTTTTCACTTCTTTTAAGTATATTGATCTATAGTTTAATGTTACGGATACGATGAAACCACAGCCAACTTGGAAGAAGTTTTTCGTAAGGAATGTTATCCTCGAGAACGCGACTAGTTTGGCCGAATTGGGATTGGAGAGATAAGGAGGTTAAAGTAATTATATATTCGTTAATACACCAGACCATTAAAACACTTTATTCTTTCGGTTCTACTGTATCATTTTTCAGAAATTCTGTCGAGATCAAGTGTTTAATCATTGGAAAAAGGGCGTTCGCTCAACCAGAAAAATAAAGGATTGATCGTTAGAGTAAGGAAGCACGAATGGAACTGCTAGGAATAATGCGTAAGTGCCGTGTTTGCTCCCTTTTCCCTCAATATTTGGCCTTACAGACAGCATTTTACCAAGCAAATAACATGAATAAACAACCGGAAACCTCGAGAGCCGCTCCTTCGAAGGGTTGGAAAATTTTGATCGCTTCCGAGAGGTTTGGAGCGGGACCGATAAAAGCGAGGAGGGTAAAAACCCTTCAGATGTAATAAGGCCCAATGAGGGAACGCGATTACAGTAAAAGCACCCGTCAAAGTTGATCCTCGCAGGAACACTGAGTTGATAGACGGGTCTGAACGGCCTACTTCATCCCCCCCAATCGACTTATCCCAGGAAATATTCGGAAACGTTACCACGAGCAAAAAGCGGTGGGTATTATAAGAAAAAATATATATTTACAAAAAACTGAATGGAATGAATACTCAAGATGTAACGAAGGCGATAAAAGTGTTAGTGGGTTTGGCGTATGAGAAATTGAATTCTCAACGAGTCCGCGGTGTTGAGCTGTTGTACGAAATATGAAGAAACAGTGCGGCGCTGTAAGCTCGCTCCGTTAATAATTTCTTAACTGGCAGTGACTGGAGCGCTTAGTATCTCGTTTTTATTCTCATTTACCCAGACTTCCGCGGCTCATGTTTAATAAACGTTTCCTCATCAATTCTTCCAAACCGTTTCTCGTCCGAGTCAAGTATGGAGGTGCGTAATACCCCTCGATTAAACAGCTTCAGCGTTTTTATCCCGTGAAAAATGTTTCAGCTTAATTCTTCGCACTTGACCTCACTTGTGTTGGTCGTGATTTGTGAGGATCGTGAGGAGTGATTATTTCTCACTTGGTTCTCGCTAATGCGTGGTGCCTTTAACCCTAGACTACACGGGACACCCCAAGTCACAGTTCAAAACAATGTCATTTGAAAATGCCCGACTCGTTGCATTCCTAGTAATAGTGTAAATACTTTCGGTTCACCCCCTACCCTACATGATAATTTTCGAGTTCAGTCTTGCATCAGTTCTCGAGCAGGAAGGTCGCAAAGTTGCTCTGGGGTGCCCTACACCCCACGCGTGTGTCTGTGTACATGTTTTCTGCACAGCTTTTGTGTCTGCCCATTCAGTGTTCAGTCATATTTTTCTATATATATTTTTTAATTCTCTCTCAAGGGATTTACGTCCAACTTATATTTCGAGCATCAGAACTGATGGAGAAGAACTCGTTTTGTTCTAGTAGTTTATTTCTGTTTATCTGCTGTGATCGAAAAGTGATTTCCGTTTTATGCTTTTGATATATTTGAACATTCTACACATTACTATTATTTTTACCGGCAGAAACGAGTGGCACCTACCGTGGTTTCGCGGTGAGTGGTCAAGAAATATCCATCATTTGGCGAAAAATAACCAATTTTGTATTGTTTTGATTTCTCGAATTTTATAAAATAAGGTCAATTTCAGAATGCTTCTGTGAGGACGCTAATACAATTTTTGATGTTCTATTCTTTTCTAATGTTAGCTCCAATTGTCTAGTTGACGTTTTTGAAGATTTTTCTCCCATCTATTTTTTTAACGAAAATTGTCATTATTTTGAATGAACAGAAAATAATAATTTTTATGTCCCTCTTCATTTTTGCTCATAACGTTGAAGTAAATCGAGATATCGTTGGAAACTGTTCATTCTCTGTTTGTTTTACTTCACAAACCCTCTTAAATTTGGGAAAATTCATTTTTCGGCTTAAGGATGAGCTGAAAAAATTTCACGATGATAACCAGGTACTGGGGTGTTGGACACCCCACCCATGTATCAGCTGGGGCAAAAAACACCCGTGTAGTCTAGGGTAGTAAATCCAAAATAGAAACGTATCTTCCAGTTTATCCTAATATGTTTTCCATTATGAGTTTTCCCTAGAGTGGCTTCGTTTTCATTGAAAATGCGGTTAAAAAAAAAAAAGCAAAATTGTTGCGGTAACGATTCCTTAATCATGATTCGAGGTATTTCCATACAAGGATAGAATGCCATGTGTGATAACCTCAAATTGTTTAAGATTTTTCGATCCTCAAGGGCACAATAACTGTTTGTACTACAATTAAATGGTGCCGGTTTCATTCTGGAGAGGCTCACGCAAAAGTTAAGTGATAACAAATTTAAGGGAGTCGTATGTTGCTATCATAGCATATCATTTTCAGTTATGAACCATTGTAATAAACCAGAAGAAATCTCCACTGCCGGAAGAAAGGAAACTTTGTGTTCGTAATTGAAGTCGAAAGTACCTAACTAAACAACTCGTAAACGAGTTCCACTATCTGCTTTACAAGCAGATACCATGTTACATGGATATGTCTTTGATTGGGGATTTCATAACGGTTGTCCTCGAGAGTTGTAAACAAATCCTTTAACTTTAAACAAATCCCTGGGCTGCATCCCGACTAATTCCAACAAAACAACGGTTTACTTATAGAAATGTTGAAAATAACTGTGAAGAGAAGCCACTACAATGAGTTGTTGTTAACAGTCGACTCTTGTCAAGAGGATGAAAATGTTTCCTATGGAGTGGAGTAAATGATGCTATTGCTTTACGTTAAGAATATTGTAACCGGCTTATTCAAATTGTTTATAGTCCAATCAACTTAGTTTAGGAATGTAGCCAGGTAAGTAAGGATGGGGAAATTGGTAGCTTGAGATGTGAACATTTATCACATAAATCAAGCGCTTTCCAACGAGAGGCGAACGATTTCTGTGCGATGAAAACTGCGGAAGTTCCATTCCCCTAGCAACGGCTGGGTTGTACGTGAAAAACACTGTAATTGTGACACAAATTTTGCGTCACGGAAATTTTTGGTTGACCCCCCAGAGCAAAGAAATATCCATGTCAAAACTATTTTCAACACCGTCTCACAATGTTTTGTTATACATTTCGAGATGCATATTATTAAAAAAAAAAAAAAAAAAAAAAAAAAAAAAAAAAAAAAAAAAAAAAAAAAAAAAAAGGGAGAAGAAAAAACTTACCAACAAACAATCTCCAGTTTCAATCATTAATAAGGTGGAATCAAAGGGATAAAACTTGAAAAAATAAATAAAAACACTACTTACTTTTCTGTTGGTTGCGAAGTATCGACGATAATATTTCAATGAATTGAAATTGCCCACTCAGATCGCTGTGCATTCATCTATTAACCTTTCTTAAACAAGAATCTTTAGCAGGAAAAAAACTTCAATATGCCTGTAAATGAAATCACGTTATAAACATCTTATAATGCTTTATGAACTACGACGATATACCAGCTAATATCATTTTAATGGAAGTCACTCTTATTATTATATAGAGGGAGAACTGAAGCAAAGATGTTTTAGTTTAGTTAATTTTCTAATAGCTGCCTCGGTCTGTATTATACTGCATGAATTAAGGAACAGTTACACCAAGAAGCGTATCTAATACCTACGGAAATACGAACTTTTGTGTAATAATTTACAGCGCTGTTCCCGTTATGATATAGTGCTGATATTTTGGAACTCAATAAATTATTTTTTCTTCAGGTAAAAATGTGTTTATTACCTCTAGATTTAGTTTTCCAAAACCCGCCTTGATACAGTTGGTACAGTACGGGGGTGAGACTCAAGATTAACAATTTTGTTAAACTATCCAACTGTACACAGTTTTCTATCATTGTTTTCTATCACAGTTTTCTATCATTGTAGGTGTCATCAATTTTTTTGTTCGTACCTATACACGCTTATGGAATAAAGATACATTATTGATGAGTAAAGGTCAATTACTATTGTATCTCAATATCATAATAAATCACTTGGACATTTTAAAATATTCACCACAACTAAAACTTGTTTAATTTTCACGCAATTTGCATTAGTTATACTTCCTTGTAATATTAAAATTACTAAACCAAGTTTGTTACATCGGAAGATATATAAATACGACAGATTCCAAAGATTTTAGTATTCACTATTCGCATTGTTTGCAGGAAATTTCGTGAATTTCAATCTCGATTCGAGAGTTTTCCGTCGGACCGTCGATCCAGAAAGATTTACATTGCAAACAGCGAGCGGAAAATTATTTATGAAAGGCGGGTTCGCAGTAGAAAGTGTTCCGGCGGGACGAATGCAAACTATGAGGGAGACAAACTAAAACTATATTAATGTCCGCAGGTCCCTCCTATCACGGATGAGCGGTTGGTGAAAATTGAATCACGCTGGAGCCACACTATCCGACGGTGTTGAGTTCCAGTCGCGATATTTTCCATTTATTTCTTGGCACTATTCCGAATAAAGTCTGCACTTTCATATATTTTGATATGAACGAGTTACTTTGACAAGTGAGGACTTATTTTTTCGGATTTTCAATGAAGAATTGAATGGGTGTAAAGAAAACGGGCGTATGTTATTTTCCGCTATTTTTTAGGAAGACGGAAAAATAAAATAAAATTCAAAACTAACTTTTTCAGATTTTTTTCAGTTGGTTGATAACATCTTCTTCTTGAAGTAATTTTTGCTGATTTTTGTGCTACATACGGTATCCCATTTGTGTGTGCCGAAAGAAATCACTAAAAATGGCTAAAACTCGATATACTTTTTTATGCAGAATTTTAGTCAAAACAAGTTCACATACTACAAAAGAAGCTAAAATACCAACATCTTTTTTGATGTTTACTATTTATTTGGAACGAGTTTTTGATAGTTGATAATTTCATTTCACTCTAAGTCCAGAATTTTTCAAACAATTCAACATACTATAGTACAATAATTCACAGAAATTCATACGACCACGCTGCATGAGTGGACATTTTCATTTTTTCACTAATATAACCCTCATGAAAAAGAGTATGCGAAAAATTAGACACCTTCAAGAAATTTATTTAACTTTAGCCGGCACAACGCTTCTCTTTCCTTGCTTGTTGACGTAATTTCGACCTGCATTTCTTAATCGTTTCTGTTTCTAATCCACCCACTCACCCACGTCGTGAATGTACGACTTTCCGAACGGGAAAGGAATAGTCATGACTCACGTTAAAAATGATGAGGTGCGCGTCATTTTCATTTTTTCACTAATATAATCCTTATGAGAAGAGTATGCGAAAAATTAGACACCTTCAAGAAATGTATTTAACTTTAGCCGGCACAACGCTTCTCTTTCCTTGCTTGTTGACGTAATTTCGGGAACTTGGCAATATGTCGACACATAAACTGGTCGACACCTCCTGTCGCCATATTTCCACACCAGGTGTTGAAGAACGTCGAAATCGTGGAAAGAAAACTACTCATCGTAGGAGAGTGCGGTTGATGCCAACATTCTTAGGATGGAATCTTCTTTCACTTAAAAATAGTTAATATACCTTTTTCTCACTCCAAGATAACGCTCATTGTTCCTAAGCGTTTCGAAACTGTTGTAATCTCTTTCAGCACTGAGGATGTTCACAGAACGACGTTTTCGCATTCAAGTTCCGATAGTTTCGGAAAAAACGGGATTGTAGAAATCGTTTGAAACAACTTTCTCGAATTCTAGAACTGCGAGTTCCAATACTGCCAAACACAAAAATCAACTGCGCTTGCGGAGAACCAATTACAACTACCACTGAGAATGAAGCGTATATGCCCTTTAAGATGGTGCAGTTCATCTTGGTCTAATCAATTTAATCTAAATTAAAATTCAATCTAAATCAATTTACAGTCTACATGATCAATGAATTTCATAAGGGAAGCGGATATTAACCAACATAGACTCAGGAAGTTTTATTGAAGGAACATAAAAATCTTGCACCGCGTGTTCCAATGATATCTTCTTAGATCATGTGTTGTGTATATCTGATACCTACTGATCTGACAATGATACCATATTTTCATCGAGAATTATTTTTAGTTTTATATCCCTTTATCTTTCCGCGAAATCCGCGATTCAAAGTTCGCGAGTCGTGGATTCAATTGTTACCAGTACGAAAAATCCCTAATTCAACATACACTCTTATTGAGAGCACCGATTTTCAACTAATTTTTCCTATTAATTAGCAAGATTTTTTTAAATAACATGATTTTCAACTGTCTGGAATTTTAATTACATGGATTTAATTACATGGATGACCGTTGAAGGTCATTAAATATGTCCAATTGTACATAACGAACACATGCTGAACAACATGAGTTCTACTGTGAGGCTAATAAAACTGTGATTAATAATCAAGATAGATTACTCATATTTCGTCTCATAGTTTGGCCACCAATCATGTCTGTGTCAAACCAAATGAGGGAACTAACCATGCAACGTACAAGGCGATATCCGACTAAGCGATTAAGTGTGAAATCACCCATGTGTTGCGAACACAACACCTACAATAAAACTGCTTCAGACCGCTTGGATAGCGCGATATTTTGTATTTTAACAACTAGGTCGCCAATCGCCGCTGTTTTGACTGAGTCGCCGCGAAGGATAGCTCCGAGTGAGGCGGGTATGATGCCTTGTTCTGTTAAACAAACGTATCGCCAGATCGCGGCGGTCAGATATCGTTGACCGTCGCCACAGATCGCGTTCTGTGTAGTCAGGCCCTTTATCCTGATTAAAAGCGCAGGTTGTTAGAATGGTAATTAACGTTGACAAATCGTGAAGGCAAAACAAGTAAAGAAGACGAATGGATCAAAATAATGTGTATACACAGTCTGATGGTCTAGATGCTCACAAGATCGCATCTGAAAAATAAAAAAAATATCCTGAATCAACCCTTTTAGTCAAATATAGGTTAGTTGGACAAATACATCAGAATGATATGTATTATTTGGTGATTGGCTTACTTCTCTTAACCACTGGCGCTTTTGGCCTCACAAGAACTGGGTGCATTTGCCCCTTTTCAACTGTACAGCCAGTGCTTCCTTCTGGCACTGGATTTATTTTGTAAAAGAGCCTCACCCACCTAGGCCTTGATATACCGAAAAATGTTCGCTGGCTGGGTTCCAAGACACACATAAAATACACAGATAAAAGAAATTGCGTTGATGCCTGGATTGAGTTTTTGGCTTGGTATCGTCAATTTTTGCTCAATATGGTCACTGGGATGAATCCTCAATTCACCATTAATACCCTGAATCAAAGAGAGCTTCAATGGAATTCCGACACCTTTTACCACTTCTAAATGTCCCCCCCCCCCCCCCCCCCCCTCTTAGTTTGTTAATATACCAGGCGGCATCGTATAAACTTAACCAGCAAAAGTCTGAGGAGTGCCGTTGTAGGTTATTCATTTTTTTCTCACCTGTTCTTCCTCAGTAAGGGTGTTGTTGGTCGATCGTGGGGAACTCTGGACGTTAATTATATCTTACGTTAATCATATCTACATAAAGTTATACCTATTAGTTTTTCACTAAGCTATATTTGTACTTAGTGATGTACTTTCTGTTTCAGGAGAGGATGAGGGCATGATGGGGAGATGGGGAAGGTAAAGAAGAGAAGGGTCGCGCCGTGATGCCGCCAAGCTGGGCGCTGCTACCCACTCTCTGTCTCTGCCTCGCGGCGGCGCCTACCCACAAGTACAGTACGCGCGTAGTAAGAACTAAATACGGCCCCCTTCGCGGTCTCATCCTCCAGCACCCTCCCGTCGAAGTGTTTTTGGGTGTTCCTTACGCTACACCACCACTCGGTTCCCTAAGGTAAGTTGTCTTTGAAAATTATGTCAGATGCTGGAGGTTTTCAGCAAACATTGCATGATTGCAATATGAGAAGCTAAATCTATATGGAGCGGTTGTTAGCCAAGTCGAATAAGAAAATATAAAATATCACGTTGCCACACTATAAACCAGTGGCTCCGCTGATAAGATTCTTCGCGAAGTTTGAAAAAGTAGAATCAATCTCTATCCTACTCTATCTGATCTTTCAGGAACTAAACAATTGAATTAACAGATTTTTAAACCACAAAATCGGTACCCAGTCAATATTTTTGGTCGAAATGGTACATGAAGCTTTGAAAATGGTCTGTCCAATTGATTCAACATAAAAAAAAAAAAAAAAAAAAAAAAAGTACAATAAAGTCGTAATTTTGAAATTCGTCATGTGATATCATCCATGATTGTTGGCAATCATATCGTCGTTGCACTGGATTGGATCGCTCTGAAAGTCGTCTCAATCGATTAGACACATCCACTTGCATCAAAACCCATGTCAAACCCGTATTTGCAGATGCAGAATACGGATGTTAGTGAAGGGCGCTGTATGTTTCCAGGATAAAATAAAGAGTTATGTCGTGCCCGACTTTTATATCATATAGTTCCACTAAATAAATACGATCAGAGCTTGAGGAAAAGCAAGAAATAGAGAGGGAACGGGTCCACAGGAAATAGTAGACTGAGAGTAGGAGAAACCACATAAATATCGTTGCTCTCGCCCTCAGAAAACATTCTGACTAAGCTACCACTTACAACCAACTTGTCATCTTGTTCCTCACACACACACAAACACACACACAGATGATGACATTTAGTGCACACTTTTTGTTTTGCTTCCTCACTACCGAACGTCCTCGAAAATTAAAATTTCCACTTGCTTTTTGCGTTATAGAGCTTGCTGATATATTTTGGTTCCGTGCCTGTTTGTCTGATGTCTGTCTGTTGTAAATCATTGTCACGCCCAAAACTACACCAAGTTTCAACTTGGTTTCGATGAAATTTTCGTAGATTATGCGGGTTAGCTCCTAGACGGTCCCCTATAATTTTCAATACCATTGGATCAACAGTAACCTGACTTTCCCATTACGTTGATTTCTCATCATCTGTTGGTTCGATTTCGTTCAAATTCGGCTGGCAGTTGGGTATATGGTCTAGTTAGGCAAAGAGATTGGATGGCAGAAAGCGTGCGCTTGGGAAAACGTTGTTGCAAATAAACATTTATATAACGCACCCCATTACGCACCGCTTCTGCCTCCTCTGCTGCCATTCGCCGCAAATCCTCAGTAGCATACCAGGACCGCTCTTGCTTTATGTCAATTGAAGCGTTGGCCTCCAAGGGATGCTTCTGCCAGACGTGGGCACCTTGGTCTTGCTTGGAGGTGAAGGCTGTATCACAATGGGCACACTGGTGGGCATTTACCAGGGTCGTGGAAGAGGATGAGGGATAGGAAGACGAGGACCAAGAAGAGGGAGAGGATGGTCAACGCCCCGCCTGGGGCGCCCCTGAGCGCCTTTCCTAGAACTCCGCGTGCCAATGGTCAGGCGGGGGTTATGGGGCTCATATTCTTCCGTCTGCAAAACAAGGGAAGCGCGTGCAAGGGACAGGAGTCCCATTGGCATGATCCTCCCCCCAAACCACCACCGGGTCATTTTGCCACCCTCTATTCACCCAGAGGCTGCCTGGGTTGCAGGGACATATGACCTTGACTTGGGTAGGGATCTGAAGGAGCTCCAAAGAGATAAAAACACCACCAGTTACACTACCCCGGCAACCCCACACACACGCACACACATACACACACACGCACAAACACAAACACACTTTTCTTTTTTTTTACAATACTCCCGACAAAGACGGAGGGGGCATCACCATTAAGTTGAAATCTGAATAAATAAGAAAAAAAAGTGGGGAGGACGCCCAGGTTTACCCGATGCCTGCTCTAGTGATAAGGGAAGTTGTTGAGGGATGAGGAGGAAGAGTGGGATGAATGGAAGTGCTCCTATAAAATGACCACCAGTTTAAGTAAGACCCCCACAGGACGAGGGTGGTGATACCATGGAGCACTCCTGCCAAGAAGTACCACTCGAGTAACTCCTCGGCACTTTTTCCGCACCAAACCCTGCGCCATGGCATAGCCGCGGCCATGACCTTGATGTTAATAGCTGCCATTTCTATTAACTTGGAAATCATCTGCCACAGTTAATTTCGGTCATACATGTTTATTTAGCCCGCCAGGTCTTCTCCATGTCCACGCTGCCACTGACAACCTGGACTTCCAGGATTATTGCCGACCCATTGGGCATGACAGCAATGATATCCGGTTTCTTATCCCGGTCACTCGGCATGTGATATAGTCTCTCCCTTTCAACATCCTAGCCGCTGGATGACAAAGCGCTTGCCATCTGTTTGGCAACTGCATTGTAACGCTGTATGTGGCTACTGTGAGTACGAGGACACTGCTGCACCACATGATAAAGGTTCTCATTTTTACCCCGAGAGGCACGGCAAAGGGTGTTCACTGTTCCACGACTACCCCTTAAACACCCCACCGAGGGGTCTAATGTAGCCACCATGTTTATTGTACACTATACCTAATAAACAGGTGAAAATGGCGATAGTCGCGAGCCCCAATACTCTCTGAAGCCCATTCTACCCACAGGGAAGAATGGCGATTCAGAGCATTGCCGGAGATCTTTACCATCTAACAACTCATGCAGAGCAGCAGCAAACTCTGCAGATCCCCTCTCCCAAACTCTGGGTTTGGGAGCAGTTGGTGTTACTCAATCACACCACAACAACTGCTGCCGGACGAAGTCAAGGTCAGCAGCAGTGGGGGTGACCTTTCAGCTCGAGCCCCTAAGGGCAAGCAGGCGCTGGCGGCGTAAAGATGGGATGCTGGCCGAAAGAGAAACAATACCGAGCCCACCGGCCTTGACCAGTGTGTGGATATAGGCACTTGAGACACCAGGTGGGAAGCCTAACAAAGAGGGCACAGTAGAGCGAACTTCACGATCTAACTCAAGTAGCCTCCCCGCAGTAAGGATGAAAAAAACTAACCCATAAGTTAGCTTTGGCTGTAAGCACGTGCGATGGAGGTGCAGCTTCTGCTGTGGCATCAATGGAGCCTTGGTGACACGAGCTAATGCTCCACCAAGGTCCACATGGCTTGTGCCTACATGGCCACACCCATAAATTCGACCCGAAGGTACCGCCAGACCTCCAACACGCATCGGGCGAGGATCGGTGACTGCCCTAAGACAAAGCACTCCTGATCCACCACCTTCAGCTGATGCTGGCGGCCAGATGGGACCAAGGAGACCGACCCACACACACCCACACCCACACACACACAAACTAACTAACATGCAGACGAATGCAGGCCAAGGCAAAATGGTGACCCACTTCATTCGTCAATCAATTTACAATACTGAGTGAGAAAATGGTTCCACGGAATAATTTCTCCAATCTTTTGTTCAATCCTCGTTCGAACTGAATAAAAAATGCGGTCAAAGCTAGTTTTTCGCTTTGATTTAGTTTTTTGTTTTTTTTTTCGTGACTCCTACACTGAATATACCTACCTATATATTTCACTTGATTGCCATCAGATTCGGTTAAAATGATGAACGATTCCGTTAAATTGAAAGATGAATGTGCTATCAAACCATGGTCAATCATACTTTTGTACGATATATTAGAAAAATAATGGATCAATAATACCTGATAGGTAGTGATACTTTGTAAACCATGAACATCGAACGGGTAATGGAAAATGAACGATGACGGTTAACAAATTATTCATTGTCCAAAGCAACCAGTTGTTAAATTCAGTCGTTTCATTACTGGAGAGAGCCGTCTCCAGCTCCAGGGACTATGTGGAGGAGCCCAGCAATAGCCATTTTGAAAGTCCATCAGCATCTATAATGAGTCTCCTGGAAGTTTTCTACTCCGCGAACAACCGAGAAGCTTCTAAAAATTTTATCGATTCCCTTAACCATTAATTTTACTTTCAGATTCTTTTTTTTACCCGTCGCATCTCAAGTTTTATTTGAAAAGTTTTATCGACTCCGAAGTTTGTTACATAAACAAAGGCATTACCGAAATTACGCCACCCACCTGGTGGTAGGATAATCATGAACTATTATTTTCTCTTCATAGTTTTCGCTCATTCTCTCTCAAAATATTTATACAGGTTTTTCCAGTTCAAGACCTTCCCTCCTTCAGGATAGCTTACAGCATAGTTATCTCTGACAATCGAGATTATTTTGTATGCGCTTTGTGCTCTAGTGTTTTATTTTATTATTTATTTATTTTTTTTTTTTTACGCTCCAATTCCGACTCACTGATACGGATATAATTCTCTCAAGGTACTCAATAAAATGAAATTTGAGGGTTCGCTGAAAAAAACATACATGTAACATTTCCCATTTAAAATTACTAATTAATAATCAAGTTAAACTAAAATTTGAAAATTTCCCTCTTCAAATATAAATTGTAAAAACTGAAAAATCTTCACTTTTTTCATACACATTAGTGTCTGAATGATTTTATCTGATTTCCCTTGTTGTTGGTACCTAATCCTAAAAGTTAGCCCGAAAGTTCAGCCTTTCATCGGTATGGTACATTTTTCTTTTGCTTTGCTAATTAGGATAGAAAATGATGTTTAAGGCCCACATTCAACAACAATTTGAACGTGTTTTTGCTCAAAACGGTTGGAAATTACCAGAGAATTCCACCCAGTATCTTCCACAAGAGTGCTGCTGCACGAGTTTATTCCTAAAGAAGCGGCTCGAGCCTAAATTGTGTTATCAACTTGTCCCCGCGCTGCAAATTATTACACAGATGTTTATAATTCCCTTATTAGATATCCCTTCTACACAGATCAACCGCCTATCATTATTTAGGTCTGTGTATAGTACATTATATAAAATCAAAACATTGCGGCTTGCAACCATTGGTTCGCCTCCTCATAGCTCCATGACACCCAAATTATACATTTTTTCGTGAAAGTAATTAAACAAAACCCTTTATGACAAATTGATTTTCCCACCGATAGATGGGCTGCATGGACTGTGAATCGATTTGAAACTATGTTTATTAATTGCTAATAAAATCCTCCATTACAATAAATTAATGTAGATAAGTAAGTCGGTTGGACACGAAATCATCTTCAGATACGGTTAGCTGATAATTAGTCCTCTAAACATCTTAACACAAAGGTTTGAATTAAACCACCCGGGTCACTGTACATTCATCCGTTAGCTCATCTTAAGGGCTATAACATCCACAAGAAAAAAAAGGATCAACGCGCGAGTGAATCGCAACTGGCAAAACATAGTAATAATCGTCTTGAAAACTATGAAGATGTTACCATCATTGTTACGTAGGTATAAAAAACATCTTTCTGAAGCACCTAAAGAGATAATTGGTTTCTGAAGAAAGGTTAATGCGAAATGCAAATAGTATTGTTTCATCTTCGGTCAGGATTTTTATGAAGATTGTATTGTGCGTCTTCTTGTTGCATTTTCCAACTACTCGCACATTCACACATACTAGTGTCGCCATTTTATGGTGTTTTACAGCCAGTAACATTCGATATCATGGTTGTGGGTGGGGAAACATGGTTTAAACAATAAGAATGAATCATGCTTCAAAAACAAAGCAACATGAGCAAGTACTTCTTAAAAGGCTTACGTAAAAAGTGTGCTGGCCAAAATCAATGTGAAACTAGTGATGCAGAAGGGATATAATCCCATAGTGCCCTAATCTGGGCACAGAAATCTTTGGATAAACTCAAATGCCGGGACGGAGCCTCTCTAGAAGCAATTTGTTCTTTTCCTACTTTTAGAAGTAATCTGCAATAACTTCGGAACATCGATAGGAGAAGTTGTGACGACGCGACGACGAACGCTATCTGTCGACAGCGAATAATCCCAATATAAAAACTAGTATAGCAGGCAGTCAGCTTGTTACAAAGTGGACGTTCGCACAGAAGGCAAACTTCGATGTTGAGAGTTTGATATCCCGGTGGAGGGCCCTCAGAAATGCCGGGAAAGTTATGACACTACAATACGCAAGTTTCCAGATCCGCAGATCAGTAAAGGAGATATTTAGTCCACCAAGAAGTTTGTTCGAATCTCTGATTTGTACTTGGAGTAAGATGAACAGCCGAGGGTGATTTCCTATCAGGATATAATTCCATTGTACCCAGTTTATATTAATCTTGTATTTGGACGATCCGTTGTCTGAGATTCTCTTTTAGGCAATTTTCGTTGAAAAAGCTATTGAAATGGCTCCAAAAATTAAAAAAAAAAAAAAAAAAAAATTAAAATTTTAGAAAATTTTCCTCACTGAAATCCGTTTTGAGACGTTCTGAAACGAATCCAATGGTTTAACGGTTTTTTCATATATATACATATATATATACATATATATATATATATATATATATATATATATATATATATATATATATATATATATAGTTTTGATGAAAAATGAAAACACTCGCGTGTAATATTATTTTGAGGTATTACAGAAGGTTGGAAAAAGATAGGAAACACTTAAATAAACTTACAAAATTGAGAGAATATTTCGCTGTGTCAGCGTCGTCAGCTCTAGTGAAGAAGTACATATATATATATATATATATATATATATATATATATATATATATATATATATATATATATATGTATGTGTGTGTTTGTGTGTGTGTGTGTGAGTGTGTGCCCTTCCAGACGATAACTCTTCTTAGGATTGAGGTAAAAAGTCCGTTCTTGCGCCAATAAACCTAGCTTTCCAAACAAAAGGACAAGTTTGTTGACCAGCATTTTTTGAGCACATGAAATTGATTTAATTTCAAAAAAGTGCTGAAAAAACACATAAAATAGCAAAAAACGGCTAAATATCGTTAAATTAATATTTGTTTAGATGATTATTGCTCAAATAAAGATAAGTAACTATGAAATAGAACAATCGAAAATTGGTGTATAAAATTATGATGAAAAATGTACTTAAATTCTATTAAAATTTGCTTAAAAATTAACTGCCAAAACAGTTAAAACCTCAAAATCCCTTTTTGATAAGCAAATTATTATTTAGAACGTGTTTCGTACCATTAAATAGGTACCTAATTAAAATTTTCTTTTCACTCAAAGTGCTCAATTTTCAAAACAATGTAACATAACATTACGAAAATTTATGAAAATTCGCTCATACGATCATGCTGCATGACTGGAACTTTTCATCGAATTCTCCAGGATAAGCGCTATCAAATGATACAAAAAGTATGGGTTTCAGTTGTGCCTTTTTTCAAACATGTGGCAACCTCTGGGTTTTTCGCTTGAAAATTCAGCGAAATTGAGCGCGAGACAATATGTTTCATATTGATTTTCATGTACAAACAATGCGTTGCAAGTGTAACTCCCTTAGTTTTCATTTCAGAAGAACCGTTCGCCACTTTTTGGAATGCTCTCATTTTTTCACAACATGTCATGAACTCTAAGCCGCTGTAGGGTGAAGGAAAGCTGATTTATTACGCTTGGTTACAAACTAATATTGCTAAGTACATAATGAACTAATAATGCGAAAAGTAGGCAATGCAGAATGGTAGGGTCTGTTGAGCCGTAGGTACTTGTAAGCAGTAGGTACTAGACGATGCAAAGACCTCTGAACAGCTGATTGGCTCACAAAGCTGATTTCTTTGGTATTTAACCTCTGAAGCTGAAATTTGAAACAGGGCATGTGTGAGACAGGTAGGTAGAATATAATTTCAACGTGCGGAACCACCATAATATGCCGGCTGAGCTCGTAAGTTACGTTCTATGCCGTTTAATCTAAGAAGCTGAAATTTGAAACAAAGCCTCTCTGAGTCTGGTAGAATGGAATTTCATATTGCGGAATCACTCTGATCTGCTGAGGTTCCTAATTTCTATGCTATTCGTCACATGTAGCTATAACTTTAAACTGAGCCCATAGACCTTTACCTATTGAAGTGATATAAAAAAGAAATCACTGTGAAAAGTATTTCTACAGCACATGATGATGTTGAAGATACTCGTATATGTGCAATTGAAACCACCATTGATGACCAACTTACTCTCCTTGTATCTTGCTATACCACATCAGATACATCCACTCGTGACATAAGACACTTCTTTGCATTGAACTTGATGGCATACAGTCCAAAAGCAGCCGTTTTTGAAGTTGTAATAAACTTATACTAGGAGGCAATAGAGTTGTAATAGGAGCGGTTGGTAGTGAGCCTCTATAGACCTGCTGAGTACGATTGACAAAGTGGGAACCACACAGATCCGCTGAGTGAGCTCGGGATCTCATTTCCCCCTTAACAGACCTTGGAGGCAGACATTTGGTATATGGAGCCTCTATAGATATGCTGTGTACGATTGATAAATTAAGCCACCCAGATCAGTTGAGTGAGCTCGAGAGATCATTTCTCTCCAAATCGGTCTAAGAGACAGAAATTTGGTATGGAGCTTCTTTAAGCCTACTGCGTACGAAGGATGAAGCAAGGAACCACTCAGATCAGCTGGGTAAGGTCAGGAGCTCATTTCCCTCCTAATAGAGCTAGGAGGCTGAAATTTGGTATTGAACCTCTATTGGCATGCTGTGTACGATTGGCTAAGTAGGATCCACCCTGATCAGATAAGTGAGCTTGGGAGATAATTTCTTTCCTATCAGACGGAGCAAACTGAAATATTTAGCAAAATTACGGCGAGAGAAACATGATACGTGATTTTTATTAACAGTAAATCAAAATTTCCTTTCAGCCTTTCTTTCCACTTCATAGATTTCCTCAGGAAGAAAGCTAATTATGCATTTGACACCGTAATAATCAATTCGTTCCATATAGCGTTCTCCATCAATTACAGATTATCAACAATCAATTAGAAGGAGTTGGGTTCGCAACCGGTCAAATCAGGAAGTTGTATTTTTCTTTGCAACGATTGGTTGTACGTAAACTGTCACAGATTTTTAAACCATTTTTTCTCTGTCGGACGGAAATTTTGAATGACACCCAGAGCTAAGAGGTATCAATGTCAAAAATAATGGAATTTACTTTAAGGAAACATTGGATATAACAGAGTGTCACGTTTATAAATAACTAACCTTCTGAAGTTGTGAATCGTTGGTTCAGCGTTTGATTTTAGTAACGTACCGTTAGCATTTCCGCCTTTCATCTTCAAGACCAAATAGTCTTTCCAAAAGGGTTCGTACGATATCTTGGCTAAGCCCTGGATCCAAAACTGATATCCAGAATTCCACAGATAATCGGCCAGATAGTGTCTGCTCAGCTTATCTCTTAGCTACTCTACATCTCCCTTGTCAAAGCTCTATGGCAGTATAGCTACGTGAAGTTCAGCATCTGCTACCCAGAATCAGGGCATACAAACAACACAGAACCGAGCTGTTCGGCTACTGACAGGATGCCCATGATTTGTCCGCAATGACTGCCTGCAGGGCGATCTTGATCACTCTCTTCGCTGAAACAATGCTCCAAATTACATAAAATCAACTTGCCACACGGATTGTGGCCCATCCACTCCTTGGTGAGAGGAAATCCTGAAGACCCTCGCTCAGAAAGAAGCTAGCTGAAGAGGGAGTGTCAGTCAGACCTATTTTGTTAGTGAACTACTGATATACAAGTGCTTCCTATAAAAAGATACCTACCTACTTACCGAAGTTTTGAACTATTGAAAATCAGCAATTTCTGTCAAGTTTCTTGTTTCAGCTACCATAAGCTGGTCTGATTTCCTCATGTCTCATTCGTATTTTTTGGTGTACTTATTGTGATTAGCATACTTGAAAGTGGTGACACACAAAAAGGTAAGAAATGAAAAAAAAAATTATATTTTTGAAATTAGTACTTTTTTCATTTGAATCTAAAGCGACTTCAATTTAAAACAGTGATGTACATTCCCAATGCAATTTAGAAATCTTTCCACACAAATGGCTAGGATTTCTCAATTATTGTTTACTGAAAATTTTGATGAATTTCGAACTTAGAAATGGTACGAGTTCGTAGTCTAGTGCACCACCATTGAGTACCGTTGCAAAGCAAGAAAAATCCGAATAATTCTCAATTTGGATGGTATAGGTATAGAATGTTTATCACACTAATACTGTTTTATGGATGTCATCCCATTCCAACTATATGATTTAGTCATGTTACAATATAAACTCCATTTTTTTACAATCTATCAACACAGAAATATTGAACTATGATGAAGTACCTATACCTGAATGGGAAAGGAATTCAAATCATATTTTTAAAAGCTGAAAATTAGAACACAGACGTTTACTATTTCATTATTAGTCAGTTATTCTCGACCCTTCTACCCAGATCATTGGTATATCATTATTAAACCCAGGATATTATACATTATCTGGAACTCGACGCATGGCCTTCGCAAAAGGGTTCACCTCTTTGAAATTTTCGGCGAAAATTGGTTCTTTATTCTAGAGTGTCATCCAATGATTTATAGGACATTTTTCTAGAACGCATTCCCAATTACCTACCGAGTTTGAACGACGCAGATGAATGAAATGAACCACTAAGCAACTTAAATAAGCACATTTCGCATTGTGAACAATAAGTTGGTCTTTCGTTTGATCAGCAGGTGCTTAGCAGAGTCTAAAAACTCAAATTTATCCGAAACTGACAACATAGAATCCGTCTCGCAAAACTTCCGCTTCCAACTTGGTTAATTTTCCTCACGAACTCAATGAAAACTGAAATCTCCGCTCTGTCTCAACACCTCTTGAGGTTGGGGCCTCACAAACTCTTGATACGGCCTAAAGGATTTTTCCATTTCCTCGAAAAAAAGAGGGAAGCGGAGCCCACTCTGACACCACAGCCGTCCAACTTCAGAAGGTTTTCAAGCCCTCCCTACAACTTCAAGAGAGAAACTTTGTTGTTAATTTGGTGCTGGGGAAAAAGCTGGGGATAGGGACCGTTTTTCATTTTTACAAGTTTGAGAACGTTGGGCAGCCCAGTCTTTTATTCTCAATTTTGTACCAGCCAAAACTAATCTCTTGGAGGCGTTCCCTCAAGCTCCCACAGTGGTTTTAATTATAAATCTCTTCGAAACTTGAATGCAATTTAAATGATGAGTGTGTCAGCTTAAGATTGAAATACCCAAGCATGGACGAAAGAGGAGCCGTATTTGAGCTTTAGTCAAAGTTTCGAACAAAATAAAGCGACCTTCTGCATTGAGTGGATAATACTAGAGACCTTTCGCGCTAAAATTGACATAACACCTAAAGCAGTGGCTTCACAATAGTACTTCCTACACATCAATTTGTTTTGGATCATCTTAAACTGAATTCGGAATATTAAACATTTTTAATGTATAACTAGCCGCTCAGGCTCGCTACGCTCGCCTCGGAACCACGAAAAGTTTATTAGGGAATGTTGCTCGCTTCGCTCGCAAGGTATTGCTGCATAGGTGTTGGGAAATACCCGTATGAAATTCCGTTGAAATGAGTCAAGTGCGTAGTGAGTCCCCTGTGAGTCATCGCGTCCCTTTCAGGTAAGCAACGTTGTGTAGCGGCGGCCCGTGGTCGATTAATTTCTGATGTTAAACGCTTCTCCTTGCTTCCGCTCGCAATTCGACCGACTTCCCGTCACTTTTTTCGATATCCGATTTCGGATTCAGATTCGGCGGACCCAAAGCTGTATTTCGCCCGCGAAAACCGTTCCGAAAAACGTACCTTTATGGGGTATATTTTAATCGGAAAAAACGTAGTTTTTCGTCGGACTTTTCGAGAAAACGGGTCCGTACTCTCGCATTTTTTTGACGCATTTCCCGATACTTTTTTCGCGATCCGATCGCGCCGTCGTCTTCCTCGTAGGAAAACCTACGAAACCGGTATTTTTCCGGAATTTTCAACGGCCGTTTAGAGGGGTAGAGGAAGCGGGGAAGTCCAAAAAGCGCACATTAATTCTTACTTCGACCCCCCTCCCGCCCTACGGCCCATGGTTCGGCTGGGATTAGACAATTTTAAATTCGCTCGTTCCACCTTTCGGAAAATCTCAAGAAGATCCCACCACTCGTACACTCCCCCCACTCAGCCGTTTGGCCGTGCATAGACACGACAGACAAACGGACAAACAAATTAAATCTTATAAAACTACGTGGAACCACGAAAAGTTTCTTAGGAGATTTTGCTCCTTTGCTCGCAAGGTATACCTTTATATAAGTAGGAAAAAAAACCCGTATTTATTCTTTTGAAATAGGCCTGCTCGTAACATTGTGAAATACCTGAGTCATCGAACCCTTCATGTCAATTCTTGAGCCTTCTCGCGTCCATGGCACAATAATTTTAATCGCTTCGCCTCCCTTCCCCTCGCAATTTGACCGAGTTCTCGTCACTTTTTTCGATATCCGACTTCGGATTCAGATTCGGCGGACCCAAAGCTGTATTTCGCCCGCAAAAACCGTTCCGAAAAACGTACCTTTAGGGGGTATATTTTAATCGGAAAAACGTAGTTTTTCGTCGGACTTTTCGAGAAAACGGGTCCGTACTCTCGCATTTTTTTGACGCATTTCCCGATACTTTTTTCGCGATCCGATCGCGCCGTCGTCTTTCTCGTTCAAAAACCTACGAAACCGGTATTTTTCCGGAATTTTCAACGGCCGTTTAGAGGGGTAGAGGAAGCGGGGAAGTCCAAAAAGCGCACATTAATTCTTACTTCGACCCCCCTCCCGCCCCGCGGCCCATGGTTCGGGTGGGATTAGAAAATTTTAAATTCGCTCGTTCCCCCTTTCGGAGAATCCCAAGAAGATCACTCGTAGACTCCCCCCACTCTGCCGTTTGGCCGTGCATAGACACGACAGACAGACAAACAGACAAACGGAGTTCCATTCTTATAAATAAGTATAGATAGAGATAGAGATTATATAGTTGTCCGGGTATATTTTACCTTAAAACTTCAATACAAATTAGTGCTTTTGTTCAAAATACATTGGTGATTAAACTCATAATAAATATGAAAGTTTTTTGAAAAAAAAATAAACATTTTTTTTCAATGTATAAGTATGCTAAAGGAATTGCTAAAATCGTTTAAATGCTGGTTCTACTTAAATGGCTTAATGAGTCCGTAGTAATAACACTTATTCATGTATCTGTTTCTCTGATTAAATTCATGAGACCTTCACATTTTTGTTATTTCTTAGCCTACTCTTAATCCTCCAGTTCCAATAGCTTCTTGATCCTATCGGGATTTTTCTAGATAGGAAAAAAATCATGGAGTCCATTAAAACAAAATAAGAAGGTAAAAAATATAGTTTTCTAATCATTTTCTGCTGGAATGTAGACCGGTGCCATTACAAGCATGTTTTCCAAGCCTCTACTTGAAAATATTGCTGTATAATTATCCTTCATGTTTGAGGTTCTTTACCTTTTGATTTAGAATCCAACAGGTCTTCATAGTTTTGAAAAAGATTCCAAGATTTACCTCGTCAGAGGGGGCCACAAAGTGGAAATGAACATGGGTCCCCTGTAAGGACCTTGGGAATTGGAGGGTTGATAAAACCACTGAACTCGTTTAAACTCTGTTGTGCAAATATTTCCTTAGGTACATAGAGACAATATGGCGAAACCATGTTTTCCAGTTTATATGTTTTAATTGTTATACGGGTTTCCTGTGTGTGGTTTTGTAGATTATCTTAACAAATTAAGTTTTCCTCTCTCTTATAACTCAATCCAAATTTTCAATTGAGACATTATTTGGTCTCAGGTCTTCATCTCAGAACCAGACACTAGTATATTTTTGTAGATAATAATTTGTTGGGATAAGTGATATTTTTTAAATTTATGCTTTACATATTGAATTTACATAATTTCCTTCAAATAACAAAAAAGGCGTCAATCAGTCATCAATATAACTGTGAATAGTTAGTATCTAGTAGTTAGAGAACTTTTTTACATCATGGAAGATGATCCACTACCAACGTCCGATCTTCTGATGATGATGATGAGAACTATATTCGAATCACAGCAATAGACCATGAAGATCTATTTTGAAAAAAAAATTAGGACCACTATGATGTCCTCTGTGCATTTTCTGTAAGCTTTCGAGACCCGAGAAAACGATCGTACACAAGTTTGACGGAAGAATGAAGACCCAACTTGCAAAAGTAGTTGTAATCGTATTTTCCTAACGATTACAGTGAGAAATTCACGTAATATTCCATTCGAATTGATTTAGTGGCGTCCCTCTCAGGAATGAGTATCCAAAAAGGGGGGGGGGGGGTTACTTATACCTGGCCTTTTTTTTTTTTTTGTTTTTTTTTTTTTTTTTTTTTTTTTTTGCAGCGGCTCGGGAATTTTTAAACCAAACTTTTTGAAAAATTTCTCCATTGAAATCCGTTTTGAGACATTCTCAAACGATTCCTGAAGTTTTCGCTTAGCGCTTTTTCATATACCTATATATATATATATATATATATATATATATATATTAACTATGTATGTGTGTGTGTCATTCCAGACGATAACCCTCTTTAGGAGTGAGCTAAAAACTCCGTTCTCGTGCCAAAAAAGCAAGATTTCAATTGAACGGATGAGTTTTTTGGCTAGCAATTATTGGACTCAATAAATTGGTCAAATTTCAAAAAATATGCTACAAAAATCTGTAAAAATGGCTGCGAGTTCTTAAAATAATATATTTCAGCAGTCTTTAGTCAACGAAGTTTATCAACAATGAGCTCGAACATTAAAACATTTATTCTCAAAATAATGCTAAATAATGTGCTTGATTTGCTAAGAACTCGATAAAAAATCGAAAAAACTATACTCTGTCCACGCTTTTCGTGGCAGTTCGACTACCTGAGGCGACCCTTAGTCAGGCAACGCTGTGCTGTTAGAGATTCTTTTCGTCCCCTCAATTGACACCACGGGTACTGTATTTGTCTACGAACCAACCAGGTTAGGTTAGCCAACTTTGTTGGATTACGGAATCGGTCATTATTTCAATAAAAATCAAATTCAGGGGGAAATTTCGAAAAGAACAAATAATATAAACACCACATTGCACAAACAACTGATTTATTCCAAGTCCGGGAAAAACCGGATGCATGATAAAAACATTTGAACACTGCCATATTTTGTGTTGTTTGGTCTCATTCTGACAAAAATATGAAGAATACAAATTAATTAATAGACATTGTAGCATACTTAGCTGATAAGATTTCGTTTATTGAAGATGGTTATAATTTGGAGTTGACTAATGTATTAATCCGGCGTCGAGCTCCAGCGTTGCCGATCCATGGCGGGAGACGAGGGGGATTTTGACCTGGGCAACCTGCCACGAAAGCGTGACAGGTATAAAAATCCAAAATCATTTTTGAATCGCAGAATATTTTTGTATGTACTCAAGGATTCTCCTTATTTCCAGGTATATGCCCCCGGTGACGCCGTCGATGTGGCGAAGCCCCCGGCTGGCGGACACGTTTTCCCCGGTCTGTCCCCAGAACGCCCCTCACATCGTGAACAAAACCGAAGCTCTTTTAGAGCTACCGCGCGGTCGCGTTGCGTATTTAGAACGCCTCCTCCCACTCCTCGTCAACCAGAGCGAAGACTGCCTTTACCTCAATATCTACGTACCACGAGGAGGTAAGATACAACAATATAATTAATTTACAAGTACTGCATGTGAAATTAAAACTTCATGATTGGTCATTTGGAATTCGAAAAATGTATTTGGGAGTTGGAACTATTTCAGTGAGGACTCATCCTACATTCCCAATGAATCCAAAATTCGATCTTGAACAACTTGGTAGGAACGAATTATCGATCGAGATCGTTGGTTTGAAATTGGAAAAATAATAGAAAACCTTTCTAAAAGTTATCCAGCAAAGAACTGGAGGAAAAAGCAATCATTAGTTACAGGCCATTCGGATTTAGAAGAGAAAAAATACTGATAGTGCATTAAGATTATCTGCGTGTGTTAAGACGCTGCGGAAAAAGTAAATGCCCTTGACACTATTTCGACTTTAGAAATTATATAGTAGAAGAAACGGGAATATATAAGGGTTTCGTAGTATGCAAGCAACTATCTAAACAGGAATCAGTCTGTTCCGACACATCTCTGTTCGTTTGTGAAAAACCTCTCGGTGAATTTGTATGAATTAAAATACAATACCTATTCAAGTTTTTTGGAGAGCAATATCGTCCATTTTTCTGTGATTAGACACGTTATTACGAATAGACCGTTCAGTAATTCTATAGGCGTGTTTTACGTGCAACGGAATTTTTCCAATTTCGGACCACTAAATACACGTGTACAATCAAATTTCGTTTCATGCGGGATGCTTTTAGGATGCTGTTAGGATGCACTAATAAATTTCTGGGCAGCATTCTTTATCAAAATGAAATCTCGAAAATATTATTTCCGAATCTTAGACAGTTTTTTCATTCAGAAAGAAACAACCAATAAATTCATGTGAGAATATATGATTTAATATTTTGATTCGCTCTTAGAACGAGTTTTTACCTCAATGAGAAAAAAATTCAGAGCGAGTGAAATCACCCCTGGTCCGGTTGTGAGTCGTATGTGCACTCTTGTAGCCGAATGAAGGCTACAGATACGTTTCAGAACAATGCACGAGGGGCGTTAATAATAAAATGAAATATTCCAAAGTACTTATATTCTTTCATTATATATTATAATATAAAAAATATATATATAAAAACTTATCACAAGATTTACCCCGTCCACACGTCATTTTATCAGAGTCGGACTTTCTTTTTTATTCAGATTTAGACCCCCTGTGCTCAGAATATACGAGTACGTCCGCATTTATTCAGAATGGTGAAAACCGATGGCATTCATGGAGGATATATACCCAAGAAAGGCTAACATAGTTACTGAGGTTATTGTAAGTGGTTACTGCACTCCACTCCACCTATTTCTGTATGTTCGAAAGAACGTACAATTGTATGTATCAACAATGATGTAGCCTTTCAACCGATTTGATCATGGTTGAATGTTAATCGCAATCCTTCTGACGATCGATCTTTTTATAAATGTCAAGTAGTGCCATCGTTCATTTGTTTCAACATCGCTAACATTACCATAATTCAACATAACTATAAATGCCAAGTTAGCTAATATAGTTCTTCAAATGAGCGGAAATGCAGTGCGGCTATTAGTTACATCCCCGGAGCCCCTAAATACCCCTTGTTTTTGTCGGAGATTGAATTTCTCGGTCAAGAAGACACCCCGTTTCGTAGCCGATGGCGGAGAGATGTGTTGTAAAGTGGGTGTATGGTAGAGGACGGCAATAAAGGGGTGATTCAACCCTTCATCCCTCTCTTGCACCCCCCCCCCCCCCCCGGCTCTCGCAAAACAAGGCTAATAAGGCTAGAAACTGGTGACTAATCGCCGCCGTAAGGCAGAAGAGATGACGTTGTGGAACGGAGGGCCTTGAAGAGGGTTAGGGAGCCATCGGAGAGATGGCGCAAAAACTCAACTGTCCAAAACGGCGTGCTGGCCATTAGGGGCCTCTGAACATCCGCAACAAAAAGTGGGTTGTCGGTTTATTTTTCGGAGACGAGCAGAGCTCGTGGGTTTATGACCACAATTTTTTAAGGAACTTCCTACAGAAACTAGCTGTGTCATGAAACCCCCAAGTGCATCAAAATGACATTTGATGATAATGTTGATAAGTAAAAAGATATCTGGAATGGTTAGCAATTTACGAATGCAAGCAGCTGTGACGTCGTCATTCACGAACAGCTCAACTTTTTTATATTTGTATTCATCTGAGTATTCTGATATGCAATTCATGGTAAGAAAAAAATGGGTACTTTACCCCCCCCCCCCCCCCCTAGTAAATTTGTCTTCCACACGCCCGCCCGATGTTTCTAGGCATTCCTTCTTACTTAGAGACATATTTACGTCGAATTGGTGACAATTTCAAGCTGTGGGAAGAAATTATATTATTTAAAAAAAAAAAAAAAAAAAAAAGAATTACCGTGTTTTCAGAAGCTACCGATGTCGGTAAGGATTTGTTGAAAAAATTGGCGTGGTTGTGGTTTGATTGCCTCCACATGAATTTGCACAAGTAGAATGCACTTGAATTCGCACAAATAGATCAGAATTGCTGTGTATAGGTTAGTGGTGTGAATGCTCGGAAGCTCACATCTCAAAATTTTATAACATCAAGTAGTCAATCCCTTAGTAAAAATACAGATTAGTTGGTCGTGTAGGTCAGAATGATGTGTAGGTATACGTCAGCGGTCTGGATGCTCGCAAGCTCGCATATCATAAATACATAACATTACATAACATAATCTACGTAAGAGATCTAATTAATGCCTAGAAACATCGGGCGGGCGTGTTGAAGACAAATTACTGGCGTGGGGGGGGGGGGGGGGGGGGGGGTGGTATAACGGAAAAGTCCCAAAAGTTGTATCTTCCAGTATTTGTTTATAACTGAAGAGACTCTCTAGCTTACGTTTTCGGCATTACTGGCAATTGCGTAAATTTGGAACACAGTGAAAATAAATACATGTCAGATAATTTCAATTAATTTCGTTAATGTTCCGGTAAATTTTCCACATAGCGCACAATAATATGCGGAAACTATAGTTACGTATATGAAATTCTTGGCGTGCCAGGCCATATAATTCTACGATTGAACCGCCATGCTCTAATCCAATGATTAAACATAATTTTTCATGCATACTTAACATAATTTTTCATGCGGTTGGTGGTCATACTTGATACTATAAATATATACCTACTTGGAATGAACATATTCCAACACTCCACCAAAATTTTTATATGAACAGAAACTAACTATTAGCCATACCCAAATTTAATTATTCACATTTTTAGATATTTCATTTCATCTTTTATTTTGTTGGGCTTGTCTGAAGATTCTATCCGTACTTTCATCAAGAGTAGTAATCAGCAATCTTGGAATGGAATGAGTCGATTACTCGACCCATTGTTATACCATCAGCAGATACACCGGACTTTGACATCTTCTATACTCAACAATGACGTGTGAAATAGCGGTGATATCAACGTTCCGATTCAGAGAACGGGGTCATTCGGTTGAAAAATGTTTTCCTCTCCATTTCAAACAAGAAACCTTTATCACCCTTGGGCACCGTAAACAGGGTCTCCTGTAAAATGGTTATGAGGTAGAAAAACGTCGTTAGGGAAAAAGGGAAAAAGTTCCTTTATGGCATCCCCTCTTTATATTCGAATAATAATTTTTTTCTGATCTAGTAAATCCTGCGGTATTCCAAGACACCCACTCAGCCCTTTCCCCGGTGCGCGCAATCTGTTATGTTATCTCGACTCCTGGAAGGTTGAAAGTTCTCCTGGGGAAGCTGAATGACAGCAGGAGGGTCCGGGCTTAGGAACGAATTACGCTCCCTCTCTGTGAATCACCCACGCTCCTATGAGCTGGTCCCCGGAGCGCTTGCTTGGATCGCCCCCTTATGGATCGCTCCCTCTTTCTCTCGTTACATCAATCTCCCCTGGCGTGGCTCTCACGCGGCTCTGCGTGGCATATGATGAAGTTGCTTCACTCATTTACCGGAAGGTCATACCATTTCCCCTCAGTTCCTCCTTACAAGTATTCGGATATGTGTGGATTAGATAGAGGTGGCCTCCTATAACACAATGGACATGTGTGCGAGTTTAAGGGCCGGTTGTGGCAACCTCGGTTAACGATGGTTAACGTAGGTGAGAAAAAATCTTATATTAGTGGCGTTGTGGAAGCCTCAGTTATCGGTCGGTAACCCGAGAATCTGACTTAACGCTAACCCTAGACTTTCGGTTCATTGCGCATCTGCTGCGCAGCCTTGAGGCTTGACGGGGGATTTGATTGGTTATTCAATGTTATCAATCCCATCTGGCGGATGGTGGATTACGAACAGCTGATTTCTCACATCTTTTGTATCTTCGGACAATACCGAAAAGTTCGATAGAATCGAACATACAAAGTAAAATAATAGTGAATTAAAACATACAAAGTAAAATAATAGTGAAGAATAGTGAGTAAAATGATAATGAAACAGTCAAATAATGATGAACAGACAACGATGATTTGGAAACGAATGCCAGTGATAAGGTCTGATAGCGCTTCCAAGACAACCAACAGCTGTTAACTTGGCGTTACGTAGCAATCGCTAATCGGAGCTGCCACAACGACCTTTCTCGCTTCGGCTAACGAGCATTAACCCGACTTCAATCTCGCGTTCCCTAACGCTGCGTTTACGGGGATCTGCTACAACCGGCCTTTATAGCGTTGAAGATTTTTTCCAAAGTGGTGCTCATAAATATATATTATAATATTTATAATATATATTATAATATGTTCTCTACTCAAAATTATGTAATTTTGCATTTGTAAAAATCTTCTTTTGTAAATATACATTTATATCTTCATATTATTTATTTGTAATTACTCTTTGACCATTCCAATCACATTGATTGTGAATCATTATTTGGAAATAAAACATTTTATTATTATTATCATACAAAAGATAGGGTTTCTACATTGAAAGATTCCAAAGGTTATCGAAAAAGCAACTGTCCATCTCCCTCTCTCTCTTGCTTTTGATATATAGGTATGGGGACAAAATTTATTAGTTTGTTTGTCGAGAGGTTTAGACCAAAAGGTTGCGCCAGTTTCAATGTGGGTGGCTGCAAATTAACCAGGGATGATTTTAGGCTATATTACTATCCTATAGACTAACTTCTCATCAATAACTCAGCTTCCTATAACGGTGTTAACCAGGAAAATATCTTTGTACAAATGAGAAAAAATTACTAAATCACTCCCGGAACATACACTCTATTAATATTCACTGGTGATCCCAGGCGTTTATCAGACTTCCCAAGCAAATCTCGGTGAGAGGCGTCATGAAATTATGACAAAATAATGAGATGTCACTTTGTAAGAATAAGTATTGTTACCGCAGAAGTCGGAAATGATTGTTCTGTATTTCTCTTGAAAATTCATCCAAAAGCTTAGATAAATAAATAAGGTATGCACTCAAAATGTTTACGTGTCTTCACGGAAGGTATTGTAAAGTTCGAATTCATTAATGATGTATTTTTCCAAAAGAGTCTTTTACTGAAAGTAACCTTGCCCTCCAGCCAAGCGGATCCCGCAACCTCTCTACATCCCTCAGAGAACCCTCCTATACCACCTCTCCGGCTCATTTGCCAGCACGTTCGCCGTCGTTACATCAATCTCTCCCTCTTCTTCCTTGTCCTCCTTCCACTATACTGTAACCCTCTCGCTACTCCGTGTGGCGCTCATTTGGAGCTACCCCGCCTCCTTAATTTACCGGCTCGTCGAATTTGTTACCATCGTTCAGAAGTAGAAGTAGCCTGGCTCAGTACATGGATTTTATCTGTGTTTCACAGCAACCATCTGAGTGCTGTAGATACATAGTAAGCTTTTACGTATACCACTTACCTATTTGAATCATCCTGAAATGAATGAAATAATCTAACCTCAATTCATTTCAGTAGAGTCATTGACTTCCCAGAAGTGACTTGCCTATTTGGATTATGCTGAACTAGTGTGTTCTTTGATATAGTCATATCAATGTCATTGTTCGAAATGTCAGTTCTATCAAAACCCTGTTGAAATGAGATTCACATGAGTTTTGTGATGCATACGTTCCACTTTCTCAACTCTTCTTGAACTATCATTTCTTCGAATCTGCTGAGTTTGCCTATACCCTCCCTTTCCTCATCCTTTCAAGTCCCTAGACTGGGTAGACTTGAGTATGTGTGTGTGAGTGTGAGTGTGCATGATGAAGAAAAATGTCTCTTATTTCTCTTCCTCTAATCTCTCTGTCAGTGTTTTTTTTTTTTAAATAATGAGTGAGGCAATTACAGTTAAGTAGCTCATGAATGAGACGGGGTTCGTACCTTAGATGAGCTGATTACTGTGATAAAGATTTTTTTATACAGAAAATTTTACCAATTTTTCACGGCCTGATATCAGTATTCCAAATGAATGGAGTATTATGACTTCCCATTCAAGAGTCCGACGTCATCCCTGTTTCCAAGATGATATTAAGAAACCAAAGAAGTGAACCAACAATTACAGTGAATTTCGTGCCATCTACCTTCAATTAATTATTGTTAAGAGCTTGTTGGGCTGTTTAGAAGTCAATATTACAATTATGTTCCGCAAACCTCTCGGGTTCCACGATCGAAATGATGCCTAGGCTTCCACGTGTTCCTTCTTTTCAACTACATTCCGTTGCATCTTGTGAGTCCATTATGATCCGCCAAATCGGCCATTAAACCAAGTAATTCCAGTAATATCAACAATTTTTCAGGGGTGTTTCTAACTTGACTCCTATTTCACTCTTGCAAGCTCCCGAAAGTCAAGCTGAATCGATTCAAGTGACATTATTCAGAGTCTATGTAAATCTTCTCTCTCTTACTACATATTGGGTCAGCGGAAGATATTTCATGTATCTGTAATATAGGTATTTTATTATTTGTAAATTATTAGTCTGAAACATAATTTCCTTGAGAGCAGAGAAAATAGGCTTTATTGAGAGACTTTATTCTTAAGAAACAAAAATATACAAAAATAAATGATATTTCTGAACAGTAATGCTCGTTATAAGTTGAGACCTGTATTGACAAGCCAAGAACTGTAGCTGATTACGTTTAAAAAATAAAATATACTCCAGTCGAATGTTTACCTGAAAATATTAGAGAAAAAACCTAAAATATAAATGAAAAGTACTTGAATAAAAGGAAACGGGATGAGAACGTAGGTACTTATTAGAATTGTGCAGGCCATTCCTTTGCTCAATCTGATTAGGTACCCATTACTTTTTTCTAATACGCACAAAGTATAATTTTGGAATGGTCCTTCAATTCTCCTGTCAAAGCTCTATGAGTTATAAAAATAATATACAGAGGGCCTCAAGTACTGACAGGAAGTTGGGTCGTGGAATAAACCACGTTTCTCATTAATTGAAACCACCATTGAGTTTTTTAACCGTGGGAACAGTTGGAAACAAAATTTAAAGACCTATTTTCAGAATAAAATCACGAAATCTATACTATTATATACAAATCTAATGGTGTGTGTGTGTGTGTGTAGGGGCTCGAGCTGGGAGGTCGCCCGCACTGCTGCTGACCTGGACTTTGTCCAGCAGCAGTTGTTGTGGTGCGATCGAGCAACACCAACTGCTCCAAAACCCAGCTCATCTGCTGAGTTCGCTGCTGCACTGCATGAGTCAGTAGATGGTAAAGAACTCCGACAGTGCTCTGAATCCCCCATTTCTACTCAGTGGGTGGAACGGGCTTCAGAGGGCATTGGGGCCCGCGACTATCGCCATTTTCACGCCGTCCGGGTGGCCACGTTAGCCACCTCGGTGAGGTGTTCGAGGAGTAGTCGCGGGACAGTAAACACCCTTTGCCGTGCCTGTCGGGGTAAAAATGAGAATCTTTATCATGTGGTGCAGCAGTGTCCTCGTACTCACAGTGGCCGCATTTTACGTCACGATGCGGTTGCCAAGCAGATAGCAGGTGCTTTGTCATCTAGCGGTTGGGATGTCGAAAGAGAGAGACTACCTATACCATATACCGAGTGACCGGGGCAAGACTTACTTGAACTGGTGGTCATTTTATAGGGGCACTTCCTTTCATCCCATTCTTCCTCCTCGTCCTGCAACTTCCCTTATCCCTAGAGCCGGCGTCGGGTAAACCTGGGCGTCCTCCCCACTTTTTTATTTTATTTGTTTATTTTTCAGTTTAATGGCGTGCCCCCTCCGTCTTTGAGGGGGGGTTAAAAAAAAAGAAATGTGTGTGTGTGTGTATGTGTGTGTGTGTTACCCAATCAGGTAAAAACTACTGGACCCAATGAGCGGAAATCGTACATGAACATTCTTAGGGTCCCTGGTTAACTCATATACTATTCTACAATCCTCCAGGCCAACTCGTTAATCGAGAACTAGGCTTTCCCTAACGACGTCTCCCGGGAATACTACTTTATAATTAAGTAAAAACCTGACATGGGTCAAACTTTTCACGTCAAATGAGGATGAAGTGGGCATGCGTAAAGAACTTTCGACAACAAATTCAACGATACCAAAACGATTTCGGTGAGTTGAGCCTCTCACGATAGAATGGGCTCCACCCCCTACAACAATGAATTCCATACTGTTGGATAACATTGACGAGCCTATATTGTCTCGATTGAATTGACTATACCTACCTATAAAATTGCGGGTACAGTAAACTTACCCTTAAACCGGTGCCGAATTAAACGTCCTTCGAATTTTCCGGCCTCCTATTTTCTTTTCTTTTTCTTTATTTCCGGCCTGTTGACAGTCTTCACTCTCCATGACCTACCTGGAAGATGTAAAGGAGGGAACAACTTCTTTCTTTCCCTTCTTTAAGAGTGACCCTGCAGCACGGCCTTCCCGGAAGATAATGACAAGGGGAGGAACGCCTCTTGCTTATTTTTAGGACGTCTCTCTGAGGGTTTATCTTATTTGCAAGGCTTTGTAAATGCGAGGGGTACCTATCGAAATTGATCCAGGGGGTGCGGGACAACCCACGAATGAGAAAAAATAACCGAACATAAATCTGTTTCAGAACATTCTAAAACAGAATCCGCAAAAAAAAAGAAGAAAAAAAAGCAGGTGTATAGCATAGTCTTGTTGTGCAAAAAATCTTGGAAATTTCGGATTTACCATCGGCGAGGCGGGTGGTAATTAGCGGATCCTAATGAGTGCTGCCAAAGCTACTACTTCTGATCGATTTTCGTGATTATGTTTTGTTCCATCCCAGTTGTAATTTAGTTGTTCAATAACCATGGAAATTTGGGATTTGCTATTAGGGAGGGAGGTTGAAGGGGTAGCAGCCGATCCTAATTTGCCCAACCTATTGCTCTCAACAGATTTTCGATATTCGTTCCTTGTTCGATCCCAATTCACGTCTAGTTGAGCATGAAACCGTGGAAATTGTTGATTTTCCATCGCCTATAGCAGATACATTTTAGAAGCTACTATTCTCAATCGGTTTTCGCCATTCAATTTTTGGTAAATTATGAATCTGGTACAGTTATGCAACTTTAGAGTTTCAAATATACTGCAGGTGGGATAAATGGAGGAGCTACTTCCGATAAGTAATGATGTTTTGGTTTAGATGTGCTAAAAATCATGGAATTCATTATTTTTCTATTTCGCTGTAAGTATTTGGTCCCTCCCTAATTCCGTTCTCAGTAAATAAAATTTTCGTAATGGCTGGGAGCGGAGGAACTGCACGGCCTTCCTGGAAGTCAATGAGAAGGACAGGAACACCTCTTGCTTTTTTTTTTTTTTTTATGAACCACAGGAAGGAGAACCAAAGAGAACAGAACCACCATTGCACCATCCGTTCACTTTTACGAATGACCTTAGCCCCACACTATGCGTCTTACACACATGGACACATTCTCAGAACTCAAGGCAATGAAAAAATATATTTCCCGATTGTACCTAATTAACAAATAAATACTGTAATAAGTTTTGCGTACTGTATACCCCGGGTACTATGTTAGTGGGTACCTATGCAGTTCCATATGTAGATAAGTTAAATACTCATGTGGTTTATTCTATTATTATTATTATTTTTATTTATTTATTCCTTTATTTTATTTTATTCATTTATTTATTTATTTTTATTGTTTTAAACAAAAATTCTTGCACAATAAATCAACCAGTCAAAACGCCAACGGACCAAGAGCCACCAACCGTCTTAACCAACCGGTGAGATTTAACCGTTCAAAGTTAACACGGTCATTTCATGGCAATAGGAGTTCCTTCCATAATTTATTGGTGAGTACTTGATTACCTTTGACAAAAAACATATTTTTTAAAGGATTTTACGTTTTTCCGACATCACAAAAGGCTTTTGTTGTTCCCTGGGCTGGGACCATATATAATGCCTAATACATCATGTGCCCATATTCTATCTAAATTGGACATGCGAGTTTAGGAACATGCAAATGGCAAGGAACCATGGACAAAGAAATATACAAATAAACACGAATCATATATAATATGAGGAACGTCGGAAATGTAAAATTCGAGCGGACAGTTGGGTAAATACCGGCACTATGGTAGATTCGGAAGTAAGAGAGAAAAATACATTTTCAAGATGATGAGATCTGTAGACTCACGATTATTATACGTAGATTACAAATGCATGCACCGCAAATTCCATTAGATTACCATTTGGATACCTCAAAAATATGCATCTAATCCGCAGTCGTTATAAAATCCAGTTTACTCGAATTTGGGAGCTTGTTGATGGAATGGAATCAGGGAACAGAAAGCGTTTTGTTAACTGCAAGTTTTGAGATAACTGGTCTCCCTCGGAAAATGGGTTTTAGTGGATTAGAGTGATACTTCTCTTTCATTTCTGCCATTAACTCGTATACTAACCTCTAAAGTGCGGCCTCTCGGCGCTTACTGCGGCATCCATTCCGCCCCTCAATCGTTTTCAATCCTTGCCAGGGCTCTCCGAGTCACTTCAACCCACAGTAACTAACTCCTGGTACCAGCAGCTGTTGATCTCACTCTATTGGCTGTGGCTGATTGGTCTTGGCAGAAGTGCGGCCCGTTATTTCTCTCTACCATAAACTTCCAATTCAAGATTAGACCCTTCTAACGTTCGATTGAGTTTCAGGCTATGTATAAGGGGGAAATATAAGCTGACGGTTAATCCTGCTCTCGAATCAATTGTCTGATTGCTTTCAGAACAAGCATCTATGGAAACACATACCTGCCTACTGTAAAATTGCAATTCCAGCTTATTTCATAATTAAAAACACCAAATAGCATAAAGCATTTCTCAGTTCTCGTGGTTTTGTATTAATTTTGACAGTACAAATCGATTAAAAGCTCATCAATGTAAACAAAATATTGGGTGGCTACGTTTGCTCAGATCCTGGGTATCTTCAAATTTTTCTGGGTAACGGGATGGCTGACGAACTGTAGTTTAATCGTAGTAGTTCTGGCCGGTTGAGTTTTCCATTTTTCCCAAAGCGTCTGTGAACAATCACATCTCATTATTTAGGTATTGAGTGTAAGGTTTAAAATATAGAAAAAGGTGAGGTGCCGTTGATGTCAGGATATCGTAATGGTCTAGTAATTAAACGGAAAAAACTCCTATTTTATCGGTATAAATATGACATTAGCCCAAAAGAGACCTAAAAAATTATGAAAGCTAAAAAAACTCAGCGCTCCGCGTCTCGCCGGGGCGCAAGCCCCTTGGACCCCCCGTTACATCTATTTACATACTTCGAATGAAATAATTGAAACACAAAATGTGTTTTAACTCACGCGTTTCACATAAATCCGTGAAACCCGCATATAAGAATGGCTCATATTTTGCGGTGCATCTTATCACTAGATGTCAAGTTGTTTTATTTATTTGTTACCCGCGCCATATTTGAAACCTCCTCGTTATAAGTTTTTATATGAGCCCTCACGCGAAAAATTCATACTTTACAGCCCCCCCCCCCACTCCTCGTCTTAAGGTTACATTTATTCATAAAACATGAGTTAACATGTTCACATTATAAGTGATTGAGAATGATCACCTGTGTGTAAACAAATATTCAAATAACCATGCTCATAATTCAGCGTGTTGTCCACGCACTTCGCAGTAGTTAACATAATATGTTCGGATAAATCGATACCTTACGAACGATCAGTCAATGAATTTTGTGGGATGAAAAATTACGAAGAACCATTTTTCCAACAACGACTCGGTTGTAAGCGGAAATCATCAGTAAATTTTTGCAAAAAATTTTCGTTACACAAAAACGCATCACATTTTCATTAATACAAAACGTTTCGTTTTGGTTGGAGATGCCAAGGCTAAAACACATTTTTTGTTTAGAAAAAATGAACGACCTAGTTTGAATGTGCGAATATAGGTTTTCTAATTAAATAAATATAGGTAGGAATGAAACGGTAAAAAAACATATGGTATACTATAAATGCATGCCTAACTCATAAAGCAGCTGGATCTTAACATAAATAATAACCTAGTTAAAGTAATGAAAAAATAGAAATTGAATGATTTCCAATCTTATCAGAGTCAATCAAAATCAAAATTTATTGATAGACGTAAATAATTTCAGCTAGTAGAAAGAGTTGGGACCTAAAAAAGTAATACGGAATAGTTTTATACAGAAATTGTCTTGGGTATATTCAAGGAAAACGAGGAAAGAAGTCTTGAGAAGTCCATCCATCATTCTTTACAGCACACAATCCTACGATTGGTTCGGTCCTCCAGACCCATCTTCAGAGCGACGAGTTCATGGTGGAACCCATCCAGAGCTTCGTTCTCAGTGCGCGTTCTGGGAGTTCGGAACGGTTCTGGGCAAGCGCAGTAGAGTTTTGTCGTTCGCAGTGCCAGAACGCCCAGTTCCGGAACGCCAAGAACGCCGAGTTCTGCGTTCGCAGTGTCTTCGGAACCCAGTTCCGAACGGTTCTGACAGTTCCCGT
Source organism: Adelphocoris suturalis (assembly GCA_030762985.1). Lineage (NCBI taxonomy): Eukaryota > Metazoa > Arthropoda > Insecta > Hemiptera > Miridae > Adelphocoris > Adelphocoris suturalis. Next base: position 66,986,101 of record CM061042.1, on the reverse strand, counting down.
TTTTTTTCGGAACTGTGAGAACTCGAACGCAAGGACGTAGTTAACGCATGCGCATTTCACTATTTTTCGGATCTCGTGGAATAAACAACTTTCGTCTTCATCGACTTTATTCATTAAACAACCTTATATCGTTTTATTTCGCTTCATCGATCATAACAATTTCAGCTTCATTCTCTTTCTTTCATTTCATTCTCTTTCAGTCTCTATACGTTACCAAACTATTCTATAATTCGAAATGTCAACTAGCTCGTCAAGTACAGATAGCGATAATTTCGACGATGGTGTTCCATGGTTTGTAGACGATGAGGACGAGATCGAAGTTATAGTTGGATCTCGTCTACATCCAAGAAACTCAAATTTTTTTGAGAAAATCGTGCCAAGGTTTGACGACGAAGAGTTCGTTTATCACATTAGAATAAGCCGTGGGCTCGCGGAAGAGTTAGCCCACCGTTTTCAGGCCAGCACCCTCTACCATCACCACTTCAGTCCTTATGGCAAGGTATGGCAAAAAAAGTTCCAGTCATGCAGCATGATCGTACGAGCGAATCTCGTAAATTATCTTAGTACCTATATTACGTTAGGTACATAGTTTTGAAATTAGAACACTTTGAAATCGTAATAACCAACATTATGGCAACAAAATTCGTTCTAAATAATAATCTGCGACTCAAAAAAGATTTGGGAATTTTAGCTTTTATGGGGAGCTTTTATCGATTTTCAGCAAATAATAATGAAATGTAAGTAGTAAAGGGATTTTTATCTCAATCCTAAGGATAGTTATCTTCTGGAATGACACATGCGTGTATACATATATGAAAACGCGTTAAACACTAGGATTCGTTTCAGAATGTCTCAAAACGGATTTCAATGAAAAAAATTTTCAAACATTTTACTCCTCAAGTAGGTAATATAATTCAAAGTATACTCCTCAGTCATCGTGGAATATATATATGTTTTTTTTATTGCCGGCTTGTTATTAATTGCAATACTTAAGTAATAGGCATCAAGAATTATATATACGGGCACTAAACATATTCGAAAAGGGAGCACTGGAAGGTAACATGAGTTGAGTGAGGTTACAAACAACACAGGTTATTCCACTTCCAAGTTCTGAAATCGTTCGCAGTGCAGAACGCGGTTCCACAAGTTCCGGAACTCCCCGGGACTCCCCGTCCCAGTTCTCATGAGTTCGAGAACTGTTAGAACGCGCACTGAGAACGAAGCTCAGAGAAATCTCAATCGATATGTCACTAGCATTAAAACCTCTCCGGTTGATCTTTACTGCTAGCATCACACCAAATGATGATTTCATGAACTTTGGCCCTGTAGTTCCAGAGAAAACCTCTGGACGGCGCGGCGTGGGTACGGCGGACGGACGGATATTTATAATTGGGGGTTTTGAATTGAACGCATCTTGAAAAGTAAAACAACAAATTTTGAGGGGAGTTCATTATTGAAAATAATATACTTGAAGTTATTACCTTTAGTTAATATACTTGAATATATCTAGCACCAAATACTCCCCCCCCCCCCCTTCCTCCCGTTCCACTACAGATGTCTATATAAAAGGTTCTCAGAGGCCATCCTTCATTCTTTATTATGCTCCTCAATCATTCATAGCGATGAATTCAAGTAATGTTTCATCAAAATCTTCAAGTCACTTTTCAAAAACAAACCACACAGGTGACACTTCTTCAGCTTGCTGAACATTTTGCAATTGCCATTTCGCGTATTACAGATGACAACCCCATTTTGAGAAGCAATTAAGCTGGTGGTGCGATTCGGTGAAAAGAGAAACCTCAAACAGCAACGCTGAATCGATAGCCTAATTGTAAAAAAGGCATTAAGATGAACATTTCTGGCACAAAAGTTGTTATTCAAGAGTTTTCAGCTACCAAGTATGAATTAGGTACTACCAGCGTTGTAAAATATTTAATGAGAATGATGGCTTGGAGTGAACGCTCCACGAACCGAGGAAACTTGCGGCCGGATGAATTGCTCTTCCGCGGTAACCACTATCCCCACATACACCCCCGCCTCCGAACTCATTTCAGTTCCCACATGCGTTGGGTTTCCTATTTCTAACCCCCTTTTTACATTTTTTTTAATTGCCTCGCGGTCTTGTTAACACAATCTAATCAAAAGGTCCCAGCGAACGTTACCTCGTTGGCTGTGGAGAATTGCTGAGGCTCGAAACTGCGGTTTTGATGAGGCCCAAATAACTGCGCTTTTTCCATAGGTGGAGGCTGACATATTATTTATCGCCTCAATGAGCCCGTACTGTGTGGGAATAATTTAGAGAGAGGTTTGACCCATTTTACGAGTAAGCAAACAGGGACTACTCGTTCGTCCGGAAAAAACACGAGACTTTAACAAAACGTGTTTTGGGAACGGTTGAGCAATATCACCGATTTACACTGCTGAGCATTGGTAAATGGAACTCATTTCTACCTTTATCGACGGTAGTTTCAAGAAATATGATGTACGGAATTCCCAATAAAAATTGTACTAAAATGGCTTAAACTACCAACACCAAGACAAATTCAAATTTAAATCAAATATCAAAATTATTGGATCAATTCGCAGTTAAATTGGAGAGTAAATTTCCAACTCATTCACATAAAGGAAACTCTATTCCCATTTTTCACAGTCACTAGGTACTGTACTTCACAGTGCCAAAACCACAAATTCACTAGGTATCATCTTTTTTCCTGATGTTTCATTAATTATTCTAATCACACCCACTCATATCATCCGTTATCAGATTACTGATAATGATTTAGCAAGGATATTGCTATACATGTTGCATTCATTGATTAAACGTTCCGATGGTCTATTTCTGACCAATGGTTTTTTTACTTCATCTTTATGCATGACTGTTTCCTTGTCGATTATTTTATTTTTGTAAGCTTTTATGTATGCTTGTAGGCCTTCCTTATACCTAATATTATTTATTATTGCACTATTTACCGATAAGTTTTGGGAAAAAAAGTGAAATGAAGTGTCTCATTTGGGGGGAATTTTTGTGCAGCGAGAGTTGGGAGCAGCCATTTTTCATTATTTATCTATCAAATCTTTTGTTCCTGCGACTAGAACAAACAGAAGAACAAAAAGAAGAAGAATAAGTTTAAAAGCCTATACGAAGAAGAATAAGAAAGGGGTGGGAGTGAAGTTATTCAGCCTAAACTATAACTTCATTCATTTCTTTTTCTGCAAGTTGCGGTTGGGAAATGGATCAATGTATTGTTCCCTCGATCTTATAACAGTGTTTTCACAAGGAGTTCATGATTAAATCCCGAAAAACCTACTTCACATCCTCTAGAACAAATCATTTTTTATAACCCCCCCCCCCTCGCCGTTGGAGATTAGTCCTTCACATACAGCTATCAAGACTATTTTAAAATCCAAAAGGAACTCCGGTAATTGGTACATGTTGGTATATTATCATTATCTTTCGAAAAGTTTCTACATGCCTACAGTTAGTCACCCCACCAGGTCCAAATATAAATTACATAGAGGTCGCTGATCTCAATTAGAACCTGTTGAGTGTCCGTGTCCCTGCCCGTGTCTAAGCTGAACTGGTATTAATAAACTTACCACGGTATTAACTTGTCTAGTAACATCTATGTAAGTAGGGTTGGGTAAGGTCCCACAGCGGGAATGTCTCTGCACAAAGGTCGACCGCATTACCTTGATGGATGACGTCTTGAGTTGTGCGTAAGATTTTGTACAGAGCAGATTCGTGTGGTAACAGTCAATATTTAGAGTTTTTTCTTTTTGCGTATTCTGATGTAATACTAATATTGTTTACTTAATATTAATATTGTTGATATTTTTGATATTAGAAGTTAGTTTTGTTGATGTGAAAGATCGAGGAAATTAATTTTTTTGCCAATGACAACGTTCTTGGTAGCCATTAAAATGTACGCGATATCGAGTTATATTTATCTATCAGCTAGTACCTATCTGGATCAATCATTGAATTAGGTAGGTATGCTAGTTATTTTCTTGCGTTCCAGTCGTCTAGCTTGCCCGAATTCGAAGGATAGATGGAAGAAGAGGATTTGATGAAGCCATACGAATCGTAACGTGACTGCATCATTAGTAGCTGCTTCACATGCGCGAATGTGTATTCCTACGCGTACGAGCCTAATTTCAACAGTTATTATCCTATTTTGGTGAAATTTCCAGGAAATAGAATGTGCAAGAGAGTCAGTACCCCATAAATCTCATCCCTCTAAAATTATGATACCATTCTGGGCATGCGTAAACTTAAATTACTTCAAGCATTTTATTTTTTTTTTTTTATCGACTTAAGATGTTGAAACCTGATAGGTATGTAGCTCTTTTAGGGCATCTGGAATAAAATTATAAAATGTGGAAGAACTCAGATCAGGTTCCGAACCTTTGGGGCTAATTTATTTTCTAATTGACTCACCGTGCTGAAATTTAGATGGAGCTCCTTTGTGACACTTTAAAAACAATTATGAGGTACGGAAGAGCACTGATCAGCTGAGGGGCCTATGAGGCTGATTTATTTCCTCTTTGAACTTTTTTTTTTCGACATTTACAATGAAATGTGAGTAGTGAGGACCTGGAGCTGTAAAAATGTGAACACGTTTAGGAGGGACGATGGACCATCCACTATATACGGACCAATGCACTGCGTAGGAGGGCTATCTAATGCAGAAATATTATACCTTTTTGTAGTAATTTACAGCGTTTTTCAATTGTATATATATTATTTATGCAATATATGATGACCCAATTTTCCGACCAGTAGTGTGGCTCAGGAGAGAATCAATCAAACTGATCTCTCAAACATCTATTACTCAACTGACGCCTCACGAATCTTCAACATTCGACGTAGAGAAAATGCTTCCTATTTTGTTCATAATTATAGGTTATAAGGGTAATGGCTCATCGAGTTTTCTCCTCAACGAATTCCAACGATCAATCTACTCCACTTGGCTTGTGTACCAATAAATGTTTTCAGCCTAAAGACATAATTACAAACGACATTGTTGTTAAACAAAGAAAGGCAAACATAATTTTCACCAACAAGAAGGTTGCAGGCTGTAAGCGAGCTCAGCAAACAAACCGTCAACTGGTTAGCTTTCTACCGTAATGAGAACCAACGATCCTACCTGAACCGTTTCTCAATCACTCGAAGTAACGTTGGGTTTCGTGGAACTCCTATTTAAATACCCCTCCGGATACGCGCTGCCCATTCCAATACAATGGTTGATGAAGAGGGGAACACTTCCCAAGTAGGGTAAACTTGAGAGCGAACGGATGGGATGGTCTATTCAAATGCCAGTGTCAATTCAACCCTTATTCGTGCTTTGTTGGACTTTTCCGAATTCAAAAACCCTATCAATTCTTAAACTTGGAGGGTAATCATTATTTTATCAGATAAATCGCCTTTATTGTGCTACTGCTTTCCAGTTAGGTGTTATGTTGCATAAATCATATCGATAGCTTCAGTGGAAAAAACGCGTAGGAATGAATAAGAAGAGTAAATATTTTAGGAGAACTAATTAACTACTTATCACAATATTTAAAATAGGAATCTCGAGCCCGATTTCATTAAATACCGGAATTAACACTTTATTTTATTGTAACTTACATCATGTTCTGGAGGTTCTTAGCTTCAGGTTCAGATAATGTTAGATTATAATGGATGGGGAGAGGAGGTGGAAGTATATCCACTGTCATGATTTATTCGCTTTTCACATCAAAATGTTATAGAAAACATACCTGGGGAAGTCCCTGCAATGAATGCATTACTCACCAATTTGTTTACGTATGGGCAGAAAAGCTTGAACACTTTTTCGGGGCCGAAAGTGAACTTGAAGGTTTGGCATTAAGGCTATCGATATTTAAATATGTGAAAAGATCATATCTCTAAATAAAATCATCAAAAGAATATTGACGGAAATGAATGTTGATTTGAACAGGAGAGATTACCCATAGATCTGAAAGGGCTGATATCCTTTCAGCAACTTGTTCCTCATGATTAAACTAGTGCGATGTGAGCGAATTTTAATAACCGACTTACTTCTTTAACAGTATGTATTCAATCGTTTTTGTAATGCTAAGCAGAATTTTTGAGGTGTACATTTAATTGCAAACAATCATTTGTTAGAGCAGGTTACTTTGTTAGTTCGCTGTCCACTTATTGGAAAGAATTGGATTTTAATCGGAACGAATGTTCATGAAGTTGAAATCCCCCACCAGGAATTTCCAATTTTGAAACAAACATTTTTCACAAGCGACAAACAAATTTTGTCACTTTTGGGAGTGAGAAAGTAAAATTATTTTAGTGTGAATAACAAAATATGTAGAAGGTACCTATAGTGGAAACCTTTTCACGTATCTACATCAGTTGGGGGTCGACCTGATTTTGTTACGAAATTAATGTTCAATATAAACTTCACTCATCTCTCGATATTGGCATCTGAAATGTGATGAACTCACAGATTCCAATGGTTGACCTAAAAATAGGCCTCAATTGGTAAAACATTCTCCTATAATTGCTTTATGTGCATGTTATTGGTGAATAGTCTATGCGAACATGAGACATTAGGCTCTCCCAAACGGAACATCAGGTATCTCCTATTCTCTGGAAATCAACCAACTAACTTGGGAGCTAAACCGAGTTCGGATACATTTACTACACCGAATAATAGATTGATAATTAAGTTATCATTTTGAGGATCCGACGTTTGAAATTGAATTTGGGATTTGGGAGGTTCGAATGGCGAGCGATTGTTCGCAATAGATTGGCTACCTTTCTTCCCCTTCTATTGATACAGAAGATTGGGAGAGGGATCTATTTCTCCGCGCACTAATGTGAAGGTATTAGTAGATTTATTGGGATATACGAGGCAGTCAACAGAGACGAGTTGAGATAAGGAACCGGCACCATAACGCGATACACAAAAACAAAGTCACCGAAAATTCTCTACGTAGAACTTTCGATCAGGAATGAGTTGTAAATTAATCTACCCCTGAAGTTTGAACCGTTAGTTTCGGGACCTCTTAAGAATTACCGCATAAATTATTCGAAAAGGATTGTTTTGTTATAAGGGTGCCCAAACAGCAAGATACAAAAACGTCTGCCAAGTTGGGAGGGCACATTGCTTCCTCGTTTACCTATCATGAATGGATAGATCATTGAAAAGTTTTAAATGCTCTTGAAAAATTCCATAGCGGAAAACAGTAAATCAAGAAGTAGCGTCGAATGTCATAATTGGTCAATTAGGAAACTAAAAAATGATGCTCAGTGTAATTTACGTTTACGCATGCGCAGAATGAACTGATGAGTTGAGAATAATGAAATGGATACGGGACCACTACGACCTAAACCGCGCATTGGCTGAAAATTTCATCGAAATCGGATGAAAACTGTGGAAATTAAGGTCATTACAAGTATTTCACATTGACGCATGCGCAGTAGCTATTAATGATACAATCGTGTTAAAATCGAAATGAGGTAATCAAGTCATCTTCTTCCAACTATCATCTAAATTTAAGCGAAATCAAACAACTAGAGAGTGAAAAAATGGAGCATAATTGAATTTACGTTTGCGCATGCGCAGAATGAAGTATTGATTTGGCAACAATGAAAATGATAGGGGACCATCTACAAACTAACTCGCGCATTTTCGGACAGTTTCATCAAAATCGGATGAAAATAGTAGAAATTAAGGTAGTTTCGAGGATTTCACATAGGGGCATGCGCGGTAGCTATTAATGATACAGTTCTGTTGAAATTGATACGGGTTGATCAAATCGTCATCTCTCAACTATCTTCCAAATTTGAACGGGATCGGACGACTAGGGCGTGGAAAAATGGAGCATAATGGAATTTATGTTTGCGCATGCGCAGAATGGAGTATTAATTTGGCAACAATGAAACAGACAGGGGACCAGGGGTCTAACTGCTAGCCCGCACATTCCCTGAAAAGTTCATCCAGATCGGATGAAAACAGTAAAAAATTAGCTTGTTACAAGTATTTGCGGACACACGATAGACTCACACACAGACACACACACACACACACACACACACACACACACAGATACGCACAGACAGACTGACAAACACGGGACCAAAGTTGTTCAAAATGGTCTAAAACGTAAAATGCGAGTGGAAATTTTGATTTTGGAGACGACAATTTTTTTTCTCTCCCGAAAGTGAAAACAATGCCATCAGGTAGACTCGGAAGCAAGATGCATGAAGAGAAAAACAAAAAAATTAACCTGTTCCAAGAATAAACACAATGATTGACTATAATTCTTTTAAAAAGCATAAAAACAGATCGTATGATAACGAACCTGTTAAGCAAGGAATAATGTTGTTCTTGAACACTTTCAAAAAGTATTGAGTCCCAAGCCCCAAGGTAGCCGCAAGCACGAGTGGAAGTGTGGATGAAAGGGATTGTTGGCTCGGTTTGTGCAATGATTCAATATCAAAAGAATGGAGGAGAAAGAGGATGAAAGGTTCTCCTATTGATTACATAATGGTTTCTTCTCGCGCTCCTTCTTCTCCACTCTTGTATCCGTGAAAGCAGTTCCTCCTGACAACGGAAGCACATCTTATATTCATGCGCCAAGCCAAATACACACCTTTTCTCTCCAATTCCATTCTTACGATTCACGGCTGTACTCCTCTGTAGGGAGATACTATCCCGGGAAAGGTTTCAATATGACATAGAAGAAAAGCCATTCAAACCCGTTTCAATTCACAGTCTGTTCAAAATTTTAATGGGTCACGTACTCCAAGAACGTTCGAGAGCACCTCAACTTCTAAACTGCACGTTCACCCAACGCAAAGGTGCTTGAGAAGTAAAAACGGTGCAAGTTATCACCAAACGTTTATCATTTCTGTATTAGATACTTTTAATCAAAACACTTGTCTGCATAATCATTAAACGAAACCTATTATAGTAGTAATAATTAAGTAAAGTGAACAACCATTCCGGGTTGGGGCCTCGGGCCTCATCAGCTGTCCTCCAAATGGAGGGTCACAATTTCTTCTGATGATTTCACGTAATGCTACTCATTGCATCGCCCTCTTGCTAAAACTATTATACATATTACCTAAATGTAACTACATCGGTTTAGACGCATTCCGAGGAGAAGGTAATAAAATAAAATATAACACCTGCAGTTTACTAGATCCTCTGCAAATAACAAGAGCTGATGTTTAATATATATATATATGTATATATATATAGTCTGTTGAAAACGCTAGAAGCGAAAAGTCGAGGTAAACAAATCACTCCTTTTGTCCTCCCCCTTGTTTCTATTTAGTATGTTTATATTAAAGTGCAGTAGTACATCGTGGATGGAGCAGGTGATTTTTTATTTATTTTTTTATTTTTTTATTCGATTTCCAGACGATTGGTGTGCTATTTACTTCGATGAAATTACCAGTTCTCGGCCTTCTGTACTCCCAGGTCAACACTACGCTACTGCTCAACTACCAGCCCAATCTGCACCAGATGATCCTTTCCCAACAACTATATTCGTGTTCTTCATGGCTTCTTATAAATTTATTGTGTTCCTACAACTTTGCTCTTGAGAGTTTCCAGTTCACATTGCCTTAGTTAGTACATGACCTAAAAATTAAGTCATGACCATGCAAAACATATTAGCTGCGTCGGGCGTAAAGTGTTCAACCAGTTTTTTCCCTGTTCTCTCGGTATCTGACAAGCACAGCTTGGTTCTGTAGTGATATCTCTTCTTGAGAATGGCAATACTTCATCAAGACAAGCAGAAATTCCTTGTTTATTCACCCAACCATCTCCTCCATTACCACCCTCGTCTCCCAACATACAGAGAGAAAAGACGATGGAGACAACAAACTTTCTGTCTTTTCCACTTCGAGTTTCACACTCTCCTCCTGAGATATTCCTTCTTCCAACGCCTTCCTTCCCATTTTTATTTACCTCTCGACCGTCACTCTTGATGAGTTTCAAACGGCGAACGACTGTAATATTTAATACTTCCAAGATGGGACGTGGCGTCACAAAATCTGTGGGTTGCACCCGCATGTACAGCTACTACTTCACCCTCGCCTTTTCTCATTTCATTTAGACCTTGATACTTCTAAGCGTGATCGTACTGTGCTTGTTCTAAGAAATTTGTATTTTTTAAATCTTTCTTTAGATACTCTATTTTTCGTGTACTACCAATCAGTCCCACCTAGTTAATCAAACTGAAATACAAAATCTGATAAATAGTTAATTTACTATCTGCAGGTTTATAAAATGAGCATGACGGTGGTAAACACAAGCGGATAGAAGCAATGAATGTAAAGACTTTCCTGTCCTTATTTTTGTTCTAATACGAGTGATTGGCTGTGGCGGCGGTGGTTGGCGTGTGGTTGGCGGTGGTTGGCGTGTGGTTGGCGTGTGTTGGTGGTTGGCTGTGATTGGCTGTTGGCGTGTGTTTGGCTGTGTTTGGCTGTTAATTTACTACTAACCACATTTCTAAATTACGGTTTGAAGAAAACCATAGTTTATAAATATAATGCAATAATACAATCATGAAATATTAATAGCATTTAAAGTTATAATGAAATGTTATTCGTGAGCTTATTGTGAGATTGAATCGGTTTAGAAGATCGGAACATTAAACAGGTGATCTGATAGATCCGATTTCAAAATGTTCCAGTCACGCAGCATGATTGTATGAGCGAATTTTCGTAAATTATCTTATTCTATTCACACATCTTATTCTATTTTGAAATTTGTTCAAGGAAATTGTTAACTATTAATTTTGTGGCAAAACCTATTCCAAATACTTATCTGCTATTCAAAGAAGGTTTTGGATTCTTAGTTTTTTTGCAGTCTTAGTTAAATTTATGAACATTTTTCAATATAATTTTTTACATAAATTTTTAAATGTTCTATTTTATAGTTAATAAACTTTATTTGAACAATATTCTGCTAAAAAATATAAAATTACCAATTTTTAGCCGTTTTTATCAATTTTTAGCGATTTTGTTAGCACATTTTTCGAAATTTGACCAATTTAGTTTGCTCAAAAAAAGCTGGCCAACGAACTCATCCTTTCGTTTAGAAAGCTTTATTTTTTGGCGCAAGGACAGAATTTTCATCTCAGTCCTAAGGAGAGTCATCCTCTGGAATGACACATATATATCTAAGTAGTAAGTGGGCACGTTTGGATCAACTGAGAGAAAACTAACAGTAAAATATTTAAAGTGAAAACTAACAGTAAAATATTTAAAGTGAAAACTAACAGTAAAATATTTAAAGTGACACCAAACAGTAAAATATTTAAAGTGAAAACTAACAGTAAAAACTTTTCAACACAAAACATCAGAACCAGTGACTTTTTCATTTTTGGGGGGGTAAGTTAAAAGAATATTTTTCCTATTAGAAACTTTAGTGAAACTCTAAAAAATTACAGTAGGTTTTAATTTTTAATGACATGTATCACTAAAAATTGTATATATTAATTATACCATCAGCTCATTCTGTAAACTCTATACAATGCATTTTATTACCATTTTTAAGTGTCACTTTACCTTTATAGATCAATTTATATTTGTCTTTCACGAGTGTTTCTAAATCCCCCTCTTGGTTAAACCTATTTTTAAAAAAATGAATTGGTAACAATATGTTGGTAAAGCCACCCTCCAAGTCTACCGCTATAGTTTCGCCAAATTTAGCTTTCACCTTTTCCGCTTTAAGGATCACATAAGGTTTGTTACGTTTTAAATCATTAAACGTACTAAATTCGCTCCTACCATTGATTCTTTCCAAAAATTTATCGGCCATCTTTTATTATAAAACCCCATTCCTTTAACTCATCGTTTCAATTTTAAAAGTTGCCACAAAAACATCAGACCAAGTGACTTTTTTCATTTAACGACTTGAATCCCTGTTAATGATCCAAACGTACCCGTTTACTACCGATTTTTATATAAAGAGTTTCTTAAATGTTTACGTTTAATATCCCCAAGGTAAAGTATCGATAATATCGGTTTCTTTGTTTTCCATTATATTTCGTTTATCATATTGAAATTTAAACTCTTTTTCCACTTCTTTGTTTACTAATGTTTTATCTTTTACATTTCGAGTAATCATGTTATATTTTAGCTTAACGCTGTTTATTTCTTTTATTAACATTTTATTCATAGCTTCTCTATTTAATGATTTACCGTTTTGATAATTCAAAGTAAATCCTTTAACTTTCATAGTTTCTTTTCCTTGATTGGTTATATAAGCGTAACTCTTGGGGCCCGTACTAATCCATTCTACAATGTGATTATTTTTTCCCAATTCATCAGTCCACTCACCCAACATACAGCCAGTTTTTACAGAATTTTTCCCATCATCAATATAAACAATACTATCTGTATCATAATAAACAACATTCTTTCCTATTTTATCAAGCATATCATATAATCTTAATCTTGCATTGGAAGTGGTAAAAGCAGCTACAAAAACGTTAGTTGAAAAACTATCTTCGATGTATTGATTCAAAAATTTATAAGATATTTGCACGATATTGTCATTCAGAAATTGGCATGAACCAATTTCTAGTCTGTCATCTAAAAGTATATCGTACCATCTTGTTATATCAACAACATATTCAGATTGTGACATGTTCAATCTTTGCCCAAACTTTCCCCACAAAGAATTCAAACAAATCTTTGCTACTGCTCTTCGTCCAGGATTTGGTTTAATACTTTCTTTTTCTAAATCTATATCGAGACTTCCTTTAACGCTTTTTATATATTCTTCAATAGTTCCAAAGTCGCTTTCCCACGGGCTAGTCTCTAGTTTTATTTTCATAAATGTTTTTACATATTCTTTGAACAATTCATTACTTTTTTCTTTGAAATGCCATACTTCGTAAATTTCTTGAATCTTATAACCTTTTTCAATAGCTTTATTTACTTCATCTGTAGTCCAAGTATCAACCAGAGCTCTTTCATTTTCATCGTGTGAACAAGTATTACATTTATCTACAAAACATTTTTCGCATAAAATAAATAGAAGTTTATCTCTTTTGATCGGTAGAACTGGGTGATATAATTTTTTAGGAGGTAATATTTTACATTTGATTAATCCGTACCAATTTTCATCATATTTCTCAGGTTTATGAATTTTTGTTGGATGACCTAAGGGATAATAATCGAAATATTGAACTGTTGGATACAAACTACAAACATCGATATATCTTAATTTTTTATTTACGACTTTCAATTTACTAGCATTGGTTCTGCCACCAAAAAATGCGTCTCTAGGATTTAATGGTTCCACTATTACGTTTCCACTACTTTTTACTGCTGCTTTACCCTCTTTCGATTTAATCCAGTTACATTCCCACATTTCTACTAATTGGTATCCAGCATCAATGATTTGTTTACTCCTTTCCTTCGTTTTTTCATACAAGTCTCCCATAGATAGATGATTTACATTATTGGGAGTATTTTCATGAAAACATGTAGGACAGCCGTGCCAAAAACACCCGTGATACTGATAAACCGTGTTAGTAATTTGATCAAAACCATCAACTTTGGCACCACAAACAGTTACTTCCCCTCCATTCAATGCGTGCTGTACATTTTTAAAAGTATTCAGCCAAGTGATAGATCCTTTGCTAAACATTTCCTTTCTGTCCTCTTTGATACTTGCTATCGTATTTTCCTGTAAATATAAGGACCGAAAAATGGCCATGCAAACACTCGCTATAGTTAAATATTGGAAAGGATCGATATTAGCTATGTCTAAAAATTGCTTCCTAAATTCAATACAGCCCCTTCGCAAAATATCGACATCTGATTCACAATATTCTAATATTTCTTTCTGAAAGTCGAATATATAATTTTCCTTTACTTTTTCAGCGTGCCATTTCAAAAATGCTTTTCTTACTTCGGGTTTCATTGAATCAGCCCCATAAAATTTAGTATCAGGAATTGGACCAACGTAATTTTGATTATCTCGAGTATTGAAATAATGGGGGAAATATCCTTTTTTTAGTTCTGTTAATCCGAACGTTTTTGGAAAAGCAGATAACGGAGATGCAACGAAGTTAGAACTATCGATTATTCTTATTATTCCTTTAATTTCTAATAACATTAGTTTAGTTCCATTATAAATAGTGTAAGGTTTCAGAGTATTTTCGACGCAGTATTTCAGAATGAATTGAGAATCATATCCTTTTGCATAATGTGCTATGGCAGTGTACCCTTTGTGTTTACTTGAAATCAACCACTCGCAAAATTCCTCATTAGTTTTGAATACGAATTTAGTACCATCGTGGTAGTGAGCTATAACAAGATTTGCTTCATGGGTTCCTGTTTCCTGCATTGCTTCGTAATCAAATGTTATGTATTTTTCGGTGTAAGTACATTTTTCTGCTGTGATATCAGAACGATTATTACAAGTACAAGGTACTGTACAATACCCACCGTTTGATCGTCTTGCTAACATAAAACATTCATGACCACCTATATCGTCGAATATTTCTTGACAGTTTCGACATTTTCCAGAACCACATCTATGTTCGTCGGTTCTTTTGCAAATTTTCCCGCAGTTTACACATTTATAGATTATTTTACAAACTTCTTTATGATTTTTAAAGCAATTATCATTATAACAATAACGGTTACAATCGTTACAGAATATTTTATTTTTATCTTTTTCATCGTGTTGTATTTGTTTACAGAGTGTACAGACATCTTTATTTCTAGTCTTTTTGCATTCATGTTTCTCTTTATTATTATAGGGAGTATCACAATTTTTACAGTAATATGAGGAGGCGTAAAAGGCTGCTACACTATTAATAACATCAAAATGATTCCCATCTTTATAAAGATAAATTATAGTATCTTTCTTTTCTCCTTCGTAAATAACGGTATTGAAATTTTCGGCGCAGATAACTTTAACTTGAATGTCTAATAATTCTTCAACAACTTTGATATCTTGCAATGTGAAACCTTCCTCGGTGTATGAACCCATTTTTTCGCAAAGTTCTTTAGCTAAATCTAGTTGAATTGGGCGGCCCATTCTTATATGTTTTACATCAATTTCTGAGAGTTTCCGATTGAAAATATCCTTAGTATGATAAGTTAACGCGGTAATTATGGCTCTTGGACAGCATAAGTTATCGACATTTTTAATTTGAGTGATACATTTTTTTGTGTGTTTACTCTCAGTCAAATTTAATATTTTGACACCTTTTGCTCCTCTCGGTAAATTGATGATTTTAATGTGAAACGTAGTATTTGTTATGTCAACGTGTTCGTTTGAACTAATAATGTTGCTTACGTGTTGGGTAAATTCTTTAGCTTGTATACTAGAAAAAACATTTGATTTACTACTTAAATCTTTCGATATATCATGGTGAAAATGAGGGTTTTGGGCAACGATCATAATTTTATCCCCGGTTTGGAAATTAGATTTTTCTTTAGCCAAATTTAACATAGCGAATACAGCTTTTTCGACTTGTATGATATTAGATAATTTTATACAATAATCGATTTCTGTAGTTTTAAATTTTTTAATGTATCGAGATTTAGTTTCTATAATAGTAAAAGGAGATTTTCGTTTTTCTTTGTTTTCATTAACCAAGTCATCGTCGAAATTGAACATTTTTCCTGTTTTTACTTTAAATGCATGCCCTTGTGGGTGCATTAGATGTTCGATGATATTGATTTTTTTATTCGGTTTTTTAATTTTAATATGTTTTTCTTTAGCTATTTCGCGTAGTTCTTTAACAGTTAGCTTTTCTAGATCACTTTTCTTAAAGTATACATTTTTAATATCATTTAAAGCTGTAATAAGATTATTTTTCTTCATTTTATAACCACCTTTTAAATTGTAATCTTTCGCTTCATTTCTCAAATCTTTAACTCTGAATCCTTTCTCAACGACTCTTTGTTGAGGTTTAAGAGTTTGGTTAGGGTCATTTTTTAGATGGAATGGTGCTTTTAAATGACGAGCCCAGTTTTTATATGTGATTTTTCGATCACATTTTTCACAGATTTTATCTGCATATCGTTTTTTAATAGTATCTTGCATTTTTATTATAGTAGGGGTTCTTTTAACTAACCCTTCATTTTTTTTCGTATCGTTCATTTTTATTAGAAAAGAGATTCTTTTAACTAATCCCTCAATTTTTATATTATCCACCCGCTTTTTCTTGTATGGATACTATATATTGTTGTTTTAATGGAAATTTTCCATTAAAACGTTTTTATTAATATTTAAAGGTGAGGGCGATTCGCCCCCACCTTTAATAGATTGGGTTTTAAACAAACTTGATGTTATACATGTCTCTCCCATTTATTGATTTGGTGATTCCATGGTACACTAAGCAAACACCGTACTCAACTAGAGCTTGGAGTTCATTTTTATCAAATTTTTGAATACATCTTTCTGGTATGAACACTCTAAATTCTCCTAGATTGGCTATAACAGCCTCCCACGAGTATTTCGTTGACACAAATTCAAAGTTTATAATTTTGTAAGGTTTTCCGATTTCTAGTTCGGAAAGTTTGTTTGTGTTGTTTTCAAAATTAAGTTTTTTCAATAGCTGCTCCCTATTCATTTCTATTTATTTATTATAGAATATATTCTTTTAACTAGCCTTCCATCTTTAAATAGGAGACCCGGTGAATCACCGGGTCTCCTATTAAGGCAAATACAAGTCAATTTGATTTTTAACAGTAAATAAGTAGGACCCGTCGATTCGACGGGGGGTCCTATGTAAAGTCGAATACAAGTCAATTGACTAAAAAAGCCGACGCTCACATGTGAGCCGCGGCTTGAATTCCAGCCGCGGCTTTTTCATTTCATACGAAATTTTATGGCTCACATGTGAGCCGCAAATTTTGATCTCGGTTAACAATTGTTTGGTTCTTTCGAGCCTGAACCAATAAGTTTTTTCTAGAATTCTGTTTTTTGTAGTTCTTGAGCATAGAAAGATCCTTCAATCTCTTCGTCGTTTAAATCTTTTATTTTGTAAGTAATTGGATTTGTTGGTAGAATTCCAGAAACCACAAAAATTTCTCTAGTCCATTTAGCATCATATTTATTCCCAAATGTTTTCTTAAATCTTGTTATTCGAACTCGATCTCCAAGAGAAAACTTTACTTTTTGTGAGGCTTTTTGGTTCCTAAACAATCTAACTAACACTTCATCTTCGTTATTTTTATTAACTTGTACAGGTATCATACCAATCGATCTATGGAAATCTTTAAAATTGTATTCATGAATCAAATCCTCTAGAATATCGATCCATTTCTTATTATTTCGTACTTCAAAATGGATTTTCATTTTTTCGTTTAAAGTTCTATTAAATCTTTCTATGATTGCCGATTTTTCTTCATTCTGTGTATGATACATTTTTATTTGGTGACTTTTCAGAAATTCTTTAAACATTTTATTTTCAAACTCTAAACCTTTGTCAGTGTGCAGTAAATTAGGAGCTTTATGATTTTGTGATTTGGCCTTTTCTATGATTTTCTCAAAAGCTTTTGTTACGCTTTTTCCATCCTTTTTCTTCAAGGGTAAGGTCCATGCAAATTTTGAAAATGTATCGATAACATTAAGCATATAACCGTATCCATCATTCTCTTTTTCATAATTTTTCATGATTATCAAATCAGCAGCCCACAAATCATCAATACCTTTAGTAAATATTGTCCTTTTTTGAAATTTATTTCTTATCGGCTTGTGTAATTCTTTAGCGAGAGATAATTTTTCATCAACATTCAGATCTTCTACTACAATTGGTTCTTCAGAATTTTCTCTCTCGGGGGAAGTGATAAACTTACTCTTATTAGTTTTACATTTTGTACATTTTGCAGCCACTCTCCATCTCCCGTTTGCAGTTTGTATTTTTTCTGCATCAATATTATTGGTTCTCTTCTTACACTTGTGACAGTAAATAGGATCAGTTAAATCATTATCCATTTTTATTATAGGAAAACAGGTTTTTTTAATGTGTCCGGTACCTTGCCTTCTATAGCCCAATCAAAAATGGCACGAATTGGTGCTTTTTCTCCGTTAGGATCTTGAATGAATTTGCTCTTATGAGTTCTGCATTTAACACATTTAGCTGAAATTCTCCACCTTCCGTTCACAGTTTGTACAATTTTCACGTTTATATTTTTCGTTTTTTTCTTACACTTACAGCAATAAATTTCGTTGTACATTATTTATTTTATTATAGGAAAAAAGGTTTTTTATGAGATATTTCTCATAAAAAAGAAACTCCTCACTCACTCTTCAATCAAATGCAAATAAACTGTAACATTTTCAAATTGCAGCTCATCTCCATTTTCATTTCTACATGATAGTTTAATTTCTTTAATTTCTCTAATTCCTTTTCGTAGAGAACTGTAGAGAATTTTCTTATTCGTTTCCATATAAGTAGTATTTGGGAGAATCGTTTTCTCTATCAAAGATACATGGAGTAATTCATGTACACTATGGAGATGTGAATGTTCATTATGAGTAGCGAAGCTATAATCGGTAATATTGCAATGCCATTCAATTAATGAAATAGGTTTGATTAATTTTGGATTGTCTTCTGAATAATATTCCTTATTAGCATCAAAATAATCCCCAGGTGTTTTACACTGTTTAAAATCGAACAGTTCGCAGAAATTTCCATACTTTATAAACCCGATAACAACAGGAGATTTAAGATAAAATCTATTACAATTTGGACCGTAGTCTACTTTAAAAACCAAACTTTCAGGTTTTGTTTTTTTTAATGTGTCAATTTGTGATTTATAAAGTGTTTTATTCTCCTCAAATTTCTTCATGAGTTCAGTTATATAATTTTTTATTTTTAAATATAATTCTCTTTTAAACGTCTCAACAGTAAATGTGCCATCTAACACATGCTCGGTATGATACCATCCATCTATAATAAACATTTTTAATGATATCAATACATTTTTTACTTGAAATGAAAGAGAAGGTGAAGTAAATAATAACTTTACTATTCCGAGTTTATAATTTTTATTGGGATTTAGAACAATTTCTGGATCAAAAGTTATTTTTAGATCTTTGTGTTTATCAGAAATCTTTATTAGAGTCATGCTTTTATTATAGGTAAAAAGTTTTTCGTATAATAAATATGAGTAAATACGAGATTGATCCAATTTTGCATGATAAAAAAGAGGCTAGAAAAGGAATTTTACCATTACCTTTAAGATCATTAATAGTAGGAACTTCTGGTTGTGGGAAAACAACACTTCTCTATAATCTCATCACAAAGCCATGGGGAATCCCCTTTAATCATCTATATATTTTTTCAAAATCTCTGGATCATAATGCATATGAGATTTTGAGAAGCAATTATGAAAAAATTTCTGCAAAAGATGGTGTGGAAATAGCGCAGTTTTTCAGTAATTGTGACGAACTTATAACCCTGGACGCATGTGAAGAAAAAAGTCTTATTATTTTTGATGATTGTGTAAACATTCAACATCAGAGAGAAATCAAAGATTATTTTGTGAGAGGACGTCATAAGAAAATTTCGTGCGTTTACTTGACACAATCATGGTCAAAAGTTGATAAACAACTCATTAGAAACAATATTAATTTTTTATGTGTATTTAGACAAGGACCAAGATACATGCGAGATATTTATGATGAATATGTGGGAACTGATTTCACTTATGAACGATTCAAAGAATTATGCTATTCTTGTTGGGATGAGGGCTTTGGTTTTCTAACGATTGATCTAACAAAGAAACGCAATGACGGACGTTACCGAAAGAAATTTGGTGAAATATTTTAGATTTTAAGTTTTGATTTTATAGAGAATCCCTATAAAAACGCATTGGGAAACGCTTCAAAAAACGCATTGGGAAACGCTTCAAAAAACGCATTGGGAAACGCTTAAAAACGCAAAAATAGCGTTCCTAAAGCGTTTAAGCGTTTAAGCGTTTAAGCGTTTAAGCGTTTAAGCGTTTAAGCGTTTTAACGTTTGACCGATTTTTAAAACAACTTTTTTCCTATAATAAAAACATGACAAAAATTACTTTAGAACAAGCGCTTAGAAAGAAATACAAAGAAGCGCAACTTGAAATTATGAAGGAAAAAGAAGCCAAACTTAGAGAAATAAAAAAGATTGATAAACCTCCCGAAAAAGATGAACAAATATTTTTCACAAAACCAAACCGTAAACCCATGAGCGTAGCTGAAGCTGATAAATCGATTAAACTTAGAAAATATTTACAAAAATTAGCAAAACAAGAAAGGATTAACCAAGCATCTGATAAGGAGACAAAAGAAAAGGCTTATGAACCTATAACTTCACGATTAGATAAGGTAGAAAAAGCAGTGAAACAAACTGATGAAGATCTTGGTAGAAAATTAGAACTCTTTCCTGCAATAAAAACATTTAACCCCTTGGCTATCAGTTCACCTAAAAAAGTTTCTTTTCAAGATGTTGATGGCGAGGTTCAAGGTATTGATAATGATACTGAAGATACATTAAATCAAAGCTTTTCAAGTGACAATGCAGATAGGGATGATGAAATGGAATTAATATTACAAAAAAGTTTTAAATTACCAAACTCTTCTGTAGGCCCTTTAGGTATTGGACCAATTGCAGAATTATATATTCTTCATCCTGATAGGCAATTTGGAATATATCCTTTAAAAAATCATATATTTATTGGAAATAAACAGATACGGGTAAATGGCAATGATATTGAAATAGAAAAAATGAAATATTCCGGTACTGAAGGCTTATGGAAGCTCTTAACAAAACCCATAGCTTCTGATATTCCATCCAAAGATGAATACACTAATGAAGACTTTAAAGCTTATGCAAGAATCCTCATTCAAACAAATAGCATGTTTCAAAATAATAATCCCGAATCTAAACAACCAAAATCAAGTGTTAGTAAAAAATGGAAAGAAATCATAAAACCAATCTGGGAGTACAGTAAAAAGAAAAAGATTGGTACTGGGTTGATTAAATATACTGAAAATCCTGTAGAATTTAAATATATAGATAATTTGAATCAACTTCAACAAAGACTATACTATTTGTATGCGCAAGAGCAGGCAGGAAATAATAATTTTCACAATGAAAAATTGGGAATTATAAATTTCATTAAAGATCAACTGGAGAAAGATATTGATAATCCCAAGGGAACTGAATACTTGATTAAAATTATTAATAATTTACCCAAAAATATGATAAAAAACGGTTCTGGTATTTTCAATACTTTGTTGAACAAACTAGACGGTTTCGTACCTGAAATGCATCTCCCAGGTGGTTATCAATATTGTGGACCATTTACTAAATTGGATAAGAGATTAAATAGAGGTGATGAAGGTATAAATAGCCTTGATAAAGCTTGTAAACAACACGACATTTTTTATAGGGATCATGAAAAAACAAGTGATAGGCATCTTGCTGATAAACAACTAGAAACAGAAGCTTATAAAATTATGAAAAGTTCAACAAATATCGGTGAAAAATTGGCTGCTGCTACTGTAACAGGTGGTATGAAAATTAAACGGGTCTTTGGGATGGGAGTATACTAATTAGTTATTATGATTGTTTTTTATAGAATTTCGATTCTATAAAAAAACTTTTTTTCCTATAATAAAATGATTACACATCAAATAAATTTGTCAGAAATACAAATGAAAAAAATAAGATCTGCTTATAAAAAACGTGTTCCAGTAAAAGTACGACTGACTTTTGCAGATATTAGTGGAAAAGGAAATCATAGAATCCTGTTAAATGAAACTCAGAAAAAAAAGATAGATAAATGTATCAAAAACAAAAAAGGGTTGGAATTGGAAATGAATTATGATCAGTTGCAAATAAATCATTCAGGGGGATTTTTACCCTTACTTTTTGCAGGAATTGGTGCTCTTGGGGCATTATTGGGTGGTGGAGCTGCAGTAGCTTCTAGCGTTATTGATTCTAAGCATAAATCTGCTGAAGAAGCAGAAATCAAACGCCATAACTTGGAAATGGAGAGATTAGCACAAAACGCAAAAAGTTTAAGTATCGGTTCTGGATTGAAGAAGAAAAAAACTATTTCAAAACCTAAAAAGAAACCTACCAAATCAAAAAACTAAATAGCTTCCAACCTCTTACCAATTTTGATATTGAAAGATTATCGAAAGAAATGAAAATTAAAAATTTCAAAGGAGTTTTCATGAAGGATGATTTACCAGAGAAAGTGAACCACACGGAATGTGGAATTATAAATCTAGAAAATTCTGATGAGGCTGGAAGCCACTGGACTGCATTTTATAAAAATAACAATTTAAAATATTATTTTGATTCGTATGGTAATGCACCACCACCAAGAGAACTTGTTCAATATTTAGGTTCAGAAAATTTATTTTATAATGAGGAACAAATCCAAAACCAATATGATCCTCCTATCTGTGGACATTTATGTTTATTAATTTTGAAAAAGCTATCAGAAGGACACGATTTTGAAAATAGCGTGA
Source organism: Adelphocoris suturalis (assembly GCA_030762985.1). Taxonomy (NCBI): domain Eukaryota; kingdom Metazoa; phylum Arthropoda; class Insecta; order Hemiptera; family Miridae; genus Adelphocoris; species Adelphocoris suturalis. The sequence continues at coordinate 66,963,605 of CM061042.1, read as the reverse complement.
GAACATTGAAGAAAAATCTTAATTTCTTTTATTAAATTTTATAGTCTTGATATTTTTATAGAATTTCGATTCTATAAAAAAACTTTTTTCCTATAATAAAATGATGTACACAAATAATGAAACACCTTCAGCCCCTGAAGAATTTAATCCAATAACTCATCCTAGATTATATCCAAAAATAATTTTTCCCGAGTTTAAAGAGAACAATTATAGAATCAATCGAATTATCAATCAATTTAAATTTTTAGAAGATGAAGAGAAAATGAGAAATGGTTTGAGTAAAAAATATGGAAAACTATCCAGTACTCTTTACGGTACTGAATTTTTATTTGCCCTCTCAGAACTCGGACTGACTGGTGCTTCTATAACATTACCAATAATAATTCCATTCAGTGTTCCAATTTCTGTAGGCTTGACAACCTTATCAGTAATATTGAGGACTTCGAGCGGATTTTTCAATAAAAAAATTACTAAACACTCTGAAATTGCGCTTTTGGCAAAAGCTAAATTAAATTCGATTGAAGAAAAGTTCATAAAAGCAATTAAAGACGGTAAAATATCTGATGAAGAGTTCAATGATATTGAACAAGAAATAAAAAATTATATAAATATGAAAAGTAATATTCTAAATCAATATAATAAAAATAAGAAAGAAATTAAAAGTGCGGACCCTTTCAAACTATCACTTTTGAAACATGGGGAAGTTTTCAGAACTGGATTTTAACTTTAAAGGTAGTGTCTCGTAGACACCACCTTTACTAATTAGATTTTAAGTCAGTTTTTATAGGGATTCCCCCTCCCCTTTAATTATTCCACTATCTCGATATTTTTATAGAATTTCGATTCTATAAAAACTTTTTTTCACATAATAAATAAGTATGAATGAAATTAAAGCAATTTACTCGAAATACGATTCTGAAATCACAAGTATTGAGTATCAAAACTATAATCCTGAAACTAATTTGGAATTTAACTCTGAGAACAAAAGAATCGTTTTCAAGTTGCTTCTAAACGATGAGTTTATTAGCAGCAATATTAAATATTACATTGATGGAAAATACATTCCTAAAGATACCACAAAAGCATATGGAACAAATGATAGTGTAATGATGATAAACAATTTTGTAGCACATCTTTTTTCCAAAATTGAAATAAGAAAACACAATACGCTTATTGATGAAATTGATCATCCAGGTATTGCTAGTACAGTGATGGGCATAGCTTCTTTCCCAGGCCCAGCAAACTATAATGGTAAAGTAATAAATTCAGGTTTTAATACGAAAGCTATAGGAGGTGGAAATTTCAGTGCAAGCGGTAAATTGGGTGATTTAGGCCTTGGGTTCTTCAGTGATTCAACACTTCCAATTTACAGGGGAGGTTTTGAAATTACATTCATTAGAAATTCTGATGATAATGTGCTCTTCCGTTACAAGAAAGATAATACTTCTCCTGAAGCTGTGGAGGGAAAAGTGGAAATTAAAACTTTCTACCTGCGAGTCCCGATAATCGAATATACGGGTGAATCCAAAAATAAATTAATTGCTGAACTTAGTACCGCTCCTTATTTGTTTCACTTTAAAAAATTGCAATGTATTGAAAAGCGTGTCATTAAAAATTATATCACTTATAATATTACCGATATTTATAGAAATTTACAGAATCCGATCTGGGGGTTTGTTGTCTTCCAAACTGACAGAAAAAATAATCAAAAGAAAGATAATTCCAAATTTGATAATTTGAGTGTACAAAATATTAGTTTTGAAATAGCAGGGAAAATTTTTCCTCGAGAACCTTTGAATTTAGATTGGAGTTCAGAGAAGTATAACTTAGCTTACGACATGTTTACAGATTTCAAGAGAATAATATGTCAAGATGACTCATCCCATCCATATTATGAGCCTCAGTTCTTCAAAGAGAGCTATCCAATATTCAGTGTGAATATGACTAGACAACCACAGTCCATATCTGGACAAAAAAATAATATAGTTTTACGAGCGGATTTTGAAAATGATGCACCAGAAAACACTTTTGCTTACGTAATTTTGGTTTCAGAAGTTACTCTGAACTACATGCCACTTAAAAATATAATTCGAGAGGAATTTTAAACTTGTTTAGGGTAGGGTGAATATGTTTTTATTGAGAATTCTCAATAAAAACTACTCCGAATAACGAGACACTAAAGAATTAGAACTGCAAACACAATCTATCGACTGTTCGGTGAATCTACATTATCATAAACTGGTTACATAACCGATATGAGTCAAGGAAGAGGCGATACGCAGTTCTCATTCAGAAGTGACGCTGTGTGTACAATGTCTCAACCTAAAGATTATTTGTAGTTAGCTATTGTTGAAGACTTTTATTTGGAACTTCAGAGTTACAAAACGTACCATAGTGAGTGTATTATGAGTGTATTATGAGTGTATAGACTTTATTGAGGAAGTGGAAAGTTAGGAAGTTGCAAGAACTTTAATAACAGATGGAAACATTAAGTGCTACTGACAAAAGTATCAATTAATAATGAATTATTTGTACTTCCAATAACAGTTCTACGAGTGGAATCCATGTTAAAGATTCTAGAATATAAAACATTTTGGGAAACGAATTGAAATGCGTCTGAATCAGAAGGTTGTGTTCTCCCACCCCAAGCGCTCTTCGAAGAGCGCCTTATCTACATGAGCGCGGGACGATGTGACGTAATTCTCTGACGTGATAAAAGCGCCTCGGACTCCAGTTTGAATCACAGATAAAATGTGCCTGATTAAAAATATGAGTTCCCCCACCTAAAGCGCTCCTCGAAGAACGCCTTATCTACAGGAGCGCTCCTCGGCCTCCAGAACTCCAGTTTGAATCAGAAGGTTGTGTTCTCCCACCCCAAGCGCTCTTCGAAGAGCGCCTTATCTTTGAGGACCGCGGGACGGTGTGACGTGATTTCCCCCTCCAAAAGCGCTCCTCGAAGAACGCCTGGATCTAGTATTATTCTTTTATAAAACTACTCGATGTGACGTGATTTCCCCCTCCAAAAGCGCTCCTCGAAGAACGCCTTATCTACAGGAGCGCTCCTCAACGATCGCATTCGTTTCTAGCTATTCTTTTTTATGAAACTACTCGCTGTGACGTGATTTCCCCCTCCAAAAGCGCTCTTCGAGGAGCGCCTGGATCTACAGAAACACTCTGAAGAGGATGAACCAGCTGTCTCAAGATTCGAGTGTAAACCTTGAAAAGACTCTGCGTTTCTAGTTATTCTTTTATGATGTAAAATAAAATGTTTATTATTGTTTATTTTTCTTTCTTTTAACTTACCCCTCATTGTCAATGAATTCTTAAAGGTGGGTCCGAAAAAAATATTTTCTATAATAAATAAAGAGCTATGGGTTTAGACGACGAAGCATTAAATTTATGTAAAGAACATGGAGGTTTCTGGAAGTTTGTAAAGACACCTGAATTTCAATTTTATGAAAAAAACGTTTACGCACTAGAGAATATTTTACATGAATTGAAGGAGTATAGATTTAGTAAATTGATGCTTACAGAAGGTTTATTTGGTGTCGATGGTAAACCACCACTACGTACAAAGGAGGAAGTAAAGGCATTCCTTAATAAAAAAAATATTAAGGTTAAAAATGTCACTGAACATCAACTTAGATTAGTGGCTTACATTGTGTATAAAGCTATACTGAAGAAGCAGTTTGAGGATAATTTTTACGCTTGCTAAAGCTCAGAATGCTGGGGGGAAGGAGATTTTATTTTTTAATGAGCAGTGTTCATTAAAAAATTACTTAGTTTTGTATTCCCACCCTAAAGAGTCGAATATAGCTTTACAAATTCTGTCTGTTTCATTTTTACGATCAAGAGATTTTACTGTAAGAAAATCTCCTTCGTCTAATTTATGGTTGTGTCTCAATAACAGTCTGTATAAAATAAACTTTGTATTTATAAAATTTTTTCTTTCAGAGTTTGTAAATATAGACGAATATTTTTCAGAAAATTTTTCAAAATCTTTGACTAGAATGTTTTCCAGATGACTTATGTCGTTTAATTTTTGACCAGTTAAATTTGCGTGTATAAGTACATAATCGTCATAATGTTTAGTATATCCGAGTTCTTTTAAGAAATGTATAATATGAGATTTTTTTACGTTTGCAAATTTTTTAGACCTAGATTCTCGCTCGTCTTTAATTATTCCATGAAATATCAATAAGCGCTCGAGGTCTGAATAAATAGTGGGGTTTATAAAAGTATATTGCTTTCCTTGATACTTTTGAATACATTTTTTAAAGTGACTAACACGATCATATTTGTATTTTGGTACTACGACATTATAAGATCTATTACAATTTTGACAAAAATTTCCACTATCAAAATTAAGTTTTTGTAATGCGCTTGTACTCATTTTTATTATAAATGTTATTCTTTTAACTTACCCCCCAAATGAAAAAGTCACTGGTTCTGATGTTTTGTGTTGAAAAGTTTTTACTGTTAGTTTTCACTTTAAATATTTTACTGTTTGGTGTCACTTTAAATATTTTACTGTTAGTTTTCACTTTAAATATTTTACTGTTAGTTTTCACTTTAAATATTTTACTGTTAGTTTTCTCTCAGTTGATCCAAACGTGCCCACTTACTACTTATCTATATCTATACATACCTATGTTTATATATGAATAATGAAATACATATATATGTATATATATATATATATATATATATATATATATATATATATATATATATATATATATATACATATGAAAAAGTTTTAAACTCTGGGATTTGTTTCAGAATGCCTCAAAATGGATTTCAACGAAGAAAATTTTCAAAAATGTTTATTTTATATTTTTTCGAGCCATTGCAATAGCTATATTTTCTACGGGAATTCGCTAAAAACCACCAAAATATTTACCTGATTATTTAAGTTTAGGATATCTTGGTTGAAACATTTTGAAATGACCAAGTAAGCGCCATTCAGGGCAAAAATGGAATCCAATGTCGTCGCTTGAATGGTAATTGCGAAATAATATGTGTAACCAACTATTGTCGCTTACAATTGAGATCTTACAGATGGCGCTTACCACTTAATTGTAGAATTTGAAAACAGAGATACAGTGATTGTTACATACCTTTTTTCAACAGTTCGTTGATGATGTAATAGAGAGCGTTGGGATCCTCGGAGAAAGACAAGAAAAATCCATTGATACAAAAACTCAATTTCACCCAATTTGTCGATCACTTGATGGTTGTATATAACGCAGTCGAATTTCATTTAACGCATCCACTTGCCGTTTTGATAGAACTATTAAAATTGCAGTACCTACCGACAATTCCGTGCAGTTAAATTTATCAAATAAACAAACACTCATAGGGGCTTGAGGCCATGGGAAATTTAATTAGTTCGAAAATAAGTTATTTGAAGGTATTATATTTATGGTGCTAAATTACCTAACTGATAACAGAAAAATATCCCACTATAGTGTCATAAGTCTGTTCGAGGTATGAAGGCCCGGATATTTTGTGTTAAGACGAGGGATTATTTTGTTCCATAGACCTCATTAACTTCTCTATCGCTTCTAAGCCTTCTATTCACGACAGCCATTAAAGACCCCTTTCCCGAGGCCTTTTGTCATTTTACCAAGAAGGTAAATATAGAGTCATTGAAGAAACTTCCTTTCCTCTCCTCTCCTCTGTAAAAGTGAGTTTGAATACAAGTTTAAAAGAACGCGTGCTATAGTAGTACACACTTCTTATAAATGATTTCAAAGACATTTTCTTTTTGAAGGACTTTGTTCTGAGTACCTACTTACTATATTCGTTTCTGCTTAACTCAGATTCATGAACTGAATAGAAGAATGAAATTATCGTCTTCTTGGTTTTCTAAGTTCATTGGTGCGTACCTGTTTGAGAACCAGCACTGGTTGTATGGAATGTTATAATCAATCTCGAAGCTATTGTTGTTCTGAATGGCTTGGTTTTAGCAAAACCAAGAAAGTACAATCAGTTTGGATATGTACTTAACGTGATGAGCCCGGCAAACGTTTTTGAACAACGTTCCTATGTAGTATATTTGGTATGGGAAGATGCGGTGTATTTGTCCCAATTGTAGAGATATTAACTAAAAACTGGGATCAGAAATTGAGGATTACATTAAAAAAAAAAAAAAAAAGGTACTGTGTATTTGGAGCCTCGATTCTAATATTGCTTTCAGCGGAAAAAACATATTGCTATGCAGATTACCACTGCAAAATCTTCTTAATTGTAACTGATGATTCTCTGAAACGGTATCTACTAATTGATCTGAAATTTCGACTTAACGTTATTCATTGCCTCATGCGGATATCATTAGAACAGATATTAAGGTTGTAAGAAGATTTTAAAGAGACAAAGTCATGGCGGAGGAAAATGGTACCCACCAGAAATTAAACCGATTATGGATTGTTTGGAACTCTCAGAATTCATGATTTAATTTATAGGTACTTGTTGAGGTCGAATATCTTAGTTTTGATATTTTATAATTTTGTTGCGTTCAAGGTTCAAAATTTTATATTAATGCACCTTGGAATTGAATGAGAACAACCAATTATAACCCCCTTTCGAAATTTGTACACATTCCAAGATTCATAGATTCGAAAAAAATAATAAACAATTCTGTCCGTCCGCCGTACACCTTTTGCTATCCTAAGATTTTCCCGAGAACTACATCATATTATTGCAGCATAAGTGACAGGGTTGGAAGGTAATGATTACTTTTTATATTTCTTTCCTGTTATGATGGATATTCACCTCGGGCTGACACCAGCCACAGTCAAAATCAGAATGCAGGCCTTTGAACAAGAAAATTTCATCGAGAGTAATTGCAATTCCCATTAGAATTCCTGTAATGATAATTGAAATCGCAATTACTTTTTCTGATGACATGTAATGATAATTCAAAAAAACCATTCCCATTACATGTAATTGGAAAAAGTAATAGCAATTTCGATAACCATTACAGGAATTGGAATGGGAATTGCAATTACATCTCTTCAAAAGGAATGGGAATTTGTAATGGGAATAGGGATTCCTTTTTTAACAACCCTGATTAAGTAATAGATAGTGGACCAAAGTTTATATTATGGAAATTGGCTCTAAAAGCATACAACAGCCAGCGGAGTGCCAATAATTATTCTTTGCAATACTTTCAATCAACCTCAAGGGATGAAATATAAGGTTTGATTTAGATAGGACCCAGTTCAATAAATCAGGTGAGACTATCCGGAGCATTGTTTGACCGAATGTTCGTGCTCTGGAAGGTTGGAAAGGTGCAAAATCGACAACACGATTGTTAATCGCAAAGCTACGAGTACTTAAACTTGCAGGACTGAGCCTAACTTCTACTAACCTGGCTTGATCTTACTTTGTTTTCCAGTAGGCCAATAGTACAGTACATGCACGTGTGATGCCTGGTTTAAATGTTCGACTGCTTAGAAACTGATCGGGAGTTAGTTCGTTCTCATCGGTTTTAAGTGGCTTCAGTGTACTGTTTCGACGGCCTGATGATGTCTTTAGATCGAAAGCGCTCGCCCACCGGTACTCGACTTGCTAAAGACGACGGACGCCTCCAAAAGGTATATAAATGATAGTTTTACTATTATTACTGGCAGGAATAATCCTTTAGATTTTGTACTAGTTCTTTCCCTTCTTCTGTCAGCATTTTCATCGGTAATTGAGCTTATTTAACAACCGTTGATAATACAAGTTGATCGTACTAGGATGCCAGGTTGACAAATAATGTGCCAATATCTGGAATGCGTATAAAAGGTATTCGTATTAGTGGACTGTATGTTAACTATAATGTGTTCCCTTTCTAACGGAAGAGATTGCCACTCACCTGAGGGGGTTGAGGGGTGGAACTGCACTTTTTTGGGGGCGGCTTCGGCTTTCGAACGAGATAATTGGGCACGTCCACGGAAGCGATTCGCGCGTTCAGCTTGCTGATCTTCAACTCCTTGTCTCAAAAAGGGGTGGTAGGGATGCGACTCACTGGCCAACCTCATAGGGAAAATTTTACCCCCCATCTACCAGAGAGGATCCTAGTTGTCCTAGTTAATTTTCAAATAACCAGCCGTTGTCGGCTTGCAGTGGACAAAATCACCGTGGCGTAGTGCATATGATAAAAGTTTACGGAGTTTACGGAAGGTGAACCCCCAAGTTCAAATCCTAGATGATACTAAAGTTTCAATTGTGTTTGGTAGCTATACCCATTTATAAAGTCGCTTGGTCATGGAGTCTTACGGCCGCAGGCCTGAACCTCCCTAACCATCTCTAGATGTCCTTGATGATCTTGTCGCAATGGCTAAAGAAATTTAAAAAAAATTGTTAAAAGACTTGACTACACCACTCGCTGCGAAAAAATTATGAGAAAATAGTGAGAATACGCTGATGATAAAAACGACCAGCTCATCCACGATGACTACTGACGGCAACCATGAAGAACCTTCCAGCTCCTGGTCTTTACACCCCAAACTGAAGTGTAGTTTTGGGGGCGGTAAATTTTTCTTAATATGCTAGACATTGGGAAGAGATTATCAGTATGAACTCTTGAACCTCCCTCAAACATCTCTGAACGTCCCTAATAATCTATTCGCAGTGGCTAAACTCACCACGAACAAGTGATGGGAAAATGATGAGAATGCTCTGGTGATTAAAGATAGTATCGAGACCCCGACGACAGCGCTGGGAGCGGAACAAAAGGAACTAGAGTTCGGTCGATTTCTAGACAGTGTACTTAAATATAGACCTTGTTGTAAAGTTTTGTTAAATACAGACCTGTGCAGAGATCTATCCTACACAAAAATGATAAACTTTTATGTAATAATTTGCTGCGTTTTTCTCTGAGCACATTGTTTTCATTGTATCTCTTCAGTTACTCAAATGGATTTTCTCAACTTCATCGCGAGTGATTTAGTTCGTATCAACACCTCAACATCATGAATGTAAAGATTCCCTAGGATGGGGGCCATTCTAGTAATCCAGGGAATCTCGCATGGAAGAGAGGCTTATGAGGTCCATTCCCGCAGTACCGGTGTGCAATTTATCACCTTTGCCGCTTACTTCTGCACGTAAAGTGCACTCTATTCGTAAATGCATTCGACCTACATTTCAACTAATAACAGCTAAATGTCCAAAGCTTTGTGCCACCCTCTGCTCGTGAGAGTTGCGATGATTACGGGTTTACATCTGTCCGAAGTGGGTTTCACTTTGTTTGTATGCGGCAAAGCCACGTTGATCAGACACCCCCCGTCCCACCATCAGCCCTTTTACAACATGAATAATCAATGAGATTCGGCACCTATTTCATGCTGCGCTGAATTCGGTCTCTGCTTTCAGATAACATTCGAGGATAACTCATCTCGTTATGATTTCTGCCTCCTGACGAGCAGAAATGTGCTAATGAGTTTCTGTTTTTGAGCAGCTTTTCATAATATAATTATAATTCATATAATTTAATTCAATAATCCGGAAATTCCTCCTCAAACTCTTTTGTAGCAATTATTATGCAAATGTTAATTATTTTCTTTGTAGATCAGTATCCCACAGTGAACCGTGTTCTTCCCTGCAGTATAACATAGCTATACCTAATTTTCTGAAGACAAGAAATATAGTATGTGCTCTTGCCATTCTTGTATTTTAAGATGAAAGTAGATTCTATTATGAGAATGTTCACACCATCAACACTCTCTTACGATTTGTGTTTGTTTTTGCACCATTTCTACGTTTCAAATCATTATTACAGTTGGCAGGGGGAGGGGAGGGGGGACATGCGAGATGACTGCTGTGATGTAACAAGAATTTTAAACTCATGAGACAGCGTGGTTGGAGTCAAATTTCACAGGAACGGGAACAGCTTCATTTGAAAATGATATAAAACCACTTTTCCAACGCACTTGCTTATTCGTACGCTCTGAAACGCAAAATGATGTGCGAATACAAAACCTCCCTACTTTCGGCAGCTAGGTAGCGAAAATTCAACATTCAATATAGAAGGTGTCCCTTAAGTAACCCCTAAAAGTGTCTTCCTTAAATAAAACTTGCGCATCATCATCCAACACGCGCATCAACTCCAATCCTAGACCGGAGCAAGATTTTGAAAATCTGGTTTACCATCGTATACTATAAAATGAGGTGTCTTTGAAATGAGGTGTCACTCCTTGAAAAAAGGAAAGCAATTGGCTTTTATATGCTTAAAACATAGAACCAGGCACCCCAAAAACGTTTTCCAAGTTTCACATCGATATCTCTTAAATTGTGGAGAAAAAAAGGGGTAGGGTGGGAGTTACTCTTGGAATGAAGGTTACAGTTAGCAGAATGAGCTACCAGAGAAGGCAGAAGGTCTCGGAGCTCGCAGGGTCCCTATATTAATTATCAATTTTCGTACTGCCAAGTCGAGAGATCTCAGCAGCATGGTGCACTTTAGGCGATATCAACAGACGGAATAATAAAATAAGTTATTTAATGCAGCATGATCATTCAAGCAAGTTTGATCTTCTTGCTACTATTTTTAGCGATTTTCTGTACACAATTTTTGGAATGGCTCAAACAATTTTAAAATGAAAATTTCTTAATATGTTTAAAATGTCCTTTCTTTGAAAATTTTTTGAGGAAATTGAACGCATGATATATATATATATATAAGTTTTGATTGTTTGAAACGGTTCTAGATGAACGGTATATCCTTTTGGCACAGATGTACAATGAAAATTAGAAACAAATAAACAGTGATTTGAAGGAAAAACTTACAAAATTTATGTTTCGGCGTTCAGCCTTTTTTAAAACGAAGAGTAGAAACAGTTTTTATTTGTTTCTAATTTTAATTCACAGCTGTGTCAAAAGAAGATAAAAATTCCTACCTTTTGCCGAAAAATCAAGATTTTAAATTGAAGGATGGGTTTGTTAGACAGCACTTTTTGAGTCATTAATTACTCAAATTTTACAAAATGTTCTCAAAAATCACTAATAACTGATAACTAAATACTCAATCGATAAATTCAAAGTTTTTAGCATAATTTTAGTCTAGAAAGTATATCAGCTATCAACCGACACATAAATAACTTATGCACACTTTCACTTGAAAATGTATTTCAATCTCCATTATATATCTGAAAACACGATAAAAGCTCAAAAAAGCTAAAAATCCAAAATCTTTATTGAATTGTTGGATATTACACAGACTAGTTTTTTACAATAAAATCAGCAGTTAACAGTCATAAACTTTAACTGCAAAGAAAGAGTTCAAATTTCAAAACAATGTAACATAATGTATTACTTATAATGTAACATAATGTATTACGATAATTTTCGGAAATTCGCTCATACCATCACGCTTCATAACCGGAACGTTTTACTAAGTGTTTTAAGGTATATCAGCAAAACTTTGCAACCAAATATATCACTGGGGGTCACCATGGTGAATCACACCCTTTGTTACACAATACTTAACATAAACGTACGACGTAGGTTCTTATCACTTGCGAATCTGATATTTTGCGGAATACTGCTAAGATAGCAGGCACACTTTTGAAACACTTTAAATGACCACGACGAAAAAGAAGCAGCACAGCAAGAAGCAAGTGTTTGTTAAAGGAAATCTTCAGACCGAGTGTTCCCGAGAAGACCATGGAAATGGACTGGTGAGGTACCCACTTCAATTCCGTAGTGCATTGCAGTGTTGGGATGTTGGGTGCCTGCAAGCAACGCGGGATTGTGGTGGTGACCTTCTTCAACAACATTGACCCTCCTACGTCCAATATGTAATTCTGCATATTACTACTCATTTATCAACATATGTAATATTTTACGCTTTCATAAGGCAAATGTGATTCCATGATTAAAGATGTGATCTAGGCATCGTTCGTTGTATTTATTTCCAAAAAATGTTCCTACTGGTTAACTTTTCCACAGGATATTTCGTGGGGTTGGTGGTAAAAGTGATCTAGTCCATTTGGCAAAAGTGTTCAGGAGAGCCTGTTAAAGTTCTCCAACACATGGACTGATGGAAGAATGCGGATTGTGAGCTAAAAATCAGGTCAAACCAAATAATTTCATGTTATGTGAGCTCAGTAATACCTTTGTTATGTGAAAGTAGTACCGAACCTTATACAAAATAAACTTACTTTTAATTGTCCCCGATTTTTAGTGAAAATTTTAAGTAACTTTTACCTGAATAAAAACTGTTATGACTTGGACATGACCACTATAATAAAACTTCAAATTCACAGTAAATTTTACCAGTATTATCATTTTCAGGTGTTCAACCCTTCAATATCAATCCCTCGGGATACTAACAATCAAGGAATAACAAATTTTCATTAGATTATCCCTTACAACTGTCATTTGACTGACTTTACTTGTAAGCTAAAGTATTTCTACAACCATATTATGTAGGAGTAAAGACGATCAAATGACAGTTGACATTTTTTACTTGTAATGTGTTGGTACTTACAATCAGTTGCTGTACATGTAAATCTAGTTAAATGCCATTTGATCATATGTGATCCACTGGTTCATTCAGGTAAAAATAATTTTTTTTGGTTTTTGACATTCTTCGTCATGTTCTTTTGTTTTTCAATTCTCAGCTGTAGATATTGTTTTATAGTATCCGGAGAGACGAAAACCTCATTTTCTAAAAAAAATGCACTTGATCACTTTTACCACCAACCCCACGATTTCATGTTTGTGCCCATTTCTTTCAATTCAAAGTTTTTGGACATTAGCCACTTCAATAATGTATTTTAATCTATACTTTATGTAGATATCATTTATATTAGCGTTGTCGTTAAAAGGGTCAACCTCGAATCCAATTAATTATGTTCACATGATTTCGAACCTTAGACTTTATAAAAAATTCACTACACCCTCTAATAACAAACAAATCATTAAAAAAGTTAATTACTGTTGATATTATCTTCTATGAAAGTTATATTTTCCGAGCTCACATCAAAATATTTCGCTCTATCTACCGTTCAATCAAATCAAACCCTTAAAAATTAAACATGTTGAGCTTTTCATTATAACTCCTCTCTATTTCTAGGTATGAGATGCCTAAATTGACATTTTTGGTATTTTCACGAAACAATATGGAAGTTAAACATACCGTTGGTAAGCTTAATGAAGGAAAGCTTGCGTAAGTTTTGCAATTCCAGGTTTTTTTTTGTTTTTTGAAGAATAGGTACTAGGTAATAGGTAGTATGAGATTTTCTGAATCTATATTAGCAAATTTTCATAGACTGAATAAAACTTTTATTTGCAGTTTCTTTTTTCGACTTTTTTAGCAAATAAGATTGAAATTTAAGTTAATTTCCAGCATAATTGCGTGCATATTTTTTAAATGTTCTCGTTCATCGTTCAATATTTTTTTGACTAAAATTCTGCTACAAATATAAATTCAACCATTTTTGTCGTTTTTTGCGTATTTTTGTAAAAAATGAAGCTTCATTTACGCAGATCATAGGTTTATAACTATCAAGCCGCGCTCGTAATATATGATCAGAACATGGCGCATCGTGCCTCCGAGAAGGGTTCACAGTTTTTTAGTTCCAGGACCCCGCAATTTTATGTTAAGATACTTAAACAAATTCAACCCACGTTGATTTTTTTCACTTTTAGAGTTCCAGCCCTTGGGGAGGAGAGCATACCTATGAAGGTACAGCTACCTGGGTGGTTTCTTTCGATTCTTTGGGATGATATCAATGAATTATTATTACACCCCGTATACCTTAAAGCTGTATTAGATAGCCCTTCACCGCAAAACACTGGTTCAACACAAATTACCTAACAAACTGATTCTAAGGTGCATTATCGAAATATAACCGGACGATGTCACCTACCAAAAGAAAAATCTACACTACATGGATTCATCGATACATGGATATGCTTTATTATTCCCCTGCGAAATATGTGTTTTGTGTCTCAAGTTGAAAATGTCTCAATGAAATTAGCTAAGTCAGAAAAGACTGGCTGATCAGCTTATCAGAAAAGACCCAATCAATTCAATCGTCTCTTAGTGTCCCAGAGAGACTCCATATCTAATTTCAACTTCCTAGGATGTACAGGAGAGAATGTAGCTTATTCAGCTGATTAGGAACGGAAAAGCCATTTAAATTGTCTCCTAATGTCCCAGAGAGTCTCCTATCGAATGTTAACTTCCTAGGATGAATAAGAGAGATTTAAGCTCACTCAGCTGATTAGGAAAGACCCAATAATTGCAATCGTCTAGTACACACTGCTTACAAATACCCACTACTCAATAGTAGGTATACCTACCACGTACCTAGTGCCTTCTTTTCACATTTAGTTCATTATGGTTACTTATCAATATTAGTTTATAACTTAGCGTAATAAATCAGCTCTCCTTGACTGGCTTAAGGATCATGAGATGTTGTGAGAAAATGAGAGCATTACAAAAAGTGGTGAACGATTTTCCGGATATGAAAACTGAGGTAGTTACACTTCGCTAGTAGCACATTTTTTGTTCGTGAAAATCAATAGAAATAGAAAAATCTAAGTATGACGAAAAACATGAGGAAAAAACACCATTTTGACCAATTTTTGGCTCATAGCATTGATGCGTGTGAAGCGATCGAGCTGGTTAGATTCTAGGACCAACTAAACCCCAAGTGAAGTCCATGTGGGAAAGGGCGGAATTTTTTTCATTAAGTTAAAGGCCTCTTATGGCCCGGACGGCGGACAGCGGACGGACACTAGTTTTGGAATCTACGCACCTTGAAAAGAAAAGAGACAAAGTTTGAGAGAAAATAAAATTTTTTCCCCTATACGATTACAAAGGCTTATTATTGGAAATAATAAACCAAAAAAGTCCTACCGAAACAACTTGGGCGTTGGACATTATACTGTCGACCGAGTAGAAAATGTATCGTGTTCCAACTTTTGAAGCCAAGTTTATAATCACGATACTAGGTATTTGCTTACGGAATGATAAAACTTCGAAGTTATAGAGCGCTTAGAGTTGTTTCACTGGGGTGGCTGTGGCAACATGAAATGGAATTCTCACACGAGGCGAAATCCTCCTAACTCCATCTTTTATGGCTCAAGGAGCAACGGCAGTTGAGCCCGCATACAAATGTAAGCGAGAACGTTTACGGGGAAGGCTATGATATTTCAATGTGAAGCACATTCACTAGGGTTCAGAAAGGACCGAAACTTTTACTGCTATGACCACAAGAGGTTTTGGGATCGGTCTGATGGCTACCAAGCATCGGGGTCATGCGTGGTAGTGTATTGCCAAAGAATCTGGGAAATTGTGCTCCTCAACAAGAATATTTTAAACAAAATGATACGAAACGATTTTTGTTTATTATCTTCGATAATGAATCTTTTACCAAAAAAAATGTATAACCCCCTCATTATTTGTTGGTTTACCTTTCAAGATGCGTAGACTCCAAATTACAATAATAAAAATAGTAAAAATAAAACGCTGAAAATTATTACGCATATGTTTATGTTGAGGACTAATACAGGATATTAATGCCCCTCCATCAGGAAACGTCCTAAATGGATTTTACGAAGGACCACTGCCGCCTAGGGCTGAGTTAGCGCAACAGCGAGCAGAAGAATATGGGCATTCAACCCAAAACCCCCTAAATTGGCATGCATATAAAAGGAATGGTAGGAAGTTAGGTAACTGATAGGAAGTCGCTCCGAAAATCCGGGATCCGGTACTGCTTCCAGTGGAGACCGCACACGTAAAGTTGTAGACGGACGGCACTCACAGAATTTGGTAGCACGAGGGTTTGGGGGACTGCAGAAATACTTGGGTCAAATAGATTAGAATGTGGGGTAATTGGCATATAGCGACTCGGAAGAAGGATGACGACGAAGTAAGAAGTAGGGTTTTAAGGCATGGCGATTAGAAAGGATTAAGGGAAGGGGTGGACCAATCAGAGTGCTCGGGATGAGACCCACCTCCCCCCCGCCTATGCGCTTTAGATTAAGGGTCATAGATAAAAACCTTGTGTTTATACCAAACAGTTTATTATTTCTGTATCAGATAGCCCTTCCAACGTAGATCATTGGTCTATAGTTATTTAATCGTGAATTCACTACATTATCAAAACTTGGTGCATAGTGCTTCCCGAACGGGTTCACACACATGATTTCAAACTTTTTAGTAAAAATCGAAATAACGGTAGGTCGAAAAGGGAAAGAATTGGTCTCAGAGGCCGCTCAGTCTCCCAGCTGGCCCCTCAGCTGATCATTACGCCTCAGTGCCTCGTAATTGTTTTTGAGGTTTCCCAAAGGAGCTCCATCGCAATTTCACCCCAGTGAGTCGAATGGGAAAGAAATTACCTCCGGAGGTCCCACAGCTGACTAGAACTCTGTACCCATTATGTAAAATGTACCCTAGAAGATGCACGACTATCAATGCTGACGACTGAGTGCCGGTGGGAACGAACCGCTGCGCTCTACTGGGCTGCTCGAGAGCGCATGGCACAATTGCCGTAACCGCGCCGTGGCATAGTTAAAAAAAAAAAAAAAAAAAAAAAAAAATTATGTAATTGTATTCTAAATGTCCCAAAGGCGCTTAATTTCAATTTTCAGCTCGGAAAGTTGATTAAAAAAGAAATTACCTTTGTGGGCCTCTTAGCATAACGTAACTTGGTAAACAATATATGTGTAAGTAATGAATTTTTGTGGTGGTCGGCAATATGCTGCTTTGGTCATCGATATTTCTGCAGGAGGAAAGGTGAGTTTTGATGATTTTCCTTACGTTCTACGCTGTACACGAGGGAAGAGCCAAGCTGCATAGTGATAATATTTTGTTGTACATCATAACACTATAGGGATGTAGAATCAAACATGAATTGCATATTGATTGATTGAAACACTTTTTTCCCCTCAAACATTCTAGCGCTGGATTTGATTTCTGAGGTACGGATATTTCTTTTTTGACAAGCAGCATTGGAAACCTTCCAAACATTGTAAGTTAATGAAATGAATGCAACATACCAGAGCGGAACGGTACGCCCTACGATATAGCGCTGGTATTGCCATTCCTGTTTGTTTTTTACCTCTCTCTATTTTTTCGCTTCAACTAGCGCGCTTTTCCGCCGTCGAACGAGTGAGGTTTTTTTCCCCCTTTCTTTCTTTGCCTTTTTTAAGTCGATCCTAGACGTCCCGGAGCGAAGCAAACAACCCAACACTAACACACGACCTTTAGCGCGCGCTTGGTTGGGAACCAAAAGCGTCAAAGGGGCACCCAGTCAAGTGGACTTCAGAAGAGACAGGAATTAGGTAAGTTCAGCTCCGCCGCAATCCCTGCTTCCTCGTCCTTTCTCCTTCCCGCCCTTTGGGCAAACTTCACTCGCCGTCAAAGCGCTCCGCTGATCGTACGTTTGAACGGAGTTGGCTGAATTCCCGATGAGATGTTACGGAGATGTGTGACTCGGTGAGGCAACCTCATTAATTTGCTTTCCACAATACGTGCCGTATTTGAACATCATCAAAGGTCTGAGATAGAAGACATTTGGTTTGTTTAGTTGCGCAATCCCCGGAATGTATCAGCGTTAACAATGTATCACAGTTAACTAAATATAACCGCACGAGAGTGCTGTACCTTTACTGCCGAATGGAAATCAATTTGCTATGAAGTGAATTAGTCCACATTTTCTGAAACCGAGGTCAGTTGCAATTTATTTATTTATTTATTTTATTTTATTTACGGGCGAAATTGCCCAATTTACAGATTAAATATGGTAATAATAATAATTTGTATCTAGATTTAATAACAATGCTACGTTAACTTCAATAACATTAAACTCACAACAAACAAAACAAGCTTTATATGGCAAAAAAAAAAAAAAAAAAAAAAAAAAAAAAAAAAAAAAAATAGAGATCACAAATTCTCAACAATAATAAATAGCACAAGAAACAATTATAAGAATGAGGTTACATAGATAATTTAAGAAATTCTTTACTATAACAATAATTTTCAATGTCTCTTGAACGCCAGCTCACTTAAACAAAGAAGGTCGACATCCAACGACAAACCTACCAATCTGTTGAACTCCCTCTGGCATCTAATCAGAGGCCCACCATGCAAATAGCTGGTCGTCACAGTTGGGAGAAAAAAAGTTTGTATGTGGCGAGTTGGATAGGGCGGCACATAAAAGTTCAAGTGTGAGAGCAGAGAAGGGCAGTCAATTCCATCGTTGGCCAATCTATGTACGAAAATTACGTCTGCTCGCTCACGTCGCCTCCTAAGAGTCTCGAGGCCCATTACTCTCAGCATTTCCAAGGGATCAAACTCTTCCCATTTATTGCCCATTTTGAAAGAGAGATATCTTAGGAACCGGCGCTGTACTCGTTCGATCATCTCCATTGAATTTAGGTAGTATGGAGACCATACCACAGATGCATTTTCAAGTAATGGGCGGACCAACGAAGTATACAGCATCGATAAGGCAGCAGGATCTGAGAAATCCCTGGTACTTCTTTTTATAAAACCGAGCAGTTTCATGGCTCGCGAACATATGTTCTCAATATGGCCAGAAAAACTGAGATGGTTATCAAAAAGGACTCCCAGATCCATGACTTCCGTTTGTCTACGCAAGATCTATCCCGCAATCGAATAATCCATTACAATCGGCGAGGTTGAACGAGAGAACGAGACCACTGAACATTTATTAATATTAAGAGTCAGTTCGTTCTTTTTACACCATCCATCGAGAGCACTCAGAGACAATTGAATCCTCTCACAGTCCTCTCCCGATTTCACCACTGCGAAGATCTTGAGATCGTCTGCATACAACAGGTGCTGCACACCGTCCCCAATAGCCGAATCCACATCATTTATGAATATTAAGAACATCCATGGTCCCAAATGAGATCCCTGTGGAACCTCAGAAGATGCCACAAACGACTGAGACAAAGTGTTCCGCACTCGGACCGACAACCTACAATCAGCGAGGTAGCTTGAAAACCAGCGCAACAGTGATCCATGAAAACCAAACCTCTGGAGTTTCTTGAGCGAAATAACGTGAGACACCTGGTCAAACGCCTTAGCAAAGTCTGTATAGACACAATCGACCTGTTTCCCATCTGCGAAGGCCGACAACATTGCGTGCTGCAACACCAGTAGATTTGTTGAACATGACCTCCCAGATACGAAGCCGTGCTGATTTGCAGAGAGGTGCGGTCTAACAGAACTTCCAATCTGCGACACTATGATCTTTTCCAACGTCTTAGGTATTGTGCTTAATGAGCAGATAGGTCGGTATTCGTTTACCTGCGACTTGGATGCAGACTTCGGGATTGGCGTAATATAAGCACTCTTCCAGCAAGGTTGAACCATACCCAACTCCAACGAACGAGTAAAAAGTACTGCAAGTGGACCAGAAACTGTGTCCACACAACTTCGTAGAACCAGAGGTGGCATTCCATCCGGACCCATGCCCTTCGAGACGTCCAGCGATCTCAGTTCGGCCGACACTAGCTCCTTAGACATAAACACTGAGCTCATCGAAAATGATCCCAGGGAGCAACTAGAAATAGAAGGATCATTCGGTTTCTTAGGCCGGTACACGGAAGAGAAGTATCTACCAAACAGGTTCGCTATTTCAACATCCGAATCAGCCGACTCAGACCCAAAGTGCATTATAGATGGAACAGTTGAAGAGCCTCTAGTATAGTTTATATAATTCCAAAAGTTCTTCAAGTCATTCTTTGCCGAGTTCTGTACCTCCCTGATGTATTCAGAATATGCAGATCGAGAAAGAATCTTACATTCAGCACGAATTAGAGAGTAAGCAGAATAATCGCAATCATAACCAGTATTTTTGTAACGGGCATGCAGCATGTTCTTTTTTTTAATCAATACCTTCAGTGCTGGTGTGAACCATTTGGGAAAATTGAGGTCCCTTTTAACTATGCGAGGAACGAAACTCTCGAACGAAGCATAAAAAGTCTCATATAGCTTGAGGACAGCTTCCTCAAGTGGTAGAGACTCACAAAAACTCCAGTCATAGGTATTGAAAAATTCGTTCATTCCAGCAAAATTTGAGCGCTTAAAATCATAATCGAATGCACATGTTGCATAAATTCTTGATTCCGCGTGCTCAACTGAGAACTTACATTCGAAAGAAGGGTGATGGATATCCAAGGGTACCAAAGGTTCAGACGATCGAAGGGAGAGGTCAGGCAAGCTTGACAAGCACAAATCTAGAGTATTATTCGAAGGATTTCTTAATAGGTTATGCTGGACGAGATTGAATAAACTCATCATTTCACGCAGGAAAACCCGCTTAGAAGGCCCTGTTAGAAGGGATGACAACCCGCCATCTGACGCTTCCCAATTCACACCATGTAAGTTGTAATCACCAGCTATAAGAATTGAGTAGTCGGGGAAAAAATCGGTAATTTTGTCCAGTTCATCCAAATGATTCTCGAAGAAGATTGGTGAACAATATTCTGGCAAGTAAACACAACCTAATACCAATCTGTAGTCCGGATTCACGACGAAAACCTGCTCAACGCTGTCAGTTGTACAGTGCCATAAAGAAGACCTGAGTTCAGAGGACACACCGATGAGATTGCCTCCGCCTACCAACTTGGATGAATTAGAAGCACTTCTGTCATTTCTATATATGTTATAAGAAGCCAGTCCGAGCTCACAAGAATCAACATCTTCACGCAGCCATGTTTCGGAAAGGAATATAAAATCAAAATCCAGTGTGGGAGCCATTTGTCGTAGACCAGAAAGCTTGGTATTTACACCACGGACATTCTGATAGAATGCCGTCATGATCCGCCGTTTTTCGGAGGGGGAGATCTAGGCTTATTCATCGGTGATTTGACATTTTTTGTCACTATTGTAGGAACACCTTTTAAATATTTTATTGTCAAATCTCTTTCACCTCTCTCAGTTCTATAATTTAATTCCTTTCTCAAATTCTCCAAGAATTGACGTTCTAAAGGAGATCTATCCTGCGATATGGAGATAGATGAAGCATTGTCTGATCTATTATCCATTAAAATCTTGGAGACAATTGAGGGGGATTTTATCGTGATTATGAGTGGGCGGATTTGCCCGGCGACCCGTTTACCAATGCGATTGAATTTAGAAACATTAGCCTCAAAATCCACTGAAAATGTATTTAAAATATCTTTTATTACGCGAATATCATCCTTTATACGGTCTTGAGGGACTACAGCCTCCGATTCTGGAATCTTGTATAAAATTATATTATGCGATCTTCTTTGCCGATCATTAATTTCTGCCATAGCCTCCTCGAAAGTAAGGCCATTCATGGCACTGCTTCCAATCGATTTGGCTCCTCGCTCCAAGTTCGCCAAGCGCTCACCGAGTTTATCTCCCTTCAACTTATTGACATCTTCGGATAAGGCCACAATATGTTCACGCACAGCACATTCCTCGACTCCAGCGTCTAGTCGATCCACAAGGTTTGCTGCCAGCAGCGACCCAACATCTGCCTGTAAATGATCGACTCTCTAGGAAAGTACAAGAATCTATCTTGGCTTCCACTCCGGAAATCATGCTTTTAATTTCCGATTGAGTCTTCACGAGAGCAGCATTATCAGATTTCATCTGTAGAGTTAACTGACCAATGAGTACCTTGATATCGGCGTTAGGATTAATCGGTAAAGTTTTCGCTACCGTTTCAGAATGAACCGAAGGTGGATCATCGAGCTTAACAGTTTGAGGCCTGCCTGAATTACAGAAAGAACACCTCCAGGATCCTCTAGTAGCTTGGCTCATTTTGCGAAAATTCGCTTCCAACATAGGAATACATCCGAAGTGGAAAGAAAAGCGACAAGCATTGCAGTCGATAGCATCCGCTGCAATGAGCGGTTCGGAGCATTTCCTGCATTCCATTGTATGGGCCACACAAGAATAATGTTAGAAAGGTGTTAACAGGCGGAAATAGGCAAACCTGCAAAACCGATCTGATTAGCGGGCTTGACAATTACGTTCGGTAGATAACGGTATTCCCGGCAGAAAGCGTGGGTGTCTCAAACTAAATTAAACGCAGAGTGCGAATTATCAACGCCCGGCCTGCCTTATAATATTAGTCCGTGATAAGAGTGAAATCAAAACAACCGTTATTCTGGATTTCGTATTTACGGTAATTTCTAATGTTGAGTTAATCAATCAATGCAGCACTGGATCTCCAAATAACGATGACTTCCAAACCCCGTAACTGTATGTAAGTAGTTAGAATGTATAAATCCTTTCGTACCGAATCAATATAGAATGTGATAACTCACCACATAACCTCAGTTCAAGAACGATGATTGGATTTCGGGATTTTCGGAATAATTTCACCAGTAATCTTGAAACACAACTAATGTAGTGATCAATCAAAACTAATCGAACATCCACGACAATTTTCAAACAAAATGAATACTTTGAAAATACTGAACAATATGAAGAATCAGGGAGACGATACACATTACACAATGGACGTAGCAAAAAAAAAGCAATTGGTATTAGACGTGTATGAACTTAATCAATGTGTATCTATACGATAAAGTTGTATTTGCTGGATCTCTGACTATATCGCCAAGCATCACTTCAACTGCATGCGGTACACTTACTAGATAGGGCTCCAGAAACGGGAAGATGGGAGCAATTTACATCCTTGGAAAAACCATAGTCTTAATGATCTGTTTTGGTTAAATTTCTATAACTCGATCTTCTATGTTGTACACAATTTTTTTTACGATTGAATCTTGCAGAAAGTACCTATGTGTATGCTAACTTCGAGAGCAGGAGCATCAAATGTGAATTCAGTAGCAGTGGCAGGATAGCTGACCCAAGACATTGAAATTTCTGTCTGGGTCTGCAAGACACCAATGGAAAGGTACTGGTTAAGAAACTCGAAGATGTTTTTACAAACACTCATGGAAAGGGAAATAAAGATAACTATTGAGATATCATTTCCAGTCTTTGACCGAAATTTCATATTCCCATTTCCTTTAATTAAGAGCGAAGATTAGCTCTTACAGGAAAGGACAAAGAGCTTTTAATAATACGAACGGGAATAACGGAACAACGAGTTGCTTTTTCTTGGTTGAATCAACAAGTAACCTTTCAGAACCCTCTATGATTGCTCTTTCCTCCCATCTTCCTTCTCAACACTCGCCCTTTCCTTCAAGAATTCATTTTCGTGGCGGCCGTAGGGAATGATATTCCGTCAGTGGGTGAAGTTCACTAGAACTCGATGTGTTGTTACGGCTTCTGACTCGGTTACGGTAAACTAAGTCATGATCATTGCCCGTAGTCTCTGAAAACAATTAATTCCTCCACGTACTAATCTACATTAAAAAAGTAAATAAAATAAAACAAAATAAAATAAAGAAAGAAAGAATGAAATATCATTATTATACTCAGTATTATTTGCTACAGATTCATAATGGGTCGTGCGTACATTTTGATCGATTTAAAATAACAAAGAGAGTTTTCAAATTAAAATATAATAAAATATGTCACATCCTATTACAACTTTCAGAAGTAATTTGATCTCGTACTTGTTTTACTGTTAATGAGTGGAACAATACAACGCGTACACAAATTTTATCAATTACTGGTAGAGGAGAGGGAGCGTTCATACTCTGATGAGTCTCTACATTCATCAGCCCACGGCAATTCATGCATTTGGTTCAGTCAATCGGCCCACTAGAGGAAATCATGAACACTGTAGGGACTTCTGTCGTGAATGAATAGTTTAGGTACAAAGTTCGGAAGTCAATGTCTCCAGCATACATATTCACTCCAGAGGTATAAGAGGAGTAGGATTTCGTAAGATTAACCGTCCTAACAGAAATCTCCTGCATGAAATGAAGGTTATGCTTGAAGATGACGCGATAGGAATTAATAAAGATTGAAAAAGCAAATCTTTACTTCCTACTCTCTACCAATTTCTGATAGCGGCTTCCATTTCATTTGCCCAACCGCTTTTATTGTCTATAAAACTACGTAGACAACATGACAATAATGTCAGCCTTTCTAATTGTATAATATCCTTAAACATCCTACGACATTTAGTAGGATTTTTTTTTTTTTGTTCAAAACTGAAAGCTTAATTTTTTCAGCGGAGTAGGGAATTCACAACCCACGCAGAACTTTATGCCCATTTTAACCAAGAATCTGGGACAATACTTCTGGAGGGTTGAGCAACGTTACGAGAGTTGCCTAGAATGACACAACGCAACCCGACACTCCTGGTCAACGCCCATTGCATCTTCATCACATCAATTCCGAAAGCAATACTCGTTCAGTACATATAGGCAAATATGCAGTCCAAATATGCCTACTGCCTATTTAGCTGTAAATTGAAAAAAACGAAATAAAAAGTCGGCGAATAAATTACCTTAGGAAAATGCGAGAGACGGTCCGGAGGCAGCGGAATTCTACAGGAACCAAAAGAGGGCTGAGGAAGTTGCGAATGTTCCGGTTCTTTCCCTCCTCTCAAACCCGGAGTAAAGTAAAGAAGGGAAGGAGTTACAACTTGACGGGAATGTCAGGGAGCAGGGCCTCACCTTCAGAGGGGAAATAGGAGGAAGTGGCGAGCCTACGGGAATATCAATAAATTTCACCGACCCTCCTTCCCCAAGGCCCGTTCCAACCCTAATACTCGTGGGACATAAATCTACGCTCCGCGCTCTAAAAGTATTTCATAAAGTGACCCTGGGAAATGGTGGCTTTCGGAAGCACTTTTCCCTCTAGCGAATTCTCGCCTTGGGTCTCATTGGGGCCATATGGAAAATTCCGTGTTTCGTATTTTTCTTAATCGGTTTGGATTCTATACATTTACGTTACACGAGATGTCTCAACAATGTCTAGCAATTTGCCACAAATAGTTTAATTCCAAATCGTAGGTATGTTGGATATTAGGTGATGATTAAAATGATGGACTCAGCTGTGTAACCTAAACTCTCTCATGTCCCCCCCCCCCCCCCCCAGGATGTAAAAATTTGATAGGGGGACATTCTGGAACATTAAGGGCCATATCATACGAGCGCTATTGCCGTCGCGCAGATGCCGTCGAGATAGCGCCGGAAAAAGTGTATGTCATACGTGACGGCAAATGCGTCGCGTTGATGCCGTCCCGCCAACGCCAGGTGCCTGTCATACGTAGCGTCTTCCGGTCGCATTTGCATTGACAGGGTCCCGGCGTCACGTGCGCCGCGTCGCTAGCGCGACCGTCCGTGTTGGCAGCGCTCAGCGTCCGGCTAAGGGCCATGTCATACGAGCGCTATTGCCGTCGCGCTGATAGCGTCGAGATAGCGCCGGAAAAAGTGCATGTCATACGTGACGGCAAATGCGTCGCGTTGATGCCGTCCCGCCAACGCCAGGTGCCTGTCATACATAGCGTCTTTCGGGCGCATTTGCCGTCGCGGCAATTATGTTATTACCAAGATGGACACCATCCAGTTAGGTTGTATCAGCTTTTTCCACATTTTAGATACATATGAAGAATATTATCGGAAGGATCCAAGACGATGGGGAACCCATCCTGTGCTTTCTTCTCGTTTGTCGACAGGACAGTTTCATCTGATGTTCCAGGAACACAGGAAGTATGAAGATAAATTTTTTAGTTACTATCGAATGTCGGTTGCTTCTTTTGACGAACTCCTTAGTGCCGTGTGTGAGAAAATAAGAAAGACAGAAACAGTGATGAAGAGGAGTATAGAACCTGCAGAGAGACTGGTCATAACATTAAGGTAACTATGTTAATATTGAATAAAAGTGAAAGAAACTTACCTTAGACGAATCCTGCACTAAATTAAGAGTAACAAAGAAACTTACCTTAAGGAGAAATATGCATTAGAATAATATAAATTTAGTTTTTATTGACAGTTATGTTGTTAAATGTAGTGCTACTCTTAAAACTCGTAGGACATGAGCTTTAACGAGTTTTTAAAAATCATTTTATGTGTTAATAATATTTAAAAAGTTATCACATACATATTAAATGATTATCAATTAGTCTAACATAATAAGCTAAATCTTCAAATTCGTGACTAAATCTTTATAATCAGCTTTGACAATAAAATACTCTGATTTCATTCACGTGACACAACAAATTAAAATAAAAGCGTCGCGGCAAAACCAGCTGCTCTGCCAGTGCTCACGCGGCAAATGCGTCCCGCTAGCGCTAGCGCTCCGTATGACAGGGTCCCGGCGTCACGTGCGCCGCGTTGCTAGCGCGACCGTCGGCGTTGGCAGCGCCCAGCGTCCGGCTAACGCGGACTCGCCGACGGCATTAGCGTCCGTATGACATGCTCCATAAGAACCCCTTTGCCGGGTTGGAGCGTTTTTAACGCGACGCTATCAGCGCGACGGCAATAGCGCTCGTATGACATGGCCCTAACGCGGACTCGCCGACGGCATTAGCGTCCGTATGACATGCTCCATAAGAACCCCATTGCCGGGTTGGAGCGTTTTTAACGCGACGCTATCAGCGCGACGGCAATAGCGCTCGTATGACATGGCCCTAAGAAATGATTGAAATGATGGGCTCTTTCCTGACCAGTTGAGTCTCACCATAAGAAGTTGAAAGGGATACTCTCGGGAGACGAATGAAATAAAAATTACTGCTAAATTCTCCCGTGTTCATCCTAAGAACTTGGAAATTTTGTAGGGAGCCTCTCTGGGACATCAAGAGATGAATGAACTGAGGGGCTCTTTCCTGATTAGCTGATTGAGCTGAATTTCCTCCTGTTCAACCTACGAAATTGAAACTTGACGGAGAGCCTCTATAACCGATAACTTAGAGGTTCCATGGCATACGGTACCTTAAATTCCTCAATCACGAGTTAACCAAAACACTAAAATAACTACGTATTTCAACGCATGATTAGTGGCCTAGATATATTTTTTAAATTTTTTGTAGAAAATGAAGATATTGCAATGGGTCGGAAAATTTTAAAATCTAAATTTTTGAAATTTTCTCAATTTAAATCAGTTTTGAGGCCTTTTCTGTACCTCAGAGGTCGATTATCGTAAGTGACATTTTGGCGATTTTACAGGAGAGCCAAAAGAAGTTGTGGGCACACCTATTTTGATCCCTATGGCCCATTCTGATGACTTTATCATGCTCAAATTAATTAATTTGAGCATGATAAAGTCATCAGAATGGGCCATAGGGATCAAAATAGGTGTGCCCACAACTTCTTTTGGCTCTCCTGTAAAATCGCCAAAATGTCACTTACGATAATCGACCTCTGAGGTACAGTTTTGAGACGAATCCTAAAGTTTAACACCATTTCATATATATATGTGTGTGTGCGTGCGTGCGTGCGTGCGTACGTACGTGCGTGCGTGTGTAATAACACTTGTATTGTAACTAATACAAAAAGTGGTAATGTAAAAAAATTTGCTCATACGATCATGCTACATGACTGGAATATTTTTTGGTTTCTTTAGCTGTCATCGCTATTTTGGTGATTGGTTTCCTCAATTGGAACATATTGCTCCGATTTTCTTGACATTACGGAAAAAGCATTAAAATGTGGATAAGCAGATACAGTTCCCAAAAACATATCCATGATTCACTATTTCCATTCAGTGAAGAGATGTTGAAGTATGTTCCATTATAATATGCTGAAAATGTGCATCTTAAATGTAAATCTTTTATTTTTTTAATGTAGGTACTGCATCTCCAGTCAGCCAGTTTTCGAAATTTCTTTCTTCATTGCGGACTAATCCAGTTACAATTATAGTTCATGCTGCAGCTCTTAATTATTAAGGTTGGTTCGGACGCAAAATAGTGCTCCTAATATTGGAGTAAGCGTTAACACCAGCTTGGCGGTGAAAATCTGTTGGCAACTTCGAATGAACCCTCGTATGGCACATTTTTCCTGTGAAAGGATTCATATTTAGCCATATTTCGAGCCGCTTTGTACTAACACTTATATAGGCTAAATGAGAAATCCGAGAACTTCCAGTTAAGGAATAATTACACATAAGTTAGCGTTGAAAACTTGTGTGGAATTTGATTAGAATACATCAACCGCCCGTGTTTATCTTCCATAATTTTAATGCACAGTACACCCATTAGGCATTCGTTGTGAACCCACACAGAAACTCAATAAATTATTACAGCACACGAGGAACGTTCAACAAACAGACGCAATGCGCCTGTGAAGTTCGTACCTGAGCTTCCCGACAAAGCGTTTAGTGGATGCTGAAACGGAATACCAGAGAGTTCTCTGAGGCACCAGCTCTCGTGACACTCTATAAGACTCTCGTGCAGCCAACTCTGGAGTATGCATCAGTGATTTGGAGTCCATATTATGAGTCCCATATTGTGCAAATTGAACGCGTCTTCAGGGCTTTCCTCCGTTACCTGGCATATAAGCTCTCCATTCCTCGTGAGAATTTGGACTACCAAATACTCGCTCGTCGCTTCAGCTTGATGTCTCCACGTGACCGTCGCCTGTGTGCGGATGTTACATTCCTTCATGGTTTGCTGTCGGGTCGGATTGATGCCCCTGATCTCTTGGCTCGGGTTGGCTTTCTCGTACCTCGCCTCTCTTCCCGTTCTGTCACGCCTTTTGCCATCCCCTTTTCTTCCACAAATTACTTATATCACCGCCCACTGAGCCGCCTTCCTCGCCAAGCAAACCTCCTCTCATCATCACCTCCCTTCATCGACATTCTTTCTTCGCCCATCTCAACCATCAAAACTCAACTTTTCCGCCACCTCTGCTTGGATACCCCTCAATAACTTATTTTGCCAACCTGTGTCTTTGGTGAAGCATTGTGACTCTCTAGTGTGGTTCCATTTCATATATTTATAATTAATTTAGGTACTAACTGTTCACTTTTCTTTTTTTTCTCTCTCTTGTAATTGGGTTCGTCCCGTATCTTCTAAATAAATAAATAAATAAAATAAATAAATCCTCGGGCAAAACGTGGCACTGTGATCTGATGATCTGTTGAGTCGTTTTCAACTCTCGTGTTCTCTAACAATGGAAGAATATGAATTCAAAGAATGGAGGAAAATAATAATAATAAAGAACGTAATTAATGTAGCCCACATGATAAAGAATTGTTTGTTTGTCAACATGGACATTTTATATATTTATGTTACCGTTAAACTGTGAAATCAGTTAGAATATAAAATAACTAGTTAGTATGTAGAATAACTACGGAGACCAGTTAAAGTGTGCAATTTCTCGAATTAGACACTTTAACTACCTAGTTATTATATAAAATAACGGGAGGCCAGCCGTGAAAGTGTATAATAATATTATTGGGTTCAAGTATGAATGGGATTTCGTTGAGAAGTCAGTTGAGAAGTCAGAGGTTGAGGGTCATTCAGTTCAAAAGGGATCTTCTCATATCTGTTCCTCCAATTCAATTCTGAGTTATCCTCAGTTTTGTTTGTGACCTCAACATGGCAAGTTCCTCATCAAGTGCTCTACAAGATAACGTGGATGTGGGTGACTTTAACATTAAATTCAATCAAAGACTGAACTTTGAGAAAGTGGCTCAAAGCAACCCATGTTCAAATTAGTTATTTCACAATTTTTGACTTCTGGCGTGCATATTACTTACCTACCTTACTCTATTATTTCGAAGAATTACATATTAGTAATGAAAATACATGCCAATTCTTCAATCCTTTCATTTCCCCTGAATAATATATTCTAGTAGTGACTTCCCAAGAAAACCAGTCGATTCTACACTTTAACGATTGGTGTTTCGTTACTTTACATAATACCTAGTTATTTCATATATTCCCTAGGGAAAGCATATAGAAAACTTTGAATTATACACACTACCTACAACCGCTCGTTATTCTATATACTAACTAGTTATTTTATACATTAACTGAATTACACACTCTAACGGTAACATATACACACCTCAAAAGAATTAAGGGATCACTTTTCCTAGTAGACGCCAATGACCCCAGATCAATCGGACAAAGTTCACATTAAATCTGATGTTAGGTACCTACCTAGTGGGGATGAGATTCACTTTTTTTCTCTCAAACACTGAGGATGGTTAGCGATATCAAGCCCCGACTTGAGCCAAAACAGAAAGAAATAGTTAGTTCCTGCCTATATTTTTATGTATATATATATTTATTTGTTTAAGCCTGTGCCTAATGATATGTTTGTTGAATTATAATAATAGTTGTGTTATATATATATATATATATATATATATATATATATATATATATATATATATATATATATATATATATATATATATATATATATATATATATATATATTTATTTATTTATTTATTGAGTAGTTGTTGATAGCTGGTGCTCATTTTCATTTTCACATTACCTGCAATAGCCTGGATTATTATTCATCTTTTGGTTTTCCTTCTTCTGTTATGACTGTGACGATGATGGGTGGCGCTTTTCATCAGGACCAGGAGTCCTTGAGCCCTGATGAAGAAAATGTATTTTTCGAAAGCTCGGCGATAGAGGTGCTTTATTAGATCCGACCCCATTCCCGATTGTTGACATTCACAAAACAGAATGAATCACGTTTCTTCATGGTTATCAGCTTTAATCCGTTATCGCAACAAGTTATCGCAATTCTGGCTTTACCATCGTATTCAGCACTTACAAATCTTGGAAATGAGGCGTCACTCGGTGCCGTTGAACTAGTGAGACGGCAGTTTTCTTGTTTTGCTCCTTTTTCCTGCTTACTTTTGCACCTACCTATTTCTTCTTTATTTTTCTGTCTTAAGTTGATATGAATTAAAACTCAATTATTTCACATATGATGGTTTTATTTATTTTTTCTTGAAGTTATGAATTCACAGCTAAAACATTTGGGGTTTCAAAAATAGAGAGTTTTCGAACTTCTCGTAATAATTTTCCAGTAGACGAAAACTGTCTTTCCGAAACGAGAGAGGTTTTCGTAACGTGGAAACTCTTTTCGGAACGGGAAGAGTCAGCTTTACTCAAGCTCAGCTTTTTCGGAATCGTAATTACAAGTTACGAGACGAAAACTTGACCTTTCTCTAGGAAAACATTCTAGAATAACTTAGCAACTATCATACAGTTGGCATGGACACACACACACACAAACCCGACAAAATGGCCTGCTTTTTCCCCGTGCCGTCTTTTGCTGTTGGTTCAACCTTTGCATTTGTTTTTCTTTCGTGTTTTTTCCCCGCACATCAACCAGAAGGGTCATTAACGGCATTTTGTTCTTGCTTTTGACGTTTTATCGAATATTTCAGCTTTTTCATTTTCAAGATTTCGTTTCAAGGTTCATTATACACTTTTTAAAGATACGTGTTCTTCACAGCTGAATCATTTTATATGAAGTAGAGGTCACGTTAACGTCTCTATAAGAGTTCTCTTTGTCTCGGGCTTACGAAAACGCTACGAGAAATCGATGCAAAAAGGTTAGTTAGCATTCATCGTGCTCGCTCTAACAGCTTGTTTTCGTGTTTACGAGAAATACCAATACGAGAAATACAAAAACTCTCCAATAACATATGAGACTTTTAGGATAAAATTGAAGTAACCAAATAACTTAATTTATTGTCCAAATTGAAATTAATATAAATTAAAATGAATAAATAATCAAAGTATACAAATAAATTCGGCAAAAAATTGAAAAGTTGTTTTTTAAGTACCTAGGTACCCAATAACCGTTTCCCCAACTTAGGTATTCTCTATGCCTCTTGCCTCATGTCTAGAATTAGACCAAAGAAGCGAACATTAGTGTCTGTGGGTACCGTATCGTCGCCAATGTTCTCAGTTGTGTTTCGTAATATCATTAGAGGTAGGTGTAAGTGACAGAGGTGGATGTCTGTGGATTACGATGGATATTCTACTTCGTTTCCAACTTGTTTAAACCAGAAGCGTATTCACCAAGCTTCAATCCTGCTCTTTCACCTCTAGAGAAGCTACTATGATGGCGGTATCGTCGCGAACTGGGCCTCCATCACAGAAGCAGATGTTGGTATGGCGCCGGTGTCTTAAGACACAATAGAGAGTTCCTAGTAGATCCGTAAAACACAATACGTCGTGCGGTATTGACAATCCGGCCCCG
Organism: Adelphocoris suturalis; assembly: GCA_030762985.1. Classification (NCBI taxonomy): domain Eukaryota; kingdom Metazoa; phylum Arthropoda; class Insecta; order Hemiptera; family Miridae; genus Adelphocoris; species Adelphocoris suturalis. Next base: position 66,931,550 of record CM061042.1, on the reverse strand, counting down.
TAACTCTTACGCAATGAGTTATGGTGACGCATCCTTCCGTACATATAGGTTAACGGATCGTAATCCGGAAAAAACGTTATCGTATAGAATAACCTCTTTCCGTGGACTCAAATAACCTCCTAGGTATAATTTCCTCCTTTCTTGGATTTAGCGTTACAACTGGATCCGCTAAGGACTTGACGTGACTTCAAGGTCCCGTAAAGATTCTCGTTACCACCCGCCGTATTGAGACCGACGGATCTCTAGGAACTCCCTAATAGTGGCCCAAGAATGCTCCCCTCTAGAGCACCGGTAATAAAATGAGTAGATAAGATAATGAGTAGATAGGATAAATGGTAATAATAAGTAGAACACTACTCATCTTGGGGTAGTGATAATAACAAAAAACTGAACTGCTAAGTAATTGTTACATAACATAAAATTACCATTAAACGACCACACCGAACCGCATCCGAAATTACCACCTGTATCAAATCAGTACCAGAATAAAATAATATAAACGGATCCTGAGATATCATCCATCATACAGAAGCAATGTGAATATGTTATTACCATAATTTATCCACAACTCTTTCCAAGAGGACCGTCCGATTATTATTTTTCCAGAGAGAGCTTCCCCCCACACCATCCATTTCGAGGTGGATTCTAAAAAACTCGGCAGGGTCAGCCCCTCATCATAAATTTACATTCCAGATTCAATAATCCAGCTTTGGGTGAGGTGAAGTGGTTTCCCCACGTAGAAAAATGTGAGTTTCCATCACCTTCGCGTAAAAAGCACTGGATCGCGTGTTTCCAACGGAATAACTATAACAACTAGAGTTATACAACCATTGCATAGTTTATTGGCAACACTTTCTACCTGTCAAAACTTTATTTATGATCTGCTTATATTGATATCAGAGGTATATGTTGCAACGAGCGGATTTATAGTCAAACAATTTGTTATTATAAATATTGAAACAACAAACTATGGACGGTGGAGTATACTTTTTCTTTTGTGATTTTGCTGTATGAATTGGAACACATACATATTTAACAAACTAAGATTCATTTAATTTCAGACGAAATATAATATTTTAAGCTCAATTAATTGCAAGCTCTTCCTATTCACTCAACGTTAAGCTTGTTCACGGCTTATTCCCGTTCTGTGACGCGGTGAAAGCCTTCGATAATAATAAGTAGATGTGTTTCATTTTTGAACTGGATTAAATCTGAAGAAGTATTCATTTCTCTAGGTTATAAGCTTCATGATTTGTAGTAGTTGTTGGTGGATGGATGCAGTGTCATCTTCACAAGGAACATGGCAATGAGCGTTCGGGCTGTTATAATTGTCATTCATTTTTTCAAAACAAAAAATTATAATTAAACTTATTACTGAAAATTATCCTGTGTTTTGATACGAGTTTCTTTCACTTTGTTCTATATACGAAAAAATAAAACTAGAATCTTCCCATTTCACCGTAATAACCAAAAGGCAGATCTCCCTTTCATTTGTTCTATCATTTTGTATTATTTATAAGAATGAAACTCCGTCTGTTTGTCTGTCTGTTTGTCTGTCTGTCGTGTCTATGCACGGCCAAACGGCTGAGTGGGGGGAGTGTACGAGTGGGGGGATCTTCTTGAGATTTTCCGAAAGGTGGAACGAGCGAATTTAAAATTGTCTAATCCCAGCCAAACCATGGGCCGTAGGGCGGGAGGGGGGTCGAAGTTCCGGTTAATGTGCGCTTTTTGGACTTCCCCGCTTCCCCTACCCCTCTAAACGGCCGTTGACAATTCCGGAAAAATACGGGTTTCGTAGGTTTTCCTACGAGGAAGACGACGGCGCGATCGGATCGCGAAAAAAGTATCGGGAAATGCGTCAAAAAAATGCGAGAGTACGGACCCGTTTTCTCGAAAAGTCCGCCGAAAAACTTGGTTTTTTCCGATTAAAATATACCCCATAAAGGTACGTTTTTCGGAACGGTTTTCGCGGGCGAAATACAGCTTTGGGTCCGCCGAATCTGAATCCGAAATCGGATATCGAAAAAAGTGACGTTAAGTCGGTCAAATCGCGAGCGGAAGCGAGGCGAACCGTTTAAAATTACATTTTTAATCGACCCCGCCGCCCATTTCACAACGGAAGGGACTCGACTTCTACGCAATACCTTGCGAGCAGGCCAACGCACGCGCGCGTATGAGGATGGAACTTTCCCTTTCGAGCGCCATTTCAACAGAATAAATACGGGTTTGTCCTGCACATATACAGCAATGCCTTGCGAGCGAAGCGAGCAACATCCCCAAATAAACTTTTTTGTGGGTCCACGTAGTTTTATAAGATTTAATTTGTTTGTAAGAATTTCCAACAGAAAAAAACGTCTGCCAAGTTGGGTGGGCAGTATAACTTCCTCCAATATAACTTCCTCCTACAAATCGAGACCGCCGCCGTTTCACAATGTTGCTTACCAGAAGGGACTCGATGACTCATTTCAACAGAATAAATACGGGTTTTTCCTACACATATGCAGCAATACCTTACGAGCGAAGCGAGCAACATCCCCTAATAAACCTTTCGTGGTTCCATGTAGTTTTATAAGATTTAATTTGTTTGTAAGAATTTCCAACAGAAAAAAACGTTTGCCAAGTTGGGTGGGCAGTATAACTTCCTCAAGCGAGCGAAGCGAGCAGCATACCCTACAGAAGTTAAACCTACCCTTAGAGATCTACCGTTTGCGAGCGAAGCGAGCAACATCCCCTACATGCCATACTTTGCGAGCGAAGCGAGCAACATCCCCTACATGCCATACTTTGCGAGCGAAGCGAGCAACATTTTCTACATGCCAGACTTTGCGAGCGAAGCGAGCAACATTCCCTACATGCCAGACTTTGCGAGCGAAGCGAGCAATATTCCCTACATGCCACACTTTGCGAGCGAAGCGAGCAACTTAATGGGGGGTCCGGGGGGCTTGCCCCCCGGCTGGACGTGGAGGCGAGCGTAGCGAGCCGGAGCGGCTAGTTTTGTATAAATTGATATCACATCATTGGAAAGAAGAAGATTTTTTCTCAGAATGGAACAATATGAAGAAAAAATAATGTTGAAAATTATATCCACTAAAAACTTGTCATACACCATGGTACAAACCGTAGGAGCCGTTCGATGGGAAGATGGCCTCTCTCCCCACTACTTCTCAAGTCCTGATGGTGGGGACCCGTCAACGTCAAAGCTGTGTCTGGGTTTTTGGGATGGAGCTCGTGGAATTGGCAGTCAGCCCATTCTTTAGGTAGCATTGGGGCAGCTACCGCATTTAGCTATTTCTCCCACCCAGAGCACTGGCAGCATTGGCAGCACAAGGTGCATTGAGAGCACTGGCAGCACAAGGTGCATTGGGAGCCCTGGCAACAGCATATATATATATATATATATATATATATATATATATATATATATATATATATATATATATATATATATATATATATATATATATATATATATACAGGGTGGAAGCGGATAAGTGACGAACAATTTTTTCTGTTAATCCGCATCAAAAATGTAGTAAAACCCCGCCAGAACGAGTGTCCTATCACTATCTGTTTGAAAGTTATGATTTTTTTAGTAATTTTTCGACTGAACCCGACCTTACGTCATAAAACCACTATTTCTCAGCTTGTGCGTCACTTATTTCCATTTTTTTAACCTCATTTTTGGATTCAGCATTAAATTTCCTATAGGAATGGATCATGTTTGGAGTTATTTAACATGATTTAGACTCAATTATTACAATACAAACGTTAATTTTTTCAGGAATCTAGAATTATCATGAATTTTCGAAAATTAGCCTCTCCGACAAAATTGGTCTTAGAGGTTGTCAAATTTCATAAAAACTGCTTCATCTAATACTCTTTCCAATGGTATAATCAGTTTCATTAATAGCTGTTTTCTTTGCTCTATTATTACTGAGCGAGAGATGAAAAACACGATATTAGTGAAGGAAGCGAAGGTGACAGGATGAAGCGTACTCGCATGTCATATTGTTTTTGGATGTTGAACTTGCCTTGTAAACAAATACCTGTTCACACTAGTTCAATAACAAAATACCTGCCTTACATGATGTGGTGATTCATTTTTCACGATGGCTGGGTTTACAACTCGGGAATACGTAGATATGCACTTCGTCTACGGGTTATGTAACGGGAACGCTCTGGCAGCTGAGAGGGAGTACCGCGATCGTTATCCTGACAGACGTTGCCCTAAGGACAAAGTTTTTACGAGACTGCACCAACGTTTGTTGGATACAGGTTCGGTAGTGAGATCTCGAAGGGAAAATTCATCGGCCGCAGTAGATGTTGGAATTGAGGATTACATCATTGACCGTGTCACAACTGATCCTAACGTGAGCTCTCGAGACTTAGCCTCAGAGATTGGTGTTTCCCACTCGTACGTATTGAAATTATTGAATAAAAACCATTTTCATCCTTACCATTTCACACAGGTGCAGGCTTTGGAAGAAAACGATTTTGCACCTAGGGAAGAATTTTGTAGGTGGCTTCTGAATAGCGACATAGAACAATATCATTTTTTCAAACGCATATTGTGGACAGACGAATCTTTGTTTACTCGCGAAGGTGTATTCAATACTCACAATATGCACCACTGGGCTACGGAGAATCCCCATGCATCTCGACAGTCATCATTCCAACGCCGGTTCAAAGTAAATGTTTGGGCAGGGATAGTTGGCGACCAGTTGATAGGGCCACATTTTCTTCCAGCCAATTTAAATGGGGAGAGTTATTTACAGTTTCTCGAACAACATTTGCCTATTCTCCTTCAGAATCTTCCTCCCGACGTTAGTGGAAATTTAATTTATCAACAAGATGGAGCCCCACCTCATTATTCGGTGAACGTCAGACGATGGTTGTACCAACGTTTTCCTCTGTGGATAGGGCGAGGAGGGACTACCCCGTGGCCACCGAGATCTCCTGACCTCAACCCTATGGATTACTTCGTATGGGGTTTCCTTAAAAGTGAGGTCTACAAGACTGAGGCCAACAGTGAAGAAGAGGTGAGAAGAAGGATAATCGCTGCTTCAGAAAAACTGAAAGAATCTTTATCATTTTCAGTAACAGTGGGATCAATGCGAAAACGTGCTCGGTTATGCGTCAGAAATCGAGGTCGGCATTTTGAAAATATGCTACATTGATTTTTTAATAAACTAATTATGACATGCGAGTACGCTTCATCCTGTCACCTTCGCTTCCTTCACTAATATCGTGTTTTTCATCTCTCGCTCAGTAATAATAGAGCAAAGAAAACAGCTATTAATGAAACTGATTATACCATTGGAAAGAGTATTAGATGAAGCAGTTTTTATGAAATTTGACAACCTCTAAGACCAATTTTGTCGGAGAGGCTAATTTTCGAAAATTCATGATAATTCTAGATTCCTGAAAAAATTAACGTTTGTATTGTAATAATTGAGTCTAAATCATGTTAAATAACTCCGAACATGATCTATTCCTATAGGAAATTTAATGCTGAATCCAAAAATGAGGTAAAAAATGGAAATAAGTGACGCACAAGCTGAGAAATAGTGGTTTTATGACGTAAGGTCGGGTTCAGTCGAAAAATTACTAAAAAAATCATAACTTTCAAACAGATAGTGATAGGACACTCGTTCTGGCGGGGTTTTACTACATTTTTGATGCGGATTAACAGAAAAAATTTTTCGTCACTTATCCGCTTCCACCCTGTATACCTATATTTTTTTTCTTTTTAAATTTGAGTACAATATTTTGAAATCAGTATAGAATTTTAGTGTGGAACACGCTTTTACTGGGACCTAACAGTTCTACCAATGAATCAATAACCATCATACCTCCACATTTCCGTAAAACGATAAAATTGGTTACTTGTTGTTCAAATGGTTGATATCCATTATCATGATGAACCACCGATGCAGTCCAAGCATCTCAGGGGCTCTTGAAATTCCAAGGGATCAAATTTGACGGGGGCAGACAGGCGAAGAAGTGGGTGAGAGAAGCATTAAACCTCCACAAATTGCCTCTTGGGAGCCAGTACTTTAGGAGACTCCCAATTAGTTTATATCGTGACGCAGGGACCTACTAAGATCCTCCTTACTAGAGCGGATTTGGAGAAGGAAATGGGGTCGCATATAAACACCTGTGTTGCCAGAACATCTGAACACCTTGTCCTTACATAACATTGTATCAGGTGATAAGCCGTACATCATCATTAATTAGTCTTGTTTTCGAGTCGATCAAAATTAAGGCAATGTCTCCTAATGATGCACTGACAGGATTAAATTGATATTTGCACCAAAACTAAAAGAGCTTTGAAGTCTGGAAAGTTACATTTACTTCAAATGAGAATGATGGAAGCCGTTTCTCTACCTCCTAAAGGGGTTTGGCACCCAGAGCCACCGGAAACAAAACAACGCCCGAAAAGGAAAGTTTACGTCCCCATAAATCATCAAAAATTCGCTGAAGTAAAGGCAAATGATTTAGTTATTAGGATATGTAGTTTTAGAGTATTACATTTATTAGGTGAACTGATAATTTTTGTAAATTGTTAAACTCCGAAATAGTCAGCATATTCTCACTCTGGGTCATATAAGACTTCCGACCTTGAATGTGATACTTTCTTCAAAATCTGAATTCTTACACTGATTTCCACAGATAATACGTAGTAAAAATACAAGGAAACCTAATTTCACAAACTCATTACGTGGATACTCATTGCAATACAGCAGAACCAATGGGGAAAATGAACAAACCAAAACTCTGGAGGAACTCAAGATTTTGTACAGTACAACCGGAGAAAACGGGAAGAGTATGAGAATCAAAGTAATGTTTCATTGCAACATAGCACACTGTATTGATCTTGAGAGTTTTGCTGGAAAATGTCCTAAACCACAAAAATCAGTAATATTGCATATCATGGTTTTATCAGGCGATCTAATAATGGATATCACGGTTTTATCAGTCGATCTAATATTGGAAAGCAACTTCATAGTTTCATTGGTGAAGTTAGTTGAACATAATAATTTAGGTGATTCAGGCATACCTAGTGGATGATAATTCACCATTAATTGCTTCCGGGTCCGCCTGTTAGAGGCAGCGGAAGTTGTGTAACTTTTGGCGATGAACAATTTTTTTGTCTCCAAAGTAAAAATTTCTACTCGCATTTTATGTTCTAGACCAGTCCGTACCACTTTCGTTTCGTTTCTGTCTGACGTTTACCTGCGAATCCGTGTAACAAGGTTAATTTCCAGTCTTCATCCGATTTTGTTTAAAATATGAGAACGTAAGAATAAAAGTGTCGATTGTTCCCTATCAGTTTCATTGATCCCAAATGAATACTCCAATCTGCCCATGTGCAAAAGTAAATTTATCGAGCTCATTTTCTCATGCCCCGCAGTCGTCTGATCTCGCTCAAATTCGGAAGAGGGTTGTTGAAGGACAATTTGAACATGCCCTATCAATTTCAACATAGTTGTATTATTAGTTAGTGCTACACATTCGCGAATGAGTAATACTACTTGTATTGAGCTCAATTTCCACATTGCAACGATTCTGATGAGAAGCAGGGTTGTTAAAAAAGGAATCCACATTCCCATTACGAATTCCCATTCCTTTCGAATAAATGTAATTGCAATTCCCATTCCAATCTTGTAATGGTAATCGAAATTGCAATTACTTTTTCTGATTACATGTAATGGGAATGGGTTTTTTTGAATTCCCATTACATGTAATCGGAAAAGGTAATTGCAATTTCGACTACCATTACAGGAATTGGAATGGAGTAATGGGAATGGAGTAATCCCATTACACGCCTGTAATTGGATTACCAGGGAATGGGAGATTTTATGCAGTGTTGGGCCAAATCTTTTATTTTTATTGGTCCATGTTTTGGCTCATGGAATCCTCAGTATTTTCGAATGTTTTATATATATATATATATATATATATATATATATATATATATATATATATATATATATATATATATATATATATATATGTATATACTATATATATGTATATATATATATATATATATACATACTTCAAATTAATGTATATATATATATATATATATATATATATATATATATATATATATATATATATATATATATATATGCGGAGAAAAATATAACATATATATAGATGAATTACAAGGAAACTCACAGTTATTTCATTTCGGCTGTTGCCTTTGTCAAATAGAAGAGTAGCATATATATATATATATATATATATATATACATTAATTTGAAGTATGTTGATCGTAGAGTATTAAAGTAGTGGTGGAATTGTTGAGGTCAACCTCAACAATTCCACCACTACCTTATATATATACATATATATATAAATATATAAACATTCGAAAATTCTGAGGATTCCATGAGCCAATACATGGACCAATAAAAATAAAAGACTGATTTTGCCCAACACTGCATAAAATCTCCCATTCCCTGGTAATCCAACTACAGGCGTGTAATGGGATTACTCCATTCCCATTACTCCATTCCAATTCCTGTAATGGTAGTCGAAATTCCAATTACTTTTTCCGATTACATGTAATGGGAATTCAAAAAAACCCATTCCCATTACATGTAATCAGAAAATGTAATTGCAATTTCGATTACCATTACAAGACTTGTAATGGGAATTGCAATTACTCTCGATGAAATTTTCTTGTTCAAAGGCCTGCATTCTGATTTTTGACAGTAGCTGGTGTCGCCCGAGGTGAATTTCCATCAAAACAGGAAAGTAATTGAAAAAGTAATCATTACTCAAAGTAATCATTACCTTCCAACTCTGATGAGAAGTCAACCGCATTTGATCCCTCCTTGAAGAACACTAATGTTTTGTTTTTTCAAAATATTGTAATAAGAAAGTAATATCTGTTTCTATCTGTTTAATATAAGTGTCTTTTAATTTTTCATTTTTTGTGCATAACATCTACTATACTTAAATTTTATACTCCAAAATCAAAATGATTTACCATTTTCCTCACCCATAGGAACCAGCTATGGAATCACAAGAGGATGCTATGTGCCAAATCCATCATGTGTCAAAATCGAGGAATCATTTCGGAATTCCCCAAAACTGATTTCCATGATAAAATATGTTGACTATTTTAATTTTGAATATTTCCCGAGCCATTGAAGCTTCATTGAAATTCGCTAAAATCAAGAAATTGTCCTTGGGGCCAATCGCTCTGTCTTCTAAAGTACTGGCTTCCAAGAGGAAATTTGTGGAGGTTTAATGCTTCTCTCACCCACTTCTTCGCTTATCTGTCCCAGTCAAATTTGATCCCTTGGATTTTCAAGAGCCCCTGAGAGGCTTGGACTGCATTGGTGGTTCCTCATGATGCATACCAAGCATCTGAACAAAAAGTAACCAATTTTATCGTTTTGCGAAAATTTGGACGGTATTATGGTTAATGATTCACCGGTTTTAGGATGAATTAGCAGTATGGATACTCCATTATTTATGATCTGGGTAAATTTACGACAAACCTCAACTGTCAAAAAATAACTACACAAAAGTGCATTTCAGAAAATCCAAACTCTATCTCATGGAAAAAGACTATAGAAAAAAAAAATGACAAACTTGAATTTTATGAAGAAATCAATTTTCACGAAAATAAAGAGTTAAGAATAAGTTATGAGGGAATGACTGTAGTTCTTCATTAACTTCCGGCTTTTTTAAATTGAAAATGGTTTCCACGACTTTGTCGCGAGTGATTTAGTTCGTAAGACGATAGGAGAATGTGACAATGCAGTTTATGCGTATACTTAGTACAAATATGGTCTAGAAATTCAAGAGCACCATCATACCCCCCACCACCAGTATTCGTACACACCATAATCAGCCCCCGTATAATAAATGGGCCTCCACACTAGATCAGAATGGTGTAAGTATATAGTTTGGTGGTCTAAATGCTTGCAAACTAGTAGGTATCTCAAGAATAAAAAAATATCCTAAATCAATCGTTTTTGTTAAATACAGATTAGTTGGACAAACAGATCGGAATCACGCTTAAAATGATATTCGGTGGTTGAATATGGAGAAGAAAAAATAGTACGTGTTGGAATTGGATTCAAATGGCACTGGTGATGGGGCGTTCGTGCTGTTGATCGTCTAGTCAAATATGTGGGTGTACAAGTACTAGTGTACAAGTCACGGCATAGTATCGTATGCATTTTGTAACCATTCGTTGTACCATCCATTGCGAATGCGGATAACGGTGAGTGCTTGTGACCACAACACAGAAAATCAATCAACCGCTCTTTGATCGGACATTATATTTCTCCACAATTTATATCATCAAGTTTCCAAAACTGAATAATCGAGGTAAATTCTGGATAATAAGGATTAATTATGACTAATGTGTAACGATTTTAAAAGAATAGTGTCCTGTTTATAAGAAAATATAGGCGATGTATGTTTAAAAACTTGGAGAAATTAAACAGATTTTCCTCCGACTAAAAATCTGAAATAAACTAATGCTGATAATTTTCGGCGGTTTTGGTGTCTTTCAGCACTTTTTCATTTTTAAAATGTGTTATCCTCTGAACTTTTTAGGATTCCCCTATAAGCTAAAGGTTTCGTGAATAGAAGAATGGAATCTTATCCAATTCTGATGAATCTTTTTTTCGATTAATTTCTCTTGAAGTATTTGGTCTCTCCTGAACTAAGTAAATAAAATCGTCAGTAAATTCATATTTCATATCGATGGAGGGGAGGGGGGTATGGATAAAAATTTTCCTTTTCAACCAGTTTCCGCGATTTTCTCTCTGTTCGAACATTTTTTAGTTTAATCACAGTAATCCTAAAATCAATTTATTAGCGTAAAGTCATTTATAAAAACGTTTAATTAGTTGATTTTGAGCTTAAATTAAATTGGTACATTCTCTCACCAACTACTAGGTAAAATTGCCGTGGTAAAAATGACACGGCGCCATATTTGGGCAGAAAAGCATGCTATTGAACAGCAGTGAACATGTAAATAATAGGTACTTCAAGACACTTTTCATGATGCAACTCAATCGATCTCCTATTTATTTGCTGTTTAATTCAGGGATTCCTTAGGCTTCTGACCAGACACACAAGTTACACTCGACCAAATCTTAGGGATAATTACCATATGAAATATAAAGTCCACCGTCCATTTATCTGAAACTAGTATTAGGGGGAAATTTAAATTCAGTCAAGGGTCGGGCCACAAATCCTCTCGTTGCCACCCATTAAAGCTCGTAGGTACTCGTTTTTCCACCACCGCTGAATCGCATCAGAATCTACAGAACCAATCATGAGCAACCAATGGAAAAACTCCTTCAGTGGAGCTTCATCATTATCTGACAAAGACCAACCTCCTAACTTCTCATCTGAAAGATATTTTCAGGTTATCCTCCCACAAAAGAGCCCGTGTCTCCTGCTACCCTTTTACAATGATCGAATTCCTTTTCCCCTCTGAAAAACCTCTCTCTTGAAGTAAGAAGATCCTTTAGCTGCCCAATTGATGGAAATTAAACAATGAAAGGTCCAATAAAGAAGGATCGTTTGTGAGTTTAAATCCGTATCGACTTACCTGACAATTCAAACTTTTCGAATTTATTGATGAGCCGCTGGAACGCCATTAGCAACTTATTTGGACGTCCCTCAGAAGCTAGGTCATACAGGCAAGGCTTCTTATGTAAGAGGGACGATCTATTGGAATTGATCCGGGGAGTAGGGGACAACCCAAGCATGAGAAAAAAATAACCACATACAAATCCGTTTCAGACCATTCTCAGACCGAATCCGTGAAAAAACGATAGGTGTTTGTATGTGTGTGTGTGTGTGTGTGTGTTTGACAAATTTTGTTGACGCTGCCCAGGCCACAATTCTCAACCGATTTCCGAGATTCTTTGTGTGGCCGAGCTCAATTTCAGTCTATTTGTGCAAGAAACCTCCACCTAATCTTGATTGGATTGCCCTTTTACGCAGATAAATGACCTATCTTTACTAAACCTAATAAACTTTTCATGGTCCCACATCCCTTCGCCAATAGCGTTCTTCCCCACTAAGTTCTACAGCAAATTCGAGTAAAAAGGGTCAGTTCAACTACTACGGCTCAATTACGGATTAGGAAACATACGGGTTTGCAGCGGCCCAAAAAGCGGTAAATACCGCGCCAGTAATCAAAAAGCAGCGGAAAGAGCGGTAAAAATCGCGGTTGTAGTGGACGTTCAGTTCAAATGTCCGAAATAGACATTCAAGATTAATTTTGTTATTATTTTTTTATATCTATTAATATATTGGCACAATTAAAGGAGGAAGTGCGGAAATACGTGTTAACGATAAGGATCTAATACCAAAATCTTCAAATTATTGTAGAACAGTTGTTCAATCTGAGTTGGCCTTTGCACAATATTTGCGAAATTAAAATAACTATAGACATAGCATATTAGCAAACGGTAAGCTGCTTGTGCCCTCGTAAAGCTGATAAATTCAAATATATAGTAGAAAGTCATCGGTTTATTTGAGTGAATTTTGAAAACGCCAGGAATGAAATTAGCTCCGCAGTTGGGCATTGGTAAGCGGTAATATTTCCTTTCGGAAGGCTTTGCTGAGTTGCACTCATCAACTTCCCAAAATTTCATGGCTGTCGTTTGAATGGTGTAGGAACACAGATACATTAGTTGTTATTCAAATATATACATCTATCATTCTGTTAACTGTATTATAACAAATTTATCTGTTTTGAGACATTAACGGAAAGATTTTCAGCTTGATACCAATATGGCGTTATTGAACCAATAAACTTATATATATATATATATATATATATATATATATATTTCTTTGTTTTTTATTTTTTTAATATTATTTTTTTAATTTATTAGTTTAAGCCACGCCTCAACTAGGAGGGTCATTCATGGCATTCAACAAATTTATAAAGGGAAAATCGCAATGGAAGATATTGGAAGAGGTGGGTGTACCAATCTGTGTATGTTCATGCAAATTACCTAATGATGGTAGTTATGATTGATTGGTGAGGATTTATACCTGACTACTTCAACTACCGTTTAATTGGACGAGCGATACCGATACTCACGAAAACAAACACTGATTTCATTTCGAGTTGACAGCGGACATACATATACCGATGTTTGCCATCACTAAATGTTGATATTTGCTCACTCCGTAATCAATTAGTGAAGAACGATTCTCTCTCAATTGTTTCGAACGCCGCATCTTCCACACGACTGCTCGCTTCCGTTCCTCCCGCGATTTCACCCAGCTGATATCGAATGATTCATTGGTCATACTATCGGATGGCCACGCGTTAGGTATGCGTCGCTTAACCGCACAGATTTCGTTTCTAATTTTCAAAGCCTCTCGCTCCCCCATTCATCATCCTCTGTTGTTTCAAAATCACGTGAAACGATTCGTAGATAACGCACGTCATCCAACGTTACGGAGTTACCACGCTACACTTTGTTGAATTGCATATTGAATGCTTTATTCCTTTCCAAATGTGGACAATCGGGGGAAAATGGAGGAACTAAAAAATAATTCGCTGAACTCCAAAATCGACTTTTTCTATTTGCTTTCAATTTTATTTATTTTATTTAATTCAATTTTTCATTTGTAGTCGAAAAACTACGAAAGCGGGGTCAGAAGTATAAAGTTATCACGAAAGTTGCGTTACGAATTTTTTTTAGGTTCTACTGTAGATAAATATGAGGTGTAAAAAGTATAAATGTGTCCCAAAAATGCGTTTCGAAATTGTACGGTAAGCAGAATCTCATCAGTTGGTATTTGAAGAACAAACCAACGACGAATAATGCTTTCTGATTGATTTCTTTATGTTTCTTTATTTTCGTCCTAAAAATACAATTTGCACTTTGCAGTGTTGAAAGTTTGATTAGTCTGCCTTTCTTTCCTCGTTTCTCACGCAGAGTGCGAGGTCTTTGAATTTTCTAATTAATTTTTGCAAAAATGATTAACAGTTATAATTGCCCATGATTATATCATGGGATGGGTAGGAAGAGCCTTTGTAACTGCGACCTCGTCAAATCTATCGTAACGTTAAAATGTTCATATCCCCCCCCCCCTCCACCGTCAAAATCGCTCAGCTGACGCCTCAAGGCGCCTACAGGGTGCCCAACGAGACGTTCACCCCCCCCCCCCCCCCTTCTAAAATCGTTATTTTACAGCTAAATGAGAATATTTTTTTTTAATCATCATAATTTTCTGCAAGGATCTCAAAAATTTCAAAATTGTACTCTGCGCATGTGCGCAAATGTGCGCAGTTGACTCTAACTTAGTTTTTCTTTTGATAACCCCCATTTTTTATTTAGGACACAAATTTCACACCGAATTTCATGAAAATTTGACCCCTCAACCGAATGTTTCGGCTTTGCGCAACCCGCTCTGGGAGGCCGCAAAGATGCGCAATCCCAGCATTAGAACGAAATTCGGTTATTAGGCAACCCCAAGTATGGCACATGTTTTTACACTATTTTTTAACGCTGAATCACGTGGTGAAGCCCATTTTTTTCATTTGATTGAATTTTAATGATTTTATAGCGATAAATGGGGTCCTTGAAAAATCATCATTTACTAACATGTGAAAAAATGGGAAAATGAAAAACGGGCTTCACTACGTGATTCAGCGTTAAAAAGTAGTGAAAACTATGTGCCATACTTGGAGTTGGCTAGCGACCGAATTTTTGCCTAATGCTGAGATTATTCATATTTGCGGCCTCCTAGAGCGGGCTGTGCAAAGCCAAAAAATTCGGTTGAGCGGTCTAATTTTCATGAAATTTAGTTTAGAGTTTGAATCTGTAATAAAAAATGGGGGTTCCCATAAAGAAAAACGAAGTTCGCGTCAATTGCTCACATTTGCGCACGTGCACAGTGCATAATTTAGTAATTTTTGAGATCCTTGCAAAAAAAGTTTGATGATTAAAAAAAAATTCTCATTTAGCTGTAAAACAACGATTTTAGAGGGGTGGTGAACGTCTCGTTGGACGCCTTGCATACACCCAAAAATTAATGGAAAAATCACAAGGAAATATTCTACATCGCCCATCGGTTACCAAACAGATTCAAATGAAGAAACTGACAACACCTGAGAATTGATAGGCTGAAATACTTCTTTTGGTCCTTTCGGTTCATGGTAGATCATATAGCAATACTTACTTATTTAGAAACTAAAAGTGTCAAATCCTGCGAATTGTTACTGCAGGGGTATGGGATGAGGTAAAAAACTTCATTCCTTTCTTTCCCCTGTGAAGGATCGTCAATAATTTATCAATGGGCCGGTTTCAGTCCGTTACCACGGACCCTCTTCAGAACGCTCTGGGTTTTGCAATACTTACTTATTTGAATATCCGACATTCTGAGAGGAATTTCTAAGATTTTTATTCAATATTCAAAATTAATGTCCAAATCTGACAGACTTAAAACAGCTCGCATTATTGATGCTAAATTAGGCTTCACCAGTTGACAATTCAACTAGTTGAGGGTCCATTTTTGAAAAAATACCGGTTCATCTTTCGTTCCAGTCAGTTGAAGAAATCAAATTATCTTCTACCCTCACGTCAAAAATTAATGCGTGATCGCAACATTGCATGGCAAATCCTAAAGACATCCTGCTGGTGGCCCCAACTATTTCGGACGTCTTGGCCAAAGAAGACATATAAATAAATGTTAATCTTGATGGAATCCGTCATTTTTCCATATTTGTATGTCTCAGAGAGGCTTCCAATCAAATTTCAATGTCTTCGGGTGAAAACAAGTCCTCAAATTTTGGCGTTGATATGGAATGCGATGATGAGTTTTGAATTGCTGACCACAATATTTTCCGCATTTACAAGTCGCATTTTCCGAGGTCCCATAGTTCCATTCGTTCTGAATAATCTTCTCATGCCTGGACCATGCTAACTTCACTTGTTATCTTCTTTGAAGTTTCAAATAAATTCACGCTGACGTGGCAATTCCGTTAACCTCTTGTAATATTTCGGAGTACAGTAAAGAGTCGAAACTTCGACCTACATTTCCTTGTGGAACAGTTCATTGTCACTCGTATTGCTGAAGAACAGTCGCAATTATCGCTATTAGTCGCAATATGAAGGAAATGTGTGCTCCAGATCCCCACAACTTCAGCTATTAGGCGCAAGATAGAATCATAGGACCCACTCCCGTCAACATAGTATAGGTGTTTTTCGTCTTCAAAGATGCGGAGTTTGGAGGCATCATTTTGCTTATTCAAGGAATTATCTTGACCTTTAGATCACCCCGTACCGGTCATAAACGCTCTTCATCCGCGGAGTACCTACTTGTTGATGATAGGAAGGCCGGTGGGAGTGGAAAAGTAATTATTGAAGCGATTAGTCATCTGCCGAGGCCGTCAACTTGTAGATCGCTGACGGGTGCCCCGAGTTGGTTCTGCCCTCAGCTACAAATTAATTACGCCCGTACTGTCCCGCATTGCGATGTCCCGTTGTAGGTTGGAACGGCTCTACAGGGGTGGAGAGGACGCCCATTTCAGTTGACAAGTCCACGGACTGCCGGCCCGATGTTAGTTGATCTTGTCCGCAAACTGACAACCGCCCTGATGAACGGTTTCAGGTTGGATTTTTCGCTGTGGAGCTCTTTCTGCCTACTCCTTTAACCGGAAAAAGCAACGATATGATTCAGTTTACCTTATCAAATACAAATACATAAATTTTCAATCTGATAAAATAAACCTGATAACTTGCGATATGAAGGAATATTAACTACTTTCCGATTATTTAATTCATTTTGATTTATTCTCATTAAAACAATCCCAGAAATCCAAATACATGTAAGCCTGAACAGCTAGTTTTGGGTTTTCAACCAGAAAACTGTCTCATACTTCTACATGGAGATATCAACTTGTGTTTTCAACCTCTTTGCTAAATGGGACAGAGGGGGTGATTAAAGAATCAGTTTTCATAATCGAATTCCTCATCACCGATTCAGTTATAGTCGGTATGTAACGTACCTATTTTCGAACAAAAAATGTCGTGAATAGACGGCATAACAAACCTTTGTGATCTACCAATAACAGAAATCAATATCCCTCGAAAACGCTTACCTATATTCCGTGAGACAAATTAAAACAAATTAGTCAATTCATTCATTCACTAACATGTCTGATGGGTGTGTAGTTCAAATGAATAACTTTTAACTAGAAATAGTGTATATTATAACTTAGTAGGTGCTTAGCAAGAGTCAGTGAATTTTATGGTACACCAAACTAGAATAGGCATGATATTTTAGTCGTATTCACCAGGTGAGGCTAGAAATAGGAGTGAAAACTTCGTGCTGAATCGTAATGAAAATGTGGTAAACCGAAAGGGTTTTACCATATTTATGAAGGAAATCAAGCTATTGCAATGGTTTTATATATGTATGTAATGCCATACGATAAGAATTTTTAAGATAACGGTAAAAATTCCGTTCTTACATCAAAAAGTCTATCTTTAAAAATGAAGATGAGTTCCGTGAAGAGAATGCATTGGTTAACTTCCAAGAAAACTTTACCACCTTTCAACATTCTGAACAGCTAATAAATCATGACACGTATTTCAAGTGTATTTAGGCGTCCACTGCCACTCCAACCGTTCACTTGCAAACCAAGGTTATGATGCATGTACAACAGATTGAATTGAAAGGGAGAAAATTTGTACTGAGAGAAAAATTATACATTGCATTTAAGTTCAAGCTCAAGGAGGAAAAAATCAGATAGAAAATCGATGTATAGAAATTCGAGGACCCAAAAACTTTTGAAATAAGATCAGTGTTTCACATTTATGATTGAATATAGTGTGAACACCCCGATCGTTGTACGTTCATCTCTTTGCTTTCATTTTGATGGAATTGCCTTTTCATGAGAATTCCTCTCTTCCAGGAAGCATCTTTAATTTATTCCTCTTTTACCCCTAGAATTACTGTTCGATTATACTGCTTGGTGATTCGATGTAGATCCTTCCTCTGAGCGATTAGATGTTGGACTATCTTAAAAGTTTCGTGAAAAACATGTTTTTCTTTATATTATGTGTTAGTGTAGTTGATTCCAGAGTGAAAATGTCCATGCTCTATACTGATTAAAAAATGGTGACGCCACTAACTAAAGTTAGCCATTCATGTAGCGTTCTCAGCTCCTTCCGCCTCTCTTGATTTTAAAATTCGATTGAAATTATTAAAATAGGTTTTTTTTACATGTTTCCTATATATCTGTGAATCAGAAATGGTCTAGAGTATAATTAAAAAGGATTCAGGCCGAATCTCAAATGGGTGCAAGTTCCTCATTGATTTTCTTTTCAATTTCATAATGAATTCCTTAATAAATCAATAGGCTGAATACGCAGGATGTAGACTTGAAACAACGCAAGACCGATATTGCTTCTTAACTCCACTTTTGGCAGTTCAAACTAAGCTGTTAGCATATAGATACGTAATAATTATGGATATTTCAAAACGATACGTCTTTAAATAATTTTCAATATGAACACTCATGAATACAGTTGACCGTTTATTAGCTTGCCCCGCCTTAACCGGTAATCGGATTAATCGGCCAACCTCTTTATTTTTTCTTTCATTTTTTCTCACATCTGTTTTCTTGGTTTCTCTCCCCACGACCTTCCCAGAAGGGGAAGAGGAAACACCTCTTTCTTTGTTTTGCTTATCTGGTGTTTGCACGGCTTTCCTGGAAGGTAGGTAATGGGAAGGAACAAAGTTTATCATGCTCCTTTTTTTCTGCGAGTTACTTGCTGTTGAATAAATATAAAAGAACTAAGATCAAACACCACTCGTTCGCCTTCTACGAATGTTATTTAGCCCCTCACTATTTGGTGTGCACGAATGAGCCAAAACGCCAACCGTTCAGACTCGGGTCTCGAAGTGGTCGGCCCGAGAGTCTACTGTATCTAACCGATAAGGAACCTCAATTTTTTTGTCATTTTCAAATTTTTTCATTTAGTGATTCAAGCCGTACCTCAGCCATAAGGGTGGTAATTAGCGGCAGGAACCTCATATTAAATTGAAATGACTGTTTTTAATCTCAATTCAGTTCCCCACGCATAAAATCTATTGTATCTACTTCACCTTGAACGCATTTTGCTGCAATTTTATGAAATTAAGCTATAAAATCCTTTGACGATCATTTGTCCACTTACTCTGTTCGATCTTTTACAAAAATGAGAAGAAGCAGATTCGCCTTTCCTCGACGTAGAGGTTGTTTTTATAGTACTGGTATTGTGGCTCGAGAATTTCACAGATGAGAGATAGAAGTAGAAAACCACCTCAGGCAAATATTTATCCCCGTCCTCCGACCTTGTGAACGCCACTTCCCTCCAGGTCCCGTGGAGACGGCATTATCCATTTTATTGCAGGTATAAATGGGACGATTTCGGGCAGGAGGGAATTCAGGTCCCCTGGAAAAGGAAACTACGGCGGTTTTGTGAATAAGTGAGGTAGTTAGGCCGTTCGCGGCGTTTTGAGTTGTAGACCATTATAACCAGAGAAAGGGCGAAGCATTCCTATTGTAGTCTCTTCGCTCTCTCTTGTCGGGGTTCACGATCTAAAGCTGCGTGAATGTGAGCCCGCGAAAACTTTTCGATGGTGATGATTGGGAAACACCCGCCCTCGGTGCCTGTGGAAAATAAAAGGCGAGTGTTTCCTCCCGCTTTCCAGGCCCTGTTAACTAGGAGCGGGAGCGTCACATGAAGGTGATATATCATTTGGGGAAGAGCTCAGTTTGTGGACTCTTGACTCCCTTTTGCTGTTTGCCGTTTCATCCAATTCGCTTAACTGACCAAATAGCTATCAGGTGTATTAAGTTGGCTATATGAAGTAGAAATGAAAAAAATGGGCGAGGTACTTCCACTCACCTTCTAGTAAAACCAATTTGATTAAAATAAACCTTATCATTCACCATTAACACGTTTGAGCAAGCCTTAGGTAGCATGCCATATTATGCACCAGTTCATGAACAATCATCTTAATAGTTAACAATATTTTTTTGATGTTATTCATTCAATTTGACAAGGAAAAACATAAAGATAATCGGCTCGTTGATATATCTACAACACCAGGAGACATTTCCGTGTTTTGCTCAACGCCCATTATTACGAATCTCGTAACACCCTTCACTTTATAACCTATCAAATTTTTGATAATTTACTCTGTATCTGTTCTGGTATGCTAAGATTTGAGAGATAGACTACCTACTAATCATTCCAGAAACATGCTCGCGAGTTGGGGTACCCAGGCAGAGCATAACCTGCGGGAAAGACTAGGCTTATATGGAAATTTAAAGTGAAGTTTATATATGTTTTTCGTGGTAACTTTTTAGTTATAAAGTTTGGTTACCTATTGAACAACGTGTTCACGAATACTCAAGCAGAACCCAACCTATGCTGAATAATTTCCGTATCACATGCTCGTGAGTGGAATTCAAGCAGAGCCTAACATATGGAAATCTCAGTTTTATGTAATAGCTAATATTTACTAGGTTGAAAGAATAAATAACTCTTATTGAACTAATATTGGATATATATTATACAGCAAATTTTGTACAAAATCTTACGAGTAATTTCTACGGAGCTTATATTTAGAGTATTTAGCTAAATATATAGATAGGTTTTCACATAGAATGTTTATGGTATTTTTACAAGTTGTTTGCTAGTCGGAAGGACAGCGGATGAGTTTGAGGCTGGAGCCTGTGTTTAGTAAGAGGACTTGAGGAGAAGTGTAGGAGTGGTCCGAACGTGAACTGTGTTCCCAGATCCTCGTTTTTGAGTATATATACCCCGGGGACCTCCCACTTATTCCTGCTCGGAAGAGATCTCGGAAGGGGTGTGAGTCTCCAGAGATACAGCCTGACGGCCAGGGTGCAAACTACCCTATGTTTCCTGCTTCGAGTCATTCTTCAGGTAGTTTGTCCGCGAGCTTACGAAATATGTTCCCGGCACCCATCATCATCTGATTTATTGGCAAGCTGAAGTATTTCATTTTATTTTTTGTATTTTATTTTCCTATTTATTATTTTTTACGTTGTAAATAATGTAGTTTGCGAAGGTTGTCGTTATGCTTGCTCACGTCCTTTCGTTGCCTAAAAATATTATAAAAAGCGAAAAAAAACACTTTGCGTTTGAAGGCTAAGGAGTGATGAGCGTAGAGTACGTTACTTTTCGACCTGAAAATATCCTCAGAACTCATTTATTTGCTATTCAACGTATGATAGTGAAATTCGGAATGGAGGCCCATTGAGACAACTGAAAAAAAATCATAAGGTCTGAGTGAGCTCTGGAGCTCATTTATTTGTTAATTTACTTATGAATAGCACATTTTTACGTCGAAAAGGTAAGAACGTATCATACGCTCATCACTCTTTAGCCTTTAAACGCAAAGTGGTTTTTTTCTTGCTTTTTATAATATTTTTAGACAACGAAAGGACGTGAGCAAGCATAGCGACAACCCACGCAAACTACATTATTTACAACGTAAAAAATAATAAATAGGAAAATAAAATACAAAAAAATGAAATGAAATACTTCAGCTTGCCGATAAATCAGATGATGATGGGTGTCGCGAACATATTTTGTATGCTCGCTGACAAACTACCTCAAGAATGAATCGAAGAAGGAAACATAGGGTAGTTTGCACCCTGGCCAGCAGGCTGCATCTCTGGAGACTCACACCTCTTCCGAGCAGAAATAAGTGGGAGGAAGGTCTCTTGAGATCCCTTAAGGCATTTATTATATTCATATTATGTTCGACTTGGCGGGGGGGACATTGCAAATTCGGAATCTACGTACCGTGAAACGTAAAAAGACCAAGTTTGGGGGGGTTAACAAAATGTTTTACCATACCGTCACAAAGGAATCATAGGTAATAATGAACCAGCACTTTTTTCCCACAAAGTTGAGTTTGGGAGACTTTTTTTTATTTATTTTTTTTTTTTTTTTTTAATTTTTTTTTTTTTAGGAAAAGTTAAAATTGTTTGAAAAATGTTGAATTTTCTCAAAAATTCGAAGAAAAATCGCGTTTTTCAACACAATAAAAAAAAAAGCATTTTCGACCTCGATTCACGAAAAAATCGCGTTTTGTCTTCGATAAACATGTAAATCGCGTTGTGTAATGCCAATTATTAAATCATCCGTGATTAAAATTACGATTTTAATCGTGATCATGGCGGCGATTTTGATCAAATTCGGAATCACTTTTTCGAATTCGATTAAAAATTTTAATCGTTTAATCGAGTACACGATTACGATTAAAATTTTTGCCCATGTCTTTGTCCTTGGCAGTGAATTGTTTTAAAAATACAATGCTTGACTACAATAATTTTGTTATTGAAAATATAATATTAAACCAAACGCACAGCAGCTGTAGGTATGTATCCAGAGTGGTTTTGCGCATTGAAGAGAGATGTATGGCGCGGTGCGGCGTATTGATTTCACAGACCATACTTAATATTTCAGCTTCTCAATTCTGCCTCGCAATTGATAATACTTGTTTGAGTTATCAAAATTGTAATACAATTGAATGAGCATCAACCACACCAATAAAGTATTGTAATAAATTAATGTTATTATTGGAAAAAATGAATGGACATAATACCATCTGGTACGAGATGATATTTAATATTATACGTTGGTATTTGTAATTCAACGGGGCAACAACACTAATTTCAGAAGCATATTGCTGAGCAACCTGCAACATTTCTCAATCATTTCGTTATGCACAAATTTTAGTGAAATAAGGTAATTTGATTATTTATTTTGGTAATCATTCATTCGACTCATTTTGTATCTCTCATTTAATTCCATCCACCTTTCAATGATTTTTCAATGGAAAAATGAGCTATTTAGATGGCTTCAAAATTTAAAAAGTGGGGGGGAAGGGGGTGGGGATCCCCTACGAATACGTGTCATACATCAAACAACACAATCCTAGATTTTAACGTCGTAAGTGTATACACCGTTTTTTGCCTAATGACATATTATTTTAAAGATTTCGTAGTCCTGGACACGGTGGGGAAATAAGAATTGAGATATCTTATTCCGTTCTCGGATTAGAGCCGATGAACCAAGGAGAAGCGACTTTTCCTCTAAAATTAGGCAATTTTTTTATTAGGTTCTTCTTAGTTCTCTGCTCTAATCTGAGAGCGGAATAAGATCAGGGCTAAAAAATCTTTAAAATGAGGTGTCATTTGGCAAAAAATGGAAAACAAATTTTCGAACTACTCAATCTTCCCACATTTGGGTAGTCCAAAAACTATTGGATTTTTTTCCTAATATTTATTTGCCTGTAAATTTATAGGGTTTACCTATTTCCAGACGACAACTTCCTTAAAATAGCGCATAAAAATTTCGATCAAACACAGAAAAATCCGTCTTGTCAAAAGACAGGTCGAGTTCCAAAATTTAATGTTCAAATTTACCGTTTAGTGGCCCTAAAATGCCAAAAATCTGTTTTTTTCACAATAGGGTATGTGTAGTGTCACAGTCGAAGTGTTTTTCAGCGCTGAGTTGATTGCGACCACTTTCACATCTCTAAGAATAATAAACAAGAATAATAAATAAGTGATGAAATTCGATTTCTAGGTGAAAAATGCCCATGATTGACCAAATTTTTGAGTTCAACTGCGTGTCCTAAAATTTTCTTTGAGATCTCGTAACACGGCTGTCCCCTCAGTTTTATTCACAAATTTTCTTTGAAAATTCGCTCTATTAGCCATACTGCATTACTGAGTACTTTTTTATGTCTTAATTGAACCACTAAAGGCATAGGCAGTGAGGATCGAGCAAACGGTAGGGCACCTCTCGCGAGAGCAGCGGTGCTCACAAAATTACGCGTGAGTAAACTTGATTACGCTTTCATGCGGGCTTATATTATTTGGTAGTGTTCAAATTTTTTAACGTTCGCTCTTTCAGGCGAGTATCCTTATTTTTTCTGAAAAACTGTCCGGGTATAAAGGAATTTTTCGCTAGATTACCCTCGTAAAAATAGCGTTTGAAGGGTAATGTGAAACAACACAGTTTAACCATCCGATGAAGTTCCCAGGCTTCGAATATACAGAAGGGGTCTTTTGCTACCTAATGATAAAGAGGAATTGACTAAGACATAGCGTTTTCTCAATGAAGAAGAGTTATCTATAAATTTTCACAGGCCAGTCATCATAATAAGATCAAAATAAAAAAGTGACAGTCTAGCAGCACGATACGGTAATGTATTCTGTAATATAATAGAATAGAATAGAACATGTTTTTATTTGTAATCAGCCAACAGGCTATACAAAAGTCAGACAAACATATATATACTTAATGTAATCAAGGGTGAAATAAAAACATTACTTTACAATCATTATATTACTATAACAAAGGTTACTTACTAAACGAACAAATAAAAGAATCAAAGTTAATAGGTGCAATATTTATGAGGTGGAACTTCACGGTACCCTTAAACCTCCCCAGTCCCAATGATATATCACTTCCATGCTTATACTGCTAATCTTTCGATTGTCGCAGGAGGTTAGCCGGTTTGTTTTTAATTTACTAACTAAATAACTATTCAAACACAAAAAAAACCATACTTGCAATTAATTAACAAAGAATAGTCTGAGGACCTTGAAGGTAGGAGACACACACATTGTACGTATGTCCTATAAATATATAACATCTAGTAATACGAATTATCATTTTTAATAAATTAATTATTAATTAATACCAATTATCATTTTCACATATATAATATCAAATACTATGTCCATCGCTGTATTTAATGTAGCTATTCAATAGCGTACATTTTACATAAAAATTCAAGTTTTAACTTGACTATAGCAACCATGACATTTTCCTTCTTTTGCCTAATCAATGTAATTAAACTCTTCGATTAAGAACTTCCTACAGCTTCCCGCTTTCCTCAGGTACTGAACCAGTCCTGGTAGCAAGTCATTTCCGTTCAGTATGGAAATTAGCTCATGCTCGGATAGCATGGAGCTTTTCAGGTACATCACCCGAAATTCACTTAATACTGGGCATATAGCTAAAAATGAAAAGGAATATCTGATTCTCTCAGGTAATGTGTTGAGTAGACGCTCCATGATGAAGACAGCAGGTACGGTGAGGATATGGAGTCTCGTGAAAGCCGCCCGACAGTCGGCCCCGTAGGGGAGACCAGCCACACCACAACCCTCACTGCTCCCCTTTGACAGGCGAAAATGATTCCGGCCGACGGCGCATGGCCCCATGCCGAAATCGAGTACCTGGCTCGACTCTGGTAAATAACGTATTGGCGAATGAATAAAAATGTTCTTAATAATACTCTGCGATTAAAATAAACATTGGATTTATAGCTTTTTCGTAGCGGTTTTAATTTATTTTTCAACAAAATTAATGAGTTCAAGTAAAATTTTCAGCACCATTTTGAGCCTAAATTTTTGAATGTTACAGTTCATAGTTACTGAACATTCTAAGTCTAAATTTCTGGTAAAAAATATCAATTGACTATTTTCAGCCGTTGTGGGCCATTTTAAGTGATTTTTAAAAACGTTTTTCTAAATTTGAGCAATTTAATGTATTCAAAAGTGCTAGCCAACGAAATCATCCTTTCATTAAGAAAGCTGGATTATTTGGAGCAAGAGAGGATTTTTTTTAAAACTCAATCCTAAGTAAAGTTATCGCCTGGAATGGCATATATATAGAAACAAGGGAAAGGACAGAAGGAGAGATAAGATTAGGTAATTACCTGAACGTTTCGCTTCTAGCGTTTTCAACAGACTCTATACCTCTATACTCTATACCTTCTGTTATATATATATATATAACAGAATATATATTTATATATATATATTCGCGCCTCGCCGGGGGGGTTCGCCCCCCCCTGGACCCCCGGATCTTTTCTCTTTTGTACTGCGTAGAAAACGAGGATAAATTGCTATGCAATTATCACTTCAAATTTTAAAACGTGGAATTTTCTTTTTTTTTTTTTTTTTTTTTTTTTTTTTTTTTTTTTGCGTGGGGTAACCAGGTGATATAATGATATGGTTGGACGATTGGAAGCCATTTGATCTATAGCAACTAGGTACTCAACTACTCGGTTGTAAGTGAAAATCATCGTTAATTTCGTTACAGACGTTACAAAAAAAGTTGTTGGGGGTCGGGCTAAGAATTGCATAGCAATTAATATATAAATTTATCGAATAATAGGTACAAATATAAACACAGATATAGAAATAATCAACGTTTCGCTATTTTGCGTTATCAAGATTAATGAAGATGTTTTTATGTTGTAGGTGTTTGGGTAGCCTTGATCACCTGATAAGTATTGTGGGTTGTGCTGGAGTTCAATTTTGAGTCAACAATAATTTTTGGTGAAAACAATTTTCAGGTCAAAGAATTTTTCAAAATCTAAAAAAACGTTGTTTTTCCTCGGGGGAATCAGCAGTAAGAGTTCAGGCCCGGCAGCTTGAGAGCACCCAGAACCCAAATTCGAGCTTGCTCCGCATAGTGAAGAAGCAGTGGATCCTCCTCCCGCAGCCTCTTGAGTACTCGAACTAAATAGCAGTCATTAAAATTTCGTTGATGTACTGCTGCATGACGGTTAACTGGCTGGTTCCCCCGTCTATCAGTCGTAGAACGGTGATTGTTAATTCTTTCGTTCAACTGGGTAGCTTTTCCAATAAAGAAAGCGTCACACTGCTAGCAAAGTAATTCATATACGCACATCCTGCTTTAACAATGTGCCGTTCCCTCTATTTTGTATGTTAGTGGGGTATTGGGAGAAGATATTTCCACTCCTGGATGTATTATACCACACATCTGGCACCGGGGATGATTGCATTTTTGTAATCCAAGGGATGGCTCATTTGGCGAAAAGTGCGCCTTGTGTGTGAGCATATTGTCCAAGATAGGTGGTCTTTTGAATGACAGAGACAACACTTCAGGAAAAATCTCTCGAGTTAGTTCACTATTGAGCAGGATCGGGTGCAGTTCTTTTAATATAGTATTGATCTGTTGAATCCCAGGGAAAAATGTGGTGACGAGAAAAGGTCCTTTTTGATCTCGTTGTTGGTTGGGAGCCCGGTACGATACATGTGCTGGAACGATCTTTCTCCTGAGTAAATTTTGTGGGTAGCCCCTTTGACTCAGTCGATTCGTTAAAGTCGAAAGATATTGTTCAAGGTCGGCCCTGTTGCTGCAGATGCGATGACCGCGGATGGAGAGTGATCGAGGAATTGCACCTTTTATGTGGGGGGCGTGGCAACTCTCATATTGGAGATACATTTGGGCATTGGTAGGTTTTACATGGACCTTAGTAGAAAAGCTTCGGTCTTCAATAGTAACATCTACATCCAGGAAAGTGATGGTTATTTCTGAAATCTCATGAGTGAACATCAGAGGTGATGATGCGTTAGGATTCTGAATGAAAACCTCCAATGCTTCCTGCCCATGCTGCCAGACCATAAAAATGTCACCCAAAAACCTTCGCCAGACTATATATATATATATATATATATATATATATATATATATATATATATAATCACAAAATTAGAAAAGATAACAGAAATAACGTCACAAAACTATTTTTTATATTTCGGCTTTTTGCCTTTTTCAAACTAACAAAGAAATTGATTAATTGTAGGGAATTTGTTTGCAACGTTGACAAGGAATTTTGGTAACTTTGGATTTAGTTTCATCGTCTTATGTTGAGGCCTGGAGGATCATAAGCACCGGTCAGAGAAACCAGAACCAGTTCCAAGCAAAGGGTTGCACCCATGCAAGAAGCGCCGTTGCAAGGTTTGCCCTTTGGTTATTGAGGAGGAAATTTTCGGATCGCCCAACAATCCCAACTCATACACATGCAAAGGGTCAGCAGATTGTCAGACACCAATGTGTGTGTATGAGTTGATTTGTAAAGAGTGTCCTGCATTTTATGTAGGGAAGGCCGAAACCCAACTCAATTTTAGGGTCAACAATCATCGAGCGTCTGTGGTGAGTGTTAACGAAGACCTTCCTGTAAGCCGACATGCCACGACCCATAACGCGACGTTTGATGACTGTTTCGGGATAAAAGTTTTGAAAAAAATGAGACCCCACGAAAACAAGAGACTGCTTCACGAATCCGAAAAAGCACATAGCAACGTTTTGGGTGCTTATGATCCTCCAGGCCTCAACATAAGACGATGAAACTAAATCCAAAGTTACCAAAATTCCTTGTCAACGTTGCAAACAAATTCCCTACAATTAATCAATTTCTTTGTTAGTTTGAAAAAGGCAAAAAGCCGAAATATAAAAAATAGTTTTGTGACGTTATTTCTGTTATCTTTTCTAATTTTGTGATTGTAATCAAGCTCTTATAGAGTAATTTTCAATAAGTGATATAAAATATATATATATATATATATATATATATATATATATATATATATATATATATATATATATATATATATATATACTTCCACAGTCTTACCGCGCAGGTTACCAGATCCAGTATTACGGCGCTGACGCGATAATACTGCGTTTGTATCACACCGGTCTTTTATATACGTTTAACACCAGTTACAGGATTGTCGCGTCAAGTTGTCCTCCTATGGCTGGCGCTTGAGAGTTCCTCTTTTTATCGAAATAAACAGGATCGTCCCTCTTATTTCATCATTTAAAATGTGAGAAAAATAGTGTCCAATGGGTAAAAAATCCGAGGAATCCGATTTTCAAGGTCTCGTCGCGCGGCGCGTCTCATGGAGGGGGTAATTCCGAAACTTTTCTTATTTTGTCATTTAAAATGTGAGAAAAATAGTTTCTAATAGGTAAAAAATCCGAGGAATCCGATTTTCTAGGTCTCGTCCCACGGCGCGTCTCATGGAGGGGGTAATTCCAACATTTTGCTTATTGCGACATTTAAAATGTGAGAAAAATAATTTCTAATAGGTAAAAAATCCGTGGAATCCGATTTTCTAAGTCTCGTCTCGCGGGCTGTCACATGGAGGGGGTAATTCCGAAACTTTTCTTATTTTGTCATTTCAAATTTGAAATAATTAAATAGTTTGTACTATGTTAAAAACATGAGGTATACCATTTTCTAGGTCTCGTAGAGTTTCGCATCTCACGGAGGGGGTAATTCTGACACTTTTCATATTTCGTCATCTTACATTTGAACAAAATAGTATATATCAAGTAAAAAGTACGACGAATCCGATCTTCTAGGTCCTGTCGTGCGGCAGGTCGGTTTTGGGAGGTAATACAACACTGTCTGTAAAATTGCAATTAAAAACATATAACCGAAAATTCCTTAGGTACATTGTCTGAAGGGAAGTTGAATCTTCTTTTTATTTGTAGCAGAAACCGAAAAAGAATTCAGGGCTCCAATGTGGATGAAGGAGTGGATAAGGATCATATTTGCTCCCTATAAATCCTTGTGTGTTGAACGAAAAATATATCTGAAACTCTCCATTCAAGTGATGTAGCTGATCAAAAATGCTATTTTCCTCCCTTTCCTTTCGAGTTTCGTGTCACTCCTTTGTGCTTCCTCAGCAACCTCAATTCCGGCCCCTATAATAATTCTCGGAATAATCCCTTAACCTATTACCTTTAAATTACACCCTTTCGAATTGAGTGAGTGTGATACAAAGTGTCAAGGATCATCTTCGGGTGATGTGGGGTTTTTCAGCCAAATTTCGTAAACTTTGGTAAGGAAGTATCTGAAAAAAGCTTCGAACGGCGGACGGTGTGGTGTAGGAATAGGGCAGACGGCGGACGACGAGCGGATTTTTTAAAATCGATTTTGGTAATTCAAGTATCTCAAACATAAACCATCAAATTTATAGGGGAATTGAAAAATAAAGAAATAGTTCTTAATCGATTACAAAAGCGCCACTATCAGAGGGATGATCTCCCCAAGTACCATCCAAGCTTGTGCGAAAACAGACATAGTGTCTAATGAGAAAATAATTCTTGGAGGCAGACGGACAAACGGTCATTTACACAAAACGGAAATTGCCCAAGGTTTTGATGGATGAAAAACAGTTTAAAAACGCAGCAAATTCTTGACAAAGGTTTATTATTCCCATTTCAGACAATAGGTACACGTCACTTCCACGTTCATCATTTTCATATTTTCTGTGATCAATATTGCATTGCTGAATTGATACAGATACCTACTGTAGTATCTCTTCAATCTAGATATTTTTTGTGATGATAATTTGTTAGCGTTGTTCGGTACTACCTAGGTAATTAGATTTTGCGATTTACATGACCATGGACTTGTGAGGTTTAGAGTTGTCTAACCAATAAAATAATTATTTGTTCCCAAAACCTTGGAAAACACTTCAAAACCCAATTTTTACCCGTTTTTTTTTTTTTTTTTTTTTTTTTTTTTTTTTTTTTTTTTTTTTTTTTGCCTAAAAAATTCTTGGGTGATGAAGGATTGGACTGCTGAGTTTCGGGGCACTACGAAAACCTAAATGCAGCCCCTGTGCAAAGTTTCAGATTTTTGAGATTTCCATGTCTATACTAAGGCCTCCCTGGATAGGAAATTATTACAATTTGCATCACTCAAAGCGTAACATAACGGAAAACTTCTGATAATTTTGGCATAAAACGACTCATTTGTTACGTTTGTTCACCTTCTTCCCTCTTTAAGGCAAATGTGGACAGGAGTTTAATATGATTCTGAGATAAGACATAGTGCTACGGCCGCACCAAAAGCTTATTCCATTTTTGTAGAAACATTTTCATTAAAAATTAAAATTTAATTATGGAAATGTTCTCAAGACGAATACGAGATTGGAAGTATCATCCATCATTTTAAAATGTTTTGTAATTTTGTCTTCAAAATTGCAATTACAAGTTGAATTTGATTGAATTTTTTTTGACAAATTCGATAAAGGGGCATTTCCTACAATATCTTAAAACCGCACTTTCATTCATTAAATATATTATATGCTCGCATTTTCAGCGCCTCGCACAAGGACGAGTAGTTGTACACAAACTTAATGACGCTCGACGTTGGGTTTAAGAAAAAGTTTTCCGTGTAATACATAGATCAGAATGTTTACTAAGTTTCTCTCTCGCAAATTCATATATATGGCAATCGAACACTATGTCGATCAATGTTTCGGGCTCTTGCCAGTCTAATACCCACAAATGGGCCTAACCCGAAGAGGTAGGTACCCCACATTGCCACCAATCTGTAGCTGCCTGAAAATATAGCTATAATTATTAGATTCCTAAGCTTGCCTATCTGCCATTTTAGTTTCATTGTCTAGGTTTGCGGGTATGGAATTATGCTCCTGAGAGATCCATAGACTCTCGAAACCCAGGTCGCAGATGATTTGTTTAATTTGCGTAGCCCTATTATACTTTCGCTGGTTGTTTCCCACCCCATCCAGATCCAAAAGTTATTTGTAACATCTGTAGGTGCATCTTTCCTTTGCACTCTCAAGGCCATTGTGGACGACAGTTGTGCGAGAGGGAGGGTAGATAAAAAGTTTATTCCAATTATTTCTACAAGGGATGAATCAATTTTCCTGTTCCAATATATATTTGAGTTTGTATCTACGAGAATATTGGAAATATCATGGAACTTGGAAAAAAAATACAAAATTTTAAATTTCGTTTTCAAATTGCAATTTCAAATTGATTATTTTTTTTAATTCAAAAAATCAGGTTCAAGCCGTGTTTGGGAACTATATGAGAACATGTAGGCACAAACAAGAAAAAATTTCCTTGATCATTAGAGGCGGAAAAAGAAATTTAGGACTGGCGAACGCGATCTTGGGCGGCGCGCTTTGTTTTCCTTTGATCTTTCCCGACTGGAGGACTTTGGATATCTCAAGCTGCCCCCTCCTCGGTTCGGGGTCTTCCCATTATTCAGGTTTAATACAGGTCTGTAGCCCTTCAATTTCCTTGCTACTAATTCCTTCGTATTTTCACAAGCGTTTTTAGTAAACCTGTGTAAACTACCTGTGAAAACGACTCAGTGCACAGCTTACGGTTGTAATAAACGAAAAAATATTGCAGAAGCTGGCGAAGTAACAGTTTCATTTTATCGTTTTCCTATTGATCTTGAACTCGGAAAGAAATGGATTTATACAATTTAGAGGGGCCATTGACAGGCAAACACAAAAGAAAACGTGAACAGCAATTATCCTGATGGTTTCGATACTGAACGCTCTCTCCTAGTTTAGTGAGTAGTCTATGATTATTGAAAGTTCCGAATAATTACTAGGTACGTCACAAAGGGCTGTGATGTAGTTACTATTCGAAACTTCGAAAAATCATAGAAATATGTATAATCATCGAAGGAGAGCGTGATTGGTGTCAAAATTCTCAGAATGATATCGAGTTGTATTAAAAAAGAATAATAAATAATGCACCCAAGTCGAAAACAACTAGTAAGAAGACAGTAATCTAGGTAGGAGGCCCCTCTGCCTCTAGTTCATTCTATAATTTATTGCTGATCGCTAGACTTGTTGGGGGACCAGTACCTTCTTATAACAGTTTTTTCTTCTTCGGGAGTTGAAAATTTTTTTTCTCGCCAAAATCAAAATTACCACTCTCATTTTTACGTTTTAGATAGTTCTGAATTTGATTTGTATTAATTCTCTCGGTAAGAGGATGTTGTTTGTCTGAGTAGTTATCCAAAAATACTTGTAACGACCTAATTCCTTAGTTTACCTCTGGAATTGATTAAATTCTCGGGGAATGATTATTGCTTATGGTTCCCTATCAGTTTCTGTATTCACATATTAATATTTCACTCTACGCAAACGAATAAAGCGCTATTTTCTCAAGGTCTATTCATCGAATATACCCCAAGTTTGGAGGTTACCTAGGCGGGAAAAGACGATTTAATTGCCCCATATAAAATTCGACACGATCATAACTTAGTAGCTGCTACTCGTGCAAGAATGAAATACTTTTAACTTGCATCACGTCTACACGTTTCATTCGATATAGACGACATTTTCTGGGAATGTGCGGATGGTCTTCGGTCAATTTCTCTCTCAAAAATTAATATTTTTCACCACTCAAGCGCAAACAAAAACAAAAAAAAAAAAAAAAGTTCAAGTCATGCAGCATGATCGCATGACGGAATTTTCCTGATTTATTGTAGGATAATTCTGTTAAATTATCGAATGTTCATATTCGTTCCTATATTCATTCCTATTCGATGATGAAGTGAGGACCCCCCCCCCCCCCCAACCATTCGCTCTTGGTGCGGTAGTGTATACTTTCATTATGATGAATCACTCTAATCACCATAGTGAACTCTGATGCTTATTTGATTTCTATTCAACTTGAGATGCTGGACATTGGAACGGGATCTCTTTGGGTGTAGTAGAGTATAATTACAACTTACAGAATCACCCCCAATCAGCAGAGTGAACTCTGCACCT
The DNA here is from genome assembly GCA_030762985.1 of Adelphocoris suturalis. NCBI lineage: Eukaryota > Metazoa > Arthropoda > Insecta > Hemiptera > Miridae > Adelphocoris > Adelphocoris suturalis. The sequence continues at coordinate 66,898,114 of CM061042.1, read as the reverse complement.
AATTTGGTTCCAATCAAACTTAAAACAGGGGTGCCCACAGGGGGGGGGGGGGGGTCACGACGCAAACTGCGTCGTTAAAATTGTTGGGGGAGGTTAGAAAAATGAGTATTTTTTTATGAACAAGTAATGAGATTTATACTAACAAATTAAATACTTACATTTGTAAAACAAGAAATACAACATTGTTTATCACATCAGTGTATCATTTACATTACCTATTTAATAAATATTTTAGTTGGGGGGGGGGGGGGGGGGCTCGAGTCGTTGCGCTTGGGGGGGGGGGGGGGGGCACCCCTGCTTAAGATGCTAAAAATTGGAACGGGACATCTTTCGATGTGGTAGAGTAATTATATTACAACTTAACAAACCCTTCTAATCAGCTGAGTGGGCTCATTAGCTTCTTTTGTTCCTATTCAGCTTTTCTGATGTACCTATCTATACTGAATTTTTAAACGGGGCCTCTCTGGGTATGGTAGAGCATAATTACAACTTGCGATACCACTTTGATCAGGTACAAGTTGAAACTTGATTGTTGAAATTTGAATTGAAGCTTTTTCGGTACTGCTGGATAAACATGGCAAAGTATGGAGCCACCTTACAGTGGTGGTGGCAAAAACCTTCCACGTCGTCCCAATCAGCCCAAATGTGTGAATCGACAAGTGCATCACACGAAAACAAAAGTGTCACTCTCGTTCAAGTGGTTGAGTAAGACCAGGAAATAGTCACATTTTCAATTAATATACAATTTCCATCATAAGACGAAGGAAAGAATTATCGTATTCTTAGGATCAAGTCATCAATGATGCCCACACACGTATACACCTACTTATAGTAGGAAAAATGTATACATTGGTAGTTTCTAAGGAATATTCAAAAATATTGAGCATTATTTTCGTTTGCTATTATAAAAATCAAAGTCCCATACGTACCTATTTGCCAAATCCGTTCCACGCATCAGAGAGTCTTTATTTCTATTTTAAAGTTTTTGTTATGTGTTATGTATGTATCGCTCATTCCGGGCCGCAATTTTCATACCAAAAATTCGGAAATTTGAATTTTTTTTTTTAAATTCTCCAGGCCATACCATAAGTTGAGCTTCCTTGATCCATTTCACTATTGGTGCGTTTTGAACGAAAAAATGGTTGAAAGTAAACCCCTTGAATGTGGCACATAAGATGTAGTTATCAACGCTGATTCAACTGGTTCTATCTGGTTTGGTTAATTATTTTCATTAATTAACCTTTGCAATCGACCAAAAAAAATTTTTTTAACCCCCCCCCCCCCCCCCTTAAAATTTGTAGGTTTACGTTTCAGGATTCGTAAAATCAGAAAATCGAATTTGGAAAAAAAAACCGTCCGCCGTCCAGAGCTTTCCTCCGAAACTACTGGACCGAACTTTATGAAATTATTATTGTTCATGCAACTTGCATCCAGTTCGATCAACCCTGATACCTCGTTTATACATTCAGCCCACTTCCGTGAAAGTTGGAAGTGAGCAGGGAAGAGGGCAGCGAAAGCATGTAAACACCTCTCTCGCGCTGCCCCTTGCTCCTCCCACTCGTCCTGCCTGTGCTCCCTCCACTGGCGGTTTTTTCGGTGCGGACCTCAAAGAGCGGGCAGTGCGAGTGGTATGTGGTAGTGAAGGCGGTATGTAAACGCCTCACTCGAGTGACTGCCAGTCGTACTCCTACCGTAGTCCGCCTTCTCTGTTTTTTCTTCTACATTTTGTTTTGTGTATTTATTTATTTTTATTTTTATTATTATTATTTGTTTAAAGTATATTTTGTAAGGTAACTATTACGATCGAGTGGACCAATAAGTTAACGTTAAAGTTGAACTATAGATGGATAATTTATTAGGCTTAGGTAGGGTTGTCTTCACGGGCAACATACTATTTTCATCTTCATAGTATTTTTGCACAAAATCTCGGAAGAATTTTGTATTTGCAAATAAATATAGCATCATTCTAAAATTCAGTTTTCGTCACTCTCGTACAAATACCTACACGTCGCGTTTAATGAAATAAATTAATCTATAATATAGATATAAATATAACTATATCTCTGAGGTCTATTAATCCTTTTCAAAATACCAGGGTTTTCTGCAAGTAACTGTATGGACACAATCATTGTGGGAAATATTTTTATTATTGCAGATAGGTGACCAGAGTTGAAACACCAAGGAAGCATAGGTACAGCTTCATAAAATACAGCTTTCGAATAATAAAGACGTATTCTATAGAGCATACCCACGGTGGGTAACCCACCCAAATGACTAGACAAATTTAAATTAATTAATAAATTAAAATGAATATAAGAAATTGAAATAAATACCTACGAAATATTGTTTTACATGATTTCATGTGAAAATAGGAACTGTAAATATACGGATCCTTGATAAAACTGGAACTACTAATGTAAACAGCTCAAGAGGGATTCTGTAGAACGTACCTAACTAACTCTTCGCTTGACAATATGAAATTCAAGTGCCCATTGCTCAGGAAACTGAGAATAACAAAGTAATCACAGTGCAGATTTGGAAATAATATTCCACAGGTCCTAGGGGACCTAGGTACCTATTTACTTCTACTATGAAAACTTAGTAATGTCAATAATTATGTTCAATTTTTCTAAAGCTCCAAAAAAAAATAAAAATATATATAGTATATATTTTTTGATACTATATATTTTTAATCTAGTATACAGGGTGTATTGCAAGCAGATGACAATACTCAAGGGGGTTAAACTCGACCAAAAATGTAGTTCAACAACGCCAACCGCAACTCTCTATCTCAATCCGTTTCAGAGATATGTCGTTTTTAATGTTTTATCGAAAAACCCATGTTTTTTTACCATAGAAACCCCAATTTCTCCATTTTACGTCACTTTATCCCAACATTCAACCCAATTTTCGGAATTGATGCACCGTTGTTCTTGAAAAGTACCGTCTAAAAACCCTAATAGCCATTCAAAAGTTTATCGTTTCTAAATAAGTAACATTCCTTACAGTACTAGAAAGCTTCCTACGTTTCTAAATAAAAATACTGCTAACTGGGGGCTCTCACAAAAGCAGGGAAATTTAATCACCCTTTCAACGGTATGCACAAAATTAAGATTATCTTCCAATTTCATGGAGAAATTCAACAAAAAACGTTAGTAGGAGGTAGTTGGTAAACTTTATTTTCTAATTTTTTAAATCTGAAAAAAAAAAAAAAAAAAAAAAAGATCATGTAGTAAATTAGAATTTTAAACTTCTACTGAAGAAATGGCCAGTTTGTACTTGAACCAACTTGAACTTGAAAAAATCAAAATTGAAGTTGCTTGAACTGACCCCCCACCCCTACCACAACTTTTTGTAGGTTCCTTCCAACGTTTTTTCACACTGCAACTTGAATTTCTAAAGTGAATTGAATTTACGCAGTAGAATGTTTGTAGGAAAAACTAGCAAGAGAAGATATTTTTAGATAATTTACATCAACACAACAACGTTCACAACACATGACATAAAAGCATAACGTTCATAACAATATTATAAATATTGTAGGCAACAGGTTGATAACAAATAACTCCAAAACTTCCCCTTCAACCTGTTTCCAATTGTCCAACTCCCAGTAACTTGGTTAGTAGATGATGCTTCGCGCTTGGCAACGTTTTCGTAAGCACATCCGCAATCATATCTTCTGTTTTCTGATATTTTATTTTTATATTCTTGTTTTCAAAATGGGATCTGATAAAGTGTTGTTTAATGTCAATTTGTTTTGTTCGTGAGTGTTGCGTCGGATTCTTCGGTAGGCGATGTGTCTTCACTGCTTTTGAATTCTCCATACCGAAACGCTTGATCAGCTCGATGGTGTACTCTTCTGACTGATAAAAACTTCCCCTCGTTTCGATCATGGGTGAATTCTAAGCCAAGCCCAAAATGAATCTTACCTAAATCTTTCATTTTAAATGATTTCATCAATTCTTGTTTTTCTTCTTTCTAAAATTCCTTTTGCGTTTAATTTTTCACATAGTACTTATTAGTCGGCAACCAATGACGTTTTCATTTATTGGTTTTTCGACTATTTCAAAAGTTCCATTTTCAATTATAGATGTGTATTCGGCCTCTATCGCTTCTTGCCATTCCTTTGCATCCGGTCTTGAAAGAGCATCCTGTAAAGAAATTTCAGCAATAGAAGCAAATTCTTCAATATTATTTCCAGCTTCGCTTGATTCTTGATCTATCTTCTTCGCCGTTCTGTAGACTTTACGAGGTCTTCCTCTTGATCCTGTTCTTAAAAAACGAGGTCTTCCCCTGGTCCAGTATGTAATAGTTTTCATATTTGATGTGTGACGTTCATCATCCTCGTAATTTTCTTCCATTTCGTGATTATTCGATTCTATTTCTCTTACATTTTGTTGAAATTTTCTGTTTTCACTTTTGTTCATAGACAAAATATTTATTTTCATTTCTTCAGGTTTTATTTGATTTTCAAAATTCATAAAATCTTCATATTTTCCTCGAACAAACTTTTTTCTCAACAAACTTTACATCTCTTGACACTTCAACTTTTCTTTCATTCTTTACCCAAACTCTGTAGGCTTTCGATTGTTCTGAGTACCCAATAAATATACATTCTCTACTACGAGGATCAAATTTTCCTTTTGTTGGTTTCTTATCCAAAACGTAAGCTCTACAGCCGAATATTTTAAAATACGATACTACAGGAGGTTTACCTGTCCATCTTTCGTAAGGAGTATCTCCTCCAATACTTCTGGATGGGCATCTGTTTCTCAAATGATTAGCCGTATTTACAGCCTCCGCCCAGAATTTAGGGGATAATTTGGCCTGAATCATCATGCATCTTGATGTTTCCACTAACGTCCTGTTCTTCCGTTCTGCAAGCCCGTTTTGTTCTGGTGTGTATTTTACTGCCAATCTTCTTGAAATTCCAGATTTTGCTAGAAAATCATCAAACTGTTTATTACAATATTCCGTTCCGTTGTCGGATTGCAGGAATTTAATTTTTCTTCCAGTTCTATTTTCAACAAGATTTTTATACTTTATGAATTCTGCTAGTACATCACTTTTGTTTTTAATAAACCTGACCTGACACCATCTCGAATAGTCATCCATAAATGTCAAAAAATATTTTGCTCCAGCCATTGAACCAACTCTCATGGGACCACACAAATCTGTGTGAATTATTTCCAATAGTTCTGTAGATCTATTGGATTTTGTTGGAAATGGTTTTTGTGTCATCTTTCCTTCTGCACAAACACCACAAGCAGGTAATTTCCCGCTGAATTCTATACCTAGTGCTTTATTTTTCCTTACAAGTTCTCTTAAATCATTTTCATTTAAATGTCCATACCTTTGGTGCCATTTCTCAATACTCTGCATTTTATATGTCTGTTTGTTTTTGGATAACGTATTATTACAGTTTTCATTTTTACCTTCTAAGTAATACAAATTGTTTACACGTTTTGCTGTCATTATTGTTTTTCCATTATTATTAGTTACTATAGCCGATTCCTTTCCGAAAGTAACCGTATGTCCTGAATCAGTAATCTTGCTTACTGACATTAAGTTCGTACGCAACTCAGGTACATGTAAGGTATTATTCAGAGTCAAGGGCATACGATTTCCTTCAATCTTAACTATTCCACGTCCACTAAACTTAGCTGAACTGTTATTGGCTAGGTTTACTATTCCATTATTATTAAATTTTTCTAATTTTACAAATTTACTCTCTTTGTTGCACATATGGGCGGAACATCCGCTATCCAGGCACCATTCAGTTTCTGATACGGTCATTGCAACTAGATCGTCCTCTGTAAGAAGAAAACTTCCTTCTTCTACATTTCTTGATTGATTTCTGTATCGGCATTGCGATGCTTTGTGTCCTTTTCTCTTGCAAATGTTACAGGTGAATTTGAAAAAGTTGTCTGGCTTATTTTGTGGTCGATTCTGATTATTGTATCTTTGTTCATTGTTCTGCTGATGCACCTTCTTTTTCATAGACATCATAGCTTCAGAATCGTCATATTTATTTCCTTTCCTTGAATCTGCCTGTTCGATTATTTTTATTTTCAATACTTCAGGGGTCGGTAGCTCGTCTCTAGTTTCAATTGCACATCTGAAATTTTGGTAACTTTCAGGCAAGCTGTTGAGAAGCATTATGGCCAGTAAATCAGGATTGATATCAACTTCCATGGTATGTAACTTGTCAACGGCCTCAAAAAATGTGGAAAGATGTTCTCTAACATCTCCATGTTCTCTTAATTTATTCAGCATGAGCTGTTTTAGAAGTGTGGCCTTCTTAGCTGGTCCTTTCGACTCATATATGCTTTCGAGTTTTAACCACAATTCCCTGGATGTTCTGCAACCTTTAATTTGCCTGATTTCAGAAGGTGATATTGCGAGTATGATATCCGCCTTTGCCTTCTGATCTCCAGTCTCCCACTCATCTTGGGTGGTAGTTCTTTGCCTATCACCTGATGGATCATTTACTGGGTTTCTTATTTTTCCATTTACATACCCGAACAGGTCATTTTTAACCAATAAGGCTTCCATCTGAATTTTCCACGAATCATAATTTTCTTTGTTCAGCTGTTGTATCTTAACGCTCATGGTATCAGCCAATTCAGCTATTATAACAGGAACAAATTTGGAAGCTACCTACTTTTATTTTCTATTGATTTCCTACTTCAGCGTGCTTCGCACATAACCTAAAGTGAATTGAATTTACGCAGTAGAATGTTTGTAGGAAAAACTAGCAAGAGAAGTTATTTTTAGATAATTTACATCAACACAACAACGTTCACAACACATGACATAAAAGCATAAATTTCATAACAATATTATAAATATTGTAGGCAACAGGTTGATAACAAATAACTCCAAAAATTTCTCCATGAAATGGGAATGACCTTAACATTTGGATCATACCGTTGAAAAGCTGATTAAGTTTCCCTACTTTTGTAAGATCCTTCAGTGTGCAGTATTTTTTTATTTTTCAATTAGAAACGTAGGAAACTTTCTAGTACAGTAAGGAATGTTACTTATTTAGAAACGGTAACCTTCTGAATGGATATTAGGTTTTTTAGGCGGTACTTTTCAAGAACAAAGGTGCATCAATTCCGAAAATGAGGTCGAATGTTAAGATAAAGTGAGGTAAAAGAGAAATTGGGGTTTCTATGCTAAAAAAACATGGATTTTTCGATTAAACATTAAAAACGACATATCTCTGAAACGGATTGAGATAGAGAGTTGCGGTTGGCGTTGTTGAACTACATTTTTGGTCGAGTTTAACCCCCTTGAGTATTGTCATCTGCTTGCAATACACCCTGTATACTAGATTAAAAATATATAGTATCAAAAAATATATATTTTTTTATTTTTTTTGGAGCTTTAGAAAAATTGAACATAATTATTGACATTACTAAGTTTTCATAGTAGAAGTAAATAGGTACCTAGGTCCCCTAGGACCTGTGGAATATTATTTCCAAATCTGCACTGTGATTACTTTGTTATTCTCAGTTTCCTGAGCAATGGGCACTTGAATTTCATATTGTCAAGCGAAGAGTTAGTTAGGTACGTTCTACAGAATCCCTCTTGAGCTGTTTACATTAGTAGTTCCAGTTTTATCAAGGATCCGTATATTTACAGTTCCTATTTTCACATGAAATCATGTAAAACAATATTTCGTAGGTATTTATTTCAATTTCTTATATTCATTTCAATTTATTTATTAATTTAAATTTGTCTAGTCATTTGGGTGGGTTACCCACCGTGGGTAGACTCTACAGAATACTAGACTAAAATTGGGATCGAACAAAGAAAGAATCTCGAAAATCGGTTGACAATAGTGGTTTGGGCAGCGTCGACAAAATTTGTGTCACACACACACACACACACACACACACACCTGGAGAGTGGTATTGAAGCACACTCGGGCGCATGGTGGCACTGCTGGGAATGAAGAGGCGGATTCCTGTGCAAGGGAGACAGCCATGAGCCAGGACCTCCCGGTTGCTTCCTCCCTAATGCCTAAGTCCAAAATCAAGCAGGATTGTGGTGCTCATAGTATCGAGCTATGGGAACAGATGTGGAGGACGACAGCTGACGGCCGTAGGACAAAGACATTCTTCCCTACAATAGGAGACCGACTTGCCCTTGATCTTCCTATTTCTTGGAGGTTAACTCTTATGTTGTCGGGACATGGAAGAGTACGTGAGTTCCTGCAACGGTTCGGCCTCAGTGAGGATGCTACTTGTATGTGCTCAGGGGAGATACAGGATTGGGACCACCTTTTGTTTCGATGCAGCAAATTTGAACAGCAGCGTGCACGTCTGGAGAGGAAGTGCTTCCTGAAATGCGGTGCCTGGCCGATACCGATGAGGGATCTCGTTTCTGACCACTTGGATGAAATTATTGTATTTCTTAACTCTATGAACTTGGACTTGCTGTGATAGTGATTGGATTTCCAGCCTATTGTACTATCATTTAAAAAGTGTAATATTAGATTATTTTACCGCATATTTTTGTAATTTACATTCAATACCGTAAAAATAAGAATGCGTATGTTAATTACTGATGTTATAGCATGTAAATCGCCTGTAGTCTCTTGGGGAGCAGGCGGAATAATAAACTCCTCTTCCACAGGGGTACTGTGGAGGAGAAAATTTAAAAACACACACACACACACACACACACACACACACACACACACACACACACACACACACACACACACACACACACACACACACACACACACACAAACACACACACACACTTTTTTTTTTTTTTTTTTTTTTTAAAAAAAACTCCCCTCAAAAACGGAGGGGGCAAGCCATTAAGAAAAAAAAAAAACGAAAAAACTAAATTAAAAAATGGGGAGGACGCCCTGGTTTACCCGACGCTATCCCTAGGGATTAGGGAAGTAGAGGAAGATGGAGGAGGGAGAGAAGGATGAAAGGAAGTGCCCCTATAAAATGACCACCTATTGAGGTAAGAGCCCCGAAGGACGCGGGTGGTGATACCACGGAGCACTCCTGCCGAGATGCCCAACTCGAGAAGCTCCGTGGCACTTTTCCCGCACCACACCCCGCGCCATGACACGGTCGCGGCCATGACCTTGATTTTATTAGGCGCCACTCCCTTTAGCTCAGATATCGCTTGTCGCAGGTCGTTCCTATCATATTTACTTATTTTAGCCCTCCAGGTCTGCTCCATGTCCACGCTGCCACTGACAACTTGGACATCCAGGATTATGGCAGACCCATCGGGCTTGATGGCGACGATATCTGGCTTCTTGCCCCGGTCACTCGGCATATGGTACAGTCTCTCTCTCTCCACATCCCAGCCGCTGGATGACAAAGCACCTGCTATCTGCTTGGCGACCGCATCATGACGCAGAATGCGGCCACCATGAGTCCGTGGACACTGCTGCACCACATGATACAGGTTCTCATTTTTACCCCGACAGGCACGGCAAAGGGTATCTACCTGGGCAGCATGAAAATGTCGGTAGTCGCAGGCCCCAATGCCCTCTGAAGCCCATTCAACCCACTGGGAGGAAATGGGGGATTCAGAGCACTGTTGGAGTTCTTTACCATCCACTGAATCATGCAGAGCAGTAGCGAACTCAGCAGATGAGCTGGGTTTTGGAGCAGTTGGAGTTGCTCGATCGCACCACAACAACTGCTGTCTGACAAAATCAAGGTCAGCAGCAGTGCGGGCGACCTCACAGCTAAAGCCCCTTAGGGCAAGCAGGCGCTTTCGGGGTAAAGATGGGATAGCGGCTGAGAGAGAGACAATGCCGAGCCCACCGGCCTTGACCGGTGCATGGATATAGGCACTTGGGACACCAGGTGGAAAGCCTAGCCAAGAGCGCACAGCAGAGCGTACTTCACGGTCTAACTCAAGCAGCCTCCCCGCAGTAAGCCTGCCAAAGACTAGCCCATAGGTTAACTTTGGCAGTAAGTACGTGCGAAGGAGGCGCAGCTTATGCTGTGGCTTCAGTGGAGCCTTGGTGACACGAGCTAGTGCTCCACCACACTGCTGGTGGCACACACAGCATGGATCGGGCAGGGATGGAAGTTTGTTCTAAGACAAAACACTCCTCATCCACTACGAGCAGGTGCCCCGACACCACGAAGACAATCGGTCAGGGCAAAGTGGCTAACTGTGTCAAAGGCCTTAGCGACGTCCAGAGCGGCAAGATGGAGCTGCCGTTTCTTGATACGAGCCAGCGAAATGACAGTTTGGAGAATTGTTAGATTCTCCGCTGTGCCATCCGCTGGGCGAAATGCTCTCTGGACGTCACCTATGACACCAGCCACTTGGAGACGAGATGCCAGAACTTTTTGGAAGTGGCGGCACACACACACACAAACACACACACACATACTCACACCACAAATAATACGCAGACATACACCTATGGTTTTTTCACAGAATCGGTCTTAGAATGGTCTGAAATGGTATCTACCAACCTCGTACCTACCTACATACAATCAGAGATGAGCAAACACATATCCGAAAATACAAATATGTATTTATCCTTTATTTTTTATTATTTATAGTTGCATTTCTTTGTAGGTACCTATATGAATAAATTTGTAAGTATTCATATTTTGGCTACGAATATTCAACATTTATACTCGAAACTATGAATATAGGAATTACATTCGAAGAATATGAATATTTCAATACTTATAGAAGTGCATATTATTATTCAATTTTTTTTTTAAATATAAAATAATAATATTCACGTAGGTATTCAATCTCGATATGTACCGATTCAAATTTTTATTCATCATTCAATTTCACAAAACCTAATTTTTGTCTACTTGCTGCACGGATACAAAGATGAGTGAGGGAGCAAAATTGAATTCTAGTTATTTTTGGCGTTTACCACATAAGTGAATTGACTGGATCTCAAAATTCAACGTAGAATACCGAGAATTTGAGTAATTTATGATAATTTCAAAGTAGGATAATGGAATACGTTAAAAAATCTGTCACAAATCAGCCGAATCCAGCCTTGAAAACCGTCACGTGTAAACTTCTATAGGCGCACCGCGTCGAAAAATTTAGCGGGATGTGAATACGATTTTACCGTCACGTTTTTTTTCCGTCACGCTGTTTTGACAACCAAGCCGTTGCTGGGGAAATGAAACTTCTTTATTTTTCACTGGACAAAAATCGTTCTCCACACGTTGGAAATCTCTCGATTTATAACGCATTTCTTTCGTACTTGTTCTTCTATTTATGTCGTAGTTTTATATTTATTTATGTTATAAATGGGTATGGTAAAAAATGCCGGTTGTTTTGTTGTAATTTGGTTGAGAAGTTAATCTTGGTTATAGTAATTGTAGGCGCGCACCATAACAGAAAATTACCTACTTAGGTACTCTGTTCTAATTTCGATTAGTAAAACATTTATGTCGTAGTTTTAAATTTATTTACATTTACGAATTAGCGGGAAGAAAGCATGTTCCATGTTTTAGCATTTTAGCTAACACATGCCCAACATCCCAACAGAGTGGAAAGTAATGTCCAAATCGTCATAGAGGTTTACACTTCTCCAGTGTGGTTTTTAGCACACCTTTTTTTTTTGTATGTTTGCATTTTCAAAATATGATGATGAAATTCACCCTAAAGACCCTTGAATTTGACCTACGACATACCCTTATGTCGTAGTTTTAAATTTATTTACATTTACATTTATTTAGCATTTTAGCTAACACATGCCCAACATCCCAACAGAGTGGAAAGTAATGTCCAAATCGTCATAGAAGTTTACACTTCTCCCGTGTGGTCTTTAGCACACCTGTTGTTTTTTTTTTTTTTTTTTTTTTTTTGTATGTTTGCATTTTCAAAATAAGATGATGAAATTCACCCTAAAGACCCTTGAATTTGAGTGATTATCTGTTTACAAGATAGGTAAATGGACTACTTTTCAAAATGCATCAAAATTCTGCTTTCAGGAAATGTATTGCACAATAACAGGTAAATATTATGAATATCATTTACAATAATAATTTATAAAAAAAATTATAACAAAATTCATTATTGACTATTATCAATTACTTATCACTTTTTTGAGGGAGCCTCATCCCTTAGAGACATTAACTTACATTTTCTGGGATCCTTTGGGGGGGGGGGGGGGGGGGGGGGTTGCCTTTACTGGAATATCGCCTATTAGGCATCATAAATAGAATGGAGAGAAAAACAAACGAAAAACACACACGAATCTGGGCGCCGATACCTAACCGCGTTATAGGCAAGAAGCGAGAGTTGGTCTGCGGGTAAAAAATGTAAACAAGAAATCAAGAAGCTAAATAAACCCGTTTGCGAAACCCCCCGCTCCACGCCTTTCTGCAGCGGTAGCAAACCCCCCTCGTAACCGACGCGTCCGGCAAACGCATAGCAACGCCAAAGACTTACGCCTAGCAACAAGCATTATTACAGTTTGTAGAGGACACTATCACCATCAATTTCGCACTGCGTTTTTACACCTTCATTCTCACTCTAGGTCTGATTCCCACTACAATTATTTATAAGGATAATTCTAGTAGATATTTGAGATACGTAAAAATATGGGATGTTAGCGTTTTCCAGGAAAAAAATTGTTCAAAATAATATTTATGAGCAAAAAAAAAATTGAGAAAATAAATTTTTGTTAGCTATTTTTTGGAAACTTTATGTTCGCTCGATAGCCTAGGATGAGACAAACTCAAATATATATTTAGATTTGAAAATCTCTCTAGTTTTCATCTAACTCGGATGAAAACTGTGGGAAATGAGGTCGTTACAAGTTTTCACATAGGCGCATGCGCAGTAGCTATTAATGATATACAGTCATGTTAAAATTGATATGGAATGATCAAATCGTCATCCCCCAACTGTCATCCAAATTGAGTCAAGAACGGAGAAACAGGCGACCGGAACCAACAAGCAAACGAAACTTAGAAAATACATGAGTCAGTAATGAACGAGTCCCACCAAAATGAACGGCTGAGTGTAGTAGATTGGTGGTGAAGGGGAGAATAGTTCTTAGTAAATATGATGTTCGAGGATCAAAGTTCACACGTGTCCCAACCAATCGGGGTTCTCTCGACCCCGGCACCCATAGTTACCTCTCGCTCCTTCATCTCTCTCTCTCTGGGATTCCGGATTTGTAAAACCTATGCGATAGTGTAGCGCCAAAAATAGTCTGCTCTCGATCGTAGGTAATACTTAAATGGGAACCCGTTTTTGTAAGGAAACTATGATAATACGAGTAAAAATAAATTATAAAATAATATTTTAATTAAATTAAAAAGTATAATTTGATTTAATTAATTTTAACTTTTCAAATTATTGAATTTTGATGATGTTCTTCCAAAATTGAAATGTCCACTCCTAGTTCACGGGCCTGGTGCCGTAGATTCAAAAAAGGGCTGGCGCGACGGTCTGGGTTGCTACCTGTCTATTGTTGCCTCTCCAATTTAATATACCTACTAGAACAAATTTAGATGAATTTGAATGAATATCTAGGGGCTGTAGAGGGGCCTCAAACAAAATGGCCGGATTCTTTTTTAACTATTCCGAAGCACCTATGTAAGCTGGGGCCTCAAAATTTTGTATGTACCCTTCAAATACTCCGTAGAAATGGCGTAAAGAATTTTTTTTCGAATTTTCATGAAATTGCGGAATCTAGCAAACGCGGCTTCTGAGAGAAAAATGGACTTCCAATTTTCATTTAGCGCATCGATTAACATAAGGATACCAATTTCGGTGAATTTTAGACATTTCCCAAGGGCATTTCGGGGAGATTTTTATGAAATTCATGAAATTTCTGATGTCTGGTGAATGAAGCGTCCTAGCGCAAAACGAATTTCAAAATCGAATTCAGCGACTCAAAATACATACTGGAAAGCATTCTCGTCAAATTTGCTGTGAGTTTTAAGGGAGAAATTGCGAATTCAAGATAAAAAATAAATTTTTAAAACAAAATGTTTTTCCAGAATGAAGCCCAGGTGGTTCCAGTAAGTGCCCGCTCAGCTTTTTTGGCAAGTTCAGTTTCGTAAATTTTTTTTCAAATTTTCATCTTTACGGTAGGTTATCTGCAAATATTATTGAATATTTGAAGTGGTTTTTAACCACCATACAGGGGTCAATCAGTAGGTAGGGGGTGGGGGTTTTCGGGGAGATTTCTATGAAATTCTTGAAATTTGAGATACTAGGTGAACGAAGCGTTCTAGTGCGAAACGGATTTTATTCGGAATCAGCGCCCCAATTTCCATATTGTAACACAAGTTGATGAATTTTGAACAATTTCCTAGATGAACTTTGGGGGTTTTTCATGAAATTCAATCCAAAGAACTAAACCTTGAAGAACAAAACGGATTTCAAATTCGGATTCAGAGTCTTAAACGATCACGTTCGTCAGGTTCGAGGACCACGTTCGTCAGACCTAAATTTCGCCTCCCGTCTCTGATTATCAAGGAAAATGTTTACTGACTGTTCCATTTTGTTCTCAATTAAATATCAATTTGTAATTGCAATTTTGATTACAAAATTACAAAACATTTCAAAATGTTGAACGATACTTCCAATCTCGTATTCGTCTTGAGAACATTTCCACAATTAAATTTTAATTTTTAATGGAATTGTTTCTACAAAAATGGAATAAACTTTTGGTGCGGCCGTAGCACTATCTATTATCTCAGAATCATATTAAACTCCTGTCCGCATTGGCCTTAAAGAGGGAAGAAGGTGAACAAACGTAACAAATGAGTCGTTTTATGCCAAAATTATCAGAAGTTTTCCGTTATGTTACGCTTTGAGTGATGCAAATTGTAATAATTTCCTATCCAGGGAGGCCTTAGTATAGACATGGAAATCTCAAAAATCTGAAACTTTGCACAGGGGCTGCATTTAGGTTTTCGTAGTGCCCCGAAACTGAGCAGTCCAATCCTTCATCACCCAAGAATTTTTTAGGCAAAAAAAAAAAAAAAAAAAAAAAAAAAAAAAAAAAAAAAAAAAAAAAACGGGTAAAAATTGGGTTTTGAAGTGTTTTGCAAGGTTTTGGGAACAAATAATTATTTTATTGGTTAGACAACTCTAAACCTCACAAGTCCATGGTCATGTAAATCGCAAAATCTAATTACCTAGGTAGTACCGAACAACGCTAACAAATTATCATCACAAAAAATATCTAGATTGAAGAGATACTACAGTAGGTATCTGTATCAATTCAGCAATGCAATATTGATCACAGAAATTATGAAAGTGTTGAACGTGGAAGTGACGTGTACCTATTGTCTGTAACGGGAATAATAAACCTTTGTCAAGAATTTGCTGCGTTTTTAAACTGTTTTTCATCCATCAAAACCTTGGGCAACCGCCGAGTTTCGGGGCAAAACATCGAACGTTGAAATCTCAACTATTGTTCAAATTTCCCTTCTTTAAACTTTCCTTCATGCCCAAGTGATATATTAAAAAATTATAATAATTATGTTGTTCACGTCAAGTCACTAGGGATGACACCAAAATTTGGAATTAACCTGATTTCGAGAACGTATTTGAACAAATTGTAAACTTTGAACGATGCACCTCATTGAATGAAATGTAGTCGCAGAACCACGTTTTTTGACCAAAATCATATTTCCACTCGTATTTTATATTGTAGACATTCTTTGGCAATTTCCGTTTTGTGTAAATGACCGTTTGTCCGTCTGCCTCCAAGAATTTTTTTCTCATTAGACACTGTCTGTTTTCGCACAAGCTTGGATGGTACTTGGGGAGATCATCCCTCTGATAATGGCTTTTTTGTGATCGATTAAGAACTATTACTTTTTTTTTTCAATTCCCCTCAAAATTTGATGGTTTACGTTTGAGATACGTCAATTACCAAAATCGATTTTAAAAAATCTGTCCCCTTGTCGTCCGCCGTCTGCCCTACTCCTACACCACACCGTCCGCCGTTCGACGCTTTTTTCAGGTACTTCCTTACCAAAGTTTACGAAATTTGGCTGAAAAACCCCACTTCACCCGAAAATGATCCTTGACACTTTGTATCACACTCACTCAATTCGAAAGGGTGTAATTTAAAGGTAATAGGTTAAGGGATTATTCCGAGAATTATTATAGGGGCCGGAATTGAGGTTGCTGAGGAAGCACAAAGGAGTGACACAAACTCGAAAGGAAAGGGAGGAAAATAGCATTTTTGATCAGCTACATCACTTGAATGGAAAGTTTCAGATATATTTTTGGTTCAACACACAAGGATTTATAGGGAGCAAATATGATCCTTATCCACTCCTTCATCCACATTGGAGCCCTGAATTCTTTTTCGGTTTCTGCTACAAATAAAAAGAAGATTCAACTTCCCTTCAGACAATGTACCTAAGGAATTTTCGGTTATATGTTTTTAATTGCAATTTTACAGAAAGTCTTGTATTACCTCCCAAAACCGACCTGCCGCACGACAGGACCTAGAAGATCGGATTCGTCGTACTTTTTACTTGATATATACTATTTTGTCAAATGTAAGATGACGAAATATGAAAAGTGTCAGAATTACCCCCTCCATGAGACGCGCCACTCGACGAGACCTAGAAAATGGGATTCCTCATGTTTTTGACATTTTATGTCTTTACTATGGCACATAAATGAAAAAGCGTCACGCGGGGGAGCGTCACGCGGGGGAGCGTCACGCGGGGGAGCGTCACGCGGGGAGCGTCACGCGGAGAGCGTTACGCGGAGATTCCCTAATGATCCCACAATTCTGAGATTTGGTATGTAGCCCCTTGAGGGACTTCTGAACACAACTGACCGATCCCAGATCAGCTGAGTGGCTCTAGAATCCAGTTTTTTCCCTAATGATCCCACGATTCTGAGATTTGGTATGTGGTCCCTTGAGGGACTTCTGAACACAACTGACCCATCCCAGATCAGCTGAGTGGCTCTAGAATCCAGTTTTTTCCCTAATGATCCCACGACTCTGAAATTTGGTATGTGGGCCCTTGAGGGACTTCTGAACACAACTGACCGATCCCAGATCAGCTGAGTGGCTCTAGAATCCAGTTTTTT
This sequence comes from Adelphocoris suturalis, assembly GCA_030762985.1. NCBI lineage: Eukaryota > Metazoa > Arthropoda > Insecta > Hemiptera > Miridae > Adelphocoris > Adelphocoris suturalis. The sequence continues at coordinate 66,881,044 of CM061042.1, read as the reverse complement.
CCCTAATGATCCCACGATTCTGAGATTTGGTATGTAGCCCCTTGAGGGACTTCTGAACACAACTGACCGATCCCAGATCAGCTGAGTGGCTCTAGAATCCAGTTTTTTCCCTAATGATCCCACGACTCTGAGATTTGGTATGTAGCCCCTTGAGGGACTTCTGAACACAACTGACCGATCCCAGATCAGCTGAGTGGCTCTAGAATCCAGTTTTTTCCCTAATGATCCCGCGACTCTGAGATTTGGTATGTGGGCCCTTGAGGGACTTCTGAACACAACTGACCGATCCCAGATCAGCTGAGTGGATCTAGAATCCAGTTTTTTCCCTAATGATCCCACGATTCTGAGATTTGGTATGTGGGCCCTTGAGGGACTTCTGAACACAACTGACCGATCCCAGATCAGCTGAGAGGCTCTAGAATCCAGTTTTTTCCCTAATGATCCCACGATTCTGAGATTTGGTATGTAGCCCCTTGAGGGACTTCTGAACACAACTGACCGATCCCAGATCAGCTGAGTGGCTCTAGAATCCAGTTTTTTCCCTAATGATCCCACGATTCTGAGATTTGATATGTAGCCCCTTGAGGGACTTCTGAACACAACTGACCGATCCCAGATCAGCTGAGTGGATCTAGAATCCAGTTTTTTCCCTAATGATCCCATGATTAATGAGATTTGGTATGTGGGCCCTTGAGGGACTTCTGAACACGATCCCAGATCAGCTGAGTGGCTGTAGAATACAATACGGGGTTTTATAGGAAGGGGAAAGGGGGCGCAAAGACATAAAATGTCTCTCGTGGTTGCGTACTTGTACGAAAGCTGTATCCACCGTATGAGTTTCAAGAGGTTCTAATACCAAGTTCAGTTTCTTTTGATTTTCACGTACAACCAATCCGTTGCTGGGGAAATGAATCTTCTTTATTTAAGTAGTGGGACACTTTGGACTAGCTGATGTTTTCAAAATAAATTTGCTCTTATGATGAATTTTGCCCTTGCTCACCTATCTAAATATATTTGAAAGTAAGCATGTGAAGTAGCAGCAATAAGAATTCAATTTTAAGGATTTATCACTGAAAAACTTGGAAAACACTATTTGACATGGATATGTCTATTGGCTGGGCCACGTGAGTTTTACCTAGTACAAACTATTTATTTAAAATTTAAAATGACAAAAAAGGAAAAGTGTTGGAATTACCCCCTCTATGTGACGCGCCGCGCGACGAACCCAGAAAATCAGATCCCTCGTATTTTTTACCAGTTAAACATTATGTTTTTTAATTTTTAAATGACAAAATAAGAAAAGTGTTGGAATTACCCCCTCCATGAGACGCGCCGCGCGACGAACCCAGAAAATCGGATTCCTCGGATTTTTTACCTATTAGAAACTATTTTTCTCACATTTTAAATGACAAAATAAGAAAAGTTTCGGAATTACCCCCTCCATGAGACGCGCCGTGCGACGAGACCTAGAAAATCGGATTCCTCGGATTTTTTACCTATTAGAAACTATTTTTCTCACATTTTAAATGACAAAATAAGAAAAGTTTCAGAATTACGCCCTCCATGAGACGCGCCGTGCGACGAGACCTGGAAAATCGGATTCCTTTTTTACCGATTAGAAACTATTTTTCTCACATTTTAAATGACAAAATAAGAAAAGTTTCGGAATTACCCCCTCCATGAGACGCGCCGTGCGACGAGACCTAGAAAATCGGATTCCTCGGATTTTTTACCTATTAGAAACTATTTTTCTCACATTTTAAATGACAAAATAAGAAAAGTTTCGGAATTACCCCCTCCATGAGACGCGCCGTGCGACGAGACCTAGAAAATCGGATTCCTCGGATTTTTTACCTATTAGAAACTATTTTTCTCACATTTTAAATGGCAAAACAAGAAAAGTTTCGGAATTACCCCCTCCATGAGACGCGCCGCGGTGCGAGACCTAGAAAATCGGATTCCTCGGATTTTTTACCTATTAGAAACTATTTTTCTCACATTTTAAATGGCAAAATAAGAAAAGTTTCGGAATTACCCCCTCCATGAGACGCGCCGTGCGACGAGACCTAGAAAATCGGATTCCTCGGATTTTTTACCTATTAGAAACTATTTTTCTCACATTTTAAATGACAAAATAAGAAAAGTTTCGGAATTACCCCCTCCATGAGACGCGCCGTGGGACGAGACCTAGAAAATCGGATTCCTCGGATTTTTTACCTATTAGAAACTATTTTTCTCACATTTTAAATGACAAAATAAGAAAAGTTTCGGAATTACCCCCTCCATGAGACGCGCCGTGCGACGAGACCTAGAAAATCGGATTCCTCGGATTTTTTACCTATTAGAAACTATTTTTCTCACATTTTAAATGACAAAATAAGAAAAGTTTCGGAATTACCCCCTCCATGAGACGCGCCGCGCGACGAGTCCTAGAAAATCGGATTCCTAGTTCTTTTTACCTATTAGAAGGGGTATATATATAAGGGGTAATATAAAACGGAAGTTGAAGAAGTTAGAGGTTTTGTAGGGTTTGGAATGCTTACAGTATAAAAAACTCATTTTGAAAGAATACAGATTTTACGTTTCATCCTGACCGATAAGTAGGTTAATTATTCAAGTATAATGCCATAAAACATTAAATATTACAATTTCATAAACAGCGACATAGCAACTGTTATCTTGCTTCAATAGGACTGAACTCACTACCAATACACCCCCTTCCATCAAAATATAATCAACGACGGGATCTGCCATCGGAAACGAAAAAACGCAAGGAGAGAAACCTAACCCAATAGATAATTATTTCACCTAACCAACAACCCAACTACCACCCCTTGCGCCACAATCCTGTGAACTGTGATGGAGAAAGAGCGCCGTTTGTTGGTTCGATTATACCCACCCTTCAAGACCGTGCGCGACAAACCTGTCGAAGTATTAAAAAACCCAGGATTATGGCGCAGGTTTGTTGCGCTGGGATGTGACGCGGTAGTCCTGTGGTCCGTGATAAAACGACGCAGCAATCCTGTCAAAAGATAACTATATATATATATATATATAAGTATATATATGTAAATTATGTAGGTACATAATTTAGGGTAGCTATCTATACGACTCCTTCATTCTAACGCTTGCGGCGGGGAATAGAAGAACTAACAATCTTGTTTATCAGGGGAGGTGATATGTAGTGATACGAAAGGTTTATTTGGTTTATAAAGTTATTGTATTTTTGATGTTAAGTGCTACTGTGGAAAGATACTTTCAAGAACACATAATATTACATTGTTTGATTCTGAAGACTGTGGAAAAGGACTTTTATTCAATTCTATTGTTTTAGGTAAGTTGAATATTGTATTTACTTTAATTTTGATGGTGTTTACTCTACTCTGTAACCTTTGATTAATAATAAATCTATTGTTTTAGCAATCGTTTACTGTCTCCCTTCTTCGGAATTACAAATTGAATAAAGTCTACTCAACTATGGCTCCAAGTAAGGAACTACACGTCTGTATTGTCAAGAAAGAAGATGACAAGTATGAGTTAAGTGCGCTGTCTGTGGACAAGATTGTATGGTTTGCCATACCAGATCAACTGAAGAATTTAGACTTGCATGAAGAGCTATTAGCAATTAAAACGATTGTAAGTAGTAAAAATTCCATTACTAAAGTAGGAGGTTACAGAAAAGTTGCGGTAGCGTTTAAGCCAGAATTAAAACATATATATTTGGATGAAGATGATAACTTTAGAATCGGGGATCATTATCTGGAAGAATATAACGTAGATGGAGCTAGTGCCATAAATCTTTCATTAGGAGAAACAACAACAGCTAATGAAGTATTTTTAATAAAACGTATCAGGGAATTAGAGAGTCGTATTTCAACTACTTATGAAGTATCTTTAAGTGAAATAGAACACAAATTTTTGTTAAGCAAGTTTAATGGGAAACAAGAAGCTGTGAATTGGATTACCTCTTTTGAGAAAGAATGTATCAGATTTAAAATACTAGATGGTCCGACTAGAGTGGAAGCCTTAAAATTGTTTTTAGATGGTAATGTAAAAGAATGGTAGGTACAGTTCATGTTTGATGAAGTTCCCATTGGTGGACTGGGAGGTGTGGAAAAAAATAATTTTTATTGGTTTATGGAAAAAAGAGTTGGACTGCAATTCGCACAGCATTTAATTACAAATATATGTTCGGTTCGTTAATTGATTTTGTACTTGAAAGAACGTTTACTTTTGGAGGCAGACAAGGATATGCCCGAAATGTATAGAATATATCAAATAGTGTATAATTTACCCCTAGATGTTCAGGATAAGCTTGATAGAGATAAGATTGTGACCATAGATGATCTTTTGAGGGAACTGAAGAAGTTCAATGATTCTTACGTCTTACGAAAAAGATCTGATGACAAACAATATGTGGAGCTGAAGAAAACTGATATAGCGAAGAAAAGAACAGAAAGACCAAATGATCTGGATAAGAGACCATGCGCCATATGTGAGGGACTTGGTTTTAAAAATCGTTTTCACTCAACTTCTGTATGTAGAAACAAACTGATGCAGAATAGAAATGCAGTTCATTTGACAGAACTGAATGATGTCCCTGAAACTGAATTTTTGGGGATAGAAATGAATAATGAAAGTACTTCAAAAAACTAAATGGCCTGGAAAAATTTGCACCGTGTACATTAATCAAGATTAACGTTATGGTGGACAGAAATACAGTAGTGACTGCTGTTTATGATAATGGTTCGACATGTTCACTGGTTAATGAGAAGCTCGTTCGTTTATTGAAATCAAAATTACATTCTGATGGAAGTATTCTGAAAACTATCAGCGGTGTGAATTTTTGCCAGAGCCGGGCTAGCCTACGTTTAAAAATTGGAGAAGTAGAAGATACACTGAATCTATTTGTTGTTAAAAACAGTAATTTCAATTATTATCTATTACTTGGATTAGATGCTATAAAAAAGTTTAAACTTATACAAGATGAAAATCTACGAATTAGACAGAAAACAAAGGATAAAATAATTGAAGTGAACAATATGACTATTGACAAAGGTCCAGTGAAGATTGAAACCAGAGAGGATAAATCAAAGTTGAGGGTGTTGAATAACGACAAAGATCCTTCCAATATAAATTTAGATCATTTGGATGGGAACAAACAGCGAGATATTAGGACCTTGTTAAATGAATATGAAAGTTGTTTTGCCTCTCATAAGTTTGATGTGGGTATAGTTGGAGTTAATGAAGCTCACATTAAACTGAAGAAGGACAGATATATTTCACGGAAACCATATAGATGTTCATATCCTGACCAGGAGGAGATAGACTCACAAATTTACAAGTTATTAGAAAATGATTTGATTGAAGAATCGAGCTCGCCTTTGGCGGCACCTGTAACCTTAGCATTTAAAAAAGAAGATGGGAAAAGAACAAGACTATGTGTTGATTTTCGAGAACTTAACAAATTAGTGGTGCCTGAACCCCAGCCATTTCCGAGAATCGACGATCTAGTAGTGAATGTTGGTGATTGCTGCTGGTTTAGTGCATTGGATATCAACTCCGCTTTTTGGTCTATTCCCCTTCGAATAAAAGACCGAAAAAAAAAAAACAGCATTCATAACGCAAAAAGGTCATTGGCAATGGAAGGTTCTACCATTTGGTTTTAAAAACTCACCAGCTATCTTTCAACGAATTTTGGCAGGTATTTTGTGTAAACACAATTTGAATAAATTTTTTGTAAATTACATAGAGGATATTTTGATTTTTTCACAATCTTTTGAGGAACATTTAAAACATTTGAGCTTAGTATTTGAAGCAGTTAAGAAAGAAGGACTCAAACTAAAGCTAGTGAAATGTGGTTTTGCATTGCAATCAGTGAAATACTTAGGCCACATTATAGAATCCGGCAAGGTTCGTCCGATTAAAGACAATTTGATTGCCATCAAAGAATTTCACCATCCTACGACAAGAAAAATGGTTCGTCAACTTCTAGGAAAGATGAATTTTTACCGAAAGTTCATAGATCATTGTACTGAGCGATTAGCTCCTTTACATAACCTATTGAAAAAGAATGAAAAATTTATATGGCCTGATGAATGTGAATCATGCATTCAGGACATAAAAAGATATCTATGTACAGCACCTGTCTTAGCAATTTATGACCATGACAAAGATATAGTTATAGAAGTTGATGCAAGCCGTTCAGGTGTGGGTGCAGTTTTGAAACAACCGCAAGCAGATGGTATTTTGCATCCTGTTGCTTATTTTTCCAAAAAGTTGACACCTGGTCAAATGAAGAAAGAGATAATGTATCTGGAATGCCTGGCAATAAAAGAGGCAATTGTTTATTGGCAACATTATCTCATAGGTAAGGCATTTACAGTGACATCGGATCATAAACCACTTATCAATCTAAAGTGTAAATCACGAACAGATGAAGCTTTGGGTGACTTGATGTTGTATCTGTCGCAGTACAACTTCAAAGTAATTTATAAGGAAGGCAAGGACAACATAGAAGCTGATGCTTTATCCAGGAACCCAGTTCTAGAAAGCTTTGAAGATGAAGATGACTGTTTGAAGGTGATCAATATGATTCAACTAGATGACATAATAAATGATCAAGCAACAATCACGGATGAGATTGAGGCTTCGAAGAAGGTGTTTAAAGATGACAACATTAGCTTCAAGATGTTGAACAACAGGAAGCGAATCTATGTGTCAGCAGAATTAGGACTCAACTTGATTAAAAAAGTTCACCAGTTCTATGGGCATATTGGCACCAACCAGATAGCTGAAAAATTAAGACCTTTTTACTATTTTAAAAATATGGATAAACTGATACATCAGTTTTGTAGAGCTTGTGATAGAAATAAATCTAGAACTGGAAGAGCAATTGGGTTGCTATCGAAGTTGGGTCCTGCAGAATACCCTTACCATATCATGTCCATCGACACAATTGGTGGTTTTGCTGGGAATAAATCAACTAAGAAATACATGCATCTACTCGTCGACCATTTTTCTAGGTATGCGTGGATCCGGACTTCTAATGGTCAAGGTGCTGCTGATTTCATCAAACTGATCGAGTTAGTGGCAGAAGGAAACAACATACAAATGTTGCTAGTGGATCAATACGGTGCGTTTAATTCCAAGAATTTCAGAACATATTTAGACAACAAGAACATTGATTTGCTCTATACAGCGATAGACAATCCACAATCTAATGGATTGAATGAACGTTAAATCAGACTGATGACAGTAAACAGGATACGTTGTCGAATCAATGAGACTGATGATGAATTATCATGGACTACTGTTGCTGAGATTTGTACCAGGGAATACAACAATACACCTCATGGAACAACAAAATTTTCGCCTGCTCTTATATGGAATAACATCTGACATAGTTCCTGATGAATTGAAACATGACACGGATCTGAATGCTGATCGTCAGAAAGCACTTGAAAACTCCAAAGCGAGTTTTGAGAGGAATAAGAAGAGAGTTGATCAAAGTAGGAAGGAATACGAATTTCAAGAGGGCGATTTAGTGTATGTTTCAAATGGTAATAGATTAAATAGGAATAAAATAGATGAAGTTAGGACAGGACCTTTTGTTATAAAAAAGAGAATTTCATCATCCATATACGAAGTTGATTGTAAGACACAACATAGAGCAGCAAATTTTTTCCATAGCTCTAAGTTGGTTCCATACTCTTTTCCTGTAGAAAAAGAGTCACCGGCGAACGGAGGTGTAAATTATGTAGGTACATAATTTAGGGTAGCTATCTATACGACTCCTTCATTCTAACGCTTGCGGCGGGGAATAGAAGAACTAACAATCTTGTTTATCAGGGGAGGTGATATGTAGTGATACGAAAGGTTTATTTGGTTTATAAAGTTATTGTATTTTTGATGTTAACTGCTACTGTGGAAAGATACTTTCAAGAACACATAATATTACATTGTTTGATTCTGAAGACTGTGGAAAAGGACTTTTATTCAATTCTATTGTTTTAGGTAAGTTGAATATTGTATTTACTTTAATTTTGATGGTGTTTACTCTACTCTGTAACCTTTGATTAATAATAAATCTATTGTTTTAGCAATCGTTTACTGTCTCCCTTCTTCGGAATTACATATATATATATATATATTTATATATATGAAAAAGTGTTACAATCAAGGTTCTGTTTCTGAATTTCACAAAACGGATTTTGGATTTCAATAAAGAAAATTTTTATTTTAAAATTTTTGGAGTTCTTGCAATTGCTTCACTTTTTATCGGAAATTCGCTAATTACGATGTTCGTGACATTTACTGATGATGACTGTAACTGTCGAAGTCAAACTGGTGGTGCAACTATTTTCCACACCGAAATGTAAAATATTTTTACTTGTTGTTCTCTATTATTTATAATGGTTTTTCACGAATTGCTCGTAGGTGGTTTAGTTCAAGAGCAATTGTGGGTTAACATTTTTATAATCTCCATCATTTGTTTTTCACAGAAACATGACATTCCCTTTCATTTTAGCAAATTTTCGCAGAAAATGAAGCTATTGAAATGGCTCGAAAATTTTTAAACCAAAATTTTTTAAACCTTTTTACATTGAAATCCATTTTGAGGCATTCTGAACCGAATCCTAGATGTAACACTTTTTCATATATATATATATATATATATATATATATATATATATATATATATATATATGTATTCACTATATATATATATGTCATTCCAGACGAAACTCTCCTTAGGATTGAGATAAAAATTCCGTTCTTGCGCCGGAAACGAAAGGATGAGTTTGTTGGTCAGCACTTTTTGAGCACATTAAATTGGTCCAATTTCAAAATATGTGCTAAAAAATCACTCAAATAGGCTAAAAACGGCTAAAAATTGTTAAATTTATATGTTTTTAGCGGAATATTGCTCAAATAAAGTTTATTAACTATAAAATAGAACATTAAAATATTTATGTTAAAAATTATGTTGAAAATTTACTTGGAAAAATTCCATTAAAATTTGCTAAAAATTCGATAAAAACTGCAAAAAAGGCAAAAACCCAAACCTTTTTTTGAATAGTAGATTACCTATTATTCTGAATACGTTTTTCCCATAAAATAATTGGTAGTTAACGATTTCCTTGCCTTAAATAGCTCAAATTTCAAAACTATTTAACATTATATAATTAGATAATTGACGAAAATTCGCTCATACGATCATGCTGCATGACTGGAACTATTCTACTGCCTACTGCTTGTTTACAACTGCCACCAACTTCTTGCAGAATAAACTTCGAATTTCCGATGAATTGCTCTCTTGTAAACGAAGCTGACTTTGATGGGTAGGTAAATATTATATTCACACGTAACGTATTGACCATGTTACCAACATTCCGTAAATTAAATTAAATTAGTGCTTATTGCATGCACATGAATTTTCAGCCAAGCCACTAGGTAGATGCGTCACCCAAAGGCAATAAATCATTCTGGGAGGTTTGAGTTTGGATAATGCCTATGGCCTGTTGTTTGGTTCTCTTTGCTCACCAAATAGCTATCATCCCCCTGGCGCAACATGTTGGACTGTGATGGTTGACACAATCTAATTAAAGTGACCACTTCGTTTGTGTCCCGGGAAATTGGTTCCGGCCGCATCACTTGTGCCTCAGCCAGGAGTGATGAATCCGACCAAACGGACCACTTAATAAACATCATTTACTGCAGCTTACTACCTATACGAGTATGTGCTTAGGACGAATTCATCAACGTCTATCGCCCACAAATCTGGACGGTAGTCTCCACATACGACTTTGGACAACATTTGAAATGAATGACGTGTCCCATTGTTCCTACCATACCTATCACAATATTGAAAACATAACATTTGACTGTCACCAGACATAAAGATTCGTGATGAATTTTATTTTTGTATCTACCGATTCTTGCCTTAAATTCAGTGTAAAAGATGACTTATGCTTAACTTTGAATCACGATAGGTTTCAACCATTAGCAGTAAGACGTTTCATTCGTTCGAAATATTTCATAAACGAGGTGTGAATGGTAATCCATCTGCCCTACAGCTTATTACAAACATTTTCACAAAGATCATTATTCCACAGCGTGGAAGGTAGTTGAAACACTCTCAATCATTGCGTATTAGTTTCTGAACACAATAACAAAGATATAAATATGTACATGTAAATCAATTCTTATATTAGATAGGCGTTCTATGCAGATCATTGGTCTACAATTATTAAACCCCGTGTATAGTCAATCAGCAAAACTTGGCGCTTTGCGCCTCCTAAATGGGTTTATTATGCCTTTATAGATCCAGAACCTCATAATTTAAATGTCGAAAAATTAAAAAATAAAAATTTCGAAAAAACGGTTGGTCGAAAACGAAAGTAATTAGCCCCACCCCTCAGCTGATAAGTACACTTCCGTTCCTCGATATTGTTTTCAAAGTGTTCAAAAATCGCTCCCCTGTTCAAAATCAGTCTCAGAGGTTCCACAGCTGATCAAAGCTACTCTATACGTTGTATTCTAAATACCGAGGCCTATTTTAGGTTTCAGCACCATAAGTTTATTAAGAAACAAATGAGGCTCAGAGGTTTCTTAGCTGATCAGTGTGCTTACGTGCCCTTAAATTGTACCTATTTTAGATATTCCCAACGAGCTCCATTTCAAATTCCAGATACTTGATTGATTAACAAAGAAATTAGCATTACGAGCCCCTTAGTGTAACGCACCTTAGTAAACGATTTGCGAAACGTCATTTCGTGGTGATCAAGCTATAGGCTGACTTCGTCATCAAAATTTCTGCGTAGATATAGGAACCCATAGAGGGAACACAAATGGAATTAATTATTACATGTGCACGTCATCAGTCCACCCTGATCTAAAAATAACAACATGCAAGCAGGTACCTACCATCAGAAAATTCACGAGATAAAATAAAAACACTTCGAATTGCTCAAAAGCTTATTATTAATGTATTGGATATTCCTTCTACACAGATCAATGGTCTACCATAATTAAAACCAGCCCATAGTACATTTATATCAACTCGAGGGGTTGCGCCTTGCAAAAAGGGCTCGATACCTCACGGCGCCAGAATGTTCGCCCCTAATGTTACGTTTTTCTGTAAATATTAATAAACAAAACCCTTCATGACAAAGACATATTCCCATCATTCAGGGGGGTTTAATGGACTGTGTATTGAGTTGAAAGTATGTTTGTTTCTTTCAAATAAAATTCTCTATTATAATAAATTAATGTAGTTTAGTAGGTCAATAATTAGAAAATAAATTAACCTCTGAAGACCCTCAGCTGATAAGTGCGAGAACGGGATTTTTATCTCAATCCTAAGGAGAGTTATCTTCTGGAATGGTATATGTAAATATATATATATATATATATATATATATATATGTGAAAAAGCGTTGAACTGTAGGATTCGTTTCAGAATGCCTCAATACGGATTTCAATGGAAAAAGTTTCAAAAATGTTTATTTTAAAATTTTGCAAGCCGTTGCAATAGTTTATTTTCTACGAAAATTCGCTAATTACAATTGATTGGCCATGAAATTAAGGATGTAACAACATTTTTATTACATATGTACCTAATTATCATTCAATTGAGTGACAAGTGATGATTATTGGATCGATTGCAATTTGTCCAATGTTGTTTTGACTCAGTTCATCTTCAATAGATGTTGTACAATAGTACTTGTATGAAATTCCTGAAATCGCTTTGAGGGCTTTTTGAAAACTTTACATCGTTCAATACATCGTACTCATTGCACTATACTCGTATATATAAGTGAAATTTGAGTAAATCAGTTGGGTTCTTACTTAATAGTGTGTAGAAAACAGAGATTTTGTCGGATTTGAAAATCACATCTATAATTTTCCGTGCTTTGGGGTTCCTCGTTTCTTCTTTGTGGAGTAGGAAATTTAATACCAAATGGAAATGTCTGGTAGGGAAAAACCACGGTAAAATGTGGTCGTGTTAGAACATTTATTTCAACTCAAAGCCGGTTTCTTGTGGAAATGGGACAACTAAATGAAAAGGGCGTTTCTTCAACATCTAGTACGAGATGTAGAGAGGGTTGTTCAGACCACCCGCCCACCCCTTATGACTGTTTCTATCCTTTCGCGCTCCTTCATTTCTAACCCCCTTTGCCGAAAGATACAAAAGGGTTCCATGTCCCTTACGCGCCTATAGTCAAAGCTTCTAACACATTTATTACAATATTCACTACAGCACTTGAGAAGAAGTCTCCCTGTACGCGTAACACTATAAATGTTCAGAAATAAGTATAAACTGTATGGACTTTTCAAGATTTTAGTTTATCTTTTGAATTACGTTAATCCGTTCACGATCTTTAAGAAAGGGTCAGCAATATGGGAAGGAGTTGTAACATGAGTGTGAATGAGAACTAATATGGACATCGCCTTATACAGTACGAAGATGAAATCATCTGGAGCTATTTCATTGGAGTTCTTTTTTCAAGGAATCGAGTTTATTATCACCTTTATTATATTTTGACAGACTGATGAAGGTTTGGTAAGTATTTCGTCATATCTAAGGTTTTTTAAGGAGATGGGTGCCTACATCTTTGCCAACATACGTCTTAGATAATGTACCATAGGTATGCTACGTTTAATAATTGTGTGCTAGTAATCTGAGTAAAATTCCTATCTAATAAATGTTGGTAGTTTGGTGCCGTAAGTATTGTGTTATTAGAATTGGTCGCAATGTGGCCCAGGGAAAATAAATGAAATTTGGTATTCATTCATTGTTTTATTATTTGGTGTTTCGTCCCCTAACTGTGGACATCTTCAGAAATGGTGTGTCCAAGAAAATAAACATCCGAATGCAATGGATTTGTCAAATTAATGGTAGATTAAAATAACATTTGTTCACCAAATCAACTTATAGGATTCATGCGAAATATCAAAAAGTGAAATAATTGGTCCTATATATAAGGTGACTTGGTGAACCAATGTGGTTTTAATCTACCATTAATTTGACATTCTAATAATACCTATCTAATAAAGATATAATGAACTTTTGTGTAACCTCCATTAGTGTTTTGCACGAGTACTTCGGAACCAACTTCAATCTTTGGAAGAATACTGAATTCATTCATCTTTGAATTCATTCATTTTACGATCTCTTTATGTATTGATTTGAAAGTAAACCGAAAATCATACGAATAAATATTTACAGGATTTGCACAATATACTTAATTAGCGTTTGATAAGTTTCCATGGCATTCGTAACGAGCCTATTGATGAGATATGCATTTGGACATTATGCAGCATCTTTGCATAACGGTTATTGTTGTCACTGGAACTAAGAGGTTGTTTTCGTCCAGTCGAGCGATTGAATGTCCTGCTCTAGTCTTTCAGATGCAGATATCAAATTTTAATAACCAACTTTGGTAGTATTATGAGTCATTAAAGTTTTTATACAGCTCATCAAACTGCGCATCTCTTTAGGTACGGATGTCAGGCACTGATGATGATGAGGAGATATTGGCACTGCCCCTTACTTTCGTGTGCAGGGTGGATAATTGAGAGGGATGAGCGCTGGTTCCGCTCGGTTAATCTCCCTTTCTCATCTCTAATAATCTTTAAACGTTCCTAGTTATCTTTTCCTAATAGCTAAACAAATCCAAAAACACTTGATCACTCGCTACCAAAAAGCGATGAGAAAATATTATGGGAATACGCTGGTAACAGAATAAAGGATGAACAGTGCTCTCTACAGAGATTACCAACGGTAACCGAAAAGAACTGACCGATGCTCATGTCTTCGCAAACGACAATCTGTCCCTTCACCTAAGTCACTCAGATGGTAGTTGATAATGGTTGAATTAAATGCTGAAATTAACTTTACGGTAACTCATTCCAAATTTGTCACAGTCTCTTCTGGAAAGACCTGATAATATCCCATTATTATATAAATACTTAGAATAGTCATTAATACTGGAAAATGATAAAAGTTTTGAAAATTAATAAATCAGAACAGTGAAATGGTGCTTTCACGACTGACAATAATTATCTTGAAAAGATTGCTGTTGTAAATACGGAAATGACAACTCTAATTAAATAGGATAAAACCCCATTACCATTACAGAGGATTCCTGGCTATACATGAAGAAAATTATAATGGATAGGTATGGCGGTTCTACAATCTTCGAACTAATCACAACACTACATACTTTATTCCACTGCGCCTGAAGCAATGTTCCTATAGAAAAAATGGAAATGGAGAGAGTAGATAGCGGTTTGACAGCCACCATACTAAATCAAATCTCTGGCGCTCGAATTAAGATTAGTGGAGCCACCTTACTTTAGTAGCATCTCGAAACACCAAAACAGTTGCATCATAAGGCCGTGGTATTATGAATCCTTGCTAATTAATCTAGTGCTCGATGTAACTGCTTCCCTTTGGCCAGTCCAGTGAATTAGGACGTTACATACTTATGTTAACGTTGAGTATACTCACGGATAACTCTGGAGTTTACATACGGGTTCCATTTCTTGACATTGGTACAAGAAGAAACACAATACATTCTTACTTGGATATTTAGAAGCTGATGGCACATTTACAAACTTTTGGTTGGATCACAAATGCCTAGCATTTTTTACAGGTACCAGAGCATCTTCAAAGTTAGTAGGAGATCTTCAGGCCAAGTTTGACCAAGTAGGACCGCTACTCTTCCTACCGACAGTCAAATCGCAGTGCAATAGTTCACTCGGTCATCCTTTGAGCTCGTCCAGTAGATCTACCAGTTTTCCATTAGGGTGGGATAACCCTCCAGACATCCCTGGCTATTTTTCCGGGTCCCCTCATCCGCAAAACGTTAAACGAAAGAGTCGGAAAGAGAGAGGAAGGTTTGAGTAAGTTATAGTGACTTTGGGGCAGCGCTATTATTCAAAACCCCTTACCAACATACCTCCACCCCGACCACCACAGGGTCCCTCGCCCTTTAACCTTACTCCCTGCGCCTCACTCGACTAACCCTCCTATCCGTGCCCCCCTTTCACCCTCACTTACGAGGCTCCCAGCCAGTAAATTTCCCCCAGGAAAGCCTGCTCTAAACGGGTGCATGCACTATAAAGCACAAACGACCCATTTCCACGTTACCCCACTACTCCTAAATCCCACCCCACTCTTTACTTCTCTCACTCCCTATAATATTTAATAGTAGTTTATATACCACATAAGTAAGCATGCAGGTAATGCTAGAAACACATTAACACCTTCTTAAAGTAGTTACAGCCAGAGTTTGTGGTTACCATTTATTCAAGATTATAGTGAATACAATTGCTAGGCTGTTTAATTCACAGGTTTCCATGATATATGATTCCTTCAACCTGAACAGCCCGAAAATCTCCAAAGTAATCTCATTACGTGAGGAAATGGAACCAAATTGTATTTCCTGGTTGAGTACAAAGGTTCATTATTGAAAATAATAATCCAAAAAGACAATATGTAATCTGCAGTTTGAAATTGACGAGTTAATAATATTTTCACTTCCAAAAGTTTACAAGGCTTGACCAAACCTTTAAGAACGAAGTGTTAGGTAATACATTTGCTTCATCATTTTTTTAATGAATAAAAAGCCTTTCGCGTTTCAATCTTATTTTCAGAAAATCGCTATTCAATTGAGATGATCAGAATTATTTTAATCGTATTGAAATCAGCTAAAACGCGAATAAATTTAACATGTACCGAT
The DNA here is from genome assembly GCA_030762985.1 of Adelphocoris suturalis. Lineage (NCBI taxonomy): Eukaryota > Metazoa > Arthropoda > Insecta > Hemiptera > Miridae > Adelphocoris > Adelphocoris suturalis. The sequence goes on along the minus strand of CM061042.1, from coordinate 66,865,292 downwards.
TCTGATATTGATTAATCATTAAGTAAGTATCTTGAAAAATTGCACATCGGGCAGGTTAGGATAAAGTAACACATCCTGAAAGGCTGTAAATTGAAAATACTGGGGCATTAATTTTATTCCTCAAACGCCTCTCCATTACGGTACAAATTCGGTTTATACATGCATATAAAGTGCTTTCCAATCAACCCGGAGGCTTTTTAAATTTTTCTCCAAGGTAAAAAAAAAAAAAAAAAAAAAAGCGGAAAGGGTGGAAAATGGCAAAATGGGCGAGAAGGTGAAGGGTGACTTCCATCAAGCCTTGTAATGGGGCAATATCCGTTTACCGTAGTTTGATGAATCGATTCCAATCATGTTAACCTTCGGTGGCACAGGCGAAACCCTCTTTGATCCTGTAACGAACCTGTTCTTTCACGCTCATCCAATTGGATTTCACGAGATCGGAGTCCCAAACCGGTTACAACGAACAATGATCGTTTGGTAAATGAAGTAGTATGAAGTTGGGTAAAGCCTGGGGCAGATCTGCTTTGAAAGTAGACTCCCTGCACCATGCACCGTTTCGGTTAACCACCAGCCTCCGACGCTATTTGTTTGAACAGAACCACCAACGGCGGCAATCCATGGCAATCTCTCAATTCAGCGCCCGAAATAAAAATAAAATCACTGTAGAAAATGGAAGTTATGGAAAGCTTTATGATAAATAGAGAAGTATAATGTTAGATCACTTTCAACTATAGAATTTCCATCGGTAACAAACATTAACTGAACATGCGTCAGAAAGAAACTCAGATTACGGGTGAGAGGAAAGATGAATCTAATTTGTCAGAAAGTGGACAGAATAAGGAATACATTCGAAAAGTGTAGTTAGAAACGGTGCAAATTAGTACACATTGGTTTATTATTTCGTCCTTTTTATTAGATAGCGCATCCACGCAGAAAACTTGTGTATAATTATGAAATGAAGTCAACCGCAAATTATCATTAACTATGATTGTAGAGGCGTAGACGCTTACCGAGGAGAAATTAATTAAATTAAAAACTACACTTCACTAGGCCTTCTGTATTTAGCAAGAGCTGATATCTAAGAGCAATATAAGGTACCTACATCTAAATCGAGATATTATAGTTGACATCGGCGTCGGCACCCTTCAACTGAAAATTAAGATAAAATAAATCATGCACCTACACCTACAACCATCCACCTATCATGCACCTGCTTTGCTAGTCCATCGATAGGTGACAACATTTGTAATGCCTTTGATTTCGAAAAGTGAGAATATTTTTGGAATTATATTCAGCTGGTAGGTACGATCGAATCACTTCATAAGGTGATTATTACTCTGTTTCGCCAGTTCTGATTCACCTCCCAGGTTGATAATCTTCGCTCCTATTCAACCTTTGCCCTTAGGGAAATACCGCGTGACCAAACAGCGATTCGAGTGGTTTCATTCGATTTTTCGGGAAAATATCGATGAATGACTGCCAAAAAAACATTTTTAATATTTTAAAGTTTTCGATATCTCAATTATTAAATATTTCAGCCTTTATGTGATACCATTTAGGATTGTTCGAAACCGATGCCGTCAATTTAGGGCCAAATAGCCCCAAAGGTGATTATTGATCCAAATTTCAAAAACGTTTGTCTGGTTGTTACGGAAAAAATCTCCGGACGACGTGTGGTAGATACGGATGGATTCTGACATGAATATGTCTTAATGCCGGAGGCTATTCTACAAATTCGAAAACTCTTTAAAACGTTACAAGTCTTCCGAAAAAATTCCAGGAAACTGGCGAATCTCAGGAAAACTGCTACATTCAATTTTCTTTTCAACGGTATAGTCAATTTTACATTTAATCTACTGTTTAGGGGAGAAAAGCTTGGAAATGTTAAAATGTGTCGTTTTTTCAATGTAGTCAAGGGTTTTCTTGAAAAATAACCTTCTGTGGACCCACGAGTTTGGGGTCGGTTTCGACGTAGGTTTTTACTCTAAATCTAATAGTAACACTTTCAGATCTCTCCAACTCCGATATAACCGAGTTATACACTTAGAATCACAAATTGTAGTTTGTTAAGCATAATGAAAATCGTATGTGTACTTAGAAACTCGATTATTACGGAGTTGGAGAGATCTACAAGCAATACCATTAGATTCGGCGTGAAAAAATACGATGAAACCGACTCCAAGCTCATGGGCTAACAGAGTCTCGAGGAAACCCTCGGTTTCACTGAAAAAACCTCATTATTTGACATTTAAACATTTCTCCCCTAAACAGCAATGTAAATGTAAAATTTACTATACCATTGGAAAGAGAATTAAATGAAGCAGTTTTAATGAGATTTGTCAGTTTTCGAAAATAGTTTTGGTTAACGTTTTAAAGATTTTCAGAAATTTTATTTTTTCAAATTCTTCTATGTTTGAGCTGCTGTTTGATATGGAAAAATTCCTGAATTAAAGTAAACCGTGCTTATAGAAAATTTAAGCTGATTCCTAAAACGTAGCCAAAAATTGAAATCAATTGAAATAACGTGGAGAAATTCAAGTTTATGAAACTCGAGAACGGATTTAGATAAATATTTGCGGTTGGCTGCATTTTACTCCATTTTTTATGTACATAGTTCAAGGCAAAAAATTGTTTGCATCTACGAGCAGTTCACCCTGTATGTATAAATTGTTTTAGCAGATTTGTCTTGAAATTCGACGTTGTGCGCTTTGTAAAGTGCTGTTCCGCACCTCCCGGTTTTCCTTTACTTGGAGCCTGTCAACTGAAATGGATATCCTGACTAACAAGCTTCTCCGCTTGAAACGCTATCGAATTTTACTTCGATCGCAAACCCAAACCCCAAAAAATACCAAGCCACTAATTTTCAGTACATTCTCTTGTTATCTATTTGATGTAAAATTTTTATACAAGTGCATTTTCATACAAGCCCTCGCATTTAGGTTGGCAAATTATTATTCGCATTCCTGTCACAAATCTGCAAGTATATTGGCTACAAAAACTATTCTTTCGTGCCTGCAGTTCAATGTCTGTCTGAAGTATATCTGGATAAGCAATGAATGTCATAACATGAAAATCCAGAACAGAGCTAAGTTAGGAATGCTTCTACCTTTCCAAAATTCGATTAGGTACCTATTTCCTGTGGAGTTCCGCATTTCCTTTCCTCAATTCATCTTTCAGTTGCATAGCTTTCATTTTATATAATTCATCAATATAATAGCAGTAAAAGAGATATGTACAGAAGGTCAAAAGTACCGTTGAGGGAGTATCAATGTAACCATGAATGTAGTGTCACTAAGTACCTTCGTGTTTGATGAAGGGAATCGTGAGTATGGCATTTCATTTATAATATCATGAGAGTAACTCATGTGAATTTTTGTACGGAGTGTGATAATGTAGTGTAATGGCATATTTTTTATGAATAATACCTGTCGTCGCTGTTTCGTTTTTCATGTAGGCGTATTGAATACATAGTAAAACTTCTTTATTTATATAATTGTAAATCTAGTAACTTATCGTTAAGTGTTCATCAGTTAGATAGATCAAACAGTCAGTTAAAGTGAACGTTCGTAATTGAGAATGCAGAGGTCAACGAAATCGATCGATCAGCCTGAATTAAAAAGAAAAACCTTTCCCTTAGTTTCCGACCCTTCGTTCCCGTGGGTGCAGATATATTCCTCCCACCTGTTAGTACTGAACCAATAACCTATAACGGGGTGATGTAAGTGTAGGTAAGGTATAATACCTATGTAGAAATATATAGATACTTTTTTTAAATAGCTTTTCTCTTTTCCTTGTTGATTGGTTTTCAAATGGGAACGCCCGAGAAAGGAAAAAGTTATTATTAACAAGGCCACATATAGAGGAATTAAAAATGCTGCTGAAAATAGCCCACAACTTTTTTCTTTGCGGTTGTTGAAAAAAAAAAAAAAAAAAAGGATTTCGAAAAATTGGTAGGTATTCATGAATAGCAATTGGAACGTAGTACCTATGCGTTGAACTGAACATATTGGTGCGTAATGCATGCATTACTAAGAGTCCCTATGTGTGGCTTTTATATGATTTATGAGTGATTTTATGAGCGATTCGCGAGTAGATCTTGATTTTAACTGATGTACCCCCTTCACTATAACCTAAGATGAATATGCTACAAGTAATTTCTCTCCGCCATCTCTCGGATACCATAATCGAGTATGAACTGCTTTTACAATGTGAAATCGAACACAGGAAGATTCATGGAAACAGCAGGTTGAAAATATCAATATATCGGCATTGCCTCGTACGTGGTGTTCCGAGATTACTTTGGTATACAGAAAAGGTTCCGGCCATCACTATACTTGTGTTGATGGTTTGCTACCCAATAGTGACCTGCATGATGATAATGATGATTTCGTACCTACATCGAAAGGGCTCGCCTCCGGTAATCAACATGGAAGTGACGACAGACTCATGCGAAAGTTGTGTAAAGGATAATTTTGTTCCTACAACTATCTGAAATAACTCTGGCTATAGTAAAGATTGATGGCGTGGAATGCTAAAGACTGGGCTCAAAAGCAGGGTGCAAAAGCAAAACCCTTAGTTCCATGATTTCATAACGGAATCCTGAATTTCAGAAGCTAAAGTTCCAGGTTTTAATCCCTACACTATAACATCATATTTATGGAGGAATTTTCATGGTTTTCATTTTAAAAAACATTAGTCATCTATGCAAGTTGAATGCATGCTCTATGAAACGATCGATTACTTTACCATGATTCTGACAACCTTCCATGCTCAAGAAGGTTATTGTTGAATTATGGATTCTTTATACATTCATATTGATTGTGGGTATATTATAATAGCTACCCACTACAACGTGCCTATTACTTTCCTTAATTCATACTTGAATCAATCAATCAGTGGTTTTTATTTGCCTTCACATGAAATCCATAGAAATTGTCGAGAATAATAAATACTTAAAATACAAGAAAATACTCTGATGCAAAGGAGGTTCAGTTTATATATTGAAAGAGTTTGCTGCCTGTAGAAACTCGTCAAATAAATAAGGAACTAAAGTTACAAGTGACGAATGTATATATATATATATATATATATATATATATATATATAATATATATATATATATATATATATATATATATATATATATATATATATATATATATATATATATATATATATATATATATATATATGGGTCATTTCACGCGAACGGCCAAACTTTTTTTTTCGATATTTTTTAAAAGTCCTGATTTTTTAGTATGCTGTACCCATTGGTAATACAAGCTAGGAGCCAAATTTTCAGACCCCTTCTTCGCACTAACACTAACTTTTGTTTTAATTGCACAACCGTTATTGTGCCCAAAAAAATAAGTAAGGTGGCCAATTCTTATGGTAAATCGTCTGTTCTTTCTAGTAGTCATGTCTAAATTTACAAAAAACTTGAGCTTCCTCATGAAAACTCAAAATAAAAACTTCTTTTTCACATTTCATCAATTTTGCATTTTTTGAAGAAAAAAATTTTGGATCTTAAATTATACCTACCTACTAGTATGTAGAATACGAGGTTAAGAGGACGTAATGGGCTGACAAACGGTTTGTCGCCAGTGGTACTTAATGTACCTCCTGAACTCCCATAAAACTTTAGCTTCCCCATGAAAACTCCACATTTCATCAATTTCGCATTTTTTGAAGAAAAAAATTTTTGATCTTAAATTATACCTACTAGTATGTAGAATACGAGGTTAAGAGGACGTAATGGGCTGACAAACGGTTTGTCGCCAGTGGTACTTAATGTACGGCCTGTACTCCCAAAAAACGTAAGCTTCCCCATGAAAACTCAAAATAAAACTTCTTTTGCACATTTCATCAATTTCGCATTTTTTGGATAAAATTTTTTTGATCTTAAATCATACCTATCAGTATGTAGAATACGAGGTTAAGAGGACGTAATGGACCGACAAACGGTTTGACGCCTGCGGTACTTAATTACGGCCTGTACTACCAAAATAAAAGAAAAATTGAATTTTCATGATAAAATTTGCACCTATCTGATGTGCCGTCAAATGTGAAGTTAGTTCTAAGCAAATTTGATAAAATGGGGACTTTATAATGAAAACTCAATTTTTATTTTATTTAGGCAGTACAGGCCGTACATTAAGAACCACTGGCGTCAAACGGTTTGTCGGCCCATAACGTCCTCTTAACCTCGTATTCTACATACTGATAGGTATCATTTAAGATCAAAATATTTTTTTTTTTTTCAAAAAATGCGAAATTGATGAATGTGAAAAAGAAGTTTTTATTCTGAGTTTTCGTGAGGAAGCTTACGTTTTTTGGCAGTACAGGCCGTACATTGAGTACCGCTGGCGTCAAACCGTTTGTCGGCCCATTACGTCCTCTTAACCTCGTATTCTACATACTAGTATGTATGATTTAAGATCAAAAAAATGTTATTCAAAAAATGCGAAATTGATGAAATGTGGAGTTTTCATGGGGAAGCTTACGTTTTTTTGGGAGTTCAGGACGTACATTAAGTACCACTGGCGACAAACCGTTTGTCGGCCCATTACATCCTCTTAACCTCGTATTTTACATGCTGGTAGGTATGATTTAAGATCAAAAAATTTTTTTCTCAAAAAATGCGAAATTGATGAAATGTGAAAACGAAGTTTTCATTTTGAGTTTTCATGAGGAAGCTCAAGTTTTTTGTAAATTTAGACATGTCTACCAGAAAGAACAGACGATTTACCATAGGAATTGGCCACCTTACTTATTTTTTTGGGCACATTAACGGTTGTGCAATTAAAACAAAAGTTAGTGTTTGGCGCACACCCCTAAACTTCGGACAGTTGTAGAGAAAAGGCTGGGCGAAGAAGGGGTCTGAAAATTTGGCTCCTAGCTTGTATTACCAATGGGTACAGCATACTAGAAAATCAGGAATTTTAAAAAATATCGAAAAAATAAGTTTGGCCGTTCGCGTGAAATGACCCATATATGTCTTTGAAGCAATTTTGTTATTAAAAGTCGTACTGGCGCTGGTAAAAAATAAAGAAATCTAATACACCACCAGTTTTTACTATTCCTTACGGTATTTAAGCGTCAAAAGGGAAGAGACAGAGCCGAGGTGCTTCTTGTGTTGTAAAATCGTTTGTCTGCCACAAAATTATCCATGTAATCGACAACGTAGAAGAAGCATTTACAAATGTAATCGCTGTAATAGTCAATATTCTAAGACCTGCAAAAGCTTTTTTACTATCGGCTCTGTATGGAAGTTCCAAAATCGTCCTTATGGCTCGCCGTTATACTCTGAAAACTAAAGAAGATGATGGCGAGTGCCCCAACACAAAATGGAATAACACGCCTTACTATGGAAAACAGCGTGATATGATGCTACGACTTCTGCTTTTGGCAACTTAACCGACACACTTCTTAAAAGAAAAACAGTATTGTCCAGTGACTTGACCAAATTCTCAAAATACGCTTTCCAGTTCAATTTTGGGCCCAAAAGAACACCCATTAATTCAACTTGCTCGGTTCACAAATCAAATCAATGTTGATGAATCTCTCTAGATTGGGTTTAATACATTATTATTATAAATTATTGTTAATATTTTCGATTTATATATTATTTATGTACTAACTTCCTGTGAAATTCTATGTTAAAGAAGTTGGGAAAATGGCGTACAAATCAAGCTTGAGACGTCAGAGAAAACCGGATGTGACTCATGGGTATTCAATCATCGCTGTGTACATTTTCTTATCTCGTGTTTCTGGTTCCGTGAGCCCGGCTGGAAGACCTGGAACGCCTTTTTTCCCAGCCGACGAGAGTTGGTCTCCCATGGGTACGTTTTCACCCGTATGAGCTTACTGAAATACCCGTCAGTATTTGGCGAGACGCGACCTCGGTTATACAATACGAGAATATTACGTTTAAGAATTGTCAACAGAACCACATACCTTCGCGTGACAAAACTGTAACCGTTTCGACTCGTACAATAAAATATTTCAATCCTAGCACTAGTGGTACTTTTAATTGTGGTATAAGAACTTATTATTGCTGTAGAATTTGCCCATTGACTTCAACAATTACTACATTGAATACGACTTGTGTTTCTTTCAATACAATGTGAAAGAAGATATTCAATTCAACTTTGATTTAAAAAGTGAATTGAGAAGAAAATTAAGATTATAAATACTTATATACTACGAGTTAGTATAACTATGATTATAACTATAATATTAACAACTATATATTATAAATATACAGGGTGGAATAGGGCAAGTGTGGAACACATTTTCAGATAAACTAAATCAAAAATGTAGAGAAGCACTGCAAGAAAAATGCCCTATCTCAGTTCAAAAAGTAATGATTTGTTTCGTATTCTACGATGAATCCCAATTCCGTCGGATTTTCTTTCGCCCCTTTGTTGGGCACTGTTGACTGAAAGAGATCCTACAATGCTTTTACCATTGCCAAAGGATAATGCTACTCCTAAAAAGTGACAGAAGATATATAGATGGGTTTAAGTTTTGAACAAACGTGTACTTTTTATTTTGAAACGCAGGTAGGTATATCAGTATGTCGTGGATTGAACCTAAGGGGCTCAGTTAATTTCGAGTTCACTCATAAGACGCATGAACTTTGTACTTTTTTCAATTCCCAATCAGTATGACCCTAATCCGAACGTAGGAGGACAGACAAGGTTAAATGTATGCTGAGTGTGAGGGGATGAGGTCTGTGAAATGATCAGTTAGACGTCTGCGCTATGGGAGTCGTGAAGTTAAGAGCTAGGGTTGCCAGGTGTCCGGTTTTGGCCCGGACAGTCCGGTTTTTTTACAAGCTGTCCTGGCGAAAATCACTCTGAAAACCGAATGTCCGGTTTCCTAGGAAGAGCGGCACATTTTCAGTTGTGGATCCTATCCTAGGTTGCTATTGTACCAACTGAGCCGTGTACTTCAAACTTCCAACCTCCTTGTTTCAAGTTATCTTTTAGAAATTGACCATACGTCCATTATCATGAACGCTTGCACTCTTGGCACATTATTTCATACGAAGGAACTCTCGATCTCTTCCGTAAACCATTACTTGTGCATCCTCTCTTTCAGTTTTAGACGGAGGTGACATAGTCAGCCAGGTATCCAGGGGGTTTCCGAGTTCGGGTACTTCTTCGGATCGGAGCATCGTCTGGTGTGCCTGGTTCTGCATTGTCTGGATTAGGTTCTGGGTGGGTGGGTGTGGGTGAGGTAAGGGGTTGAAGGGGTGTTGGTGTTGATGGAGTCGGTATTGTACTTGTGGAATTTCCATTTAAAATGTTGGCGTCTCCTTCTTCGGTGTAAGGGCTGCTATCCTCGATGGCAGGATCTCCAGTCGTACTTCCCACGTCTCCAAGAGGCGCGAGATGTCTGGTCGAAACAGTAGTCTCTCTACCACTTGGGTACCGAATTCGAGCATAGTCGTGACCTCCATCTAGAAGTGTGACCTCTTCAACAAGTGGGTCGAATTTTGAACGGCGGTCGAACTTCCTTAGTAGGACCTGACCAGAAGTCATAAGCCATGTAGGTGTGGAGCTACCATTCCGAGAGCGTCGAGGGTAATTGAACATCCGTTCGTGAGGAGTGCAGTTGGTGGTAGTACAGAGCATGGATCGAATGGCATGTAACGCGTCCTGAAGGACAATTTCCCACTGATGAATGGGTAAGTCATTCTCCCTGGTGGCAAGTTCGATCGTTTTCCATAGTGTACCGTTCAGCCTTTCGATCTGACCATTGCCCTGGGGGTTATATGGAGTAGTTCGACTGGTGGCAGTTCCATATTCTGCCAAGAATGTCTTTAAATCTTGCGACATGAAAGATGAGCCGCGGTCAGTGTGGACGTATGCCGGTGCCCCAAATATAGAGAAGAGTTGTTGTAGGCACTTCTTAACAGTTTCGGAACTAACATCACGGCAAGCAAATGCGAATGGAAATCTTGAATACTCGTCGATGATTGTTAGGAGGAAGCGATTTCCAGATCTTGAGGGTAGAGGTCCTTTAAAGTCCATATTGAGCCTTTCAAATGGTGCAGTTGCTTTTATGAGCGTCCCTTTATGCTTAAAAAATTGGGGTTTCGCTTCAGAGCAAATTCTACAAGATGAGGTGATACTGCGAATGTCTTCCAAAGAATATGGCAAGTTCTTGCTTCGAACCCAATGGTTCATACGAGTAACTCCTGGATGGCTGAGTGAACGATGGAGAGTGGAAAGATGAGAGAGATCATGTGAAATGTGGCATACTGTTGAGAGGGCGTCAGCTGCATGGTTCTGAGCTCCAGGTCGGTATATTATATCATATGAGTAACATGATAGTTCCATACGCCACCTTACGATCTTCTCGTTCTTGATTTTTCCCGAATGTTTCAAGTCGAACATGAACGATACTGAACGCTGGTCAGTAAGAAGAGTAAAATGTCGCCCCAATAAAAAGTGTCTCCAGTAACGAATGGCCTCGACGATGGCATAAGCTTCTTTCTCAATTGATGAGTGGCGTCTTTCAGAGTGAGATAGAGTCCTTGAGAAGAAAGCAACTGGCCTTTCGGATTGTGTGAGCGTGGCTGCGATCGTAGTATCAGAGGCGTCAGTTTCGACCCGAAATGGAACATCATTCTCAATGTCAATGTGAGTAAGAGAAGAGTTCGCCACAGCCTTCTTGAGATCTGCGAAAGCCTTTAACCCATCATCCGAGAGTGGGAATGAGCTGCTGACAAGAGGCCTAATTTGCTCAGAAAATTTTGGGATGAATTTAGAATAGTGGGAAAACATTCCCAGGGCTCTCTTCAGAGATGCTTGGTCTTTTGGTGGAGGGTAGTCGAGAAAAGGTTTGAGTCGATTTGGATCAGGACGGATTGTGTGGTTACAGATAGCATGCCCGAGAATGTTTATGGCACGAATGGAGAAAGAACTTTTCTTGTTATTTATGGTGAGATTATACTTCGAAGCTGCTTCCATGAATCGTTTCAGGTTAAAATCGTGTTCTTTCTGATTCCTCCCACAGATGGTCAGGTCATCTAGGTACGCGAATGTATCCTTCAAATTCTCTCCTTTTATAATTCCATCAATGACTCTTTGGAATCCCGCCACACCATTTGTAACTCCAAAAGGTATGCGAGTGAATTGGAAAAGTTTCCCACAAGCTTCAAAAGCTGTATATGGCCGATCCTGCTCAGGGATGGGTACTTGGTGGTAAGCACTTCGAAGGTCAATAGCACTGAATACGGTATAGCCGGCTATCTTGTTGACTATATCACTAATTTTTGGAAGTGGGTAGGCGTCGAGTTGCGTAAAACGGTTGATTGTGCGTGAATAGTCTATACACATCCTTCGCTTATGGTTCCCACCCCCAGCTACCAAAACTTGGGCTCGCCAAGGAGATATGCTATTTTCAATAATTCCATCTTCGATTAATTTCTGAATTTCGACCTCAATGAATCTAGCATCCTCTTTTGAATGGAACCGAGACTTGACTGCAATAGGTCGGCAATCACTTGTGAGATTCGAGAAAAGCTGAGCTGGTGCTACCTCAGCAACTGCTACGCAGACCTGCAGTGGTTCCTTTGGGCCACCAAAGTTAAACAGGACTGTAGAATGCTGTTGCAGTAAATTCCGGCCAACGATCAGTTGAAAGCAGAGGTCAGGCATAACGGAAAGCTCGACTTGTGGATAGTGATATCAGCCCTACAAGTCCCTAGAATGTCTGCATGGTGGTTTTTAGACGCCAATCCTACCTTGTCAAAAGTTGGATGAATTTTCAAGTTCAAGTTTTTGGCTATTTCCTCGTTTATGATGCTGATATCGCTCCCTGAATCGATCATGCCACTGATCTTGTGACCATCAATTAGCACATCTGTTTTGACTTTAGAAACTCCCGATGAACAGATTGGGAGTGTGACTGTAGCTGTTGTTGTAGGGGTCTTACTACTTCCTAGTGATTTTGAGGTGTGCTGTGAGCGACAGACGCTCATCCAGTGGCCTACTTTGTCGCAGTTATGGCATTTGTCTTTTAAAGCAGGACATGATGAGCGAGGGTGTCTCGATTTACCACAGAAATAGCATAATGCTTTAGCCTTAACTGCATTCACATGAGACATTTCATCAATAGCTGTGGCCTTAGAAGCAGAGACATCAACAGCTTGAGTTGGAGTCGAGATAGCGTTCACTTTTGGGAAGGGCTCATTGTATTGCAGAGAATGGATACCCGCTAGTTCCAGGGAACGTGCTTGCGAGTGTGCCTCCTCTAGCGTTAATGTTCTGTTCTCTAGCAATCTTTGGCGGATGGTTTGATTGAGTAATCCACGAATGAATGAATCGCGAACGCACTCATCTCTGTATATTTCGGCCGTCACCGCTCTGAATTGACAATCCCTACTCATTAGTTTGAGGGAATCCATGTATCGATCAATAGACTCATTTGGTTGTTGACCTCGAATCGAAAGTAAATGTCTAGCAATTATCTCATTTGGTGGTTTTTCGAATGTATTTTTGAGAATTTGAATTGCATCATTGTATGTTTGCGACTGACTTACGTACTCGAATATTTCTGTAGAGACGAAGTTTATAAGAATGCGTAGGTTCTCTTCGGAGGTGAATAATCTTGAATTTAGACCTAAGTAATATCGTGATTTTTGTAGCTAACATTTCAAGTTATCGGCTATTTATTGATTCGAATGTTTTCTGGCTTTCTAGGAGGTTTGTAACCTACATAAATATGATTTCATAAAAGTTCTTGAATACCATAACTAATTAGTATTGTTTACTTTACTTTATTTATCGCAGTACTTACTCTCACTCCATTCTTCCTGACTTTGAGTCTCAATGAATCAATAAAATCAAAGATTAATTATTTCCAGCTGTTTATAACTTAATTAGGTACAAACTCAGAAACGAGCATAAATGTCAACCTCTGTATGTTCTTCTAACATATAATTTGGCTATAATGTTGAAATCGTAAAATTTTTAACCCTTTAGCGGTTTCCAACCAAATGGGTGGATAGTACCTACCTAATTATTATGTTGTCGGTTATTCTTCAGTCTTCTTAACGTGTGTAATACGTGTACTTGCATTATCATAATAGGGATGAATAAAGGTGCATCTTCTTACGGTTGTAATTATCGTTACACAAAAATGTATTTAAAACATCACATTGAACAAAAATGCATATGCATATGCATATCAATTATTGTGCTGCATACATCGAGCTTATAACTATATATTTTTTAAACCGTTTTTTGAATCTGCTTTTTCGACTTACAGCGTCCGGTTTTTCGTCTCATACCACCTGGCAACCTTGTTTAGAGCCCGATTTAGGTCCGCCATTTAAAAAGCCCTGGAGAGCTGTACGGTCTGACTACCTTGTGGTAGTAAGAGATGCCGTTCACGCTCGCTTCTGTCTATCTCCAGGCCCGTCTGTGGGTAAATCGAGGTCAAAAACGTGTTTACTGTTGAATCTGATATGATATTTACAAATCGCTGGGTGACAAAACTGGTTACAAAGATTCATCATTCAGTATTAAAACCGAAATACGATGAATTGATAATGTTTTGTTTCCTTCCTTGAACCTTGATCTTGAATAAATGAATGGAAGTAAGGTGTATTTCAAAAGACCTTAATTTGCGGGAAACCTCTATAAAAGAAAGCGGTCACGCCAAGGGACCTCACTCTGAAGTGCTCATCATAAAATTCTTATTCCGTCAAAAGCTTCTTCTTCTCGACTTTTGCATTATTTTCTATAATGTGTCTCATCCCAGCAAAAGCTCTACTACATGGTCGATCCTCTTCATCCCCTTTTTCTCAAACTTGAACAAAGTTGAAGCGCTTTCATTATTTATTCAAAAACTTTTTCGTCACTCGCAAGTTCTTGAATCCGGAATGGTGTTTTACTGAATTTTAATGGCTCTGCTCTTGAAAAGAAAGGTTTTTAATGCTCCACCAAACCGTTGAACGATGACTTGTTTTCTGTGGTGTGGCTTTTAAAGAAAACATGTATACATACAGAAGGATCCTTTTACATTTACCGGCTACATAGTTTTCATAACATGATGGATTTAAAAATTGATGTATTTTTTATTTTTCCCTTGTCAATCATTTTGGCTCTGGCACATCCGGCTCGTGTTTTTAAAGTTACGAACGTTTCGTTAGCCTGAGATTCAGTCGAGGGTAATCGATTTATATAAAACTATTCTGTAACTTCATTCAATGAGGATAAATCAACCCACTCTCCAGACTAAGTTTCTCACCCCTTCCATAGGTGGCCATAAGATTAACAATATGAGGTTAGGTTTGGTCAGGGCTTAGTATTGTTCTTCATTCTGGGAATTTTATTGAACTTACAATTTTTTTTCGCGTACGTACCTTTTTAAGGTAGCATATTGTTATGTTATCTTTGAAAAATAAATTTTCGTAATTTCCCATTACAGCGGATATTATTGGGATATCCTTGAGCGAATTTTCGAAGAAAAAATGAGCTATTAATGGATTAAAAATTCTTAAAGTTTGGGGGGGGGGGGGGGGGGGGGTGGCTACAAATCGTTTCATGCATCAAAGAACTCAATCCTAGATTCTAACGGTCATATATATATATATATATATATATATATATATATATATAGAGAGAGAGAGAGAGAGAGAGAGAGAGAGAGAGTGAGAGAGAGTTGGGGAACCTCGGCATTAAATTTTAATGATGAGTTGTCTATTGACTTTCGTAATATACCTATATATAGAGTATAACGGCGAGCCATAAGGACAATTTTGGAACTTCCATACAGAGCCGATTGCCGGCCTTAGAGTATTGACTATTCCAGCGATTATATTTTTAAATGCGTATTCTACGTTGTCGATCACAAGGATAAGTTGACGAAGGATTTATAACACAAGTAGCACCTCGGTTCGGCCTCTTCCCTTTTGACGCTTAAATACCGTAAGGAATAGTAAGAACTGGTGGTGTATTAGATTTTTTAATTTTTTACCAGCCCCAGTACGACTTTTTTTTAAACAAAATTGTTTAAAAGACATATATATATATATATATATATATATAGGTCAACGGCCCCAAGGCTCGTTAGATTAATGATGATGAAATAAGGTTTCTCCGCAATTGTTTATAGAAGGAGTAATTTGTAGATGACAGTCCTCAAAATATATTAAGGAAGCTTTTATGAAGCTGAGGTTTGATACGTCTGGAAAACATTTCTTCTGAAGAAATGAGGACCATGTCATCTGACGCAGAGCTATTAGACGATCGTCCATCACGGCCGGAGCTTATGGAAGGAAATCCGCAAGGGCCAAGGTGGAAACGAAGACAATACGCTTCATCTGATGCGGGGTAGCAGTAGCCTCAGTCACCTCCCTTCCCGACCACATAAATCTCTTCCGCAGTTACCCCGTCCCATTGTACCCCCTCACCCTATGAAATGGCCTTCTAACAGAAACAAACCACCTCCATCCCCTTGGACCATTAGTCAATATTATCAGGTCACTCCTATATTATGTTCCCGCCTTAACACAAGATAATGTCTGCATACTGTTTCAACCTAATATGCCCTCTTCACCCCTACGCCGGATCTATGGGCTGAGATAGGTACAATGGATTTATATACAAGAGAAAAGGGCTGGGTTTCTCCTTTTTATTGCCGTGATAACGACGGTATTATCGGAGGCCTTTTCGGTTTTCTCTGTTTGGCCTTTCACCATAACACACACGCTGTCGCTATATCATTGGGCCCAAATTTTTTTTCTTCATCCCTTCGCCACTTTTCTTTTACTGAGCCTGAACCTCAATATGTCTATTAACGATGTAATTGGACATCAATAGAAAGAAATGTTCCTTATATGGACTTCGAATAAATGGGAGAATGTATTGTCCCTTCCCTATAGGATCTTCCCATGGAATGCTCCAAAGAAACGCTTCTGATTCGTAGATTAAATCAAAGACGTACTTTGCAGTTATATATACGTTTACAAAACTTTACAAAGAAGGCTATCATGTCCTTCCATTTTTGTTTTTGTTTTAAATAATTGTTTTCCAAACTTTTTTTTTCTTCTTCTTTTTTTATTGATTCTGAAACGCATCGGTTACCCATTGCCGATCTTTAGGTCATACTACGGACTTCGTCGTTTTCATAATTTTAGAAAGAAAATCTAATTGACAAAAAGAACATTTCTAAAAAAGGTAAAAATAGTAAATTCAGAGTTCAATAAAAAAATAAATAAAAATAAGGGCAAAACGGTCTTTTTTGCAAAGTTATGTGATACTTTGTTCTATCCAAATAAATTTTTTTTTATTGATTCTGAAACGCATCGGTTACCCATTGCCGATCTTTAGTTCATACTATGGACTTCGTCGTTTTCATAATTTTAGAAAGAAAATCTAATTGACAAAAAGAACATTTTTAGAAAAGGTAAAAATAGTTAATTCAGAGTTCAATAAAAAAATAAATAAAAAATAAGGGCAAAACGGTCTTTTTTGTAAAGTTATGTAATACTTTGATCTATCCAAATAAATAAACGTTGCACCGCTACGATTACTTCTACAGGGACAATTTTTAGCCTCTAGTAAGCTAATTTTTGAAGTTTTATTGTTATATTGGAGGTGAAAAATATGTTAGAATATATTCTATTAATGGCAAAATCGTTATTTTCCCAAAAAATCTTTAAGCTGCGACATTTTACACCAAAAAACCGTTAAAACTGCAGAATTCGGTCCTCACAATGGATAGTTTTTTTTGCATCTCCACGCCGAAAAAGGCTTTCAATAAAAACTACACCATTATGTAAAAACTACGCCAAAGTTCTCATAGTTAATGGTTTGCCATGCTTCCATGCGATTGGTGATATGTTATAATAAGTAACATTAATATTGATTTCTGGCTGTCTCAATGTCTCTTTGATGTCACCATAATATTAGTCAATTTGAAGTTATTAACTCTGCAATGTGAAGTCTCGCATTATCCATAACATATAAATGATTCATATGATAAACACACCGAGTTTACAGTGGTGGCTTGTTTTATAAACAGCCTTGTTTGATGTCGCTAGATTCATTTTCATTGCAACTGTTGATGTTCACAACCATGCCGACTAAAAATACAGCCACGAGAGAATACAATAACGTATGGTAGACTTATTTCTAATCTTCTGTTAATCAGTAAACTAATAAATATTAAATACCTGTGGTAATTTAATGATATAACACAACAGAATATATCTATCACAATATTTAAAAATCAGGGAATTCTCACAAACACATTTTTCCACGTAAACCTTCAATGGGTATGCATCGAACAACACGCATTCAAATGTGACATGCATCTGGAACCGCTCTCCTGTTTTTCCCGTTTTTTTTCCCCCCAAAAGGAGAGAAAATCTCTCTATCTCTGAGTTTGGATAATGTGCCAGCGATAAATCAAAGAAATATTATTCGATTCACAGAAATGAGAAAATATGTCTGTTCTCTACGAAGAAAACTACTTTTAAGAAGTAGGGGACTAAAAAACTAAAATTCCAATAGCTCAATTTATTGTATCTACTTGTGTTTATTTCAAGCAATCAAACTAGAAGCACTTTTTTTCTTTTTTTTTTTACTTAAAAAAAATAATAGTTTGTTTGCCTTTAATTCCCGAGCCACGACGAACGCTAGCGAGAAGAAAAGCACTCGCATCACCTTCTTCTCAAACCGGAGAAACAAGCGTATGGGCCGCTCGACGTGCACAAGTTAATGTACGGAGTCCGAGAGGGGACAAGGGGTGGGGCCGGCTTCAAAAAACTCCATAATCATTGAAGATTACCTCAAAAAACCAGGTGTAAGTTATAATATTGTCGTCTTCAACGTATTCAATATTTGTTATCTGTAACAGCGTTTATCGCGAAGGAAGATATTTTGGGATTCATGATGAATGACAAACCCAAAAAATTCTCTCAATATCAATACTAAATTCCGCAGCTTGTTGTTTTACGTGAGATAAAAATTAGGCACCCTGACACAGAATTCCTAGCCAATCAGTAATATAATAGCACATATATAAGCTGCATAACATTTAAACGCAAAAACGTAAAAACTATATATACGAGTATTTTATAGCCGTTAGTACAGATTGCGAAAATATAACTATGATATCATTATGCATTACATTGATACCTAATAGATCTGACTTCTCAAAAAGTCTTCAAGAATACGGAAACCACTTTAAAGGTCTGCAGATCAAGGTATGTAGTGTGGACTAAGGGATCCTGCATGGTCAAGACTCGAGCTCT
The DNA here is from genome assembly GCA_030762985.1 of Adelphocoris suturalis. NCBI lineage: Eukaryota > Metazoa > Arthropoda > Insecta > Hemiptera > Miridae > Adelphocoris > Adelphocoris suturalis. The sequence goes on along the minus strand of CM061042.1, from coordinate 66,847,012 downwards.
GTTATTGAAGTACTCAAAAACTGCTTATTGCTTTCATACATATTTTCTTTAACAAAATTGCTTTCGGTTTTTACGGGGGTAGCGAATCGGAAGGCTACGTCCCAAAGCAAAAAAAAAGTTGAATTGTTCTCGTACCTATTTACAGCGCGACTTTTTGCAACCCAAGGGGACACCGGTGAGAAATTAATTGAAAACCTTGCCACAGAGCGGAGAAATCTCTTTAGGGACCTACAGGGCAATTAGTTCTGCAGTTTTCCAAGCCCCCCCCCCCCACCCCTCCTCAGCCTTTCCATATCCACCGTTCATCTACCCACCCGCCTCTCTCGGCTGTAATATCCGGGACGTCAGGGGATGATGAGGTATAGGCGTTCGCCACTCAGGAGGGAGGCATCTATCATCCTAGATTAATTGTTCGTATCTCCCCGACCTCTTCCTATCTAAGCTCCTATCTGCTGTTTCCTCCAGAGCAACAACCTTTGCTCAGCGGTATTGCAATTACACTTAGAGTAGAAATGTTATTAGAAACACGATGATCCAAGTACTTGATGGATTAAGACAGCAAAGATAAAGTTCCAGTTATGCAGCTTGACAATATAAATAAGGAAAATTTAGCAATTTTTAGGACGAGCCTTTGAAGCTATGTCTTATAGGCAAGACTCCGTAAACAAGAGGAACGTTTATTGGACTTAATCCAGGGGGATGAGGGACAACCCAAGCATGAGAAGCATAATCTCGTAAGTCCTGGAGTCAGGCCCGAAAATAGGTAGTACTGTGCGGAGATGGTTGAGATTAAATTTTGAAAATTTAAGTTCGTTCTGAGTGAGAAAATCTTGGTCTGCCATCTCAAAATTGGCGGAATACGAAATGGCGGCCTCATAAAAATGGTTTAACTTGCCCATATTAAAGTTTTTTTCCAATAATTCCTAAACCGTACATCCTACAGAAATTTTTATACGTAATATGTTGTAGACCATAAAAAAAAACAATACTATTTGATCCCAAAACTCTGAATCAGCTCACAAAATAAACGAGTTACATGCAATTGAAAATCGAGCTGATTTTGGGCAAGGCCTCTCCTCCCCCCTTCTAGACTTTTGCCCTTCATTCTACTATAAATTAAATATTCTCTAAAGTTTTTTTCAAGCGTATTTTAGCTGAGACATTTCCCCATTTACTTACGCCGAACTTTTGAATTTTATGTCATTTTACACATAAAGTGCGCAAAAACGGCCTTTTACTTTGCACTTAAATAGGAAACGGTCTGGACAAAACTTGCTCGAAACGAGTTTTGGAAAATATCTAACCCTGAATCGAATGAGGTTTGGCTTACCTGAACCATACAAATATTGAGGCCGCTAGGAGTATTTGAAATCTAGGCGTCTTCAAGAGATTATCTGTTAAAATGTTTAGACATTTTCCTTCATACTACAAAGTTGCAGTATGTACCAGTTTACCCACTTACAATATATTGGTTTCAATTCCAATTAATCTTCAAAAGTTGCTTCAGTCGTTTACGTGGCAGTAACCACGCTACTTGGTGGAGATTAATGTAGGCAGTCTCTGTCCAACAAACAATATTTTTCTTTGATCGCCCTATTTTTCGGCTGGAGAACGCTTTTTTTTAAATCCCCAATCTGTATAGTTGTAATCGTCTAGATACAAACATGTATACATACCCCTATTTTGGGACACGTGACGTTGTTTTCAACATAGTGACACGTGCGTACCTATAAGTATCTTTACTTTGAGAAACGTTGGGTGTCAAATGCTCTAGTAACAAATAAATACCCAAATAATTTTGAAATTTGTGTACGCATTGCAATATCACAATTTATTTGACAATAGTACTGATCCTAAAACGACCGTCAGAAGGGTGAATTTAACTTTCACAATAATCTTCTCCATGACGGCGAATTCATTACCATCGATGTGACCTAGATTCACATATTTCAAAATACTCGTGGTATGAAATTATAAATATGATTCGCTTTCGACCAGCTCCTGCTCACAAACAAAATCTCAGTAATTTAATCATTGATTTTTTTTAAAATGCTATAACACTTAATTTATTAGTATTATTGAAAAGCGTAGGTAGTAAAATCACTCATAATATACCTAAACGAGAAACATCGAATTACAGTAGACTGTATTTGGGATGAAATGATGTAAAACTCCTGCTTTAGGTAATAAATTTCCTATAATTGGATGGATGCTTGTCATAACGAATTCGTTTTTTCCGTGTACCTAATCTAAATGCAGCGTCTTGTCAAGTTCGCAAGTTCAAGAATTTTTTCACCTTGCTGGTGGGCCCTCATGTTCTAATAGAAATTAGCGCTTGAGAAGTTAACGTTTATTAAACGTTAGTTTACTGCATGTAGGTTTGTGATTTATGATAATGGTATCTCCTATATGCTAAGTCAATATAATAGAAACAGTTCCTCTTGGCAAACCTCGTTCAGCTTGGCAAAACTATCAAATTCTTTGTGCAAAACTGCGTCGCAGGAGTATAAAAAAGGGGGGTAAAGGACCCTCGTGCATCCTGTGCAGCTCAATCACATTTTGCAGCGTTTGTTTCGCGTTTGTAGTGTTCTGTGCGACAATACTCCAATCAAGGTGTGATAAGAGGTAGCATCAGCATTAATGATGCAGTAGTCGAAAAACGCTGGCTTTTCACGGTCCAATCCTTCCAACCCTCCGTCCAACCCTTTGAACCTTCAAATCTGTTACTAGGATTGGCAGGTATGCCGTCACCGTTTTGTTGATGGATTGGCTCCACACACATCACACTCCAAGCCTTGTAAGCTAATAGGGTGGTGCATCGTGATCATGTTTTACCAGGCCCCCTTTCATACTGTTCAAGGCGTGGCAGGGATCACACAGTTCAAGGAATTTTTATGTCAATAGAAAGGATTTTCCTAAATTTGCTTATTCCTAGGTTTTACTAGGTAAAAAAAGTTTGATTTTTTTTTTCATTACATCACTAGTAATATCAATGAAAAATTCCTTCCTTTTCAATCAATAGACCGGCATCTATTTAAAGATAATTCCAACTAATCTACTTGCTTCGATTGATCTCCAACTAATCTGCTTGCCACTAAATTCAACTAATCTACTTGCTAATCCACTCGGGTAATTACCTAATGATGTAAAATACGTTTGTAACTTCACATCTTCCACCATGACATTGTTGTGTATGCTATCTTATGAGTTGGAAGACAGCACAGCCTGGCCGAAAGATAAAAAGTTAGTGCGGCTCATAACCTTCTATTGCACTGTTCCAATTTGCAGTAATTTGTAATGAGTTGCTTTGTAGTTGAATTGCTTCCTCAATACCGAAGGTAGGCAAGCTTTGTGTTTGTGGAAGAATTCGAAAAAAATATAGTCCTCCAAAATCATGATTTCCACTTGCATTTTGCGTTCCAGAGCTTGATGGTCAATTTCGATTCTGTCTCTGTCTGTGGTAAATCCTAGTCACGCTCAAAAATATACCAAGGTTTTGTTCGATGTCGATGAAATTTTCAGAGATTGTGCAGATTCGCTCCCGGAAGGTCCCCTATAATTTTCAATGCCGTCGCGTTGGATCTGCAGTAGCCGGTACGCATGCGCGAACGTGAATTTCTTTTAACGTCTATTTCTTATCGACTGTTGGTCGGATTTCGCTCAAACTTCGAGGTTCCAGGGTGATGGAGATAGCATTTTAACGGATTTTCTTGATTAATCAGTAACACTTGCACATACTCAAAACTAATATTTGATCACACTCCGAGAATAATTGATAGAGTATGATGGAATTTTCGATTATTTCGAGTGTGGGTTAACCGTTAGACAAGTTCCGTTGATGCAAACATGAATTATAGTAGAATTTTGCATTCTAGCATGTTTACTCATGCACCTATTTGACACAGTTATATTTTGCATTCAATCATTTCGACTCGTACTTTGTGCATTAACTAATTCTTTACGTCCATGTTCCACTATGTGAGGAATATATACTGCCCATCTAACTTGGCATCGTTTTTTAATCCCTTTTCCAAATAGAATAAGCTGAAATTCATTCTCCATTGTTACGTTTATCTACTCCATGAAGAGTCTAGGATGTGAAACTGAAAAAATAGTCTCAAATTTACGTAGAGGGAAAATATAAATTTTAAGAAATCATACTGGTTTGCAGCGCAGTGTTTGATCTTACCTGAAGGCCTAGTCGGTTTGTCCCAACATCAAGTCATCTCGGCACTCGGGCAGCCTTTAATCGTCCTCCAAGGCACCTTCAGGTTATCTGCCCTTAAACGTTCGAACTGAGTTGCGGAAACCATTTATAACGAAGAAAACTGAATTTAATGGTAAACGTTGTCTATTTCCACGGAATGTAGAGTCAAAATGTTAGATCGATTTCGATGGTAGGGTATCACCATTTTAATTTGCCAATGCTGGTGACATACTTACCGCCTACATTGGTATAACATGGTTACAACGCAGTGCAAACGCGAGAAAATCCAAGCTCAGTGGCAAAAACTCTACGGATCCCTTAGACATTTATTTTATAGTCGTTGCACAAGTTTTTTTTTTTTTTTTTCAAAATTTTTCTATTTTATGATGGATGTCAAAAGTTGTTTAACCTAAAAGATAAATAAAGTGGATTAATTGTGGCAAATTTATATACGGTTTGAAAAACGTTCAAATCATAGCGATTACGATCCTCCTTTTGATCGTCCCATGTTACTCTTGAATTTCATGTCACTTATCAAGTGTCAAGTAGCAAATCTTAAGCATTTCTTCGCGTTTACCCTTTGATAGGTTTACTGAATCCTGTAGGGATAGCAAACCTCTACACATTTGTTTAGTTATATGAGGGAACATATCGAATATCTTATCCCAGAAAAACGTTTTGTGTATCTTCTTCAAAACCTGAAATCAATGCATTATTTTAACGTGTTATCGGTAGGATAAAAGTGTTTCTCAGTAGGATAAAAATTATGATGTTCTCCAACGTGTTCTCATCTAGCGTATTCGCTTGTCATGTACCTCAACTAAAAATGTATTTACATAGATATTAGTCTCCTATAAATAGAAAAGTGTCGTGGGAACAAAGCCAATGCTTTTCTTATGTGTCGTCAAATCTAATAAATGTTTGATGAAGACACGATGAGAGGAATATCAAAATTTATCATCTTTGAGTTATATTTTCAGTGATTTATTAATCTGTTGAGTAGTAGATAATATTCTCTTTATCAGCATTTTGCAAAGAAATAGAAACGTGTTATTTGAGACAGTACTAAGCACAATATTTCATAAATATGTTTTATACGCACTGGTCAAATGATTTATAGATAAATGGGATATGCATTTCGGAAAGAAGAATTTTTAATAAATATAATCAAGTACGAAAGAGTGATTTGTGAGCGGGGATGAAAAACTCCTCTTAAAATGCAGCTTCTTCCTTCATTTTATCTTGGACGGAGAAATAAACTCCCTTTCACCAAGGACAGCTCTTATTTTAATTAAAAGGAAACTAAACAAAAATCCGCATTTTTTCTCTCACTCTCCTTTCTAAAGAATATAAGTAATTTAAAGGCATTCCTTTCTCCAGCCATGACCCTCGTACTTGAGGTAATGGAACTGAAAATAAAAATCATGGCCACAGGAATTTCAAAAGATTGAAATTTTCTGACTCAAGTTTTCGTGAGTACACATTCGGTAATAAGAAGTCGGGTGAATAACATGGCCAAGTCGTTGTACTTAACGAAGCACATATGACGTACTGATGAAATCTTCCTGCAGGCACGAACACACACACACACACACACACACACACACACACACACACACACACACACACACACACACACACACACACACACACACACACACACACATATATATATATATATATATATATATATATATATATATATATATATAGAGAGAGAGAGAGAGAGAGAGAGAGAGCATGCTTTATTTAAATGATTGGATAAATCTTACATATTTAATAAGGGTGAGTCATGTTAAAACTCTTGATTCTTTTAGAATCGACAGATGAGTTCCGCGGCATATAATAGGTCTAAAATATAATACAATAGGATAGTACGAAACAAGGGTACAATACAACAAGTCGAATCCGTACAAAAGATAAATGACAGAAAATTAATTTAGAACCGGGTCCGATTGTATTACTCTTCAAATACCATACTCAACAACAGCTTTCACTCGAAGCTGCCAAGCGGTCCTACATTACTTAGCAAGGTATAGGTCCATCAGCCCGCCCTTTAGCAAACTCAAGTACTCCTCTCTACTAAGTACCGCATCACCGAGCCACCTCCGTCTAACAAGGGTGTATGCTGTGCACTGAGCGGTGAAATTATAAGTGTTTTCGATGGCGTTACTAATGCACATGGGACAGTGCTGATAGTACTGATCTACAGTATCGTAAGAGCGGCACCTGAGAGCTAGGACATCACCCCTCATCTTGAACAACCATTTGGATATCCAGAGAGGCTTATTCTCACTAATCAAAATGATTTCTCTCGGACTTGATCGAAGCTCTCTGTACTGTAGATGTCTTTCGGATTCCAACACTCTACTCCTGCAAATTGCATCAACATTTTCTGCCACTGTTTCCATAGCTCACTCGAATCCCCCGGCCCCACCCCGCACTCTCTTTTATTCAGTCTTATGCCATATTTATCCACCAGGGTATAGCAATCCTTCGCCCAGTATATGTAACTCCTCAAGCACATCCTAGCCAAAATTCTCGTTAGTCTACCGTCCGGTAATCTAAACACCCTCAAAATTTAATTGAAGTGCGTCTTCAATGTGAATACATACATCGGTTTTCGGCCCGATTTCAAGAATAACATATACGTGGGTGTATTAGTAGGGAGCGAAACAACCATCTTCAAACAGTACCTCAAAACTGATTCTATGCCTTCGCAATTTTTCAGACCCCAAATTTGCGACCCATAGCCCAGTATTGCCCTATTGCTTCAAAAACTTCCAATGTAGACGATATGGAAACTTGAGACTTCGTGGAAAAATGAGACATGTACACAAACACATTCTATGCTCTAAAGATAAACAAGCAGCGTGTGTGTCTGTTAATCACGGAACCTATATAAGTTCATTTGTCTCAATATCCTCGATACAAACAAATAGCCTCCACAGTTCGGAAGCCCAAATAATGAAGGGTTCAAACTATTTTTGTAATAATGAAACCCACTATCTCACGAACTGTCAGCTGAATATCTCTTAACATTGACGGCAAAATTTATAAGCGGCAGTTTAGGGACAGGTTTCTTCATTCTTTACCCACCAAACCACACAAAAATTCCTAGTTGGCGTTATCAGAATCAAATGAAATTTTTCGTATGAATATTCCATATATTTAGGTACATTTATTAGGGAAAAAACGCTTGATATAGGACCATTGATTATTATTAGTTGGTACGATGACCAGGGGCCTATTTCATAAAACAACAAGTTACAAGTGTACAAGTTAATAAGTACAGGCAATTGTAAACTAGAACAAGTGTTTCACCAAAACAAAGAGTACAAGTGCAGAAAAGAAAAATGGTATGAGGGGACAAACGAAATGAACAACGTCAATCGGGATACAGGAATTGAAGTTTTGTCAGCGAATCATAATGTAAAAACGGTGCTGAGTACACATAGGATGTTTATCGTACTTGACTAGGTGTAATAATTGGAAGACAGACAAATTATAAACTGAAAAATTGAGAAAGTGTGTATTTGATTTCAACTGATGATGGGCATAATCGGATTTTTCTCCTTCATTCAGCGGAAATGATTAATCAGGTCATCAAACCTCTTTGATGACCTGATTAATAGGATTAGCTGCTCGAATAGGAATTTCATCTGTGAGTTCGTCATGATCTTCACACTTCGATGTGTTCTTCAATGATGGTATAATCAATACCTTCGGAGTATACCCATCAGAACTCAAAAATACCCATGAAATGAACGTTAATTAGTGGCCGAAAAAATGCGTTTACGCTGAATGCTTCTTTCTTGTATCTATCCTTCAGCGAAAGATGATTCCCACATATCTAACAAAAACCGAAAAATAGTCAACTCAAAATGCTGGAAAATTACAAGTTTATAGATGAATGGATGTAAGTTCAAAATCTGCCATTCTTGTACGTAATGATGGGGAAACACTTGTAACTTGTCCAAATTCGCCTGTACTCTTGATAATTTTCACTGAGCATTAGTAGTTCTTTATGAAACACTTGCACACTCATTTTTCACAACTTGTACCTAAAATCGGCTTGTAACTTGTCACTTGTTGCTTTATGAAATTGGCCCCTCACGAAGTTTGGAAAACTGGTTACCTCGTATAATGTACTGGACTTATTTTCATATTCACGATTCTACGTGATAGAACCTATTGAAAACGATACCAAACTCGACCTTTGGTTAATTGGACGACGATCGTTCTCAAGGACAACTTTTTTAACTTTTATATTTTCAGTGGATTTTTTGCGGCGAAAACTATTGAACACAATACCAAACTCGACATTCGGTTGATTTGACGACAATCGTCGTCGCCAACGACAGGTTCCTGACGTCGGTAGTTTACCATAAACAATACAAGTAATTCAGGAAGTCTACCTAGTCTACCTACCAAATTTCAAGTAGATAACTCCAAGATTGCGGCCTGTAGCGTGGAACACACACACACACGGAAAAATGCCAGCCGAGTCGAAATAGGCTCTCTTCATTCGTCAATAAATAATCTGTGTTGTATGCAACTCAGCGTTTATTAACAAAGTCGTACAATGACATTTCATTTCTTTGTTTTCGGCCGGGAATTATTAGCAATATTGTAATCACTTTACTGCTGTTACCGCTTATACTATTCGATAATTGAGCCGAAACAACATTGGGTTGCTGCTTGGAAACTGAACTGCTGAGAGCAGGTTTTTTTATTGTATGTGGTGGTCAACAGTAGCGCTTGGGTGACCTCAACCGTCTACAGAAAGCCCTTCCCCAGCTATTTCACATCGTATATATCTTTTTCAACTCTTCCAATCGCCAGTGAATGAATCCATATCAAACGGTGAAGCTAGTGGCTTTGTCAGGATCCAAAGGATTTTCTACTATACAAGAGAGAAATTGAGAACTCCTATCCCTCTGGCAGTTCCGAGCACGCTATTTGGCTTCTTGGAGGAAATTATGTCTCAGCTGAAGGAACAGGTGAAAACAACTCATAAAATCGATAAGAACCCCATAATGTTCCCTTCAGAACGATGTGAATCGTAGCTCTCAAAGGTATATCCCTTGTGATGTGATGATCTCAAAGAGAAAAAGCCAACCTTTGCCGTCCTTTTGCCACATATGAGTAGCGAATAGCTCCTCTTCCTCTGCTGGAATCTCATTCAAGTTCTCACTTTAGAGGTTCTGGGAACGCTGTAGGTTTCTTTAACATTTATAAGTCCTAGGTATTGTAGTGATTCTAGTCATCCAGAATCCTTTCTAAGGTTTCACGAACTTCCTGCAACATCTGGCCAGCACAATAATACTCTAGGTTACTTATCGTTGATTCTAAAATTACGGGAATGAGTTACCGCCTTATAATAATTGAACACTGCAAATTATTACACAATGGTTCATTATTTCTGTGAGATATATATGTATATATACTGATTAAATGGTTTTAAACGGTTCCAGAGGAAGCCTTCTACTCTACTATTTGGCAAGGGCAAAAGCCGAAATATTATAACTGTGAGTTTTTCCTTGTTATTTATTTTTATATATGTGCTATTTTTCTCCGCACATCTGTGCCAAAAATATATATATATATATATATATATATATATATATATATATATTTATATAGCCCTTCTATGCAAATCATTGGTCTATCATTATTAAACCCCGTATGTAATATATGAACAGCACACGGCGCGGCGCATCTTGCCTCCGAGAAGGGTTTACACTTTTACAGTTCCAAGAACGCCATTTAACGCTTCGCAGTAAAGATGTTGAAAAAAAGACAGGAAAATGATGCTTGAAGTAATTAACGTTAGCGCATGCGCAAAATGAAATTGGTAGGGTACAATCTACAGCCTAAACCACTAAATCCCAGAAAATGTAATCAAAATCTGATGAAAACTAGACCTTGTTCTCGGAGTTCACTTTTGCGCATGTGTAGGAGCTTATATTGATGCAATCAGGTTGAAATTTACCATAATTAATACCATCAATTAATAATAATAAACCATATTTAAATAATTAAATCATTGTCCCCCAACTATGAACCGAATTTGAGCGAGATTGAACGATTAGGGCGTAAAAAAATGATACTTGAAGGAATTTACGTTTGCACATGCGTGATACGGAGTAATTATTTGAGAAGTATGGAATCAACAGTGAAGCATTCAAAGCCTAACCCGCACATTCCCTGGAAATTTCATCAAAATCATATGAAAACTGTTGAAATTAGACTCGTTTTAAAAGAAATATATATTAGCGCATGCGCAATAGCTACTAATCATAGAATTATGTTGAAATTACTAGGGATTGCTCCAATTAACCTCTTCAACCCATCCTTCGAATTTGAGCAAAATCAAACAACGGGGGCGTGAGAAAATGGTAGATGATGGAATTTACGTTTACGCTTGCGCCGAGTTAAGTATTGATTTGGGAACAACGGAACTCAAAGGGGACCATCTTCACCCTAGCCCGCACATAATATGAAAATTTCATAAGACCCGGTTGGATATTGGGGAAATTAGGCTTGTTACAAAGATTTGCGGACAAACACACACAGAGATAGAGAGAGAAAGGCACGGAACTAAAGTTGTTCAGAATAGTCTAAACCGTAAAATGCGAGTGGAAATTTTACCACTGTAAAAAAACAACAGCCGTTTGATTTTAGTGGAGACCACAACTTTTAAATCTCTGGAAAGTGAAAACAATGCTTCCGCTACCAATAGGTAAACATGAAAGCAACTTAATTCACCAGTAGGTACATCGCACGGACAATACTTAATAAACTCGATTTCGCAACGTTATAATAACTTCCATTGGAACTATATCACCTGATAATTCCAATATTTGCATTATATCAGCTGATATTTACAAGGCAATTTTTACGTATTCCAGTATCACTATCTATCGATTTTTGATGGAATTTCGAGCTTGATCGTCTCTTCAATAGATCCGCAAGCACCGCTTGAATCCTCTATCTTCTCGAGCTTAAAAATTTGAAGGTTTTTTCTCTCGATATTCAAGCCCTTAGGGATAGCGAACTATTCAACGTTCAGAGTGTCGGGAGGTTTTAATCGATTCTTTGGGATTAAATTTATCATTTACAAGCAAACAATTATAACTGTTACTTAGAAAGTTTTCGTGATATTTTTTTAATGTTTAGCCCTTTAATACGACCCTTTGGGGTAGACAAAATTTGATGCCGAGCTTATAGGACCACGTCGACCTCAAATCTGATTTTAAACACAATTTTCAAACAGTTTGGCATAGTATTTTCGAAGAAAAGCCGCGGACGGCGGACGGACTGGTTTTTTTTATTTTTTTTTTCACATTCAATTTTTGGATTCTAGGCATCTTGAAACGTAAACCAAAAAATTGTCGGGGGTGTTAAAATTTTTTGACATCTTATGTCGTTACTTTGGCACATAAACTAAAAAAGCGGTAAAAAAATGCGTTAAAAATTTTGAATTAAAGCGTTACGGTTGGTTTTCTGATGATTTCCGCTTACAACCGAGTCATTGCTATGGAAATGGTAATTCGTCGTTTTTCATCCAACAAAATTCGTTGACCATTCGTTCGAAAGCTCTCGATTTATCCAACCATATTATGTTATCTACTACGAAGTGCGTGGACAACATGCTGATTATGAGCATGGTTTTTAGAATAATTGTGTACCTACAATCAGGTGATCATTCTCAATAATTGATGTTGTGAACATGATTGCAACCGCTTGTTAATTTCTGATGATTTCATTGAGCTGGTGTTTCGATAATAATTTGATTCATAGCAGGTGATCGGAATATTGCGAGAACGGTTTTATTTGTGAAGCGGTGGTTTGATTTGTGATTGAGAGAACGGTTTGATTTGTGAAGCGGTGGTTAAATAATTTTAATAGGTAATTTCTATACTTTACACTCTAGAAAGCTGTAATTCCGTATGTAGCCTCTATAGGACATTTACCTGACAATGCCCAGGGCCCGGATCAGATGACTGGCTCTTAAAGCTAATTTCTATGCTTTACTCTCTAGGAAGCTGTAATTTCGTATAATAGCCTCTTAGGACATTTACTTGGCGATACCCAGGGTCCGGATCAGCTGAGTGGCTCTTAGAGCTTGCATACGAGTCTGCAACAAATAGTAGTCTGCAAATGTCACACATAAAACATACATAAAATGTCCCAATGGGTTGCAGACTCGTGTGCAAGCGTTTTGACATGGATATGTGTTTTTTCTTTGTCGACTACAAAGGTTCATTATTGAAAATAATAAACCAAAAAGTCACCAGGTACATGGTCGGAATACTATTGAGTATTAGATAGGTACTTGTAAGCAGTAGGTACTAGACGATTCATAGACCCCTGATCAGCTGAAGCACTCCTAAAGCTGATGATTTCTATTGTATTTAATCCTTGAAGCTGAAAATATGAGACAATTGAAATGATTGAGTCATTCCTGCTCAGCTGAGTGAGCTAAATTGTCTCTCTCTGTCAGTATGCATAGATGAACATAGCAGTCCTGTATAATACGAAATCAGAATTTTTAAGAAACTGCAGGGCCTAGAGTTGGATCTTCAAACACAGTTGCGAACGGCATGTGACACAGAAAACGTTTTATAAAAGGGTGGAGTTCAGGAAAAAACTCACTCATTTTCTAATTAGAAGGCTAACATTGGTGGCATTCTGTTTTATCAAAGTTGGGAAATTAGGGCCTAAAGACTTTCCTTCCTCCGGATCGAAGAGAGTGGAACTTTGCCTCGACTTTCCTTTCTTCAGTCTTAAGAGACCGCTCGCTTATTTCCCCATCGCGAAGTTGGTGTTCGGGGTGAGGGGGTACCTGATCTTCAGAGCCTAACATCATTATGCAGTAAAGGGTTGGGGGAAAACTTGCCCTAAACTTTGATCGGTCTTTTTCACCCCTTGATTCTCCCTCCTCCTTGGTCTGAGTCGCATCGTGGTAGACCCACAAAAGCCAAAAGAGTGTGTAATACTCATCTGAATTTTACGTGAGGTCATTTCATTTTCCTCAACTCGCTTAGTACCAGGTGGCTTTTCATTTTTCTTCCGGAAGAATACTATGAATAACAACGTCTACCAAGATGATACTGTACTTTGGGGAAAGAGAGTTGAAGAGCCCATTTGGGATTCATACTAACGTGTTACACATATAGATGATCTTACTTTCCTGTGAAATTGGTACCTAAGTGTATGCGAAACTGATAATAACAACAACAGTTGCCACGTCATGTATCTCAGAGTCTGACCGCAGCAGCAACAGTTGAGGTTTGTTAACAAATTAAATAGTACGGAGTTGTGATACGAGAACCGGACTGAGATATTTGAAACATAATGTACAATATCAGACCACTATGATCGTTGACTGAATGGGTGCTCGAAAAAATTGCAACATGAATATGTAATCATTTGATTACCTTCAAAGGCTCTTGGTTCTTGCCTACTTGCTGATAAAAATATATCCAGTCTTGAAAATTCGCTATTTCCCATCTGTCAAAGTCTCTAGCTGGATGTTTGCAAATTTGAAACTTCGACAGTCGTACTTGGTAAACACAACAGAACAATTCTGATTTATGTGTCCTTTCCAACTGAACTGCATGTTTGGTGTCCCAGAAACGACAATATGGCAAAATTCTATACTCGTCGGCCGTGCCTACCGCAATATTGCGGGTCTATCTTACTCTCCAGACCAATACTTATAGAATTGTGTAAGTTCTATTTTTTTAATTTTTTAATATTGTACAAAATATACTTACCAAGTGTTAATCTTCTGTTATTCCGTATCGCCACAGTTTTCGTGACGTGACAAAAATTTCTCAACAATCCCCGCCTCTGGAACACACCCGATTTTGAAGATTCTAGCGACAATCTACTGGCTTTTTAATTCCCCATAGGACCATTTCTCTGAAATGCTCAAATTTCAAAAATTTAGATACCATTTAACTGTTTTACTTTCAAATTTCGAGGTCTGTAGAACATAGAGGTTTCAAAAATAGAACAAAGGCTGCATAAATGACTGAACTTGGTCAATGATTGGCTGATAAAAGTTGAATAAACTTTAAAGCTTGAGTTTTCTACTCTAATGATAACGTTTTGCAAAAACCCAGTTAATAAGAGAATAATAAATTGGTGAAGATACCTTTCAATTGATAACTAAAATTGCCCTCTCACGGTTCTTCTCTCCTTGTGTCTAGGTATCAGTAAATATATATGTAGGTAGGTTTGCGACATTCGCTTTTCCGTTCCCTTTGTGGCGACAACGCGTGACTCCGTCGAGTACAAACAAACGTAAAAAAGAGGATGAAAAGTAAAACCCGCTTCGTAGTAATTTTACCAGGGTCGTACGGAATCCCGTCGGATCTCACGTCGTCCTCAACGGAGATATAACAAACAAAACGAATCCCCGGTTATATGCCCTTAGAGTTTTCTCGCAGCAGCGGCTCGCTCTTGTATGAAAAATAAATCACTTTTGACGGGAGTAGAAAGGGAAAAATATCGTTTCAGTGATAGAGTGGGAAGGACGCTTGGCGGTGCGGATCTACCACAAGTATTTATACTGCCAAGATTTCAAAAGTATAATACCACGATGACTTATCTTGTATTGTAGCCCGTATTCTGATTGGATGCGCTTATGTTATTCAAGGATTCCATTACCTTGGAGAAATTTCTTCCGGAATGAATCAATTCTTCAATTCATTGGTTGTCAAAATATTGATGGGGTGAAATAATGAAATTTGGATTTTTTCCAATGTTCATATAAAGTAACTAGGTACCTGGTGCATACTGGAAACACGGGAAGGCGTATTATCAAGTATTTTTTAATGCGTTTGTGTATATTAGTGAACCTATCTATGTTCTTAGCGACATATGTCACTCCCAAGATGTTCTATAATGAGCAAAATGAAGATATTATACATCATCGCTTCGATTTGACCTTCTAATCTGGTGCTATCCGAAGGTGCCATAATATTTTCAGCCTGATTTCGACTGAATGATTGGTAATTGTGGGGATATAGCCGTAGAAGGTCCTCAACGGCTAATTGGAGCCAGACCAATGATAACGGCTACGAATGAGCAAATACTGTTCTTGTAAGGTGCATAACTTAGTTTTCCATCCCATTCCAAATAAATATTCAGGGTTTGTGTGGTTTCAATTAATCAAGGTAATCTCTTTGAATGAATAACGAAAGTTGAATTTAATTTTTCCGAAATAACGAAAGTTGAAGGAATCACGGTTGCCTTTTATTATGGGTACGATAAAAATCGTCCCCATTTACGCATTACAACATTGTACTTACCGTATAGTACAACTTTCGAATGGATAATAAAAAAAGACCTTTCCACGACCAACTTGATAGTCGTATTTAGCAGTATGACTACAACCAAGATCATTAAAAAAATATTTTAAAAATCTAGGAATTTCCTATTGTTTTGAATTTTCTTTCTAAATTGTTCATCAGTGTAATTCAATTTTGATGGTGTATGTACCTATTTTACCTATCTAAGGCACAAATAAAGTAGTGTGTTATACTGTTTGATAGAATTTTCCTCCAACTTGGGGCAAAAACGCAATCCACAAAGGTCGCATGGAAGAAAAAAGTGGTGCATACTGAAGGCTATGATAAAATTTCTGTAGTTCAGCCGGCGTTCTTTGTTTCCCCTCTTAACACCAATTCGCGTCTCGATAGAACCCAGACGTAACATACGGTAATGAAATGGGTACGAGTAGTTTATCAGTATTCATGAGGTTTTGTGATATTTATTCTAGAATTATCAAGAAACATTTGACTCTGTTTTCGATGTTGTTTACCACATGATCAGTATTATGTCTAGTAATATATTAAGGAAAACCATGCTGAAGTCCCAGAACAACCCCACCCGCTATTGTAACATTATTTCTTTTCAATTGGTATTAGAAAGAAATAAATCGTTCTACACAATTTGAAAATTGATTTTCATGTTTCCGAAAATAATAATTCGTCATTAAATCGACTCATAATGATGTATAAATATAGTAAACACCAGAATTAAATAAGCCAAAATTGAAATAAATAATTGAGTCCCTAAAGGACCCCACAAAAGTATGTTTTTTTTTTTTTTTAAATATTAAGGACATTGTGGTTGTCAGTTACCTATATCATCCCGAAAAATCGAATGAAACCACCCTGATCACGAAACCGTTTGCTCTCCATAAGTGCTTGAACTTTGGCATGACAAAAAAATCAACAACATGGGTGCAAATCCTACTGCCTATTGAGCAATTACATACTGAAACACGATAAAATTGCCTAATAAAATACGATTATCGTATCAGCTGGTATAATTCCAATAGAATTCATTCTTCAAGGAACCGGGTTTGTCTCCTGTGACCTTATAAGTCTCCTGGGTTTGTGTGTAAGTTGGACCTGTGAAACATAGGCAGCTGATTTATTTCATTTCGGTAATTTTCAGTTGATGGGTACCTAATTGAGTGACGATAGCCCTAGATCAGAGAGACTTTTTGAGTGGAGAAGCTTCATTTAATTCCATTAATTTTCACTAGGTTCGTGGCAGCATCTACATAGGCATATTAAAGAAATATTCATATTTTCGTACAACTACCACTTATCGCATTAGACAATTCGTTTACCTAGGTGAGACCCGTGGGTCTAACTTCCTTCTTCATCAACCTATGGTGCTGAAACTTGAAAAAGAGCCCCTTTGAGATATCTGGAATGCATTTAGAATGTATGGATGGGCTCTGATCAGCTCAGGAGCACCTTGACTGAATTTTTCCTAATCAATCTACAGTGCCCAAATTTGAAATACAGCTCTTTGTGACACGTAGAAAACGGTAACTCAGTGATCAGCTGAAAAGCTAACGAGGTTCTTTCTTTAATATGCAATCTACCTATGGTGATGAAATTTCACATAGAGCACTTTACGGACACGAAGAATACAAGGTGTAGAATCGAACTGATTAGCTGAGGAACCTCAGCAGGTAATTTCTGTACTAATCGGCCGATGGTGCTGAAATTTGAAACAGAGCGCTGTTTTATTACCGTTTACTAAAAAGCGTGAAATCAGGGGGTCCTGACGTTGTGAAAGAGCAAAACTTATTGCGGCGGGCGATGCGTTGAGTTTTGGTTCCATAGGTTTTATAGTTAGGAATATAACAGATATAGGCCGTTTATTTGCGAAGCAGGGCTATCAAATAAGAAATAATATACCTTTGTGTACTAACTCGTAGCGTTTTTACTTGGTAGTAGGAAGGTTAATCCAAACTTGTCATATGAAAGGCGTCCAACAAAGTTTGCCTACAAAATATAATCACATGCGTGGACGCTCCGTGAGTGAAATGGGTGGTTTTTCTCGGCTTTATCAACTATTTTGCACTATGTTCCTTGTAAAGAAAAACGCCAAAAAATGACACTGTTCCACGATAGTGATATGATAAAAGGCCCATTATTATGAAGCTAGATATTTGTAGCAGGAGGTGGTCAAAAGGATCATAAAAAATACTTGGAAATCGGGGTAACTTGGACGTATCTTAAAATTAGTCGAAAGAACCAATTTCGACCAAATTTAATTGGTTACGCATATGCGCACACGCTATTACTGATTATACAGCAATGAAATTGGTCCATTAGTCTCGCAGTTGCACTTGGGTCAACGAACTTTAGCTTTGCGCATATGCAATAGCTATTGCTCAAGTAATTAGGATAAAATTCATAGTGCAACACCTGAAAAAACTCCCTGAAAAAATTTTCCAACTACTTCCTAAGCTTGAACGAATATAGTTATGGGTACGACAAGTAATTGACACAGACAGATCTACATTGAACCAAAATCGATCAGAAAGCTCTGAAATGCAAAAGGCAAGAGGAAATTTCAATTTTGGAGGAAAACTTTTTCTTTTTTTCGACTTCTTGCACGAACATTCAGCTTCCATCGGTAGTGATGAAGCATAAGAAAAAATCCTGAATCGAAGAGTCACTTGAATAATGGAGTGAATTCAGTTCTCCATCGAAGGAAAGAAACAAAAGACAGTATTTTCATATGCTCAGTTGTGAAGATAAGAATAATAACATGAGAATCGCAGGATGGGATGCTTACGATAAGTCGATTTGTTCAGTGTTAGCCTTTCTACGTGCGCACGGGTTATAGAAAGCTTGCCGACTCCCAACGATGATATATACGAAGAAAGGAAGATGCAAAGAGGATTGTTCTCCCGGGGGAGGGAAAACGGTGGAAAACACATATTAAAATTGTTCCATTCGATGAGGACAGGGATTTCGCGAGTGTGTTGGGACTGGGAATGATGTGGAGAGCTTTTGGCCGAGAGGGAGAGCGATGCCGATAGGCTTTGCAATATTTACGATCACCCCTCTTCCGCGCCGTCCGACTTGACGGATGGGAGAAATTTGCAATGCAGGGGTTTTCCGAAAGGATGGAGCTGGCTGGAGGGGAAAGCAACTCCAGGCTCAGTTCCCAAGTCATGGAACGAACTGCGCATACTTTCGGCGGATTTTCGTTACTCGCAATATGGTTGGATTCACCACGTTACATCGTTTGAAAAAAGAATGTGCGAACAAAACAAATCATCATCAAACGCGCGTTGCACAGGTAGATCCCATGTAGAAATTCAATGTTTACATAAATTTAACATCGTTGAGCTTAGAATACGTTTTTCACCTCCTCGTTACCCCATTGACTGACTACCAATTATGAAAAAATCGAGAAAATGAAAAAATAGCCATAAAATCTCTTTAAAAAACCTTTGTGATGAAAAATCCACATTTCAAATCTTTTAAATCAATCGGTCAAAATTTAGCATTTCGTACCAGTGGTTGGGGCAGGCTGCCCAACCTGTCCCAGTGGTTGGGGCAAGGTGTCCCAACTTGTCACAGCCGTAGTGGCAAGGCGTTACCAAGTGGCGAGGTGTCCCTATTTGTACCAGTGATGGAAAAATTGGTTTTGTGTGGGGTAGGGTTCAAGTCCGATCCAAAATATCAAAATAGTTGTCATTTGAATTCACTGATAAATTGTGAATGACCTAATTATGGGGGAAGGTTCATGCCAACCATTGGGATTTATGATGTCCTAGGCTACATACAAATTAGGTACATGACATTAGTTGTCCTGTGGGATATATAAGCGCCAGAACACAGCGTTTGGTTTACAGAATGTTTTCAAGAACAATGAAAATGGCAAACGAATCCACCCTCTGATAACATGGTTCAAAAGCCAAGCTTTTTTTCAACACAGAAAGTAATGGAAACCGAAAGATTTATATTTTCCCAAGTAAAGATATTCATAAACTTACTTATCAGATACGATAGCTCCCTATTGACCTTTGCACTGGCCCAAAGTGACTGGGTTCAGCTGGATCGAATCATAATGAACCACAGACAAGAGAACACTGATTTCAGTGGTGTTCCACTCTCTACCCCAGCCCTTGGTAAACACTAGTGGCTGGGAGTGCAACCATTCTCCTCCTTAGATCCACCCCAACCATTGGTATCCAGTTATATCCCGTTTTATAGAGTTGCATCCAATTAGTTTCCCCAATTTACAATTTTAAGTGTCTGCTGGGACGTATTTTCCCACTGTGAGTGAAAGGAGGCTTAATCTTGGCTTCATAGGTCGAATAGCAAAGAAATTAGCTCCAGAGTTATACCAAGACAAAGGTAACACCAACACTAGCCTTCGTGTGTATGTCGTTACGTATCAACGTTATGTGTTATTGTTGTGTGTCGTTCTTACGCGAGTTGAATAACGGTTTTTGGGAAGAAGGTATCCGTAAATGGATTGAAAATTAAACCTCACTATATTAGTCGTCCCGCGTATTCAATTGTTAATAATTCGTTCCTTGCAAAACCTTGTTTAGTTACGCGATACTCTCTATGGCAAGCATATTCAACTCTTGGTCAGCGCACTCACTAAAATACTCTAGTGGGCAAATACATATACAGATCTTAACCTGGGGGCCGAGTTCTGGATACACAGAGATTCGGACAGACAGACAGAGTACCTAATGCACTGTAAGCATCTGCCAACAAAGTTTGGTTAAGATAAAAACCCTTAAAAAATAAATTAGCATCAGTTAACATGAATATATAATAAAATAAAAGCTACAAATCGTTTCAATTTCAATCATTAATACAAATTCGATTGTATATTGAAAATTGAGAATGTTTGTCCGATGGCTAATCACACCGAGTGCTGCAGATCTTGTTCATAATATTCATAACTCATTTGCTCCAAACCAGTACATGCACATTCAAAACCAAATCAATTTAAAATTAAATTTTAAATAACATTACATATTTATACTGTAATCCTGGTTAAAACTTGAGTTTTCTGAGGTTTCTATATTATCTGAAAATAGATTGAGGTAATTTCAAGTTCCTATATGTAGTAGCTACTAATTATTATTTCCCATACAAATCACATTTTTTTAAATATTTCGATTATTAAACCTTTTTCATTAAACTTGTTTATTTCAATTCTCAGATCTGAATGGGAAACATCATATAGTTTTATCGAGGCTTAATTTTCTGTATGATTAGTTGTCAGAATGGAGTTATCGTTTCTTCGATATGAGATGAGAACTATTTTGTTTGAGGCTCCAACCCCCAACGTGAGTTTCACTAAAAGGATAAACTCAGTGTAGCATTTATGTATAATATTACTAACTTTGTTGTAATGATGATTTCTTAATACAAAATTATTCAGTTTTCCTCATCAATCCACTTGCTACAGAAATTAAATTGTATACACAAAATTCTCGTTGCGTTGGTCTTTGAGTTTACTTTTGAGAACTGTTGATTGATAGTTTCTGTCCCAAATGGTGAGAAGGTCTGCCGTTCAATGAGAATGATACCAAAAAATGATGTTCTTAGGTGTGTGATATTTGAAATAATGATTAAATTTGATTATAATTATCTAATATCAAAGCGATAAACAATCGATGTGTGATTGTTTGCACATCAATAAGTGAGTTGGCGCATAATAGAGTCGTAATCAGGGCTGAAATTTCATTGTAATATCGCCGTTGGGAGTTGAGGATTTATCTCTGGGCGGTGAATTCACGGTATAAAGACAACGGAGATAATCATGAGCTTCCCCGAAATAGCCAACCCTATTATAGTTGGCTAAGCGACTGTTGTTGGGAGAGTGCTATCGGCAGTAACGAGGCCCCAAGGTGCAGCAACACGGTAGGAAGTGGAGCCCCCTGTTCCTAGTTACAGTCAGGAAATTGGAGCCTCCTGCTACAATCGTTGCCGTAGAATAGGTGAGGCCTTATTTAGTTCTAGCTTCAGTTCCCTGGCTAGATCTTTTGGAACGGGATTCTCTGAAATGGGTTTGAGGTAGGTTACCTGAGGAAAAGTTATTCGCCTTGTTGTCGGTTGTAGAAAACCTGTAATTCCTTACTATTAAATTCAATAATTGGTTTTGATTAATACGGAACATGTTGGACCGACACTATGAATTGGAATACAGAATAAAGAATCAATTGTACCAATAAAACGGATAAAGAATCAATGGGACCCGGGATGGAGGATGGCGCACCTTTGCCTCTTCTCCGCGGCTAAAAAAAGACCCTATTTTCTTTTAATTTTTGTCATTTTGTTGGTTTTAGCTACGTCGAATTTTGTTTTTTGTTTTATATGTCGCGAGTTGACATTGTTTGTTTATGTTTAACAATTATGGTTTTAATAAATTATTGTTGGAATAAACATTTAGCAAATTTTGAAAGAAAAAATGAGCTATTTAGATGGCTTCGAAATTTTGAAAGTGCAAAACATCTCAATAAACCTGATTTTCTGTCAAGTGCAACACTTTCTTCACGCTTTGCGAACACTTTTATCGGGTTTTATGATGATACCCGTCCATGGTACAAGCCATAATAAAGGAATGACAGAAGAAGAATAATTATTCCGTTGTTTGTGGTGGAACACTAGTCAAGAAATAGGGCAGACAAACAAAACATCAATGTCAAAACGCCAGTAAAGTTATTATTCCAAGTATTGTTACAAGAAGATAACACTTCGCGATCAGAAATAGATCAAACCAACCAACCAATTAAGGTTTTATTTGTTACTGATCATGAATTATTCGTCGAAGTCGTTGTAGGTAGCGTATTGTTGTTTTTGTGGGTAACGTTCTTCGTTGAAATGGGTTATCCCTACTTTGATTCAACTTAGGTCGTTTCATTTTGACTTTGGTTTGAGTTCGTAAAGTCGATTGATTGATGTTCCCAGTATTTTATACTACAATTTTTTTAAGCTGGAAATGTCAAGGCATTCAGTAGAATGAACGAAAATCACAGAACTTTGTGTAACAAGAATAATTCGGTAAGCTTCCACTTTAGGTATCATATAGGTATTCCTAGCTAAATTAATACTTGAGTTCTGCATGAATTTGGAACCCAAGAAGACGAAGATGAAGGGATAGCTACTATGTAGGAAACGTATTTTTCATAAAAAAAGAAAGACCCTTTTGCCTACTTCATGGTGATTAGAATTCGTTTAAACTTAATTCTGCCGAATAACAGCAACAACACATTTCTGTTTTTGAACCGTTTCGTAGGACTCATCTAAAAAATATCTCAAATATCACTACATTTTTTGGATCATTTGACAGACCGTTAGAATCGACACGACTTCGCTACATCTCTAATACATGTCACTTTCTGGTTAATTGATTAAATGTTTCCGTTTTTTAATTAACAAACTAGGTAACAATTAACTTGTTTTCCAAAAACACACAATGAACAGCCAAAAGGAAAAGAACCACTATAAAGTTTTGTTTGTTCAAATTTTGAATGTAAGTACATCAAATTCTTATGTTTGATTTTTGATCATTTTTCCGATCCACACTTAGTTGTTTGCATTAAAATAACATTCTTGCTTGCTTTGGTGAATAGAATTTTGAAAGGAACATTAGACATCGGCACTGTCTAAACTCACACATCACACAGAAGATGTTTGCCACAATGTTTCGCCCTGCCGTAGTTGTAAACTGAACGGTCCCTGATTTGGGCAAGAACAAGAAATAGATCATGGTTTTTAGACCAGAAATTTCAAAACTAGGTACCTATATATTTGGGGGGGGGGGGGGGGTGCTGAATACATTTTTTCATGATATTTCTGTGATCCACTGTTAATCCGTGAGGGTGTTACGACAATTAGTTTCTAAGACCAAACACTCACAATGTATGGGTATCCAGATGTGTATTTGTGTATATCAGTTTATATTATATTAACAGAAGTGAAGGGAAATTTTATTAGTAAATTATTTATATAAAAAAATAAATTCATATTTCAAAGGTTTCGGTTGATAATGAATAAATCCGTTTAGTATACCATTTCAGGATACACATTTTCTCATATCCAAAAATACATTTCTTTACTTCAAAGGAGTTCTAAAAAATTGTTTCTGGAAATAATTGCATCAATAAATTTCCATTCAGCTCTTTGAAAAATAATGTTGAATACAAGGTGGTTCGAGATTTGGGGTTTTCTTAGAACATGGATGGATGGTAGAACGACATGGTTCCGTAATGAAATTCCTAAATTTACCTATGGCCTTACAGTTCAGAGTAACTTCGAGACGTCGGCTTTGAATGATTAATGGGAGTTGTGTTCAAGGTTATGGTACAGGTTCAAGCGCGATTCCCTTAAAAGCAGTTTCAGGTTCAACACTCACCACTAGGCATCTGTGACGAAACGATGATAGACATCGCGTTTCCCCGTGATATTGCAAACCGTAATCAGCAACCGACATAACCCGCTTGTTATTCTATGAACACAGACAAGGGGGCATAACACTAGAGCAACAGAATTTTTTGTATATTCCACAATTG
The DNA here is from genome assembly GCA_030762985.1 of Adelphocoris suturalis. Lineage (NCBI taxonomy): Eukaryota > Metazoa > Arthropoda > Insecta > Hemiptera > Miridae > Adelphocoris > Adelphocoris suturalis. The sequence continues at coordinate 66,822,926 of CM061042.1, read as the reverse complement.
AAGACCTGGAATTGGCCGTTTGTGTAACTGACCGACTTGTAATTGCTCAGTGGCATTAAATTGAATACATCTACATGTAGTGTAGATTCGGAATTTAATCCATAGAAAGTCTTTTTGTTGAATTCATCTTGAAGCTGGGTTCCAGCACCAAAATATATTCAATCTGATCGAACCTCCAATCTGTCCAACCTCCAAAGGGTCGGAGTAACGTATAAAATATGATTACTAATATTCAATAAGTACATTTTTATTCACTGAAATTTTAAGGTTTTGATATTATCAAGTATAATTTAAATTTATTTTGTTTCAGGTAAGCCGGTCTGATTGCTAAATTTGAAACTTAGGAATACAGACTTGTAAGTATCATCAAATCGTCCACAATACTTACATGCTAAGAAAAGTAATAAAACATAATATTTAGCTTCGAACGTAGATATCTAGATTACTTGATTCCATAATGATTTCATAATGGATTAACTTGGAGTTATCCAGTTTCGGACACAGTGAGAAACCGGGAAAGTGGTTATATATTGATAAATCAAAGTTGTTAAAGTTTGTTCTAAAAATACCTCAAACTTTGAGAAACTAAATAATAATTAACACTAATTAGATAATTATATTGGTGAAAGTATATTGGTGAATGTTGGTTAGAATTTGATCAGCAACATACTCGCATCAAAAACTTAATAACAACGGAAGAAAAATTGCAACCTATTGCAAGGTATTGCAGCCTTTTCCCTTCATTACCTCATAACAATTAACTAAGAATTTCGTTTGCGCTCGTTGCTGAACCTTGGCCCAAGCTCTGGTGGACCTTCGCCTATATAAGGATGCAATTCATCGGGGCAATGATATGGATGGCAAAGAATGGTCGTACCAATCTATTTACAACAATAATGAATCTTGTTCCGTTTATAAAATCCGCTATGTACCTCGAAAGGACGGAGCTATACATGTTCCAACTTATCTATTTTGGAGGAATTCAACACACTGCCAAATAGTCGATAAATTAGAACTACGGATTTAATCATCCGGAGGGTAGGAACTACATATGCACGAGTTCCCTCAAATTAAGCACCCGGGACTTGCGTCAGCTTCAAAGCTCACTGAACTGACTATTTTTACTTCTGTCGTGACAATTAATTGGTACTTATCCTGATGAACACTAGCAGTGAAATTTTAGCCGTTGAAACATTGCTCGAATCAGATAAATTGAGAACACGTGGCGAGCTTGAGTATTGTTGAGTTAAATAAGTAGAATGAAATAAATTCATAAGTACATTCTGTTTTTCGTTACTTGATTTTCAGAGGTCAGGTTGAGGATGATTTCTTTGTTATGCAAATAAGTTGATTTGATAATTTATTAATTTATCTTCAAGTACGAAACATCAAGGATGGAGTTGATGGAAATTTAGCCAAGGGCAACTTCGAACATTTAAAGGTGAACTGTAGACCTCCCCTATGCTTAAGTAGGCCTTAACGCATCGTGTTCACGCATTCACCCAAACGTTGGGGAGGTTGTTTCTGTAGTTTAGAGCTGTAGTCAGAATAGCAAATATGCTGCCTCCACCAATTGATTTACAGAACAGTACTGCGTCCATGTCTTTGAATCAAGGTTGCGTTAGTACGCAGATTCAAAACAGATGTACTAGTTTTGCTCGTACCCGAGTGGGAAGTTGTAGCATGCTTTGATCATGTGGTCGCAATCGGCTTGCATGCATAGCCCTGCTGGAATGTACAAGACGTGATGGAAGATCACAGTCCGTTCATTCCAAGGTGCTGTTGTGCAGTTGCATCTACGATTCTGATGAATTTCCGAACGATTCATATTTATCCAATTTCAACAGAATGATCTTTTATGGTTTTATTTCAATGAGCCCTCTCTTATTCTGTATAGTTCCTGATCCCATAAAAATGCTGGGCTTTTATCGGTACCCTCCCCTGAATAATACGCACACTCACCTTTAGTTTTATTGTCAAAGCATACTGCATATTGAGACTCGCCTGATTTTTTTTCTCTACCTCATCAACGTATATTATCAAATCGTACATCTATGTATGTTCGTGCTTTGATCATGATCATAAAATCATGATGTGTTCGTTTGGGTGTTCTCTTTCCCTTAATAAAAACCGAACAACGCAGCTTAAGAAATGAATTTTTATAAATTAGGTGGCAAATCCTGCGAAATTGTCCCTGCAGGGGTGAGGGGAGGGAAGATGAAAAAACTTCGATCCTTTCTTCCCCTGTGAGGGAACGCCAGTTTTATTCTTTTCACTAATGAAACTTTTTAGTCATTCAAGACCCCTTCCCCGCCCACCTATCTGCTGATCCGTGAGATTGTTCTGTGACGTATTTCTCAGTATTTTTTGTCAATAGCTGATGCATATTTTCCATGCTGAAATTAATCCTTAGCTCCAGTCCAACGAAGGTAATGTCGGATATGATAGCCTCGACCTATGGTTAAATTCACCAATTATTTTCGTCAAACTTTTAATCTCTCATGATCCTACAATTCCTATCAAAGGTCTTTGCGACTGATCCTCCTAATACTTTGGAAACAGAGGGGAAAAAAAAGTTATTTCATGGGAAGGAAGTTTTTATCTCACCCGTAAGGGATTATTGATTGAATAAGATTAATGGCGTATACAGGGGGCTTGGGTTACAAATTGCACGAGGGTAAACCATTGAGTAATATTGTATCGTCCTCGTAATTCTTGAGGAAGTATGCTTGGAATAAATCATTGCTCATTTGGGAAAGATGGTTATATTGACCGAATTCGCTCCATTTTTGAAATTTCCCGTGAAGGCTGCTGACCGTTTTCTCGTCGCAGTAGGTAATTCAACGGACTTCTTGACGCAAAAAAAAAAAAAAAAAAAAAAAAAAAAAAAAAATCGTTGATAAACTGACATACATTGTCAATTAGCATTGTTGTCCAAGATCGCTATGTAACGTAAAGTGGTACTAGCTTTTTCTTGTTGCCATCCCTTCACAAGTCAGGAGTATTTATAATCTCGAATTCGGGGACGGGCATCAGCGTAGTTTTCAGATTGTTGGAAGAGTATGTATGCCCTGTATACCAACCCTACCAAACATCCAGGGAGATCTCTCACAATTTTTATGAACTGTTCGCATACTTCTAATATTTGTGGAAATAATTCTAGTAATTTTACTAAATTCACTTCCACTGTCGAATCCGAACCATCTGAAACAATACTTCACCTGAATGAAACCAGCTTCATTTTTGCTGGAGCAAGGTCCTTCTGTTTTGCTGACATCGTTTCACCTTCCTGCCAGTTTACATCAATGAGCAACCTGAATCGCTGAAGTTTATACCGATCATGAATCGCTTTGCTAAAACTTTTTTGATACTACGTAAAAAGTGCTTACCGCCTTGGTTTCCAAAGGAAATACCCGATACAGAATTAATTTCAAGAGATAATGTCTAATCACAAACATTAAAGTTTCAGATTAAATATAACCAGTAATAAGGCTGCACAAACACATAGAATCCCACCCAAAATAAAACAATATTACCAATATTTAAAATAATATTTGTGACGTAGCTAAAAATACATTTTATGAGTGTGACACTACCGAAAAGATTCTCATCCTTGGAGCCGTCCCCTTTGGTGGAGCAAAGTAGCCTCATGGTACACTGCTGTGACTCGTGCTGGCCGGATCGTAAAATACCTTTCCACTGAGACAAATTCTAATTTTCCTGTAGGTAAATATATATCCAGAAAAATAGTTTATGACGAATCCCAGCTTAATGGAATGGTCCGTACTGAAGAAACCAAGAACTAATTTTGTAAAAAATCTATTTTTGTGTCTTCAAACAAATGGTCGTCCAATTAGTCTATTTCAAGGACTTACGAAATCGTATGGGTCATTGAAAAGCTGAGTTCATGCTTTCATGTCTTCCAAAGGTGCCTGCCCTATGTAAAATTTATCGCTGATTCCAAATATCCTCTCAATTTTTCTATTGCACCGCTTCCAACATTGAAAACATCGTTTTATCAACAACGGTCGCTGGAAGCGGTGCAATAGAGAAATTTAGGTGATATTCGGAATCAGCGATAAGTTCCTTCCAAGTTCCTTCCAAGTATGAACTCAATAATTGATAAACATGAACGTGACATTTATACATTATTTTCTTATTTTTCATTTTCTTAAACATCTACACTGGACATAAACATGATATTTGTTCATTATATTCTTATTTCCTGATGGAACGATTTTGCTGGAACTCCTAAGTATCCCTGAATTGAATTCGTCAAGATCATTTGGAACATTTCAATGATCTATAAATCCGTGTCAAGGAAACGAGGAAGCTATGTGCCACACCCAACTTGGCAACCTTTTTTTTTTTTTTTTTCGCCCCTAAAATAAATGTTTGGCTTCAAGATAACTGTGGAGAAATTGAGGAGTTTTTCTCAACCATCCGGTTTTGTATATGTACTGACCTTTGTATAGTTGGAGTAGGCAGCCTTTTAAATTAAATTCCGATGAAATACATAATTTTCTTCCTTCAATGTTGAGAGTGTTGCACTATGTACATCTGGTAGTTGACAGTATTCACTCGTGAATTGATAATTGATATCGTTGACTTGAATCGACTAATCATCAGCGAGATATTTACTTAAGTTGTGTACTCCTGACTAATTTCAAATATATATTGAAATTTAGATATCGTGTTAGTGAGCATCATTATTTGTAATAATCTATCCTGGCGTACGATTTCCTATACTGTAGATAATAGTGTTATACTGTAGAGTTTCTACGAAAAATAATTATTTTGTGCATATTTGTGACATTATGTGTAATCTCGTCGATTTCTAATGACTCACTAAATCGCGCCCATTACTTGCGGAAAATAAATAAATAATTTTCAGTAGGCTCTGGTTAGAAACACATTCGCTTTCACAAATTATTCATTCGTTTCACATGATTTATAAGTTCGGGTTAATTAATAATAAACTATTTTGACAATAATAATGTCACCCATCCATCCATGACCAGGAGAATGCGCTAGTGCCCGTCCTGAATTCTTAATTGCTGTAAACTCCTGCTAAACGGCCGTCACACGAAATCCGAGTCCTAGCTCCGAGGTCCTTCCAACTTTTCGTCCAACCCCAACCAAAATCCATATTCATATCAATTTCATATACGTATACATATGGGCATGTATGTGGGAGTATGGGGATGTTATTTAGAAAAAGTTCCAGTCATGCAGTATGATCGAATGAGCGAATTTTCTTAAATTACATGTCTTATTATATTATGCTAAACAGTATCGAAATTTCAGCAATTGATTATATATATACCTATATATATATATATATATATATATATATATATATATATATATATATATATACATCATTCCAGACGATAACTCTCCTTAGGATTGAGATAAAAATACTGTTCTTGGCCAAAAAAATCAAGCATTCCAAACGAAAGGATGAGTTTGTTGGTCAACTACGTATTTTTTAGCCCATTGAATTGGCAAATTTCGAAAAATGTATTTTAAAAAATCACTAAAAATGGCTAAAAACAGCCAAAAAGCGTTACATTTATAAGTTTTAGCACAATTTTAGTCAAAACTAAACTATAAACGATTAACTAGGACATTTAATAAGTTTTGCTCAAAATTATGCTGAAAAACGTAGGTACTTTAATTTCAATAATATTCGCTTCTTCAGTACTTCTGATTTCTGCCCTCTTCTTTGCGAAATACGTACTTGTGCACCAAATACGAAAAAACCACTTTCTTCTTCAATATCTGGGTACAGATCCATCCTCGTAGTTGGCGAGCGAGTGACTGACACGTCATGACGCGGCGTCCTGCGTCCTTTTGCCGCTCGTGTGCATTGAAACTCAGATAGGACGCAGATAGCGATTCCAAGAAATGACGCGGCGTCAAGCGTCATTTTCAATCGGATAACTAGAGATACACAGCGGAGCATGGTGCGGTGCACACGGGACGCCGATACCTATCTGCAGCTGGCGTTGACGCGGATAGGCATCAAAGTTGACGCAGGTTTCTGTGGGACGCGCGTTGCGGGCGATAGGTATCTTGCCGCCCGATACCCCTAGCAGTACTCAGCAGTCAATCGTCCGGTGCACACGTGCAGCTGCGTCACTTCGCGTCAACCATCATTTTAAAGATTTCGGCCCACGATTTTTTGAAAAACTTCAATTTTCTGCACATTGATTCATTGTCAAAGGATACGAGAAAGCTACGTGCTATGCCCAACATGCCGTTTTTAGCGAATCTTCGCAGAAAATTGCTACTGCAATTATAAAATAACAATTTTCGAAAACATTCTTCATTGAAATCCGAGTCCTAGCTCCGAGGTCCTTCCAACTTTTCGTCCAACCCCGACCAAAATCCATATTCATATCAATTTCATATACGTATACATATGGGCATGTATGTGGGAGTATGGGGATGTTATTTAGAAAAAGTTCCAGTCATGCAGTATGATCGAATGAGCGAATTTTCTTAAATTACATGTCTTATTATATTATGCTAAATTGTATCGAAATTTCAGCAATTGATTATATATATACCTATATATATATATATATATATATATATATATATATATATATATATATATATATATATATATATATACACATCATTCCAGACGATAACTCTCCTTAGGATTGAGATAAAAATACTGTTCTTGGCCCAAAAAAATCAAGCATTCCAAACGAAAGGATGAGTTTGTTGGTCAACTACGTATTTTTTAGCCCATTAAATTGGCAAATTTCGAAAAATGTATTAAAAAAATCACTAAAAATGGCTAAAAACAGCCAAAAAGCGTTACATTTATAAGTTTTAGCACAATTTTAGTCAAAACTAAACTATAAACGATTAACTAGGACATTTAATAAGTTTTGCTCAAAATTATGCTGAAAAACGTAGGTACTTTAATTTCAATAATATTCGCTTCTTCAGTACTTCTGATTTCTGCCCTCTTCTTTGCGAAATACGTACTTGTGCACCAAATACGAAAAAACCACTTTCTTCTTCAATATCTGGGTACAGATCCATCCTCGTAGTTGGCGAGCGAGTGACTGACACGTCATGACGCGGCGTCCTGCGTCCTTTTGCCGCTCGTGTGCATTGAAACTCAGATAGGACGCAGATAGCGATTCCAAGAAATGACGCGGCGTCAAGCGTCATTTTCAATCGGATAACTAGAGATACACAGCGGAGCATGGTGCGGTGCACACGGGACGCCGATACCTATCTGCAGCTGGCGTTGACGCGGATAGGTATCAAAGTTGACGCAGGTTTCTGTGGGACGCGCGTTGCGGGCGATAGGTATCTTGCCGCCCGATACCCCTAGCAGTACTCAGCAGTCAATCGTCCGGTGCACACGTGCAGCTGCGTCACTTCGCGTCAACCATCATTTTAAAGATTTCGGCCCACGATTTTTTGAAAAACTTCAATTTTCTGCACATTGATTCATTGTCAAAGGATACGAGAAAGCTACGTGCTATGCCCAACATGCCGTTTTTAGCGAATCTTCGCAGAAAATTGCTACTGCAATTATAAAATAACAATTTTCGAAAACATTCTTCATTGAAATCCGAGTCCTAGCTCCGAGGTCCTTCCAACTTTTCGTCCAACCCCGACCAAAATCCATATTCATATCAATTTCATATACGTATACATATGGGCATGTATGTGGGAGTATGGGGATGTTATTTAGAAAAAGTTCCAGTCATGCAGTATGATCGAATGAGCGAATTTTCTTAAATTACATGTCTTATTATATTATGCTAAATTGTATCGAAATTTCAGCAATTGATTATATATATACCTATATATATATATATATATATATATATATATATAATATACATCATATATATATATACATCATTCCAGACGATAACTCTCCTTAGGATTGAGATAAAAATACCGTTCTTGGGCCAACAAATCAAACATTCCAAACGAAAGGATGAGTTTGTTGGTCAACTACGTATTTTTTAGCCCATTAAATTGGCAAATTTCGAAAAATGTACTAAAAAAATCACTAAAAATGGCTAAAAACAGCCAAAAAGCGTTACATTTATAAGTTTTAGCACAATTTTAGTCAAAACTAAACTATAAACGATTAACTAGGACATTTAATAAGTTTTGCTCAAAATTATGCTGAAAAACGTAGGTACTTTAATTTCAATAATATTCGCTTCTTCAGTACTTCCGATTTCTGCCCTCTTCTTTGCGAAATACGTACCTACTTGTGCACCAAATACGAAAAAACCACTTTCTTCCTCAATATCTGGGTACAGATCCATCCTCGTAGTTGGCGAGCGAGTGACTGACACGTCATGACGCGGCGTTCTGCGTCCTTTTGCCGCTCGTGTGCATTGAAACTCATATAGGACGCAGATAGCGATTCCAAGAAATGACGCGGCGTCAAGCGTCATTTTCAATCGGATAACTAGAGATACACAGCGGAGCATGGTGCGGTGCACACGGGACGCCGATACCTATCTGCAGCTGGCGTTGACGCGAATAGGTATCAAAGTTGATTCAGGTTTCTGTGGGACGCGCGTTGCGGGCGATAGGTATCTTGCCGCCCGATACCCCTAGCAGTACTCAGCAGTCAATCGTCCGGTGCACACGTGCAGCTGCATCACTTCGCGTCAACCATCATTTTAAAGATTCTGTACCCAGATATTGAAGATGAAAGTGGTTTTTTTCGTATTTGGTGCACAAGTAGGTACGTATTTCGCAAAGAAGAGGGCAGAAATCGGAAGTACTGAAGAAGCGAATATCATAGGAATTAACGTACCTACGTTTTTCAGCATAATTTTGAGCAAAACTTATTAAATGTCCTAGTTAATCGTTTATAGTTTAGTTTTGACTAAAATTGTGCTAAAACTTATAAATGTAACGCTTTTTGGCTGTTTTTAGCCATTTTTAGTGATTTTTTTAGTACATTTTTCGAAATTTGCCAATTTAATGGGCTAAAAAATACGTATTTGACCAACAAACTCATCCTTTCGTTTGGAATGTTTGATTTGTTGGCCCAAGAACGGTATTTTTATCTCAATCCTAAGGAGAGTTATCGTCTGGAATGATGTGTATATATATATATATATATATATATATATATATATATATATATATATATATATATATATATATATATAGGTATATATATAATCAATTGCTGAAATTTCGATACAATTTAGCATAATATAATAAGACATGTAATTTAAGAAAATTCGCTCATTCGATCATACTGCATGACTGGAACTTTTTCTAAATAACATCCCCATACTCCCACATACATGCCCATATGTATACGTATATGAAATTGATATGAATATGGATTTTGGTCGGGGTTGGACGAAAAGTTGGAAGGACCTCGGAGCTAGGACTCGGATTTCAATGAAGAATGTTTTCGAAAATTGTTATTTTATAATTGCAGTAGCAATTTTCTGCGAAGATTCGCTAAAAACGACATGTTGGGCATAGCACGTAGCTTTCTCGTATCCTTTGACAATGAATCAATGTGCAGAAAATTGAAGTTTTTCAAAAAATCGTGGGCCGAAATCTTTAAAATGATGGTTGACGCGAAGTGACGCAGCTGCACGTGTGCACCGGACGATTGACTGCTGAGTACTGCTAGGGGTATCGGGCGGCAAGATACCTATCGCCCGCAACGCGCGTCCCACAGAAACCTGCGTCAACTTTGATGCCTATCCGCGTCAACGCCAGCTGCAGATAGGTATCGGCGTCCCGTGTGCACCGCACCATGCTCCGCTGTGTATCTCTAGTTATCCGATTGAAAATGACGCTTGACGCCGCGTCATTTCTTGGAATCGCTATCTGCGTCCTATCTGAGTTTCAATGCACACGAGCGGCAAAAGGACGCAGAACGCCGCGTCATGACGTGTCAGTCACTCGCTCGCCAACTACGAGGATGGATCTGTACCCAGATATTGAGGAAGAAAGTGGTTTTTTTCGTATTTGGTGCACAAGTAGGTACGTATTTCGCAAAGAAGAGGGCAGAAATCGGAAGTACTGAAGAAGCGAATATTATTGAAATTAAAGTACCTACGTTTTTCAGCATAATTTTGAGCAAAACTTATTAAATGTCCTAGTTAATCGTTTATAGTTTAGTTTTGACTAAAATTGTGCTAAAACTTATAAATGTAACGCTTTTTGGCTGTTTTTAGCCATTTTTAGTGATTTTTTTAATACATTTTCCGAAATTTGCCAATTTAATGGGCTAAAAAATACGTAGTTGACCAACAAACTTATCCTTTCGTTTGGAATGCTTGATTTTTTTGGGCCAAGAACAGTATTTTTATCTCAATCCTAAGGAGAGTTATCGTCTGGAATGATGTATATATATATATATATATATATATATATATATATATATATATATATATATATATATATATATATATATATATAGGTATATATATAATCAATTGCTGAAATTTCGATACAATTTAGCATAATATAATAAGACATGTAATTTAAGAAAATTCGCTCATTCGATCATACTGCATGACTGGAACTTTTTCTAAATAACATCCCCATACTCCCACATACATGCCCATATGTATACGTATATGAAATTGATATGAATATGGATTTTGGTCGGGGTTGGACGAAAATTTCAGCAATTGATTATAATATATACCTATATATATATATATATATATATACATCATTCCAGACGATAACTCTCCTTAGGATTGAGATAAAAGTACCGTTCTTGGGCCAACAAATCAAACATTCCAAACGAAAGGATGAGTTTGTTGGTCAACTACGTATTTTTTAGCCCATTAAATTGGCAAATTTCGAAAAATGTACTAAAAAAATCACTAAAAATGGCTAAAAACAGCCAAAAAGCGTTACATTTATAAGTTTTAGCACAATTTTAGTCAAAACTAAACTATAAACGATTAACTAGGACATTTAATAAGTTTTGCTCAAAATTATGCTGAAAAACGTAGGTACTTTAATTTCAATAATATTCGCTTCTTCAGTACTTCCGATTTCTGCCCTCTTCTTTGCGAAATACGTACCTACTTGTGCACCAAATACGAAAAAAACCACTTTCTTCCTCAATATCTGGGTACAGATCCATCCTCGTAGTTGGCGAGCGAGTGACTGACACGCCATGACGCGGCGTTCTGCGTCCTTTTGCCGCTCGTGTGCATTGAAACTCATATAGGACGCAGATAGCGATTCCAAGAAATGACGCGGCGTCAAGCGTCATTTTCAATCGGATAACTAGAGATACACAGCGGAGCATGGTGCGGTGCACACGGGACGCCGATACCTATCTGCAGCTGGCGTTGACGCGGATAGGTATCAAAGTTGATTCAGGTTTCTGTGGGACGCGCGTTGCGGGCGATAGGTATCTTGCCGCCCGATACCCCTAGCAGTACTCAGCAGTCAATCGTCCGGTGCACACGTGCAGCTGCATCACTTCGCGTCAACCATCATTTTAAAGATTCTGTACCCAGATATTGAAGAAGAAAGTGGTTTTTTCGTATTTGGTGCACAAGTAGCAAGTACATATTTCGCAAAGAAGAGGGCAGAAATAGGAAGTACTGAAGAAGCGAATATTATTGAAATTAACGTACCTACGTTTTTCAGCATAATTTTGAGCAAAACTTATTAAATGTCCTAGTTAATCGTTTATAGTTTAGTTTTGACTAAAATTGTGCTAAAACTTATAAATGTAACGCTTTTTGGCTGTTTTTAGCCATTTTTAGTGATTTTTTTAGTACATTTTTCGAAATTTGCCAATTTAATGGGCTAAAAAATACGTAGTTGACCAACAAACTCATCCTTTCGTTTGGAATGTTTGATTTGTTGGCCCAAGAACGGTATTTTTATCTCAATCCTAAGGAGAGTTATCGTCTGGAATGATGTATATATATATATATATATATATATATATATATATATAGGTATATATATAATCAATTGCTGAAATTTCGATACAATTTAGCATAATATAATAAGACATGTAATTTAAGAAAATTCGCTCATTCGATCATACTGCATGACTGGAACTTTTTCTAAATAACATCCCCATACTCCCACATACATGCCCATATGTATACGTATATGAAATTGATATGAATATGGATTTTGGTCGGGGTTGGACGAAAAGTTGGAAGGACCTCGGAGCTAGGACTCGGATTTCAATGAAGAATGTTTTCGAAAATTGTTATTTTATAATTGCAGTAGCAATTTTCTGCGAAGATTCGCTAAAAACGGCATGTTGGGCATAGCACGTAGCTTTCTCGTATCCTTTGACAATGAATCAATGTGCAGAAAATTGAAGTTTTTCAAAAAATCGTGGGCCGAAATCTTTAAAATGATGGTTGACGCGAAGTGACGCAGCTGCACGTGTGCACCGGACGATTGACTGCTGAGTACTGCTAGGGGTATCGGGCGGCAAGATACCTATCGCCCGCAACGCGCGTCCCACAGAAACCTGCGTCAACTTTGATACCTATCCGCGTCAACGCCAGCTGCAGATAGGTATCGGCGTCCCGTGTGCACCGCACCATGCTCCGCTGTGTATCTCTAGTTATCCGATTGAAAATGACGCGTGACGCCGCGTCATTTCTTGGAATCGCTATCTGCGTCCTATCTGAGTTTCAATGCACACGAGCGGCAAAAGGACGCAGGACGCCGCGTCATGACGTGTCAGTCACTCGCTCGCCAACTACGAGGATGGATCTGTACCCAGATATTGAAGAAGAAAGTGGTTTTTTCGTATTTGGTGCACAAGTACGTATTTCGCAAAGAAGAGGGCAGAAATCAGAAGTACTGAAGAAGCGAATATTATTGAAATTAAAGTACCTACGTTTTTCAGCATAATTTTGAGCAAAACTTATTAAATGTCCTAGTTAATCGTTTATAGTTTAGTTTTGACTAAAATTGTGCTAAAACTTATAAATGTAACGCTTTTTGGCTGTTTTTAGCCATTTTTAGTGATTTTTTTAATACATTTTTCGAAATTTGCCAATTCAATGGGCTAAAAAATACGTAGTTGACCAACAAACTCATCCTTTCGTTTGGAATGCTTGATTTTTTTGGCCAAGAACAGTATTTTTATCTCAATCCTAAGGAGAGTTATCGTCTGGAATGATGTATATATATATGTATATATATATATATATATATATATAGGCAATTAGAGGGGGTCTTTCTGGTCCCTGAATCAACCAACATGAGGGGTATTTCTGGTCCCGAGTGGGTCCCGAAAGCGGGCTCCGTTTTCCTGCGCTTTGGTGGTATAAATCGGGGGGTTTTCGGGACCCGCCCTTGTATACCTAGTTATATATATATTGCGGGTCCCGAAAACCCCCTGATTTATACCACCGATGCCATTAATTACTTTCTCTCAATGTGCTCTCTCACTCGCACACATCCACACAGTCACAAACACCATCTGGCAGTGGAAGGGAAATGAACTCCTTAGTTTTTAAATGTCCGCTCATATCCTCAAAGAAGTTAACATTTATCAATCATTGTTCTAACCTGTTTGAAAATGTTACACAACAATAAAAACACATACTTATGTACATCTTAGGTTGAAAAGGTTACATTATGGAAAAAATGAAGGAAAAAGTAAAATATTTATGGAAGTTTTAATTTTCAGACATGATATGCAAGTTTAAGAACATTGGGAACATCTCGTATTGTTTTTTCGAACAAATGTTATTGAACTTGATATTACAGTAGCTTTTATTCCTAAATGTCCCAAAATCTCTGGAAATTTTTGCTATGCTTGATCAATACTTACGAAATTGCTCCATATGCAAATTATTACACAATGGCTTAACCCGGAAACCCCACTACAAATTATTACATAATGGTTTAATGAGAAATCTCACTACAGACTATTACATAACGGCTTAATGAGAACTTCAAAGTGCAAATTATTACAAAATGTCATGAAGAGAAACCTCCGCTGCAAACCATTAAACAATGACATACCTAATGAAAAACCTCCCACTACAAATTATTACACAGCGGCTTAATGAGGCATCCTTCTGCAAATTATTACACAACGGCTTAATGAGAAAACCTCACTGCAAATTATTACACAATTCCTTAACACGGAAACACTCACTGTAAATTATTACACAATGGCAAATCATGAAAATCCTCCCACTGTAAATTATTACCCAACGGTTCAATTTGGAAGCTTAATTTGGAGGCTTAATTTGGAAGGCCACGGTAATAGAAAATTCTTTAAATATCTCATAGGAAAGATTGACAGCCAGAGTGTGATTTTCGCCATGAAGATGCTTCCCAACAAAATATTTACCATATATTTCAAGAATGTTCTGCAACAAGATCCGAATTGAATTAGTTTCTGAGAAGTCAACACATCGACGAAGCAAACTCAATACAGTCATTTTTGAAAATAAATATCCATGAAATAGAAAAATTGAATGAAATGAACGAATGGATTCAATACCGAAAACGCTGCAAATTATTACACAAAGGTTTATTATTTCTTTATTAGATAACCCTTCTACGTAAATCACTTAGGTATCTATGTTTATTAGACGTATTCTGTGGTACTTTGGTGCCAACTTTGCAGAAAGGTGTGTGGAAATTTTTTCTGCAACGAACTCATACAAATTTGGTATCATTCGACTCGTTACGATGTCTACTACTCGTTACTGGGAAGGGCGAGAAAGTTTGATCTTTTTTTGGGAATGGTACACTGCTTTTTAGGTTAAAGAAATGGTGCCGGCTCTACTTTCATAAATCCATTAAAAAAAGTAAATCGGTTTGAACACCAACTGTGGTGTCAATGCGTTTCTGTATCATGATCCGCGTCGGACAGAATTCGTTTCCCCGTGTTTACCTCACAATATGAATTGATAGGCCAAAAAATATTGCAAATTTTGTGGTTTTCATAATTTGGATGGATTTATTCTTCTTCTCAGTCTTTTCCAGGGGCTAGTGGTTGTGAAAAATTTATACTTTTCAAAACCTCGTGACGTATTCTTCGAGTTACAACAGTAAGCTTCTCGAAAAATGAACTCTTTTATTTATAAAAAGGCCGAGTATTCTCGTTAGGGACGGTAATGGGTTCGGTAGATCATCTCATAGGGGCCTATGATGAATCTGGGCAGTTTAATACAGGTCCAAGAGAAAAATCTATTTAAAAAAATCATCGGTCAGAATCTCAGCAGTTGACTCGGAAAATATGAACTCAGTAGGTAATTTTCAGTTTCGAAAATCATAATTTATTGATCACAGGGTAGTATTTTGGTATATTATTTTCAATAATGAATGTTGTAGTCGAACCAGAAAAAAATTTACCCCCCTTAAAAATTTTTTGTTTTACGTTTCTAGATATTTAAAACCCGAAAATGAAATGCTAGTAAATAAAATTCGACCGTCCACCGTACGTAGCTTTTCACCGAAACTAAATACTGGACCAAACTAAATGAAACTAGTGTCAAAAGTCGAATTTTTTATAGTCTAGTTGGGACTGAATTCTCGGCATCACTTCCTTTCAATCCTAAAGGGTAGAAGCAAAGGGCCGAAATATCAAAAATCAGAATATCGAAAACTTTCCACTGTTTTTATGTTCGTTATTGATAGTCATCCCTTCAATGAATCGAATTAGTCCACTCGGATCGCTTAACATTCAACCATTTGCTTTCCCTAAGGGCTAGAACATGAAAGAAAAAAAAAAGAAAAACAACTTCAACACGAATATGAATGCAAAAATCTCTGAACATAGTAAAAATTGCCTATAATAGTAAGCATAGTAAGTAAGCCTGAACATAATAAACTGTGACGGCCGAATCAACTGATGTAATTTACAATGCCATTATCTTTACAAGAGTTCCTTTTGAAACGAGGTTTTCAAAATATCTTATGTCTTATATTTGCGGACAAGTGAAACTTAGGTGTGTGTTTTACTGTATCTGATTAAATTTCAGTTGTTCAATCGGTGGATTTCCTCGTCGTGTATATATACAGTATGTTGCACCATTGAAGGTATTTTGACATCAGCTTTTCTTTCGTACAGAGGGACTAAGAAAGATTGATGTTCACGAAGTCATCACATACTACAAGGTATAGCGACACATTGATCAGCTGAAGGATCCTCATGGGTAATTCCTTTCTAATCGATACACTGTGCTAAAATATAAGTAGTATAGCTCTTTTTATGGCATCTAGAATACAATTACAAGGTAACAAGGCGCCGAGTTTAGATAATGTATCAGAGACAACATCTTATGAACATAGATGAATGAATTACGTGGGAGGGTTATCTAGTTCAGAAATAATAATGTCCAGTCTTCATTCAACTTCATGTTCAGTCTTTTTCAACTTCAAGGTAAATAACATTTTTTGAAATGGCAAACTTAAGTAAAAATCAGCTACCTACCAGTTTTATAAAATAACCGGTAACTGAAATCGTGAACTAACTCGTAAGTGAGTCAGATTCTCAACAGTGCGTCAGGTTTTGAGGATACCATATCAATAAAGTATGTACCATTTTATCAAGGTAAATTTTCTCTTGATCATCTTCTCCCGAGTAAAATGCGCAGGAGGGCTGTTGGGTTGCACTTTGTGTTCAATAACCACTAGTCTACTCGTACACGTGCCCTTTAAAAATTAGAGGTTTCCTCCCAAAAAGGAGGCCGTATCCGTTTTATAAGCTGATTTTTTTTTTTTTTTTTTTTTTCTTCTTTTTTTTTCTTCTTCTTCTAGATTGAATCACTGCCAAGTTTTTCTTCAAGGCTTCTTGCATCAATTTTAGTTTGACTAGAAAGCTGATGTGGGAGGCTCTTTTATGATTGCGCACAGTCTAATTAACGAAAAAATTATTAATACCAAGCTTGTAATTCTAGTGTTCACCTTATTTTGGGTTCAATTTCAGTTGTAATAGCTATTGGGTACCTGCGTGACTGCTTCATAATGTCTAAATGAACTTCTATTATAAGATTGCAAGTAGGGCTGGTAAGAGTAATTTGGAAGTATTACTTCAGTAACATGGTATCGTCAGAACCTGACGCACTGTTGAGGTCATCACTCACTCACGGGGGCAAACGCTCAACAGCCCAAGGTCGGAAGCGACTATAAGTACATGAACCAGAGCGCTCTTGGTGAGGATGAGTTCAATGAAAAAGAGTCATGAGAAAAATCGAGTTACACAATTTCGAAATTTCCCCTCAACTCCCTGCGGCCAATAAAATTGAGAAACTGAGGTTTATAGAAACTTGAATAGATGGAGAGCATGAGAAAAAAATGGACCTAAAAAATACATTACATTTTTTTTTATTTTTTTATTTTTTTTAATGCATTATTTTTTTTTTTTTAATGCATTTTTATTAGAAAGTTAGGGCTGAGTTACAGGGACAGTCAAGAGGTGTTGGAACTTACAGTGTTTGAAAATAGTAATAACCGCATAGTGAGTGAAGAAATTGTTATAGGTGCTGATCCAGTCGACATTCATTAGTAACTGTCGGGGCTGAAAAATCGACATTAAAAGATGAATTACATTGACTTGGCACCTTTTCGTATAAATGCCCATCTAAACTCGGCTCCACGCGCCTCTATACCTTGTAATTGTATTCTAGATGCCATAAAAAGAGCTCCATTTATAATTCAGCACGGTAGATCGATTAGGAAAGAAATTAGCCACAAGAGTCCTTCTGCTGACCAATGTGCCTCCATACCTTGTAATTCACTTCTAGAGTGACTTCATCTTGAATATAACTCCGTGAACACCAAACTTTACTAGTACCTTTGTATGAATCAAAAGCTGATAAAGCAATAAAAGCTGAAACGACGTAGAAATCCACTGATAGATCAACTGAAGTTAAACGGGATAAAATAGAACACCTACCTACGCTTCACTTGTCTGCAAACATTTAACGTAAGTCATGAACCATTGCTATTATATCAGCTGATTCTTTCGTCACTTGACGCTTGGACACTTGAGGGAATTCAGGGTGTTATTTTTTTATTTATTACTGTTATTTCCAAAGTTTTCGATATTCTGATTTTTCAATATATCAGCCCTTTGATTCCACCTTTAAGATAAACAGACAGCGATGCCTCGAACTCTGTCTTAATTAGACCCCAAATGTGATTTATGACCCATGTTTCATCAAGTGTGATCCAGTAGTTTCGGAGAAAAGCTCTGGACGGAATTTTTTTTCTTTCGAATTATGGATTCTAATCATCTTGAAACACAAATCATAAAATCGCGAGGGGGGGATGAAAATTATTTTTTGCCTTGTTCGATTAGAAAGGTTCATTATTGAAAATAATAAACCATATACAACTGTAAGATCTACTTCAACACCAACCACAAAACGCCCTGTGACCGACATAAGTCTCTAAAGACCTACGACATTTAAAAGATAATAGAAGAAGAAGGAGAAGTGCCTACACCTTGTTTCACCTAGTTCACCAAGTCACACTTAGTTTCTTCTACTAACATACAGGTTAAGGGGAGACCGGATAGGATGTAAAAAATTGGTAAGTATTTTTCTCAGCCATTTTTAGGACAATTTTGATGGAGTTAGTGGCATTTTCCTATGGAAACAGTACCATACTGCAAATCACAATTTAAAATCCAATTTTTGAAAATTTTGCTAAAAAAAAAATCTTTTTTTGCATGAATTTGTAATTTGAATTAAATAAATAATGCCCATGGCTAAAAACATTGTGGTTTTCAGTAGGTAATATTAAAAATAAACTAATACCATCTATCGCATCAACATAGAGAATAAATTAGCTGAGAAAAATTTGTTATCAGGTAACGGGGAATTCTGAGGTATGCATAGGCCGCGGGGGGGGGGGGGGGGGGGGGGGGGGGGGTGGATTGTCAAAGTCACGCATGCTCCCGCCCAAGACGGCTGGCTGATCCGTTCCTTCGCTACCTCCCTATCGACTCATCCTAGGTGCCAGGATTTTATGACGAGCTTGGTTCACTTCACTTTTCCTCAGAATAGATATGTGTTCATAATATCGGTACCTACCTTTCGCTTGGTCACTACAGAAGTCCCACAAAAATTATCTTGTCTCCAAAATTACCAGTGCATTGTTCCCGCCAAAACGGCAGACCAACAGCAGACTTCACAGCACCACTCAACAGGGGGTCTTCTAAGATCATTAACCCCCCTAGCTCGCGCCAAACTCTCCACGCCCTCCCCCATCTACCCTTGAGTTCAGTTTTCAAGCTTTGTACTCGTAATCAAAACAGGGAACCTTCATATCTGCAGTCTGCAAGAGGGGGAGGGGGAGGGATGATCTTAGAGGACCCCCTGTTGAGTGTTGCCGTGACGTCTGCTGTTGGTCTGCCATTTTGGCGGGAACAATGCACTGGTAATTTTGGAGACAAGATTATTTTTGTGTGAGTTCTGTAGTGAGGTAGTAAAATGGTAGGTAGGTACCGATATTATGTATACATGTCTATTCTGAAGAAAAGTGAAGTGAACCGAGCTTGTCAATAAATCCAGGCACCGAAGATGAGTAGATAGAGAGGTAGCGAGGGGACGGATCAGGCACCCGTCATGGGCGGGCAGGTGATACAATCCCCTGGGAGGGGGAAGGTAGTGGACACGGGGTGAACAGTGAGCGCAATAATACCATCTACCAGTAGCCGGCTGAACTTGCGTGACTTTGACAATCCACTCCCACCCCCGTAAGGCCTATGAATATCTCGGAATTCCCCGTTACCTGATAACAAAAATTTCTCAGCTAATTTATTCCATATGATGATGCGATAGATGACATTCGTTTCTTTATAATATTAACTACTGAACACCACAACTTTTTTAGCCATGTGTATTTTTTATTTAATTAAAATTTCAAATTCATGCAAAAAAAAAAAAATGTTTAGCGAAATTTCCAAAATTGGATTTTAAATGGTGAGTTGCAGTATGGAACTGTTTCCATAGGAAAATGCCGCAAACTCCATCAAAATTGTCCTAAAAATGGCTGACAAAAATACTTACAAATTTTTTACATCCTATCCGGTCCCTCCTTAACCTATTTGTTAGTAGAAGAAACTAGGTGAACTAGTTGAAACTTGGTGTAGGCACTTCTCTTTCTTCTTCTATTATCTTTTAAATGTCGGGCACAGGGCGTTTCGTGGTTGGTGTTGAAGTAGATCTTACAGTTTATATTGGTTATTATTTTCAATAATGAACCTTTGTAATCGAACAAGACAATAAATAATTTTAATCCCCCTCAAGATTTTATGTTTCGGGTTTCAAGATGATTTGTGACAGTTCCCGCAATATCCAAGAGAATGCGCTGCACGTCTGTCGCTTTGGAGCCAGGCGGCCCATTCTCACGTTGTCGAATTGCTATGGTTGGCGATAGATGAGGATCCGAGAAACAGAAAATGATCTTCTCCGAACATAGCACAGATGCTATTAGTACGAGTTGTATCTCTTATGGTACTGTTGACCCACCTCTCTCTCTATGTGTGTGGATTTAGGCCCCCATTGCACCTTTAGGGACTCCAAGTTCGTTATAGATTAGAATCCCAAAATTAAAAAAAAAAAAAAATCCGTCCAGAGCTTTTCTCCGAAACTACTGGATCACACTTGATGAAACATGGGTCAAAAATCACATTAGGGGTCTAATTAAGACAGAGTTCGAGGCATCGCTGTCTGTTTGTCTTAAAAGGTGGAATCAAAGGGCTGATATATTGAAAAATCAGAATATCGAAAACTTTGGAAATAACAGTAATAAATAAAAAAATAACACCCTGAGGGAATAGCGTCAAGTGGACGAAAGACGTCCAAGTGTCCAAGCGTCCAAGCGTCAAAAGACGAAAGAATCAGCTGATATAATAGCAATGGTTCATGACTTACGTTAAATGTTTGCAGACAAGTGAAGCGTAGGTAGGTGTTCTATTTTATCCCGTTCAACTTCAGTTGATCTAACAGTGGATTTCTACGTCGTTTCAGCTTTTATTGCTTTATCAGCTTTTGATTCATACAAAGGGACTAGTAAAGTTTGGTGTTCACGGAGTTATATTCAAGACGAAGTCACTCTAGAAGTGAATTACAAGGTATGGAGGCACATTGGTCAGCAGAAGGACTCTTGTGGCTAATTTCTTTCCTAATCGATCTACCGTGCTGAATTATAAATGGAGCTCTTTTTATGCCATCTAGAATACAATTACAAGGTATAGAGGCGCGTGGAGCCGAGTTTAGATGGGCATTTATACGAAAAGGTGCCAAGTCAATGTAATTCATCTTTTAATGTTGATTTTTCAGCCCCGACAGTTACTAATGAATGTCGAATGGATCAGCACCTATAACAATTTCTTCTCTCACTATGCGATTATTACTATTTTCAAACACTGTAAGTTCCAACACCTTTTGACTGTCTCTGTAACTCAGCCCTAACTTTCTAATAAAAATGAAAATTTCATGGGGTAATGTATTTTTCAGGTCCAACTGAAAACTTTTCATGCTCTCCATCTATTCTAGTTCTCAATTCTCAATTTTATTGGCCGCAGGGAATGGAGGGGAAATTTCGAAATTGTATAACTTGATTTTTCTCATGACCGTCGCTTGACTCTTTTTCGTTGAACTCAGCCTCACCAATCGCGCTCTGGTTCATGTACTTATAGTCGTTTCCGACCTTGGGCTGTTGAGCGTTCTCGTGAATGAGTGATTACCTCAACAGTGCGTCAGGTTCTGACGATACCATATTACTGAAGTAATACTTCCAAATTACTCTTACCAGCCCTACTTGCAATCTTATAATAGAAGTTCATTTAGACATTATGAAGCAGTCACGCAGGTACCCAATAGCTATTACAACTGAAATTGAACCCACAATAAGCTGAACACTAAAATTACAAGTTTGATATCAATTATTTTAACACAGAATGTGTTTTAGCCATGGACTAACTAGCCGAAAATGGAACGCGGGATGGTAACGAAATGTGTGACGGATGATTTTCACGTACAACCGAGTCGTTGCTAGGGATATGGTAGGTACTTCGTCGTTTTTCATCCCACAAAATTCGTTGACCATTCGTTCGAAAGCTCTCGATTTATCCAACAATATTATGTTAACTACTGCGAAGTGCGTGTCCAACAAACTGAGTTATGAGCATGGTTATATAAATAATTGTTTACACACAGGTGATCATTCTCAATAATTGATATTGTGAACATGATTGCAACCGCTTGTTAATTTCTGATGATTTCATTGAGCTTGTGTTTCGATGATTTGATTCATAGCAGGTGATCTGAGTATTACGAAAACGGGTTCAATTTGTGAAGCGGAGGTTAAATAATTTGAATAGGTAATTTCTATACTTTACACTCTAGGAAGCTGTAATTTCGTTTGTAGCCTCTTTAGGACATTTACTTGACGATGCTCAGGGTCCGGATCAGATGTGTGGCTCTTAAAGCTAATTTCTATGCTTTACACTCTAGGAAGCTGTAATTTCGTATGTAGCCTCTTTAGTACATTTACTTGACGATGCTCAGGGTCCGGATCAGATGTGTGGCTCTTAAAGCTAATTTCTATGCTTTACACTCTAGGAAGCTGTAATTTCGTATGTAGCCTCTTTAGGACATTTACTTGACGATGTCCAGGGTCCGGATCAGATGAGTGGCTTTTAAAGCTAATTTCTATACTTTACACTCTAGGAAGCTGTAATTTCGTATGTAGCCTCTTTAGGACATTTACTTGATAAATCGCTCTTGATTTATCACGAATTTATTTCGTATTTTTTTTTCGTAGTTTCATACTATAACTATATAAATTGATGTTATTAATGAATAGTAAACAATGACGCTTGTTTGGTTGTCACTTGGTTGCGCGACAACGCAAACACATTCTGTGTTATTTTTCGTTAATTAGACTGTGCGCAATCATAAAAGAGCCTCCCACATCAGCTTTCTAATCAAACTAAAATTGATGCAAGAAGCCTTGAAGAAAAACTAGGCAGTGATTCAATCTGAAAAAGTTGAGAAAAAGAAGAAAGGGACATGAAGAAGAAATTTTTAAAAAAATCAGCTTATAAAACGGATACGTCTTCCTCCTTCTTGGGAGGACACTTCCAATTTTTGAAGGGCACGTGTACGAGTAGATTAGTGGTTATTGAACACAAAGTGCAACTCAACAGCCCTCCTGCGCATTTTACTCGGGAGAAGATGATCATGAGAAAATTTACCTTGATAAAATGGTACATACTTTAGTGATATGATATCCTCAAAACCTGACGCACTGTTGAGAATCTGACTCACTTACGAGTTAGTTCACGATTTCAGTTTCCGGTTATTTTATAAAACTGGTAGTTAAGTTTTACTTAAGTTTGCCATTTCAAAAAATGTTATTTACCTTGAAGTTGAAGAAGACTGAACATGAAGTTGGACGAAGACTGAACATTATTTTTAAAAACGCTACAAATTATAACACAAGGTTAATTAAAATTATTTCTGAACTAGATAACCCTTCTACGTAAATCACTCATCTATGTCCATAAGATGTTGTCTCTGGTACATTATCCTATTTCGGCGCTTTGTTAACTTGTAATTGTATTCTAAATGCCATAAAAAGAGCTAGGTATACTACTTATATTTCAGCACGGTATATCGATTAGAAAGGAATTACCCACAAGGATCCTTCAGCTGATCAGTGTGTCTCCATACCTTGTAGTATGTGATGACTTCGTGAACATCAATCCCTCTGTACGAAACAAAAGCTGATGTCAAAATACCTACAATGGTGCAATGTACTGTATATCGACACGACGTGGAAATCCACCGATAGAACAACTGAAATTTAATGAGATACCATAAACACCTACCTACGCTTCACTTGTCCGCAAATATATAACATAAGATTTGAAGGGTCACGGGAAAGAACGATCAGAGTCAATTTTTGGTCCGAAATGAGATAGTGGTGCCATCTTGCAGGTCTTAAAGAAACGCATGTATCGCTTCGGGAAAGAATGATAAAGGTTAGCGTCAAAATACAGAGAGAAAGATTTTAGGTGGCGAAAAAAAAAAAAAAAAAAGATCAGAGATCGTGCGCTGACGGCTAAAAAGGATCACAGTCCTATTAACCTCACTTGTTGATGATCGGTCGGATTTTATTTACTAGCATTTGATTTTCGGGTTTTAAATATCTAGAAACGTAAAACAACAAAATTTTAAGGGGGGTTAATAATAATTGAAAATAATAAACCAAAATACTACCCTGTGATCAATAAATTGTAATTTAACGAAACTGAAAATTACCCACTGAGTTCATATTTTCCGAGTCAACTGCTGAGATTCTGACCGATGATTTTTTTTTTTTTTTAGGTTTTTCTCTTGAACCTATATTAAACGGCCCAGCTTCATCATAGGCCCCTGTGAGATGATCTAACCAACCCATGACCGTCCCTAACGAGAATACTTAAAACTCGGCCTTTTTATAAATAAAAGAGTTCATTTTTTGAGAAGCTTACTGTTGTAACTCGAAGAATACGTCATGAGGTGATGAAAAGTAGACATTTTTCACAACCACTAGCACCTGGAAAAGACTGGGAAGAAGAATAAATCCATCCAAATTATAAAAACCACAAAATTTGCAACATTTTATGCCTATAAATTCATATTGTGAGGTAAACACCGGGAAACTAATTCTATCCGACGCGGATCATGATACAGAAACGCTTTGACTTCCACAGTTGGTGTTCAAACCGATTTACTTAATTTTAATGGATTTATGAAAGTAGAGCCGGCACCATTCTTTTCATCAACGTTTCTTTAACCTAAAAAGCAGTGTACCATTCCCAAAAAAGGTCAAACTTTCTCGCCCTTTCCAGTAACGAGTAGTAAACATCGTAACGAGTCGAATGATACCAAATTTGTATGATTTCCTTGCAGGAAAAATTTCCACACACCTTTCTGCAAATGTTGGCACCTTTTTGTAGAATGGCCCAGATAATGTACCACAGAATACGTCTAATAAACATAAATAAGTGATTTACGTAGAAGGGCTATCTAATACAGAAATAATAAACCTTTGTGTAATAATTTGCAGCGTTTTCGGTATTGAATCCATTCGTTCATTTCATTCAATTTTTTAATTTCAAGGATATTCATTTTCGAAAATTACTGTATTGAGTTCGCTTCGTCGATGTGATGACTTCTCAGAAACTAATTCAATTCGGATCTTGTTGCAGAACTTTCTTGAAATATATGGTAAATATTTTGATGGGAAGCATCTTCATGGCGAAAATCACACTCCGGGCTGACAATCTTTCCTATGAGATATTTAAAGAATTTTCTATTACCTTGGCCTTCCAAATTAAGCCTCCAAATTAAGCTTCCAAATTGAACCGTTGGGTAATAATTTACAGTGGGAGGATTTTCATGATTTGCCACTGTGTAATAATTTACAGTGAGTGTTTCCGTGTTAAGGAATTGTGTAATAATTTGCAGTGAGGTTTTCTCATTAAGCCATTGTGTTATAATTTGCAGAAGGATGCCTCATTAAGCCGCTGTGTAATAATTTGTAGTGGGAGGTTTTTCATTAGGTACATGTCATTGTTTAATGGTTTGCAGCGGAGGTTTCTCATTTAGCCATTGTGTAATAATTTGCACTATGAGGTTCTCATTAAACCATTGTGTAATAATTTGCAATCAGGGGATTTATGTTAAGCCATAGTGTAATAATTTGCACTGGGGTTTCTGTGTTAAGCCATTGTGTAATAATTTGCAGTGAGGAGTTGTCATTATGCCATTGTGTAATAATTTGCAAAACGATGCCTCGTTAAGCCGTTGTGTAATAACTTACAGTGGGAGGTTTTTCATTATGTCAATGTGTAATGATTTGAGGCGTGGTATAAAAACAATTTAAAAAAAAAACTCCATTGTGTAATAATTTGCGTATTGTAGTGAGAGTCTTTTTCCATGACGAAAAGCCAAGATGCTCGAAATTATATTTCCCATGGGGCAGGTGAAACTGAGAACGTAGAATGTCAAAGTTCAGTGCTCAAGTCGGGTGTCATCTATTAATCCGGCCCTGCGAGAGAGAGGAATATTGGTGGTTGAAACCAGGGGTTTTTCGGAGCCCGGAAGATAAGAATATTGGTGGTAGAAATTAGGGGTGTTTCTGGGCCCGGGGAGTGGGTTCCAAAAGCTGCTTGAACGAGAGGGCCCAGAAAGACCCCTCGTAAGACTATATATATATATATATATATATATAATATATATATATATATATATATGTATATATATATATATATATATATATATATATATATATATATATATATAGGTATATATATAATCAATTGCTGAAATTTCGATACAATTTAGCATAATATAATAAGACATGTAATTTAAGAAAATTCGCTCATTCGATCATACTGCATGACTGGAACTTTTTCTAAATAACATCCCCATACTCCCACATACATGCCCATATGTATACGTATATGAAATTGATATGAATATGGATTTTGGTTGGGGTTGGACGAAAAGTTGGAAGGACCTCGGAGCTAGGACTCGGATTTCGTGTGACGGCCGTATAGCAGGAGTTTACAGCATTTAAGAATTCAAGACGGGCACTAGCGCATTCTCCTGGTCATGGATGGATGGGTAACATTATTATTGTCAAAATAGTTTATTATTAATTAACCCAAACTTATAAATCATGTGAAACGAATGAATAATTTGTGAAAGCGAATGTGCTTCTAACCAGAGCCTACTGAAAATTATTTATTTATTTTCCGCAAGTAATGGGCGGTTCCGTGATAATGAACCCAGAGGCGCGATTTTATGAGATTAGTGAGTCATTAGAAATCGACGAGATTACACATAATGTCACAAATATGCACAAAATAATTATTTTTCGTAGAAACTCTACAGTATAACACTATTATCTACAGTATAGGAAATCGTACGCCAGGATAGATTATTACTAATAATGATGCTCACTAACACGATATCTAAATTTCAATATATTTTTGAAATTAGTCAGGAGTACACAACTTAAGTAAATATCTCGCTGATGATCAGTCGATTCAAGTCAACGATATCAATTATCAATTCACGAGTGAATACTGTCAACTACCAGATGTACATAGTGCAAAACTCTCGACATTGAAGGAAGAAAATTATGTATTTCATCGGAATTTAATTTAAAATGCTGCCTACTAACATATACAAAACCGGATGGTTGAGAAAAACTCCTCAATTTCTCCACAGTTATCTTGAAGCCAAACATTTATTTTAGGGGCGAAAAAAAAAAAAAAAGGTTGCCAAGTTGGGTGTGGCACATAGCTTCCTCGTTCCCTTGACACGGATTTATAGATCATTGAAATGTTCCAAATGATCTTGACGAATTCAATTCAGGGATACTTAGGAGTTCCAGCAAAATCGTTCCATCAGGAAATAAGAAAATAATGAACAAATATCATGTTTATGTCCAGTGTATATGTTTAAGAAAATGAGAAATAAGAAAATAATGTATAAATGTCACGTTCATGTTTATCAATTATTGAGTTCATACTTGGAAGGAACTTGGAAGCTGGACTTCCAGCGACCGTTGTTGATAAAACGATGTTTTCAATGTTGGAAGCGGTGCAATAGAAAAATTGAGAGGATATTTGGAATCAGCGATAAATTTTACATAGGGCAGGCACCTTTGGAAGACATGAAAGCATGAACTCAGCTTTTCAATGACCCATACGGTTTCGTAAGTCCTTGAAATTGACTCATTGGACGACCATTTGTTTGAAGACACAAAAATAGATTTTTTACAAAATTAGTTCTTGGTTTCTTCAGTACGGACCTTCCATTAAGCTGGGATTCGCCATAAACTATTTTTCTGGATATATATTTACCTACAGGAAAATTAGAATTTGTCTCAGTGGTCTCAGTGGCCTTAGATATTGTCCATAAGGCCCGGTGCACACGAGCGTCAAAATGACGCTTGACGCCGCGTCATTTCTTGGAATCGCTATCTGCGTCCTATCTGAGTTTCAATGCACACGAGCGGCAAAAGGACGCAGGACGCCGCGTCATGACGTGTCAGTCACTCGCTCGCCAACTACGAGGATGGATCTGTACCCAGATATTGAAGAAGAAAGTGGTTTTTTCGTATTTGGTGCACAAGTAAGTACGTATTTCGCAAAGAAGAGGGCAGAAATCGGAAGTACTGAAGAAGCGAATATTATTGAAATTAAAGTACCTACGTTTTTCAGCATAATTTTGAGCAAAACTTATTAAATGTCCTAGTTAATCGTTTATAGTTTAGTTTTGACTAAAATTTTGCTAAAACTTATAAATGTAACGCTTTTTGGCTGTTTTTAGCCATTTTTAGTGATTTTTTTAGTACATTTTTCGAAATTTGCCAATTTAATGGGCTAAAAAATACGTAGTTGACCAACAAACTCATCCTTTCGTTTGGAATGCTTGATTTGTTGGCCCAAGAACGGTATTTTTATCTCAATCCTAAGGAGAGTTATCGTCTGGAATGATGTATATATATATATATATATATATATATATATATATATATATATATATATATATATATATATATATAAAGGTATATATATAATCAATTGCTGAAATTTCGATACAATTTAGCATAATATAATAAGACATGTAATTTAAGAAAATTCGCTCATTCGATCATACTGCATGACTGGAACTTTTTCTAAATAACATCCCCATACTCCCACATACATGCCCATATGTATACGTATATGAAATTGATATGAATATGGATTTTGGTTGGGGTTGGACGAAAAGTTGGAAGGACCTCGGAGCTAGGACTCGGATTTCAATGAAGAATGTTTTCGAAAATTGTTATTTTATAATTGCAGTAGCAATTTTCTGCGAAGATTCGCTAAAAACGGCATGTTGGGCATAGCACGTAGCTTTCTCGTATCCTTTGACAATGAATCAATGTGCAGAAAATTGAAGTTTTTCAAAAAATCGTGGGCCGAAATCTTCAAAATGATGATTGACGCGAAGTGACGCAGCTGCACGTGTGCACCGGACGATTGACTGCTGAGTACTGCTAGGGGTATCGGGCGGCAAGATACCTATCGCCCGCAACGCGCGTCCCACAGAAACCTGCGTCAACTTTGATACCTATCCGCGTCAACGCCAGCTGCAGATAGGTATCGGCGTCCCGTGTGCACCGCACCATGCTCCGCTGTGTATCTCTAGTTATCCGATTGAAAATGACGCGGCGTCAAGCGTCATTTTGACGCTCGTGTGCACCGGGGCTAAGCCAACACGCAGACGCTTAGGACGAGGACAAGGCTTCATCATCGACGGGACGATGAGGGCGTGTAATTTTTTAGTAATGACACCATCGAGAAGTCAAGAAATGGAAAGCACTCTTACCGCTGGTAACAATTTCTTTCGCCCTACCAGCTAATGAACTTTCCATGCCATTAGAGGCAAGAAAAAAAATATTCCGAGCCATTAGCTAAAATAAAAGCAAGGAATAATTAGACGAGTCGTTTTTCCTACTCTTCGTTCGATATCAAACGGGCTTAATTCTTTCCGCCCTTTTCAAGATTTATTGGCAAAGACCGAAAAGCGAAAAGTGGCGCAGAGAGAAAAAGATTAGTGTGCCAGAGCTCTTACCTCTCCCTTCGAACATCCAGTACGAGATCGAGGGTAATTTATCAGTTTTTCAACGCCCTAAGTGGAGGTGGAACGAAACTTCTTCGTTCTTTAACGTAATTGTTGAACCATTAGGAAATGCCGAGTGTTTGTAACGAAGACTGTTCTCTTGATGCGTCTGTTTTTCTTTGACGAGGAGCATAATAAATGCTAACAGATCCTTCTTTCTTACACTGAACCAAATTAGTACGTCGTTATAGGTATTTATCCGTCAGAACGTAAGACCCTCCATTTTGATAATGCCACTCGAGAGACGAACATGATGAGGAAGATACTCTTCATAAAACAGAAAACACTGTTTCCATTGACTCGGATGTTACAAAGTAGTTTGATTTTTATGTCTGAAGGTTAATTCGAAATGAATAAAAGAGAAGAAAAAAAAAACACGCAGTTTGCGTAAGCAGAACCAACTTTTTGAATAAAGATAGGTAAAATATTAGTAGGTAAAAAGTCAAGTTTCACTTAACGAATTACAGTGATAATTTTTCGCTGGTTTGCGGAGCATGTTGCAAAAAACGCCACGCGAATCGGTCAGCTGGAGCTCATATCGGAGCCCCACATTTCATTCGTCCCTTTTGATGTCCTTGATAGGCTCCCTATCAAATTGCGTTGTATTCAGACAGACGGCACAACTTTTAGCACACTCAGCTGATCAGGACAGAGCCCGCAAGGACATTAGTCTCTTGTTATTCCAGAGAGACTCTCTGTCAATTTTCAACGTGCTAGGGCAAACAGGAGAGATTTTAGAACGATTTACGACTCGTCAGCAGGCGATTCTCACCAAAGTCAGTGAGGTACAAGTTCCACCATGGTAATACGAGTACAACATATCAAAATTTGGTCCGAATAGGACAAACGGTTTTGGAGGAGTAGTAAGCACAAAATTTTGTCCACACACACACACTTTTTTTTTTTTTTTTTTTTTTTTTTTTTTTTTTTTTTTTTTTTTAATAAACCTCCCCTCAAAGACGGAGGGGGCACGCCATTAAATTGAAAAATAAACAAATAAAATTTAAAAAAGTGGGGAGGACGCCCAGGTTTACCCGACGCCGGCTCTAGGGATAAGGGAAGTTGCAGGACGAGGAGGAAGAATGGGATGAAAGGAAGTGCCCCTATAGAACGACCACCAATTAAGATAAGAGCCCCGAAGGACGCGGGTGGTGATACCCCGGAGCACTCCTGCCGAGATGCCCAACTCGAGAAGCTCCGTGGCACTTTTCCCGCACCACACCCCGCGCCATGAGACGGTCGCGGCCATGACCTTGATGTTATTAGGCGCCACTCCTTTTAGCTCAGATATCGCTTGTCGCAGATCACTTCTATCATATTTACTTTTCTTAGCCCGCCAGGTCTGCTCTATGTCCACTCTGCCCCTGACAACCTGGACATCCAGGATTATGGCAGACCCATCGGGCTTGATCGTGACAATATCTGGCTTCTTGCCCCAGTCACTCGGCATGTGATATAGCCTCTCCCATTCGACATCCCAACCGCTAGTTGACAAAGCACCTGCTATCCGCTTGGCAACCGCATCGTGACGTAAAAAGCGGCCACCATGAGTACGGGGACACTGCTGCACCACATGATAAAGATTCTGATTTTTATCCCGACAGGCACGGCAAAGGGTATCTACTGTCCCGCGACTACTCCTCGAACACCTCACCGAGGTGGCTAACATAGCCACCCGGGCGGCGTGAAAAACACACACACACACACACACACACACACACACACACACACACACACACACACACACACACACACACACACACACACACACACACACACATATATATATATATATATATATATATATATATATATATATATATATATATATATATATATAAAGAAATCTGAAATTGAATGACTATTTTAAACGTTTTCTACACCCTCTAAAACGCAAAGAAAATGCATCCCCATCCTCAAGTACCACCGCCGGACCGACGGCTGTAATACCCCTTTTTTACAAATAGATGGGTAAAAGAAGTTTGAGCTTAGAGGTGGGTGCAGGGAGCGAGAATTATTCATACTTTGCTTGAAGTCATTAAAACAAAAATATTAAGCTTACACTTGACAAACAATGTAACAAAGGACAGACGGTTAGTGGTATACGATTCTGGATTCTACTTTCAAGTACGTGCATGGACAGAACCTGTTCTGGTGTACTAGTAAAACACTCACGAAAACTGGTTATATGAATTTATTGAATGATACAAAAGAGCTGTGCACCCTGGATGGCGGGACCGAAGCATCAACTATGATAATGAAAGAAAGATAACCTACCTCGAGGTTACAAGTAGTGGGGGTTGTGGAGGAGAAACTACCCTGCGAATCGCTAACAACTGGTAGGTTGCCTAATCAGAGATCCAACAAAACCCATTGCTGATTCGATTGCGATGCATTTGTTAGCCAATAACTTCCAAGGCTATATCTTCCAACTATTTATTAGCTAGGAACTTATTTGGGAAATCAGATCTTGAGAAACTCGTGTTTCATGGAGTCCGTGTTCGCGTATGACTAGTGTATTTAGGTATTTAGGTACAAAATTATTCTGAAAAATGTACTTAAATTCCATTAAAATTTGCTAAAAAAATCGATAAAAAATGCAAAAAATGCTAAAAACCCAAAACCTTTTTTTGAATGACAGATTGTTATTTAGAATACGGTTTTGGTCATGAAAGTAATGCAGAACAAATTCTTTGCACTCAAAAAGCTCAAATTTCAAAAGATATTTAACATTTTATAATAATTTATTAACGGAAATTCTCTCATACGATCATGCTGCATGACTGGTTTTTTTACTGTTGTATTCAAAACGTGTTGGTAAAGATATTAATGAAATATAAGTTACTTACGCTTGCGCACACACTTCTATTGGTTTTGTAGTGTTGAAACTAATAGACATCATCTAAGGTCAGCAGATACCAAAAACGTCTGCCAAGTTGGGTGTGGCACATAGCTTCCTCGTTTACATATCATGAATGTATAGATCATTGAAAAGTTTTGAATGATCTTGATTGAGTAAATCAAGAAGGAGCTTGAAATGTCATAATTGGTCCATTAAGAAAAAAAAATTATACTCAAAGTAATTTACGTTTGCGCAAGCGTAGAATGAACTGATGAGTTGAAAACAATGAAATAGGTACGGGACCATCTTCACCCTAAACCGCGCACCCGCTGACAATTA
Organism: Adelphocoris suturalis; assembly: GCA_030762985.1. NCBI lineage: Eukaryota > Metazoa > Arthropoda > Insecta > Hemiptera > Miridae > Adelphocoris > Adelphocoris suturalis. The sequence continues at coordinate 66,790,049 of CM061042.1, read as the reverse complement.
CATCAAAATCGGAAGGAAATTAAGGTCATTACAAGTATTTCACATTGGCATATGCGCAGCAGCTATTAATCGCAATCGTGTTCAATTTGATATGAGGTAATGAAGTCAACTTCTTCCAACTATCATCAAAATTTAAGCGGAATCAAACGATTAGAGTGTGAAAAAATGGAGCATAATGGAATTTACGTTTGCGCATGCGCTGAATGAAGTATTGATTTGGCAACAATGAAACTGAGAGGGGTCCATCTACAACCTAATCCACGCATTCTCTGACAATGTCATCGAAAACAGTGGAAATTAAGGTCGTTACAAGGACTTCACATAGGCGCTATTAATGATTCAACCATGTTGAAATTGATATAAGATGATTGAATTGTCATCTCCCAACTACCATCCAAATTTGTGCGAGATCGGAGGACTAGGGCGTAATAAAATGATGCTGGGTAGAATTTTTGTTTGCGCATGCGCAGAGTGAGGTATTGAGTCAAGAACGATGAAACTGACAGGGGACCGTTTACCCCCTAGCCCGCACATCCCCTGAAAATGTCACCTAAATCGTATGAAAACTGTGAAAATAACCTTGTTACAAGGATTTGCGGTCGCAAGAAACACACACACAGAAGCACGCAGACAGACAGACGAAAAGAAACGGAACCAAAGTTGTTCAAAAGTCTAAAACGTAAAATGCGATTAAGAAGTTTGATTTTGGAGACCGAAATTTTTTTTTCTCCTGAAAGTGGAAACAATGCTTCCGTTACCTTTAGGTAGACTCGAAAACAAAATTCCAATCTGTCACGGGGCGAGATAGGCTACAAGAGAGTGAGTTCCACTTTCTGAATTTTCAAAATGAATCCGATTATTATAATCTCAAATAGAGTTGTGGTTGCTCCAGATACGTGTGTAACGTGGCAACAGAATCTTCGAAGGAAAAAAAGGAGAAGTAAACGTGGGAGAAGGCAAGAGGAGGAACGAGGAAGAAAATGTTTTCAGGCCATTGAGCTCGGGACTCTAAAATAAATAGTGGGAAGCTGGCGATATCACACCAACGCGCCTTGCCGGGATATCTGGGAAGTTATGTTGTGGCGGTGGACGAAGAAGGGGGAGTGAGGACTGGAGAGGAAAACTGTGAAAATGGTGAGACGGAAATGGTTTGGGAGTCTGGTGTGGGGAGGGGTGGTGGAGGGGTGGAAAGGATAAATAAAGAGCAGAAAGCCCCTATGGTACTGCATTGCAGGACGGTGACGAGGGGCAAGACGAAGGGGTGGTGGTTGTTGAAGGAGTTGTTGTTGGGACGAGAAGAGGAAACTGCTGAGCGGATGTTTATGATATTTTTTGCCGTTGTATGAATTGGGAAGAGAGAGTGGTTATTTCAATCTCCTTCGTCTGCGAGAGAAACGAGATTGAAGAGGATGTGAGGTCAGGACAATCCCAATACGCTACACAATGCGCTGCGCGATAAGGTATTATTTGTAATCAGTACATTCGTAATTGACATTTGATCAACAACGTCGTCACTTTTTTATTTAATTTGTTTTACCTTGCCATAAAATAGAATTTATTTTACCATCCTGTATGACATGTTTGACTTTGTATAACATCTTGTGTACCTAACATTCGTTGATTCAGTTTAAAAAGTGTTTTTTCCCCTCCTCACAGTTGCAATCCTTCGATTCTGGCGTCGTCCTCGACACGTAGGCTCTTAATCTTTGGCGCATGTTGACTGCTTGGATCAGAGAAAGCTGGCATTTCGTACCCAACCACCTTAGTAAAAGGGAATGCGTTTTATTCCACTTGCATGCCGAAGTGTCTTTTTTGGCAGATTTAAAATTAGGCATGAAGGGCGCCATCATAAGAGATCAGTAATGGAGTGAACGAGCCACGGAGATCTCAGCTGCTCTATCATATTTTAAATGTTTTGAGCGTGCAGCTGCTCTTGCAGTGGTTTCCCAACCTTGGGAACAATAAGAGGCGGCATCAGCATTCACGATTCGGGTACCGAAAACTCCGTTATCTCACTTTCTCAGACCCCATGGATCTTGATGTCTGCTATTAGTGCTGATGATTCCGTGACGGTTTCCCTCATGACTGGTTTTGTGGTAACTCATCCCCATGTTAATTCCACTGGTTGGGCGCAAGTCTCTCTCAGATTGTCATGCTCTCTCTTTACCAGCCCACCTTTCATACAGTTGAGGGCATGACTGACATCGAACTGACGATCACAACCATCACAACGAAGTGGGAGATCCTTGGGTGTGCGGCGGTACCTCAATGACCGAGCATCCTGGAACTGGTCAGGTAACAAGTCGTGCAGCAATGGGGAGGAATGAGAGCCACTGTGAAGCGCCCATAACTCTTCGGAGAACTCTTTGTTTTGTTGTGGTGCCAAGGATGATATGATACTATCACTCTTTAATCAAATCTAGGATTCACACTTGTTTTCTCCCCTAGAAAAAAATTATACCAACCTTTTTTTTTATACTGCATGACATAGGATATGTTGCCTTGCTCCACTGCCTCTGGAGCTAGGTAATATCCGAAATTTAATGAAGCCGTCAATAGGAGGACGGCCAATTAGAATTGATCCATGAGATTCTAGAACAACCCAAGGGCGTGAGAAAAAATTACCACATAAAAATCTGTTTCAGACCATTCTAAGACCGAACCCGTGAAAAAAACTATAGCGTGTAAGTCAGTGTGTGTGGTGGGAGAGGAATAGAGAGAGATTGTCAGTGTGACAAATTTAGTCGACGCTGTCCAAGGTACGATTTATTAAGGTTTTTAATATGGAACATGCTTTAGCCATTACCTCACTGCTTATAAGCCTTACATTTTGTTTCGTGAAAATGCGACCCCCTCGAGCTACCTACTACGTTCCTTGAGGATGAGTCAGCGGTTTAAAATACGTACAATGTTGTAATCTGGTTACATATCGTTTCTATAGAAAAAGTTGATTGTTTCTAGAATAAAATAATATAAAAGAAGAATACTTCCTTTGAATGATGTTAATGGTTATAAAGCTATAAATTTTTATGCGATAAAATTCGAATAGGACTGGAGTCCTGCTTTACATATTCGTTGTAATATAAGCGTGTTCCACGTTGTTTATTTATTTATTCAGTTTTTGGCTCAGTTTTACTCTAGTTTTTCAACAAAGCTCGGGAATTTTGAACTTAATGTCGGTATGTGGAGAGAAAATGAAAAGAGTATTGTGAACAAAAAAAGTTTATTATTCAAAAATTGTGTTAACCCATGTTACAATAATTCATAACCGATTTCCGTGATTTTCGTTTAGTCGAACCCTATTTTAGTCTTGTCGTGCTACGAATCTCGGAAATTTAGAATTTGTCATCGGGGAGGAAATGAAGTGGTGATTACCGATCCTTTTAGGCGTTGCTCAAGCTATAATTCCCAGCCGATTTTTGCGTTTTTATTCAACTAAGAATTTGGCATAGTTTTAAATCATATGGCTATAGTTTTAAATTTCATTAAGGAACAAGTGAATAGAGGGATACCTAATAATGATGAATCGTGATGTTCTCCCTACTCCCATCAGATGTCCGTGGCTGATTTTTTTTTTTTTTTTCCAGATTTTATGTAGAAAACTTGGGTGCTGACAATTTTTGATCTATGTGGGTAATTGGACGGTTAAGTTCCAATAAATCACGATATCTCCATAATTATTATCCTTCTTATTTATTTATTTCACATCTCCCGGCTCAGACGTGCCTGTATTTTATAATACAATTTTGATGAAGGATTTTTTGTGATGAGGGATTTAACTGTACTATTTACGAAATTCTCATCCGTTCTTCGTCATTCTTCTTTTGTTAAATCTCAGTGATTCAAATGACAGTAATGTTTGAAGGATAGTGCGTTATCGTTGTATAAAAAAGAAAACAATGCGAGAAGACGAATTAGGTCATACCGCCAAGAGTTTTACTGTTCATACTATTTGAAATTGGAGGACTTTAATTTCTGGAGGTTTTGTCCCATCCACCAGAACCGTGTGGCGGACGGCATACGGCTGACGGACGGATTTTTTTTTTTCAAGTTCGATTTTCGGATTATAAGCATCTTGAAACATAAACTGACAAATTTTGAGGGGGGGGGTATATATGTGTTTCTTGGTCGATTATAAAGGGTCATTATTGAAAATAATAAACCGAAAATCCTTCGTGCCTACAGTGTGAGCTATACAGTTCTACCGGTTATATACTAGTATATATAGATCATGAATACTATAGATTATAGATATAGATTATATACAGTACATAGATACTGTACTATGTATCTAATTAACACCATTTCTATAAATAAGGTACGTATATTTACCAGAAACTGTGTAATAAAAGCTATATGCCGACCTATTGGTTCACTATAGGTGATACAACCAACGTGCCAGGTCTTCAGTCACAGGGCCGGCACTAACGTCGAGAGTGAGTTGAATAATTGAGCCTGGGTCGATATCTAAACTGGATTAATTCGCAATGCGACGAACGCTAATTCACAGAATTAATTGGGGAGCTCTGTTATATTGAACAAACAGCCTCGAAGCTATTCAATCGCTGCGTGTGGTCACCGCTGAATGCCGTTAAAATAGTAACCACGATTGGGGCGAATTATAGTTTAAGTGAGCCGAAGATTAGCTTTACAGAGACATAGAAATTTTATCATTCGATATCCCGTTTTGCACAGTGTGGTTTTGGGTACATCCTGTGATCAGATGAAGCAATGAAAAAATGTTTGCGCTAAGTAGTTTATTTTTTAATACAAACCGATTGGAATTTTCGCATTGGTTGAACAAATTAGGCACCTAGATGAACATTATTGGAATAAAAGTACCTATCTACCCACGGATCACAAGTCCGTGATCATAGAAAATAATAGAATCAATTTAATTTCTCGTATATATTTTAAAAATAAGTATGCATGTACATCAATGTAAATAGATAAACTAGTTTGATCGTCACAAATTAGAAGGGAAAAGTAACTGAGATCAATCAAACCTATGTAGAGTTAACGAATTGGTTAAGGTAGGAGGGAAGGCAGTTAGGTTGTCCTGGGTGTTCTCAATCAAATTTATATATTTATATTACAATATAATTATTATAATAGATTCATTAAAAAAAAATATATATATATATATATACGTATAATTATTGTATTACTGAATAATATTTGTGATAGATATTTTCTGAATAGAAAAAAATGCAGCAGATTATCACTCAAAGCTGAATTATTTCTCTGTTTGGATAAAATCACCATTTATCATCCATGTTCTTCACTCTTTAATTGAAAATGATACCATCAACAAATAATATATTTTGTTTTGGCTAACGTAGTTAGATTTCCACTCATAATATAGGCAATGTAAACGAGAAGATCGAATGTGACAACCGTAGTCAGCTGAAGTTTAATAACTTCTTGCAAAAAATATAAAATTGGCTTTGAAATTCACAGCCGCAGTGTATTTTAAATTTGTGTCCAATTATTTTTTCAATACTCGAGCCTCAGCTTGAAAATTTTGGTTATAGAGTGCTCCGAGTGGCCTTGATGAATTTATTGAAATGGTGTCTCCCAAATGAAAAACATAAAATCAAAATTAAATACTGCTAGCTTATTTCGAAAGTGTCTAAGATGCTTTTTAACATAGTATAAAAATATCAGCCCGTTCGGAATGATTATAAAAAAACTATATATTTTTATGAAACCCGGTGAAGCTAGGTAAACGATGCTTATTTCTGTTCTAGAACCAAAAATTTCAACCATGTATCATGTTTTCTCATCAGAAATTAACAAGCGGTTGCAATCATGTTCACAATATCAATTATTGAGAATGATCACCTGTGTGTAAACAATTATTTATATAACCATGCTCATAACTCAGTTTGTTGGACACGCACTTCGCAGTAGTTAACATAATATTGTTGGATAAATCGAGAGCTTTCGAACGAATGGTCAACGAATTTTGTGGGATGAAAAACGACGAAGTACCATTTCCCTAGCAACGACTCGGTTGTAGGCGGAAATCACTGTAACACTATATGTTTCGTGCGCGGAAAAAAAAATCTGACTTTATAAGTTCCTACATAAATTTCTGTTCTAGAACCAAAAATTTCAACCATGTATCATGTTTTCTCCTCGATTCCAAGCGGTTGCAATCATGTTCACAATATCAATATTGAGAATGATCACCTGTGTGTAAACAATTATTTATATAACCATGCTCATAACTCAGTTTGTTGGACACGCACTTCGCAGTAGTTAACATAATATTGTTGGATAAATCGAGAGCTTTCGAACGAATGGTCAACGAATTTTGTGGGATGAAAAACGACGAAGTACCATTTCCCTAGCAACGACTCGGTTGTAGGCGGAAATCACTGTAATTTTTTTCGTGCGCGGAAAAAAATTGACTCGCAAAATTTGCTAGGACCCCACGGCTAAAACATGATACATGTTAAACTGACTCGCAAAATTGACGCGCGAAACCAGGGCTAAAACATGATACATGTTAATAATTTCACACATATCACATATGGCTGTCGAAACAATGTGATATTTGAGTCATATTTTGTAATCTTTGGTGCTGTGGGTTGATAGAATACCTTGTAATGGACGGATGTGCCAATTAGATTTTTGTAATCTACATAATACTGTAACATGGAACAACACATTGTGAGAGTGGGTTGAAAATTTTTTGTCCTTTGGTCGATTGTGATATTTCACTATCAAATTCAGCAAATTAAATGTAAGTTGTTGCCATTCCTTTGACCAAGCGGTTCATTGGTACATGAAAAGGGTATAGGGGAGGAATAATGCTAATAGGTCTTTCAAAACCCAAAGCTGCTAGTAAATTTTGAGGATCATCTCGCCGTAAAAAAATATATAGATAATAAATAAATAAAAAATAAAAAAATAAAAAAATAAATAAATAAAAATGTACGGTAGATGCTTAGTATTCTAGAGAAATGAGAACGATGCAGATGTTGCACTTACCTGTGTACAAGGCTTGTACTAATTCTAACCACTCCAGTTCGCCAAAATGTACAAAATGCCTAGGAAGGATCAATGAACATAAATCCGGCCAATCGACCTTGTGCATCGGTTGGAGGTTCAAAAAAACTTTTTTTAAAAATTATTCCGATCCGAAGAGTTGCGATATTATGCGAAAGATTTGTGTTAACCATTATGTTCAGATGATAGAAATACTTGGAGAACTTATGAAAGCAAAATCGTATAAATATTTCTAGAAAACAAAAAATCGCACAGTGGGCCCAGAAACCGATTCTAGGTGGACACAATTATTTTTAATAGCTATTAATATAGAAAAATTAGAGCTGATTCCGAATATACCCCATGTCCCTTTACCTAAAATAGCTTCTTCGACCCACGAAATCGTTTATTGAAAATTTATTTCACTTTTTGACATTTGGAAGTGACCTAAATTTGGTGTGTGCTGAAAACAAGTTGTAGAAGAAGAAATTTTGCATCTAATGAGACCACCGCCAGCTTTCTAACTCGTTTCTTCGATTTTGGCGATGATTTCCATTGAAGTGGGTAGTGAAGTGAATGGTAGGTTATGGAAACTTTCAAAAATCGCCGAAAATCGAGGAAACGAGTTAGAGACCTGGCGGTCATCTCATTTGATGCAAAATATCTTCTTCAACAGCATTTTAAAATTCTTTCAACTTGCACAATATAGTTTTGTCCACATGAAATAGATTTTTTTTTTAATTCTGTTTCACAAATCGCAAGATATTCAATGATCTGAACCTCTGGGTAGCAATTAGTAGCAGCCAATTGTTATTAAATCTCATCCTATACGAATTTGAGAAACATTAGGCTCCAAATTCGTCGCGATCCTCAGCGGACCCCACTGATAATTGCTTTTCGAAATCAAAAATGAACATAGTAACTTTGTAATATTCCTAGTTTATCTATAAACAACACAGAAAAATTCAACCAACCTCGCGAAAGTTGGCCATGATGTCGACTTCAAGAAAAAAAATCACGAGCAAGCCTGGACAGCCTCATATGCACTAATGACAACTTGTACAAACAAATTAAATATCCCATTATCGCACAATCGCAAGATTCACTGAGCGTAGCCGAACGGGAAAACATTATATCTATACCAGTTGGAACCTGTATTAGTGACTTTCCAAAACAACCTCTAAACAGCTCCAAATATCAAACTACTACTTCCAAAGACTTTAAACTTTTTGATTTTTGGCCAAGAAAAAAGGGTTTCTGAACCACTGTGCATCGACTAGAAAAGCCAACTGCCGATTTTGAAGAAAAATATAAATAAATAAAAACATAAAATAATATTAAGAAAAAATAAATAATCTTCCAGATTTCTCCACCCTTATTCGCATTTGAATCTTTATTCTTCAAGAAACCATGTAATACTCGAAGCTCCATTAGTAAGTGAATTTATATATTGGGAAGTTTAGATGTCTTGGTTGAATGGACGGAGCAGGTCCGGACGGAATCCCATCTTTGGTCTTCTCGCTTAGAGAAGTGATTTAAAATTTATTGGTAGGCTTGGCTCAATTACATGGTATCTTCTGTCTTGCTATGGGCTAAATGGATATTAAAAACCTCTTCACTTCCACAAATTGGATGGTCTCCTCCCCTACTAATACATTACAGCCCGCGAAGGAGGCGGGGCACCCGGTGGAGGCAGCATCCTGCCGACTGAGGCCCGGATTTCATTAACCGAGCAACAGCCCATGAGGGGCCAATCCCGCAGTCGGTCCACTTCCGGGAGAAGCAATTCGAATAAAGATCAGACGAGATAGGTCGGCTCAAACTGATTTTCAAGGAGCTCGAAAAAGGAAAAGGAAAAAAAAAAAAAAAAAAAAGAAAAAAAAAGGCCAACGGAACTAGGGAGAAAACGAAGCCAGCGTTAATTCCACATCGCGCAGGAAGAGTCACGCTCGGTTCTTGAATAAAAGGGAAACCGGGGCTCCCTCTGCCCTCCGTGGTTTATTGGCACTTGAGGGAACCGGGAATCACAGCCGGAGAACCATTAAGACGTCTCTAAGTACTCCCAGAAGTGCCGTTCAGGTCTGATAACGGGGAACGGCGCTTTTTCAAACCTTCCTACGTAAGCTAAGAAACTGCCGAGAGTTTTTCGTTTTTCTATTCGATTGATTTGTAACAAGCCGTGAAAATTGAAGCGAGGGAGAGCCAGTAAACGAGAATTTTTCCCCTTCGAGTCGAAAAGTTGGAATTTCTTGGTTCCCGCTAACTCACATTTTTCCGTCCGCGGCATCTAATTTTAAATTGATCATCGTCGGGGAGGCAAAAGTTGTTTAGGGGCTTGAATTTTTCTTGTTCAATGAAAGAGGTGAACGAGAGGATGTTTTATTTACCTATTTTATTCTTTCGTTACCAGCTACCCAATTACACTTGAGCCGATTTATCAGTTATTGAGATGGTGTCTTCACTGGAAAAGAACGCCCCAATCCTTATACGCTCGCTGTGCGAAATAATTTTAACAGCCTCTTTTATAATTCAACAGTTTATTAGTCCAATGTCAAAGTGGTTTCGCACAATGACTTCCTTACTGATGCAGAATGTGACAACATTTTGTCCGACTCACCTAATATCTGCGGCCTTATTTTAAAATAGATATTGCAGTAGTTATAAATTATTCACGTCCGTAATAAACGAATCAAATGTGACGGACAGAATCTGAAGCATTAGTATATTACATTCTTAAGCAGGGGATCTTAAACTTTTTTAATGGGAGGACTACTAATAAGGACCAAAAGTTTTCGCGTACCACTTGATTTTGTTCAAAAGTGAATATTGATATAGTAGTTATTTAGTTATAATTTTTATTCGTGAAGGTTTTAGTGTACATTTGAAATTTTCGACAACAACATATAAGTGTTTCGGTTAAGCTTGCATTTTCTTTTGACGACTTTATCGATGTTGAGGTAACACCTGTTACAACTGCCATTCATAAAGGTTTACTAGCTCCGTATGCGAGAATGTAAGAAAATCATTGCTACCTAGCAAAGGAGAGAACAAAGTGAAAAGTTCGAGCACAATATTTAAAATTTCGGGGTATCTTTGTATAAATGACTTTTACCCCCCTCCGGATTTTGAACAGTGAAGATATCTTTGCACTTACAGTCTTTTTGTTACTCTATTAGTTGTCTTTGCATCATCAAGTAGGTACTTCGGTTGCCTTGATAGTACATGAATTACTTAACATTCTGTAATGTTAGCTTCTTGGGACACCTCCCCAGGCCAGATAAGGGAAACATGATTCCATGGGATTTTTTAGCCGCGAATTACATTTGTGCGAAAAAATTTGCACAATGACAGTGGGAATAGTGTCAGTGGCCGGAGGCTGAAGTGAGCCTGTTCGACGGCGGTGGCGGGCTCTGGTCACGTCTCCACAAGTATTGTAAGGTGGGACGGCCGGTGGAGCTTTGTTGCGCCTATTGTTGAGTATAGTAGAGGACGCCAGAGCTCTATGTAGTTTATAGATTCCGGTAGACGGTGAAGACCAAATGGTGTGTTGCAGACGAATGTCCTCAAGCTCTTGAATCAAAGAGGAGGACGGAGAGTCGTTTGAGGACGTCTGGAAGGTGGGTGAGCGAAGTTGCGTCCTCAAAAGATGAGAGTTGTGCTAGGAGCAGGGTAATTGGCATTTACACGCAGAGAAAGCCCATCGGGAGTGGCACCAGCAAATTTTGGATGTTGATTGACGGAATGGGTGGCCAGGCACGGGCTTTACCGTCGATTGGACCGTGCAGAGATGTTTTCCGAAGGCTCGGGTCACGTGTCCAGGCACAAGGCGGATGACAATTACAGGCCTCAGAACCCCATCGAAAGTGATACCAACAGTACCCGGGTGAGGGAGGCGAGGTAGAGTATGATCTGCGTCGGAACCTTTGTCTTGAGTGAAGTAAAGTAGCTATACGTCTCGAAAATGTCGAGGAGGCGAGGTTTGAAGTCTTGGAGAAGCCGGAGGGGTGAAATAAGATGCATGTCATTTGGCTGGTTGTGTTGAATAAGAAGGACGTGCTACTGCGGAGATATCCTCCGTGGATGAAGCATCATTATCAGAGGAAGTAGCGTTGACTAGTGTAGCTGACTGATTGGCCAGGGGCAGAAGACAGGAAGCTGGAATGGAGGCCGCAGTGAGAGCTGGTAGTCTTTTCATTAATGAGTAGAGAGGCTTGAGAGGCTCGATGTATCATGCGCGAGGGTGTGAGTTTGAATGTGTCGAGAGAGGCGCTCTTTGGAGTCTTATAGGCACTGCAGGAGAGTGAAAGCGATGGTGGAGTATCTCTGCGTGTATACGGCGCAAAAGTAGGAATCAGGCCCTGCGAGGCAGGAGCATTCTGCAGTGGGGGAAGTGTTGAGATTAGCTGCAACATCGGCAGAGAACGTTGGTGAGGGAAGGTGGCATCGCGTGGTGGGAGCACCGGCAGTGGGAGAAGCATCTTTGATCACAGCGATGGCGAGGCAAGGGCGCAGAAAGCAAAGGACCGTCTGAGGGAGACTTCAAAGGCATCTCCGTCGCAGGGAATCGTCGTGGAAATCTAAAGGCATCAGAGATCAAGTCCTCGGGTGTTACAGTGTAATGATAGCTTCTTGATATGCAGGATTTGAGGAATAATAACTTCAAGATGTAAGAAATTGAAGTGTTATATTTCAGCGGCCCTTTTGGCTCTTTTATACATGCGGGCCTGGTCAGAGGGGACCCTTCCTCAAGCCAGATAAGGGTAGCATGACTAAGGGGGCGGGTGTACACTACACTGACAATAACATTGACAATAACTCGGGTACCGACCTGCTTAGTTGGTAGGGCGAGCTAGAACGCCCAGCTCCACCTGTAGTGCCATGTGCGAACAGGTATTCGCATTTGCGAAGCCCTTGACTGTGGGTTGAACAGTCTCCCATACTGGGAACTTTCCTCCTTGCTTGCAAGGAGGGGGGAGGACGTAAGCACAGTGTGCTGGGACACTCCCTTATAAATCAACCTTGGGATTCATGAATCCCAGGGGGGAACAATTATTCATTGTACACTACACATTCAAATAATAAATAGGTATGCAGTAATGTTTTCTTTATTGATTGTATGATACCGTAGCTGTCAAGAAACAAAGTGCAGTTAAGGACGAACTCCCTTGTTTTTCCCAGGTCTCCTACACAATGTATAAGTAGTGCATATAATGTTTTCAAAAAAGTCTCACAGACCACTTCTGGGTAACTTGCGGGCCACTGGTGGTCCGTGGTCCATAGCCTAAGAATAATAGATCTAAAGGGTAAAATTCGATTCTGCTCAACTTCATTTGTATAAAATCACATTAGATTATTCAGCTCTCATGTTAAGCTCTCGGTTTATGGAGATCACCTGATGTCCAATACCGCGAGGTGTGGACAGGTCGATTTAACCAGCTGCCCTATTGATGGAGGGAGGTTTGAGCCCTTCAGGCCGTAGAGCTTCACTCTGAATGACGCATGTTGTTATCCACTACACTATAAACACATTATAGAATAACTGGTCCGTGCTTCACGGCTTTATTATTGATCTACCAAGTCTAACACCGCTTATGGCTATTATGGGAGCTTAATTCGTGTTACGAGAAGTGCTCCAAACGAGTAAGTATTTCAAACAATACCACCTTATTTGTCAGTTTGCATTAAATTCCCATGTTTATGAAGTACCTAGCAAGCTGCAGTCAACATTAGGGTTCTACAAAGGTCATCGTTTTCTAGTTGGTTGAAAATGTATTGGCATTTATGTCTGGTAGACACATTTCATTATCTTGAAAAATATACAAGAAGTAATATAGTAGTACACCAAACTCATCGTCTCAAATTTTAGTCAATTTGTAAGCTCCGTCCATAAATCCATGCAGCAGCGTTTGCATCAACATCTCGTTGAGACCGAATAATTTAAGAGCAAAGGACGGATGGAATTCAGCAAGTTCCCAAGTAGAGAATAAAATAATTGATGAATAAAAAATGGAGCTCAGATCATAAGAAATTGGTTCCTGATTCGTTATTTTGCAGCTATTTGATGAGCAGTTTTGAAATGTTCAACAGACGTTATTGATTAATTGGTAGATGAATTATGTTGGTGTTTATTTACCTATTGTTATGCTATAATTCTTTTACATCCAGTCTGGTATGTTTAAAGAGACATTCAACGGAGTACCCGTATCCCTAGTGGGATAGGTACTTATGCGAAGTTGAGAGTATTGTAATAATTGATATATGTAGAAAGGAAAAGTAATTGGCAACTTGTAAAAGAATCTTATTTGTGACATAGTTATAGTCCCAAATTAGTTTCTAAAATTGTGGGAACATCACTCTACATCCCTGGTTTCTGCCGAAAGACCGAGTTCAAGCTTAACAGCATCCACCACTAAAATTGCCATACAATTTGTAACAGCTATCGAAAACTGTTACGATGATTCGTTCAGTGGAACGTCGTTATCGCAGGTATCCACCAGCGATCACGGCGGGAGAAGCGAATCGTTGTTGAACCTTCAAAACGGTGAGTCCCTCTCTCTTACACCTTGCGTTAATAGCAATAATATTATATAAACTCCTATCGTTTATACTAATACCTAACCCATTGCTATCCTGCATACCTTTATTACCGATTTAGGTATTTCTTTCATCTTTAAAAGAAGTGAATATAAGAAAATCAGCAACCGACAGGCTAGATCGAGAACCCTCCTTACTAACTTTCTTTTGGAGCTATATAAAGAAAGCGTAATAAATCATCCAAGTGATTGAATTCTTGTTCTAATTATTTCACCTGAATCCCACAATTAGGTATAACGAAGATTGAAATATATTATAGAAATCCAAGAATTTTGATCACGACAATCACGAAGATTGTCACAAATTAGGATATCCATTATTTACATGTTTACAGTAAATTCTTTCGAAATCATTGAAGAAGTACATAGTGTGGTCCAAACAGAGGTCACTGCCAGAGCATGCAGAGCGTCCATTGAGGATGATTGGGTGGTTGACTCCACTCTCAAGCAGGAAACCAACGAGCAGGATCAACACAAAACAGTTGATGCTGATAAGAGAGCCAGATGCCGATGTTGTTGGTGCTGATGCCATGTACGAGCTTTTTATAATTTTTCCTGCTATTAATTATAGAGTTGAGAACTGAAAGTGGAGGGGTTGCACTTCAATGGGGTTCAGATCTCGCGACCTTCCGAACCAAAATTCACCTATGGGGCTCCGAACTTGGGAATCTCGAGGTAGAGCGCATCACGTAAATATAGTGGCCTTACCTTTTTTCCTCAACCTTTGTTGCCTGTGACCGCTGAAAGGTTGGTCGCAGTGGGTGTTCCATATAGATAATGGAAGAAGGGGAAAAGGAATCATAACCCCAGTTTGTGGCTGGGATGAAGAAATGTTTTTGTGAATATTTATTGAGATGCTGTTTTGTAATTTTATTAAATTTTACATTTGCTAAATGGATTTATTAATTATTAAGCAGCTAAAAGAAGAGCTCACTTTTGTTAAGCTTTAAATCCCAAAACTATTTTCCCGGTGAATTGCAACGATCTACTGTTTTCCAATGTTTCATCCCTTGGAAAAACCACGTTACCAGGATTACTACACCCAAACACGGCAGATATATGACCATCGTCATGAACTAATAATTAATATCATAAATAATAAATAAAATGCCTAATAACGTGATGGAACTAAACAAACTTATTCTGCAACTTGTAATAGTTTGGGTTACTGTGTGGTTTGGGGTCTCTAATTTTGTTGTCGAGGACCTCTATGGATGACAGTTTGATTGTTCATGTGCAGTAGGTACCTACTTATAGTTTTTTGTTTATTTTTCTATTTTTATTGTTTGTGTTTCTTTATTGAATTTATCAATTTATTAATAATCTAATTTTCATTTTCGAAGAGGATTGATGATGTTGGTAGTGTGGGGAAAGAATCGTAGAGCAATAAGTTACCAACGAGGGGGAAATAATGTCAACGATCATTCTTTAGGTCGCTGCCCCCCAGGCGCTCCTAGCGATGGACCTTGTTAGTTCGGGACCCAATTGCTTCTTGATCACCTACTCTCCTCACCCTATAGAAGAAGTCCCTCGTTCATTTTCACTTATTTAGCTGTGATCTTGTTCTAAAAAGACTTTTCCTCTCTATTTAATTTGAATCTAGAATGAAAAATATTGTTACTAATGATAAATAGTAAATTGCCCCAATATAAGAGTACGTTCTTTCGGTACGATTCGTGTGACGCTATTTATTTTCCTAACGCTATATGAATAACGTATGATTGGCATTCCAGGTCTTTCCACAAAATGGAATCAGGAAAGATAACGGGATGGAAAAACGAACAGGAGAAGTATAGGAATCCAGGTAGTCTCAATCGTTTTGTAGAAATAATGGCTTTCAAAATCATCCATAAATAAAGAAAACCTTTCATGTCGAAAGTTTTTCAGATACGATCAATTTTTTCGTATTTTCACAGAACAACCCCTAATTTTTCCTCTTATGTTTGATTGTACGTAAAAATATCATACGACCACGGACGATGTACGTAAAAATATCATAAACTTCAGACCAGTAGTTTCGGTGAAAAACTTCGGAAGGTGGACGACAGACGTACTGGTATATTATAATTGTTAATTCAATTATAGGAATCTACATATCCTGAAACGTAAGAAAACAAACACTTTTTGAAGGTGGAGGAAGGGGGGGGGGGGGGTCGGTTTTTCTTTCTTAATCCATCATAAAGGTTTATTGTTAAAATGATAAATTAATCAATAAATTATTACGATAACTTTGAATGTGTTACCGTTCTGCACCATACGCGATTGATTATTTCACGGTCGATGGGCACCTAACATGCGAACAAAAACCTATCAGACGAAACGACTTCCTTTTCACACCTCGCCCCAATTCAAAAAGTCCCATTTTCAGGGTATCACGCTCAGTTTAATCGCACCCCTTACCATCCCAGTCGAATGGCAAATATCGCGCTAGACCCCCCAGAGAGAAATCAGCATACAGAAATGCTATCTGAAGCAAGTAAAGGGGAAAAAAAGGGATTCGCACTCGCCACCGCCGCGGGGCGTTTGCCGCCTTTATCACTTATGCAGTCCACCGTGCTTATCTACACGGGAGCTCACCCCGCCTCCCATCCCCGCCATCCCGTTCGCTTCTTCATCATTCCTAACACTCACGTATAAACTGACTAATGCATGTACCATTTCGAGTAGAGCTCTCTCTCCTCGGCTGTTCGCAGCCGCTCCTCTTCGTCTGTCGATCCTCCTTCAGAACGTCCCGGGAGGCCTTCCTGCCTTTATGATTAGCTCCGGCGTCGTAAAAGGATACGACACTTGCCGCGGATGACATTTTCATTTCAAACCCCGTCCCCGCGAGGGTCGCCTTTCCTATTGCCAGGCGAACACAAGACCGAGTGCGGGATGAGCCTCCGTGGTCATGGAGTCCATTCACGGAAGGTAAAATCTCCCTGGTGAATAGGCCGGCTTTGAATTTATGAGTTGACACTTGGGCTTTCAGCAACTGCTTTGAATTAAACGGTCTGACGCCGGAGAGTGATTAACCCAAGATTACTACCCTACAAAACTGAGTTGTCCTTTCCTGACCCAGAGTAGCACCAGTAAGGCTGAAATGGTGGGTTGCCGTTACGTTGAGAGTGTTTTCAAACACAACTTACCGTTGAACTAATCTTTATTTGTTATAAATATTCAATGGTTCAATTATTTTTTATTAAACTTTTAATTTATTTCAAAGGAAATGTTCTGCTTTGCATTTTTATTCATTGGTTTGATAAAAATGTTTTATATTGAAATTTTACTTACTGGGAAAATTAGCACCCCTAGTATTGGTGATATTCCTGCTATAGGGTAG
This sequence comes from Adelphocoris suturalis, assembly GCA_030762985.1. NCBI lineage: Eukaryota > Metazoa > Arthropoda > Insecta > Hemiptera > Miridae > Adelphocoris > Adelphocoris suturalis. Next base: position 66,773,138 of record CM061042.1, on the reverse strand, counting down.
TATTCCTTTTTCAAATCCTAAAAGGGCTAATTCGACAGAAGTTGAGAGGCGTTGAGAGGCAAAAGTGAATTGTAAGTTTATGTTAACATGCGAATCGCCGCATTTAAACCAATTTTGTGAGAGCAATTGAAATAAATTTCTTCACTCACGTGTGAAATTCTGATTGGAAATTAATCATAGTTCATTATAGGTAACTTTTCAATTTTTATGATTGCTGGGAGGTTAATAAAAATGCCTGAAATCAATTAAAACTATTCGGCGATATCATACATTTTCGTTTCCATTTATTTTTCCTATTATTTGAGATAGAGCTTCAAAAAATATATACCTTTTCATTCATTAAACATAACATTGTATTCTAAAAATACATATACAAAACCTGATAATAACATCATGACAAAAAATAACAACTTTTTCAGATTACAAATAGCTAAAACTAAGATAAATGTTACTAGTACCTATTCCGATGAATTAATTATTACAATATAAATCCTACGTACCTTATTAACAACCTATGAATTATGTAGTCCTGCTTAATTCTTCAATTCTATTTCAAAGCATTATTGAATAAGATAATTTATTTGCTAGGTTTTTTTACCCAACAATCGTAATTTGCTTAGCATGGTTATGGCTCACATACTTTTCTGAATAGTAATGCTACTAATTTTAATAATATTCGTGGCTTTTTCCTCCCATTTCATCAATCTCTTCTTGACCATAAAAAACAATACCATTAAGGGCCGGTTTATCAATTACCTACATTAACTGCAATCTAAATAAAAAATGCGTCGTTCATCAACGCCGAATTATCTAGCAGATAAAATAATCTCTCAGATAAATACTGTCTTGCAGATTACACCATTAGCATCCTCATCGGTGTACGTAGCAACGAAATTAGGGCAATTTCCTCATGGAGCTACATTTTCTTCATGAATCGACTATTAATAGAAACCGGGTCGGATGTTATTTCGACAGCAGTATCCATCATATAATCAATCCAGGAAAAAAACAAACCACAACCTTTTTGCCGTTTTCTTCATGCCTAGAATGAGGAATTGAGAAATACATTTACTAATGGCGATATTCCATCCAGTAGGGTTTAACTAGGGGTGGATAAACACCCCCAATTGTGTTATATATATGATAAGCTATCCCTCAGATTAATCCCCTTTATCTACTGGGTAAATGTGATTGACAAACCGTCCATAAGATGAGCAGTTGTTCAGGATACAATATGCCTCATGTCAATTTTGGTATAATAGTTTAAAAAAGAACAACAGGATTTGAATACATATAAGGTTGAAAGCTGATTCATTATAACATAAATACTACATGAAAAGGCTCTAAGAAAGTGGAGCGTGGGAATATTAACGAAGTGGGAACTTAATTTAAAAAAATAATAATAAATAGTTCATTGAACGTACCTGTGAAACGATATTATATTTCCTTACCATTCTAAGCACACTAGCATAAATTAAGGCAGATTTTCTCGCCAGTGACCGCGAAGCCATTACTTGGGAGATTCTCGACATTGGGAGAGGTCACTTTCCACGAACAGATTATTCGCGAACCGTGAATTCCAACAGATTATCTGTTGAACGCTTAGATCTAACGTGGGAACACAGTTGGGTTCGTGCCTCTCGAAACCTCACGGCTGGGAGAGGATTCCCCGACGAAAATCCCTATGCTCTCACGATAGTTGTGTTTCCGAGAATATACATTTATGGAGTTAGTAGGAATCATCCTACTAATACATCAAAACACAAATTATTAGTGATAAGCCCGTTTGCTCAGCGAACCGATTCGACGGCACAATGCTCAGGGAAATATGAGATATCAGGGAACTGCGATTTTTCAGGGCTATTACAGGCTTTGTAGATATAATTCGTAGGAGGACAAGCTGTGGATTTGACAGGTTGAAACGCAATCCTTTCCATCAGTGGGGATGTAAGAGCGAGTAGGGACTGTGCGTTATCTGCTGAAAATATCTGCCAACGGTTATTGACTGCTCAGCTCCCAGCGAGCTACACCGTCATATTTCAATCTCAGCTTACGCCCACCCCCTTATCCCTGAAGCTCGCATCCGACGCAGCTTCCCGGGATGATTCGAGATGAGGAACCGCTGGGGGATTTTTGGTATAATACGTTCCTCTCGGCTAAGCTTTCATTCCGAAAACATGATAGAAAATACATTGTTTAAGGTAGAAAGGTATCTGGCCATATTGGTAGGTTCATACGGGATGCATTGTAATTTGTAGTTGACAGGTGGTGAGCGGAAATTCCTCTCAATTTATTCAGCAAAAGTAGAAAGAAAAGGAAAAATGTTTATACTTATTTGGTTTTTATTTACCAAGCCATCTGAAACGGCATCAATCTAAAGATTTTCTGGATGTTTTCTTACTCAAAAAATAGTTGAAAACAAATCTTCGCATTAATCTTAATGGGAAATGCAGTTTGAGTTATTTGGAGGGAACATAACCATGAAATCAATAATATAACCAACGCTGTTTTATTTTGAGTAATTATACCAATAATTTACCTTTGTAATCGACCAAGGAAAAAAAAAGAAAAACATTTTTAACCCCCCCCCCCCCCCCCCCCACCGAATTTTTTGGTTCACGTTTCAAGATGCGTAGAATCCAAAAATCGATTTATCAAAATCCGGCCGTCTGCCATACGCCGTCCGCCGTACGCCGTCCCAAGCTTTTCTTAAAAAGTATTGAACCAAACGTTAACGAATCTGACTTAAAAATCATTTTTCGGCCGGGGATGTGCCAGCAACTTTGGCATCGCGTTCGATCAACACTAAAGGGTAGAACCTAAGGGCTGAAATATTCAAAAATCGAGATCTTGCAATATTTCTATATAACGGTAATAATTTTTTGAGTTTCATTACACAGGAGTGAATCGTAACCAGTAAAACATATCAAAAATCGCCTTGAAAACTATGACTCTTGAATAGCTGATCATATAATTACAATGGAATTTTGACTTCCCGAAATCGAGTTTATTATAAAATCTTTATCTTATTGGGCTTGTGGAGCGTAGGTTGGCAATATCATACTTCAATTATAATAATTTATTATATTATTGATTAGTAAACACTAACGAATTACTCTTAATTAAATTGTTATTTCTATTCCAACGACAGAAGGTTAATAATTACTCCCAAGTCCACTGAAGTCGGAACGTTATAACAAATTTTATAGGAAAATGAAGCTATTGCAATGAATCCAAAATTTTCTTCATGGAAATTCGTTTTGAAATTTACTTGAGTCTAACACTTTTTGATCAAAGTCAAACGTTGTTTGAGTTTGATCAAAAAGTTCTGGTTCTTTTCAATTTGGGCGCAAACATAGGGTCGTTGAAACTGTTTGGTGGTTATTTTATATTGCTGTAATATTCTCAGTTCTCATGTTATTCTGATTAGCTTCGGACCCTCCAAGGCTAATTTCTTTCCTAATCGACTCACGTTGCTGAAATTCAATGGAGCTCGTCTGGGACACCTCAAAAACAACTACGAGGTTCGGAGGATCACTGAATAGCTGATGGGGCCTCTGAGGCTAATTTCTTTCCTTTTCTACCTGCAGTTTTACTGAGTTTTTCGTTTTATTATTATGACGTTTTTAGAAAAATTTTCAACATTCACCTACTATAAACCGTAAAATTATGGGGTCAGGAGCTGTAAAGGTGTGAACCCTTTTGGGAGGCACTATGCGCCAAGTTTTGATCATTTACTACATATGGGTAATTAAATATATATATATTTCGGGAATATATAATTTGAGTAACATTCTAATTTCAGTTTTCAAGTTATTCTCGAATTGGTTATACAAAACGTTGCCCATGTCGCGTACATCATATATATATTATATATCGCGTACATCTATATTCACGCCCTAGGTACCTGACATTTTTATGAAAAAAAAAATCAAGTGAATAACAGACAGTGACTAAAAATCAAGTGAATAATAGATAGTGACTAAAAATAGTACCAGTGTCAAGTGAATAAGAATATTGTGCCAGTGTCCAGTGAATAAGCTAAATTGATTCAATATATTTAATTGTTTGGTGAATCGTTTTTAATCAAGTTTTCAACACGGGAAACCTCCTTGGCATCGATATGTCTGATCAAGAGGAACCAGACATTCCAGCAGAAATTATTCTAGATGGTGATGGGTCATCACATGACGAAGTCGGTGAAATGAGGACGGAAGACGATCCTCATCAAGTTCCTCCAGCTTCTACTCAACCTACTCAGAATCTTGTTGGAGATTTACTAAATTTGCTCAATCGACTGCCAGCACAACAACCGAATATCGTTATTCCCCCGATAACGATTACATCCAAACTCGAATTTCCTCCATTCGATCCAGCTGAAAACAATGCCCGTTCATGGATTGAAATGGCTGAAATCGCATTGGAAGAGAAACAGCCAACTCGTTCAGAGTTGCTCATCGCGATCACACATGCAATGAAAGGAGTTGCAAAGTATTGGCTTTCAGATGTGGGCATCAGTTCCCTCACATGGGAAATATTCAAACAAAAATTCCAAACCAAATTTGCTCGTGTCGAGACCCCAGCATCAGTGCTTTATCGGGCCATGACAGCTCATCATAGAGACATTGATGTTGAAAAACTAATGAATTCTCATTTGTCCAAAGTACGAGCAGTATTTCGTGGCCGTACCGCCGACGAGTGTGGTTTGATTTTTATGGCTGCACTCGCGTCTCAACATGACGAAGCTCTCCGAACATGGGCATTCAAAAAGGAAACGTTAACTGAAGTCGGTCTAATGAAGGAAATACGGGCAATAAAGGCCTCAAAGTTTAGGGCCAAACCCCGTGACTACCAACAGCAACACTTTCCAACATTAAAAAGAACGGCTCAAGATTATCACCAGGGAATACCAGCCCAAAAGAAGTTCAAGGGCGACTTCAAGACTACAAGTCGAGTTCCTAACAAGGGATCGTTTCCAGCCATTCAACAACCACGACAACAACCATCATTGCAGCATCAGCAACCCTCCAGTTCCAGACACTGCGAGGGATGCTTCAAAGTGGGACACACATGGTCTCGATGTTGGAATAATCCTGAGAGCGGCGTAAAGAAGCCATCTTCAGCGTCAAGAGAGTCCAACCAGAACCGCGGAAGGGGCATCACTCCCCTAGCCTCCCCCAGAGACAGGCCACAACGCCGTGTGCAGGTCTGTGAGGCCAATCCTCAGGGCGAATTACAACATCAAGGTAAATCATTTAATTTTCTTTTTGATTCAGGAAGTGATATTTCATTGTTGTCTCAAAATTTACTTCATAATTTTAATGGTCAAAAATTCAAATCTCTCATCACCATAACAGGTATTGGAAATCAAAGTATACCTGTTGATGATTCTATTGCTACGATAGTAACTATACAAAATATTGACATTCCTATTGTTTTCTTTATAGTTCCCGAAGGAACAATAAAGAAACAGATTTTACTTGGAAGGGATATTCTGTCTGCAGGAATATCCGTAAAAGTCATGCCAAATAGATATGAATTTTCAAAAATTGACAAATCTGTGGATAGAATAACTGGGTTTTCTCCTATAGAACTATTAACTGGTAGAAAACCTCATTTGCCCAATCTAATTACCAATGATGACATAACTAATACAGATGAACGATCTGACTTACCACCAATTTGAACTGAGGCCAAGGCCAACATTGATCGGAGTGCTCTATATGAAACGCAACACTTCATAGGAAAAGGTGCCAAAATTCAACCCCTAGAACTAGGAGATCTTTGTGTTAGGCAAGTAGAACCAAGATCTTCACAAAAGACGGCTCCAAAATTTAAAGGTCTCTACAAAGTAATTCAAATATTACCTCATGATCGATATATTTTACAAAATTTGAATTCGGGTATTAAAATCAAGTACCCACATGAGAGAATTCGCAAAATAACTGAGGATGTAACCCTATTTCCTCAAATGTTCGAAGATACTGAATCAGAATCCGAAGAACAATAACCGTATTTTAAAACAAACTTTGCTCTTCAACAAAATTGCTAATAAAAGGAGAGAGGTAGAGCACTGCCTGCCTCGAACCGTAAAATGTCAATAAAATATGATAATAGATCCCACAAAACTAAAAGTGAGAGGTAGAGCACTGCCTGCCTCGAACCTCAAAATTTTCACAACTCCGAAATAGTTCACTCAAACAAAGGTGAGAGGTAGAGCACTGCCTGCCTCGAACCTCAAAACTTTTTAAATAAAATAATAGCTCCCACTAACGTATAGGGGAGAGGTAGAGGTCTGCCTGCCTCGAACCTCATACTTGAGCGGGTGCATGTGCATCAAAACAGGCCATTGCTAACGGACGAAATTGGGGTAGTGCCTGATTAGTCCCTCTGTCACGTCGGTCATTTCACATCGGCATCCTTGTTCCTCGAATGGGATTAACACTAAATCCGATTCTTGGAAACTTGCAGTCGAGTGTTTGTTCTGTGTTACAGGTGAGCTTCCCGTGACATTATTAGCATCCGCGGTGTTATAATGTCACAAATTATCCGCATTCCGAGATGAGGGGTAGAGCACTGCCTACCACCTCTCTCCAGCGAAGGGAGATCATATGACATATGCGTTTTCAAGACTTAGGCTCTTGGGCGTCGGTAATCATATGGGAAACCATTAATAAACGGTGGAGCACTGCCTGCCGTAAAAGATTGGTAGAGCCCTGCCTACCAGAAAATAAAACAAAGAAGGTGGAGCACTGCCTGCCTTTCTTACTGCTAAGCTAAATAATAAAACTTATAGGGTAGAGCACTGCCTACCCGGAAAAAAAAAAAAAAAAAAAAAAACCCCACCTGAATTTCTTGCACATGTAACACGCAGAAAACGTCCCCAAACATATCTTACAAAGTTTTGCTTTGCTGGATTTTTATTTTATTTTGTCATGATCATTTTTGTCCGTCTTGTGTGAAACTTTGTGTTTTATCTCTGCCAATATAAAAAGGTCAGAATAGGCCGAGTATTCATGCCTTTCATATCTTCAAAATTTAACTTTTCTAATCGGATCATATAGACAATGATTTGCCTGATCATCAAATTTATTCCAGAAAAGTGAATCGTTCAAGTCACCACTCATTATACCTAAACTCAAATAAAATACTCGTAAATAATTTCACCATAATATTTCTTTTGCTGCATTCAGACAGAATGGTCTGAAGCAACTCGGTGACTTAATCGATACACTGAAAAACTATTTTGAACATATCCTTCAATGTTGTTCATTTCTTTTACAGCACCTCAATCTTCCAGACCGCAATAGGCCGGCGGCTTCGCACCATCAACGTGCCCTTTTTTTTCTGAATTTATTTTATTTTATAAAGTTCTGAAATTTTGTCTGTTCTAAACATTCTATTCTCACAATGTGAGGTTCTGAATAATTCAAAAGTGATGTATCTGAAAATCAATAACTATAATGTAAAAATGTTAACCTTTGTAAACTAGAACCCGAGCTAGGCTTTTCATACACCTAATACTTCTAATATTACGCACAGCAAGGTTTTATTTTGTTTGGCTGTAGAATGTCGTGAGTTTGCTGGCATCCAACAAGTTCTGCTTCATGGGTAAACGCAAATAGATATGACTTTCTATATCCAATACTTTTTTTTTTACTTGCTCAAAAATTCATAGGTAAGCTTTTTGATATATTTATTAGGGAACCAGACCTCATAGGTAACGTCACGGTAGGACATTGTTAGGACCCCAAAAATGTTTAAAACTATGTAATAAACCATATTATCGTTAGTATAATATTTGAAATCAGCACCCCTGGGAAACTTTTGGAATTTCACGTGGGACCGTGAAACGTCAGTATGGCCGTTTCGGGAATATATAATTTGAGTAACATTCTAATTTCAGTTTTCAAGTTATTCTCGAATTGGTTATACAAAACGTTGCCCATGTCGCGTACATCCCATATCAATTGAAGAGAATCAACAATTACAACTACCTACCAAGCAAGACACTCTTGGATGAATTCTGCAGTCATTATTATAATCAATTGGATGGTCCGATGCTCTTTTATTTTTGGGAGGTCTGGCATGCTCGGGAATAATTTAATTTGTCATTCATCATTCTTAATTTTAAAATTCTCTTACGTTCTGTATAATAATAAATCAGTTCGTAAAAGTGATTATCAAATTGACTGTTTTTATTTAGAAATAATCTCACTTCTAAATATATATATATATATATATATATATATATATATATATATATATATAAATATATATATATATATATATATATATATATATATATATATATATATATATATATATATATATATATATATATATATATATATATATATATATAACTAAATTATATATGGGATAAATTAAATATTAATTAATTAGATAAATAAATTAAATTAAAAATACTATCTTATAGGTAGGTACCTACTTACTAAGTATCTAAAAATTTTAGAATGGACTATATTATTATTAAAAGTACTAAAAATTATCAAGGCTTCGATTGTATTGCACTAGTGAACTACTTAGGAGAAATAATTATAGACCAATGATCTGCGTAGAAGGGCTATTTAATACAGAAATAATAAACCTTTCTGTGATAATTCGTAGCGTTTTCTTTCTGGATTTTTTCTGGTACACTTCTAAAACAAACAAATAAACATTTTTCTTCTTCTTCTTTTTCTTCTTTCATAAGAACAGTGGTAAACACCATCATAGTGGTAGTCGGGCTGCTGGAGGACCCCCCCCCCCCCCCCCCCCTCCTTGGCAGTTCCTACTTGTGAGATCGAAGAACGTGTGTTTCAATTTCAACCACCCAGTGACCTCAGTGATATCAATTCGTTCATTGGGTAGAATAATATGACGGCTGTCTACCGGGCTTCTCAATTTCCTACTAGATTCTGGATCTCTAGGGACGTCACCTTAAATCCACCTCCCTGAGGATCACCCTTATAAGAACTGAAATACATTCCAACCCTACCTTTTCATTAACTACATTGTATAAACTACAAATATATCTAAGATGTAGAGGTTTAGTAGTGGTTTCAATTTGAATTTAAAAACTAATAACCCCTAATCCCCTGAGTGTATCGTTGTCCAGACAACGAAGTCTGCTTTGAAAAATCCAAATCGATCAATGAATGATGAGTCCGGATATGTATCTACGTGTATGTTTTCATAATTTCCGTAAACTTTTCGATATAGGTTAACTACGCTAAATATGGCAAGACGTTTGTATTCTGTTGTTCCTGACAACGCACCCCTTCCGACAGACTTGTACTCCTTGCCCTTTGAGATATTTCGACTTGCCGAAACATAGAAAATGAACTTTATATGACTACCTATTTCAAGTCCACTAAGTATAATTGTTATACAAATTCTCAAAATGGAGTTTTCTAACAGAAAAATAATTATTGTAGAAGTAAGTTTTCAAACCGTAGGAGGAGTATTTCTCATTCGTTTTCACTCTTACTTGTTGGAACATCCAAGCAAAGTCAGTACTTGAATAGGTGGCCACGAGAAAAGGGTATCTAGCTTTCCACTTCTGAACTGAAATCTCCCCAATTATTAGGCGTAGCAATAAGCAAAACTCACGGTCCAAATTCTTATCCAGGTCATCCGAAAAAGGTTACCGTGTGTACCACGCTGGGCGTTCGTTTATGTACATAATTACATCAGCAATATTGTAGGTATGTAGTAAGCTTTCTTTAATGATTTTTGATTCAATAGCTGCTTTACCTTTCAATTCAACAAAGTTGCTATATCAAATCAACTTTCTTTTACATTCGAGAGGAATGAACACAAGTGGTTTTACTGTTATTGAAAAAGGACGATAAGTAGAGAGAAATTTCATGCCGATTCCGTTAAATCGTTATAGATAGTGCTCTTTTTTACTATATAAATGTCGGGCAAAAAAAGAGTTTTTCGATCATTATAGCGGTAAGCGAGGAGAATGGAGGATAGGGAGAAGGTTACTGAAGAGCATAGGTGGTGGACGAGAGGGGCAAACAGGGGCTCTGTAAAAGGCCCTAATCCTCCGCCTCGATACCGATCTTTGTCGTTCAAGAACGGCGTTACGGGAGAAGAGGGCTCTCCAGCTGAAAAGCACTTGGGCTCACAAATCTGAAAATAGTCCCGGCATCGCTTCAGTTTTCTTGTTGTGCTCCCGATCTGTCGTAAAGTGGTTCTCCTTTGATCAGAGCAATGTTTGATCAGGACTCAACTCGTTGAGAGAGGGGGCTTAGGATTTCATCAGTTCCAGTAAAACGACTGGCTTTGCCCTCGTCGTAGCGAGAGAGAGACTTTGAGCGGTGCCTGTTATAATGTTCACTTCAGAGGGAGAATTCGTTCCAGTTTACATTTCACGTCTTCCCTTTCAAGTAAAGGTGCACTGAAGAACGGATTATACTTCCATTAATTTTCAATATGAGATCATATCTGCTTCTTCAGTACCGGAACGCTTCTAAGAGCTAAGACGATATAATACATAATCGGTTCGATAGAAATTCGCCCAGTGCATGGTTTTGGATTCCAACATGAAACTAATCTATATTCAAGAATTAGAGGAATATGAGTAGATTAGTATGTATTTAGGTATGGTTACAAATAGGTAATGTATAAGTATGTTTGTTCGTCTAATAAACTGAATTTCGATAGGTCCTTAAAAGTAATAACGAGTTTTTAGAACCACGAGTGCTCATCAGCTCATCATACGTTATTGTTCATCCATTTTGGAAAAAAATCCACAATAATAACACAATAAACTTGGCCAATAGTTTAGAAGATTCGGGTCGAAGTAGGTTTATCATTTCTAAATATTATCTAAGGTTTATAATCTGCATATTATTTGACCCAATTATGTTAGCTCAAAAGTTAATAATATAAATACCTACTAGTAGAATAACTAGCTAACGATTTAATTAGAAATATTTTAGTTTCTTATTTGATAGTTTATCTGATTAAAAAGTCTTAAACTTCAATTCAAGATACCCAGTTAGGCCCTATTTTATTCACGACGATAAATGAGGAACAAGAATTTGCTGATCGTCTAACTAAAAACCTTCCTGAAATTGGTCTAAACAAATGCACATACAGAACATCTACATTATATTGTGTAACACAGAAACGTGGAATAATGAAAGTTTGGAATCTGATTTAGAAATCACTCCAATTTCACAAGATGAACGATTTAAAGCAATGCATCAATTTATCATGAAACTCGAGTTTTCCAAAATTATTTATTCGGGAAATTTTCCAATATATTTATTTGGAAATTTCATTTTGAGGAAAGGTTTCTGCTCAAATACAGCTAAATTGTAAAAATTCGGCATTCCGTAAAACTGAAAGATTTTTTTCTCTTGGTTCCAAAGAACCATTTGACGAAACGCTCGGACCCGGGTCAAAATTTTTTTGAAGATACACCGGGAAATAGTTGGTCATAATCGGCGACCACACTGTAGCCTCCCCCTGTAAATAATTATGCCGAATAAGTTGAAGGAACGGCTAAAACTTGTGAAATGAATTTTTGTTTGTTTGTCAGCAAAATATTGATTACTTCGAAAAAATTTATAAATTTAAAATGTGTGCACGAAATGGTGCTGGGAAAATTACATTAATTTCAGTAGACCGTACTAAAAAATGGATAAAACATGCACAAAGTAGTGAAAAATCCTAAAACTGGTTTATGAAGCAGAAAAAGTATGCACCTATATTTTATGTTTGTTATCCTCAAATGGGATGAATGTTAGGAAAGTACTGAGTAGGAAAATTTAAAAAACCACTGCGTTGCACGGTTGGAATTTTTTTACCATAGAATCTGCAGCTGCAATTTACGGGATGGTTGTAGATGAAATCTAATGTGTTAAATATCAATTTCAGTGATCAAAAGCTAAGGGTTATTGAAATCTCCAATGCGTGTACCTTCCGGTACCTAAATCATAAAATTTTAGTGTATGAGGTATATACATATTATTTATATCAACATTGAATCTTATTTCGTTTCAAGATACTTCATAAGGTTATATGGCGAGTAGTTATAGGTGGCTTCCCAAGGGAAGTTTCTAAAGGAAGCCTTTCGCATAATTCGACAAAGGTACACCAGCAGGCGGTCTTACTTCCTTTCCTTCTTCCATAGTTACCTTTGATTTACACTGAGTGCTTCCCTAAAGCCCGTGGGGGAGCCCGTATTTCTACGGTGAACTTCAACTAGAAAAGTTTTATGGGATAAAGAAAGGGACAGAATGAAGGAAGGGCTATTGTGAGCACCAGGAACCTTGTAATATCCTAGATTATGATCCTTCCCCTGGAAACTCTTTTCGTTATGAACTTGGAAAGCTCAAATGAATGAGGATGAACGCGAAGCAGTGAAAAGTACGGACCTGGATGTTTCATAGATGAAAAGTTGTTCTAGAAAGCGCTTTGATTCCACTCTCTTCTCTCAAAAGAGTCCATATTCTCAGTCATATGTAATATATTCACATTATTTCCAATAATTAATTTGATTATCCAAGATTGATTGGTTTTGTAGACTCAAAAATAGTTTTTGCAAGTGAGTTATTGAAAAGTAAATAAATAAATAAATAAATAAATAACTTCGTGAATGAAGAAACCTTTTGTCGGGTTTTTGAAAATAAGAACAATTTGAAGATAAATTTTACAAAGTCTCAGTGGGGAAAAAAAACACTGCAAATTATTACACAAAGGTTTATTATTTTTGCGTTAGATATCCCTTCTACGCCGATCATTGGTCTATAATTAATAAAACCCCGTATGTAATATATGATCAGAACATGGTGCATCATGCCTTCCAAAAGGGCTAACACCTTTACAGTTCCAAGACACCATAATTTCACACTTCATAGTAAAAATGTAAAATAAAGGTCTATAGGTAAGGAAAGAATATATTCCCCTTAGCTGATCAGTGCGCCTCCGTACCTCGTAATTGTTTCCGAAAAGTCCCAGAGGAGCTTCATTGAAATACCAACACCGTGAGTCGAATAGGAAAATTATCCGCGGATATTCCGGAGCTGATCTGAGTCCTTCCATCCTTTGCCATTGTATTCCAAATCTCCAAAAGGGAGCTACATTTTAGGTTTCAGCATCATAAGTCGATTAAAAAACAAATAGAGGCTCCGAAGCTGATCAGTGTTCACTGATATTGAATTATTGTTATTAAAAAAAAGGTCTTTTTCAAATTGCAGATCTGTAGGTAGATATCAATATGTCTACGTAGATATAGGCACTTAATGAAAACTAGAAGGTAACCCTGTTCTTGGGGATACACTTCCACGCAAGCGCAGGAGGCACTAATGATGCAATCATATTAAAATTGATATTAGGATTACACATTCGCGCATGTGCAGTAGCTACTAATAATGGAATCACGTTGAAATTACTAGGGAATGCTTAAATTAATCTCTCGCACTTATCCACCAATTTGTTTTTTTTTTTTTTTTATTGCTAACAGGGCACATGCATTATTTAGCGTTAATAAAATCGATTGGGTATGAATTTAATATGAACTAAGCAAAGAAATCTTCACCCCGTAGTCTCTTCACAAGAGCGAACAAGTAAGGAAATAATAAACTTCTTTGTATTATGTATTTTTGTTTGTGTTCTAAAAGTGCTACTTGAAGGCGCATTCCTACAAGAGCCTACAAGATATGATTGACACATCAGGGAGGTATAAATTGCTCAACTTTGGAGACTTTTCCGATTCGGGAACTTCGGGTTGTTGGCTTTGTTCGGAAACTTGGGGTATTTTATTCGCTCTTTAGGGATACTAAAGGAAACGAGAACTTTTTTCATGGTAGAAAGAAAATCATCAGATCTTAACGAAAACATATATGTATCTGGATGCACACTGAAAACATTTCTTCACGAATCTGAGGATATATACTTGTCGTTTCGTCGTAGTAGACCTTAGGTATGACCTTGAGGTATGATGGACACCATACAGTGATGTATACAATAGGTACTTGTTTTCGAGTAGGGTTTGGAAACTAGGAGGTAAAGCAAAGTAATTAGCATGAGTGGAAATTCGGCGTCGTACTTAGCTGAGTTTCTGACCGAACCAATCGAAAAATTGGATGAAATTATTCAAAATATTGAACATACTTTTGAGGCATTGATAATATTAGCATCATCTTTTATTTTATCTGCAGTTAGGTCCCGTTCTTTGGTTCCAAGCAGAAACATAGTTGAAAACTGCCGAAGTCATTCTTTTATTGCTATTGGTAAAAGGAAATCTGGAGTTATGGTGTAGTTAGATGGCGATTTGAATGTCACTAGAAGATGGAAAGTATGTCAGACAACTTTTCCCTTAACTGTCGACCAGCAAAGGCAAGCCCGCTCCGTCTTCCAATTCGAGTGGTCGACCTTTCTTCAAGCTTCTCTTATTCGAAGAGATGCTACCCGCATTATGGCAAACTGTACCTTCACTCTCATTAAACCTGACATCTGCGAATCCAGGTATCCTTTGAATTCTCGATCCAGAGCGCCATCACAAGAGCACATTAGAGTTGTGAAACCCTCGGTGATCCTTCGCAGTTTGGTCGTACTTGACATGCTTTACATTCGCTACTAACCGTCAGTTGGCAGTCTTAGGAGAAATAGGATGCAGCATCAGCATCAACTATGCGGAAATCAAAAAACGTTAGCCCCCCCCCCCCCACTCTCTCTAACCCATTCACCGCTTTTTCACCCACTAAGGCGGGCTCCTCACCTTGCAAGGTTGGCTAACAACACCACGTACTTCATGTCCCCTCTTTACTGCTCTTCCCTTTTTGCAATTTGGATATATATATATATATATATTTAAATATTATATATATATTATATTTATAAAAGTATCTATACACAGATATATAGTTATTTACCCTCTTTTTTGCTCTATGTTGGGAGGGTGATACCTAGTAAAAATGAATTGGTAGGTTGCCTAAAACTACTGTGACTTACAAAACATTTATCTAAGACTACATACGTTTCAATCTTAGTAATAGTATGTTAGGTTATTAAATTACAGGAAGGACCACCAGATGGATTGGTATCAGTGGGTAGGATGGGTCAATTAATATCCTAATTAAATTGTATCATTAGCTGATTTGTTATTTAACTAGCTGGTTCACCCGTGCGTTGCACAGGTTGGGTTGAAATACCTACTCACCCCCCTTCCTCACCAATCACATTTTGGGACACCCCTATGTATCAGTTTCAAAAAAGTCCTTACTTGAAGTAGTTATTTATAAATTACCTATTTGGACCAAAGTACTGAGATCAACCCTCATTCCCTCCGCTCAAACACCTCCCATATTTTAGATTAAAAATATTCTTGATAAATATGTAACCCAAGAGAACGTTGTCTAATCCAATTTCATTTGTTCGAACAACAGATCACCAGTTCGTTCGGTGATGACCAAATTATTCCATTTAACCACCTTTTTTCCTTACCAAAAACAACTCCCTATGGTTGAGGGTAGACAACATTTTCAAAAGCCTGTAGTTGAGATATACGTGATCTAAACATATTCGCCCAATCAGACCCCCAGTTTGTTCAGTAGTTTCAAAGATATTCCTTTCCAAACCCTCTACCCCGAAAACACACCTGAGGGTCGAAATTGGAAATTTCCAAGTAGGCTGTGGTTTTTTAGTGTTATCGAAGCATATTTTATTAATCAGGTCCTCAGTTTATCCAGTGATGTTCAAGATACCCCCATTCCACCCCCACCCCTCCATCGAAATACCCGGTATGGTTCAGATTTGAAAATTTCAAGTAGTTTGAGATTCAAGTTAGAGAATTCCAAGCATATTTAATCAATCAAGTCTTCAGTTTATTCAGTGATTTCCAAGATCCCTCACCTTGCCCAAAGCATCTCTTGCCCAAGCAAGTAAAGGCGCTAAGCATGCCGTTCTGACTGGAGATGAACTACTGGTTGATGGAAAAAAAAAAAAAACTTATCATTCAGTATGGACGAAGTACGTTGGAGTACGTCTACTGGGTCAAAAGTGGAATTTGAATAGTCCTCCTCCGTCCCCTACCAACATTTCCAGAAAACAAGTCAAGAAGAAGATGAAAATCTACAAGAGATAGAACGAAAGAGAATTTTTGCGATGACTCGGGATCGTTATTGGAATTTGGCAGAGGGGTGTAAGCATTATTGATTGTGATCTATGTTGACTATGCAGTGCTAATTTATTATACGTAATATATGTAGACCTATATAAGTAATTATTTGATACATCATACGTAAAAGTCTAACATTGTTTGTTGAGGCAGAAATGAAGGCAAGATATCATGTGCTATTTTTAATATGCATTTAATGAACTCCTTGTAATACCTACGGGTTATAAAATAAAACTGAATTGATCGATTGATTGATCTTAGTTCTCGAACAGTAGGTATCCTACAATGGGACAGTTGGTTTCAGAATACGTGTTCGGCAGCATTTGGAAAGTCGAGGTCAAAAGCCTGTTTGCGCCAACAATGCGGAGAGAGAAAACTGACGAAATGGTGGAGTTGGAAAAGGGTCGGTTGGGATCGACTATGAGTAGGAGGGTAGACGATACTCCTTCCCGGTGCCTTTTGTCGCTGCTGCTTATATTCGCGACTTACGCTTCCAATTTTCCTCTCTTGGAATAAAAGTGTGGAAAAGTATCGGGCGCGGCACGAGCAATAACCGTTGTGGTGCTCCGCTTAGGAGTCACTTGTACACATTGGTATAGGCCTTGGCTTTATCAACGCGGGTACACGCTCACCCAACCACGCACCTTTATGATCCTTTTACAGACTCAAGTTTTTGTCTAGCGAACAAGTTTTAGTTTCATTTCCTTTTTTTTTCTTTTTTTTTTTTTTACATATTTTTACCTATCGCAGTAAAAATGACATTTATAGTAATGCAAGAAAGCATAACTTTCGAATGAAATGAAAAGGATTGCTTCCGAAATTCTACTAGTTATCCATTACAAACAACAGATCTGCCTCGGTTCCTTGAAATAACATTGATGTTCATTTCATCAATCGTGGAAATCCGCTTTTAGTGAACATTCGTAGAAAATGAAGGTATTGCAATAGCTCCAAAATTTTGAGAATAATTTGTATTCAAAATTTTTTGGAAATCCATTTTGAAGCATTTTGAAACAACTTCTGGAGTTTACATTTTTTTAATATATAAATGTGTGTGTGTGTGTGTTGTGTGTCATTCCTGATGATAACTCTCTGTTGGGTTGAAATGAAAATTCCGTGTTTCTGCTGGAAATTAATGAGACACAATGAATCTCCTACCCACGCTTCACTGTCCATGTATTTATTTATTTCTTGATACAGGACAAGACTTGTTAAAAATATGCAGACAGCTGAAATATATTGATTTAACATTTAGTACATGAACGGTAATATCAACAAAACAATAGAGAACAACTAGAATAAACATACTAGGAAATATTTAATGACCGAAGAAAAACTATGATCTCACAAGTCATTTTAAGGTAGAAAAAGAGAGTTAGCAAATGAATCAAAACCGTGCATGGTACTCATTGCATTGGCCTCTCTTGGCAAACGAAGAAGAGGGTGGTTGTAAAGTTCCTGCTGGCAAATGTGAAGAAGAACAGCAGGACCCCTGGAATGGTATGCAAGGGGCTGATATACCAACCGTTGAGAGAATGTAGGGGAAATTACTGATTCCATTAACCAGCCTATGGTAAAAACTGAGGTCAGCTGTGAGCCTTCCTGACTCCAATGGAGCTAGGCTACTACGCGCATAAAGATCCCTGTAGTCGACCAAGTTCTATAACCAAAGAAGTGGAGAACAGACCTCTGCACCCGCTCCAGCCTTTGACGATGCACCTCATAATGTGGGAACCAACTAAGTACGCTGCAGTATTCTAGAATGTGCAGCTTGATAGTATGGTATAGTAACACCGATGCTGAAGGATCATTAAAGTCACGAGAAGCATGTATATTAATGATGTATTAGTGACAACGTTAAAATAATCTCGATTTCGAGGTTAGCACTCCATTGGAATTATACAGATGATAATACGAGGTTAGTTTATAAGTAGATTTTCTAGTATGTCCGAGTCACCCTCATATTGATGAAACTCCAGTTCTCAGGGATAGCAAACGTATGAACGTACAGCAATCCGGGTAGGTTCATCTACTCTCTGGGATGATGTCTAAGAATGATGACCCAAAAAACAGTACTTTTTACGTTGAAAGTTTTAAACCAAAAATTTTATTTAGAGGGGGGGGGGGGGGGGGGGGGGGAGTTAAACGAGTTTTCCTTAGTCGATTAGTAACAAAGGTTCATTACTGTGAATTATAATCCAAAATCATCGTTTAAACCCAGTAGTGCAAACCTAAAATTAGAAATTCAGCACTGTAGGTATATGCCGTACAAAAATTAAGTGCCTGGGAACCGTCTGATGATAAGGTAACTGCCCTAGTAGAGTGATTCTGATTGTTTTAGTGCCAAAAATTTGCGTAGATAAAGTTAATATTACCTTTAGTTTCCATCTCTTATAATTAATTCAACTCATTCACATAATTAGAAAGCTCTCGACAATTCACCTCATTATCGCATACCTCCGATAACTTTCACCTCTAACCTCTACCCAATACAATCATGAAATTCAAGTTAGTTTCCTTATAATTAATTATTTTATACAACCGGTAGATAACTAGCTACCAATTACATCGAATAGTTAAAAGTAATTTTATCTGGAACTAGAGAAAATCAAATACAAGTTTCACTTGAAAGTAAAAACATTTTTGAAACGAAGAAACGAATAGAGTTTCCAGAAAGTAATATAGAATGCCACCGGCAATTTAGGGAAAGGAGGGTTGAGATTAATGACGGATGGTAATGAAGTTGGAAAAAAAAAAAAATCATTTCTTGCACGATTATGGGATTTTCCAGCTAGGCCATATAGTAAATCTTTATTTTATATTTCTTTATTCTAAAAGGTACTGATTTTACTAGGCACGTTAATTACTCATGTTTGGGCAATGGGTAAGGGTTTCATTTAATGCAGACCAATTTACCTATCCCAAAGTTGAAATGTATTTCGTATAGTTGAGAAAAAAATATGCATATACAATATAATAGTCAAAATGAAAGGAGCTCCTTCTAAATGTATATTTCTTAATTTAAACTTATTTATTTCTTATTAGATACGATATGGAATGTTCTGACCGTGAGTGTTTGTCAATATATGTGAGATGAGGCCCTGCCGTTGTCTGCTGCTGATGAGAAAGATGAGGAGAAGCCAGCATCCCCTTTCCAGCCGAGTCAAACGTGTCCAAGCTTTGGAAATTTCACTTTGATGTTCTTTGAGCTTATGAACAATGTGTGGGGCTGATTCTGAAGCCTCAAGCTGTATAATAAAATAAAATAAATTAATTTCTGGAGCAAGAGGTGGATGAGAAGCTGCTGGCTGAATGTCAAAATTACTCACATTAGAGATAAGATTTGCCCAGGATGCTGATGATCTGATGCAAAAAGTAGGAAAATGGCGTCGTTCGAAAATAATGGTTTGGTTTTCTTGGAGTAAAGTGACGCAGGTTCGTTAGCGACGGCGAGGAGGAACTGCCGGCTGGAGGTGAGATTCGTCTGGATCAACGGAGTCCCCAATACACTTTCACTCGCGGCATAAACAAATTGGAGTCCATTTAAACTAAATACTTATCAATAGACCCGGGATACCGGACAACTCAAAGTATATTATTATAATGAAATTACTATTCTGCCGATTGAGGTATTGAGGATATATGTTTAAAACTCACCATAAAACTCTTCAGCTGACTGAACTCTGACGCTCAGGCAAATCATAACCCTGTGGATATTGATTGAGATCCATCTAAATGGGCAGCTTGTTTTTGAACGCTCCTCATTGTTTCGCTTACAACCAACATCATTTCATGCGGCCGATCCGTTTTTTCTCCCAGATCCCTGGCGGGAAAAAGCTCGCCCGCCCCTGAGCTCTGAATGAGAGACGGAAACCCATTACCCGGTGAACCGCGTAATGACAAACTGTGGTACGGAGGACCGAGGAAATGAAAAAAAAAAAAAAAAAAAAAAAAAAAAAAAAAAAAAAAAAAAAAAAAAAAAACAGGTTGTTCAGCATCAAACCTTCTTTTTTCTCCACAGTCTGCCGAATCCCGGTGAATCAATTCAATTCGCGGTGATGGTTTCAAATTATCTTTCTTTTTTTTCACTACTGAGCTTTGAAAAATAAATCAATCTCACATTCACGTGAAGTGAAGCGGCGAATTAGGTTGATAATTTGCCATGGTGAGATTGTGTGATCGATCCTCCAGGTACCTATCACTTTACTTCACATAGTTAAACAATTATTTTCACTAAAAAGTTCCAGTAGGCAATAAACAGCCATGATTTGCTAATATTGGAAAGTAGCAACTATTAAGCGTGAATCAGTTCAAAAAAATAAATAAATAAAAATAAAAATTAAAAGTGAATGTCTTTGTTACGTCTTGTTGATTCGTTGTTAGGAACCGATTTTCGGCAAGAAGGTCTTCTTAAAATCGATAATCATCAGGAACGCTCGCATACGAGTCTGAAACACATCGGGACATTTTATGTCTTTAGTTGCAGACTCGTGTGTTGCAGACTCGTATGCGAGCTCTAAGAGCCACTCAGCTGATCCGGACCCTGGGCATCGTCAAGCAAATGTCCTAAGAGGCTACATACGAAATTACAGCTTCCTAGAGTGTAAAGCATAGAAATTAGCTTCAAGAGCCACTCATCTGATCCGGACCCTGGGCATCATCAAGTAATGTCCTAAAGAGGCTACATACGAAATTACAGCTTCCTAGAGTGTAAAGCATAGAAATTAGCTTCAAGAGCCACTCATCTGATCCGGACCCTCGGCATCATCAAGTAAATGTCCTAAGAGGCCACATGCGAAATTACAGCTTCCTAGAGTGTAAAGTATTACCTATTAAAATGATTTAACCACCGCTTCACAGATCAAACCGTTCTCGCAACATTCGGATCACCTGCAATGAATCAAATCATCGAAACGCCAGCTCAATGAAATCATCAGAAATAAACAAGCGGTTGCAATCATGTTCACAATATCAATTATTGAGAATGATCACCTGTGTGTAAACAATTATTCATGTAACCATGCTCATAACTCAGCTTGTTGGCCACGCAATTTGCAGTAGTTAACATAGTATGGTTGGATAAATCGAGAGCTTTCGAACGAATGGTCAACGAATTTTGTGGGATGAAAAACGACGAAGTACCATTTCCCTAGCAACGACTCGGTTGTAAGCGGAAATCATCATTTTTTTAACGCTTTTTGTTAACACTATTTTCGTTTATGTGCCAAAGTAAAGACATAAAATGTCAGAAAACCAACCGTAACGCTTTTATTTAACGCTTTTTTCGTTTATGTGCCAAAGAAAGACATAAAATGTCAAAATCAAGGAAGACCACATAAATGCCCAAAAAAGAAACAAAAAATCAAAGTCGTTCCCTCACGAAATTAGCAATGCTCCTGGGGGTTTTTGAGGGTGCTGAATCCGAATCCGAAGTCTGTTTTTCACATAAACGTCCAAATTTTTGAAGTACGGCACCTTCACTTTTGAAAAAATTGCTCGAATTCCAGGATAATTTATGATCAATTAAAAGGTGACATTATTGTTTGAAATTTAACACTGAACATGCCTATACCACATATGATGGGTCTGAAAAGCCTCCTAAACGTGTATTTTGCCTAAAAACTGTTTGAAAAAAAAAAAAAAAAAAAACCGTGGTTTTTCACAGATTTTTGATAGTTTTTTGTACAAATTACACCACTTGGCGACTGTTTAAAAAAACGTGGTTTTTCACAGATTTTTGATAGTTTTTGTACAAATTACACCACTTGGCGACCAGAAAATATTGCGCTATCACATGGACTATTTCTGCGTTTTATAGCATTCTCGCTTCAGTAGCATGGACGATAAAATTATTGTTGTAGCGGTGAATGGGTGAAGCTTCGGTTTGATTTTTGCCGTCACCGCTCGCGTCGAATTTGTGTTTTTCACGTAATCAGATTCGATTCACAATTGTTTTGATAACTTTTCCGTTTTTTTTTTCAAATTATGGAACCATTGAAAACAGAAAATTTGTCCAGATCTGTTGATTCAATGCAAACAGTATACACATTGTATTTTGGCCGAGACAACTTGGGGCTAAGTGTTGAAGGAAGTGGAAACGAACATGGCGAGTTCTTAAGTATAATATTGGAAAAATGTGGTGGTACAGAAAACCAAACGTCCTCTTTTCATAATGTAGCCAAAAAATCAGCTATCATCTTGGATTATGACTAAATCATGATTGACTTTCACTATGTATCTTGATTCTTATGTCCTTCACTTTCCCTCAACTCCGATTAAAAGTGATGGAATTCACAAAACTTGCTTCTGCATTTAACGATTTCCTTATCTGGTATCTTCGTTTTTTATTATTTCGTGCTGATCAATACAACAGAGCAGTTGAAATTATCATCAACCTAAATTTGCTGAACGACTGCATGAAAGCAAATTATAATGAAACAAGAAGTTCAAAACCCTTGAAAAGCCTGGGTACATGGTGTAGGAGGTGTTGTTCTATGATATGCGAAGCGTTCTTACGTTTCCTTTGTAGGATAAAATGTTTTACCACCGCGCGACACTACCCATAAACTCGCCAACGATCGATTTTTACGCGCGCCTTGACGCTTGTGGCGGTGCCACAATCAGATACTCTTGCCTAAGGAACATGCTAAACAATAGAAACCTAATTCCCCAACAAGCAATCATCTTGATACCCATCAAATTACCTTCAAATATTTAGCAAGTTCGGCCCCATTATACCTATCGAATGGAATACATGCTACAATGGATTGACTGTAGTGTATGTACCAACAATAACGCTGTTCAGACGACGATTAATGTTGTAGTGAATGGTTTAGAAGCTATCCTGCTATATCCCTGATAGTACTTGAAAAATAAGTCAATAGTTACTGCGCCGCGTTCTATTCCTGAAATCAATCCCGTTCGTATTCAGAAAGAACCGTATAAAGACTTATAGCTTCCTTCTGACTCTCAGCTCATTCGGTTTATCCGATCACGTGGAATGCGTCCTTGATGAGATTCATGTCAACACATGCGCATGCACTACTAACTCTACTATCCTTCGTATCGGAGACGGTAATGTACATTGCTTCTTTTCTCTTCCTTTGCCTGACCTTTTTTACCAAATCCCCAAAATAGTTAATATTATATCATCAAGTTGTCAACCAAATGAATGTGTGAACTATGTAATGAACTTAGGCGCTCCAAGGTGCAATGAGGGCCTAAATCCACACTTATAGAGAGAGAGGAGAGTGACAGTACCATAATAGATACAACTCGTACTAATAGCATATATGCTACGTTCGGAGCAGATAAGTCTTCCAGTTCTAGGATCACCCATCCACCACCAAATGCGGGCTTTCGAAAACACGGGAACAAGCGCCCGACGCCCGTTGGGAAACAACGGAGCGACGGCAGCGCATTCCCTTGGATCTCGCGGGAACTGTCACAACTACATTATCGAAACTCACACTAATATAAGAAAAAAGGAGGGGGCTAAATCAATTACTTATTGCTCGATTACATTTAGTTATGGTTTATTTATTATTGAAAACAATAAATTACCAATGTTTAACCGTAGTCATAAACGTTGTAGCGGTTTTCAGCAAGTTACCATACTTCTACTGTCTAGTGAGCAATTAGTTGATACGCTATGATGAGTATGGACCTTATGATGGTATCCAATTAAATGGTCGGTTGCTTTGCCGTTGTAACTTTACTGAGTGGTTTCGGAGCGAATTGATGACATGGACACAGAACGGTCAAGCCGTCCCTCGGGGGTTGAAAATACCGCGAGCCCGACGACCTCAACTCGTTGACGTTGACCTTTGATCACGATGTTGTTGGGTGTATTTCTTGTTTTCACTCCACAAACTAAAGTACGACACAGACAGGTTACTTTGACATTAAAAGGACTTTAGACAGATATGGTAAAGTGGGGTTATAGGATACAATTGTGATACTCTCAATGCTGGAAGATATCCGAAGGATTCTTCAGTATTCCAGCTAGTTCTCAAATCTATTGAGAAGCCAAAAGCCCCATCTCAGTAATTTAGCGGGTTCTGAAATCTGTTGTGAAACTGAAGGCCTAATCTTAGTAATCCAGTTGTGTCTGAAATCTGTTGAGAAACAGAGGGCCTGATCATAGTAATCTAGTTGGAATAAAAATCTTTTGAGAAGCCGAAGGCTTAATCTAAGTAGTCCAGCTGGATCTGAGATCTGCTGAGAAGCTAAATGCCATGTTTCAGTAGTCCAGCTGGATCTGAAATTGGTTGAGAAGCTTAACACATAGTCTCAGTAATCCATCTGGATCTGAGAAATGTTAGGAAGCTGAAAGGCAAACCTTTTAATCCAGCTGGATCTGAAATCTATTGAGTCGCTAAGGGCCTAAGCTAATCAAAATAAATGTCCTTCATTTCGCGTTTTCAAGTTTTGGTGGTTTTTCGTTATAATTTTTGCTACGTAATCAAAACGAAGTAAGTCGCTTATTTTTCCGGATTCAAATAATTTTCTATTTACAGATGTTAAAATTACTCTCTATTCCTTCCGAATCTACCTATAGGTAGCACAAGCTACGTAGGTAGATTACATAACATTTTACAGCAATGTTATACCTTCCTTGGGGAAAATTTGGGGAAAATAAGTTCATTGTATGATTATATTATAAAATTGGCTGAACAATAATCAAACGATAAAACGATTTATAATGACTAGGTATATATTAGATCCTCAGATCTATTTATTTTGGAACGATATCCGGAGGGATGAGGAGTATTAGTTCAAGTTATAATGAGTATTGTACCGTGTAGACCTTTCTTCACCGGGCGCTCAACTCTTGTAGAAATCACCAACTTCTGATGGTAGCCCCTGATTGGTGCCGTGTCTCACCTCAGTTAACGAAGGCTAGAGAAATGGAGAGAACTGCAGGCCCTTCCCTCTTCCAGTGATTACCGAAGGGAGCGTGAGCGAAGTATAAATCGGCTTATTGTAACGAACAACATCATCAACTCTTAGCGCTTCTATGTAACCACACTGTAGTCACCACAGTTCGTGACCTTTCAGTTCATGTAAACTTACACCCTGGTTTCTCTGAGTTCGCTCCATGGACGAGTAGGAATAGATGGACAAGTGTATCAATCTTGTTTGCCACGAGCAAATATTTGCAATCATGATCGATGTCTAAAATGGTTATCCTACTATTCAAAAACTTTTCTGGATTCTCAACTCTATTTTAGCAGTATTGATCGATTGTTTGGAACACATTTTGATGAAATTCAAGTACATTTTTTAGCATAATGCTACGCACAAATTTTTTAAATGTTTTTGTTCCTAGCTAATTAACTTCTACTGAGTAATATTCCGATAAAATATAAAAATGTAATAATTTTTGACAGTTATTGGCAATTTTTAATTATTTATTTGCACAATGTTTGAATATTGAATAATTTACTCTGGTCCTTATTAGGTTATTTTTCCTTGATTATTATCAAAGGTTTTTTCATAAAACAAGAACTGTAAACAGGTTAACAAAACCGTTGCTTAGTTTACACCTACGACATTTGAATAGAACGATGAAATATGAGGAGTTGAGGAAATCTTAAAATTCACTATTCACTACACCACGCAGGACTACATCAACTTGTGAGCAATCATGAAACTTCGCTAATCATTGGAGTTCGTTGCACCAATTTCCGTCAGGAGCGCTTGATCCACGACAACTGGGGAGCGGTATTGAGACTCTCCTGTTCGTAGCCATCATATTACTTCTTCGTTTTCCTCAGTTGAGTTTTGCCATGGTGGATTAGCCTCCTTATTTCATAAAATCGATGATCACCTCTTTGTTGAATCGACTGATTGAAGGGAGAGAGATAACACCATTTGTGTTATCATTACATATTATTGTTGTTATTATGTTAGGAAATGGATGATCAATATCTACATATTGATAGAATCAACTATGAATCGATTTTCAAATAATTAATCTATATTTGCAGGGCTACTATTTGATACCTAGTTATATACAAATTTATTATCTTGTTATTTGCATTTCTAAGTTGTTGAATACCTTCCGTTTATATTTTTTGTAATTCACCAAATTTTATATAGTAATATTCACCCAACACAATTTAGTGTGTGAAGTATTGTGCGATTTGTGCATGGCTCAGATCCATGAATTGTGTCTCCAAGTCAATGCTTAACCCACATTTCCTGCCTTCTGAGTCCACCTTCTGGCTTCAAAACCGATTATTATTGGCGATCGATCTTGCCGTTTGTAGATCGATCAATGACGAAGTTGAGGAGGTTCTCGTGAGAGACTGCACCAGTTCAACGAACCCCAGTTCCATTGAATGAATTGGCGCCTCAATTTTTGTTAATCTATATCCGCAGCTAAAATATATATTAGTTGGACAAATGGATCAGAATGAGTTGTACAGCTTCGTGGTCTGGATGTTTGCAAGCTCGCATCTCAAAAATACATAACATCAAGTTGTCAATCCCTTAGCGAAATACAGATTAGTTAGCCGAATAGATCAAAATGACGATTTAAAATATGACTTAAAATAATGACGTTTAAAAGTACGTTTTGGAGGTTGAATTCAAATCCAACAAAAAAAATATGGTGGATCGACCTTGGGATCTAACTCGGCTCCTTCGACTTGAAATTGGAAACATGCAGTTATCTACCATTGGATGAATATTAGAGAAGAAACGCTGAATTATATTTTCATTAGAAATATATAGAAAGAGCATTAGGTTTAATGTCTGAAAACCTAAATATCACCTGGTAGTAACCAGCCGATCAATGACGAAGTGGAGGAGATTCTTGTAAGAGACTGCACCAGTTTCTAGCCATCTTGTAACTTCTTCGTTTTTCTCAGTTGAGTTTTGCCATAGCGGATTTGCCTCTTTATTTTATACAATCGTGGGCGTATTTATCTATGGTAATGAAGTTTTGTGAGGCTAGATTGATCACCTCTATTTTGAATTGACTGACTAAAGGGATAGATTGACCCTTCCTCTCCTTTTTTGCATAAATTTATCCTACCTACTTCAAGGATTCAAGGGGCTGTTGCCTAAACTACCTGTTGCCCACATCACCATACAGCTTTCCAGCAGCAGTTCATCAGCATCTAAAGAAGCATTCGTTTATTGGAAATTTATATAGAAATCCTCATGCTGTATAACTTCGAAGATTCCTTACAATCATGATGTATCACGTACCGCTCTTCAACTCATCTTTATCTGCTCATCTTTCTATGAATCTCATAACATCATATGGCAGTCATCATTATGAACTTTTACCCCACTAGTACAAGCTCAACTTGCTGGTGAATATCGCCTGATAATTCATAGCACTCTGCTTCTTATCTTCTGTTATCAGTAGTTAATTCTGTTCATACTTTTGTACCATACCAGTGAGTAAAGATTTTGCTGTTCGAATGGTAGGTAAGGTTCATACAGCTCGGTTCACATGTATCTTCATTACATATTTTTCTAAATAAAATTTATTAAATTTATTTGTGTTGTTATTTGGTAAGCTGCAACTGGTCAATTTATATAACTCTAGGCATTCCACATGTATATATATATATATATATATATATATATATATATATATATATATATATATATATATATATATATATATATATATATATATATATTGTAATAAATCGGTAAAGAGAACACGTCAGATTAACGATAACAATTTTTTTTGTATTTTTCTCAACTTGCAGAACATTCAATCATAACAACCGCTTTTCCAACATCAACACTTCTTAACATCTTGTTTCCATTCCAAGCAACCAAACCATCAACAACAATAATAGGTACCGAAGTTCCCAACATCACCTCCTTCCTTTTTTTTTTTAAAGGTCCATCCTGAATACTACTCCGTGGTTTCCAGCACTCTTTGTTCAAGGTTTCCACTCCGTATAGGGTCGTAACCGATCAGCATGAACAACTTTCTTCTTTTTGTTTGGAGTCCTGATCCGGAATATTACGTCAGAAAGCTGGTGCAGAATTGTACAGGGTCCAATCCATGGTAGTTGTAGTTTCGGTGCAATACCGATACGCCTTCTTGGGCTGTACATCCAAACGTTATCCCCTACTTTAAACCGTGGTATTTTCGTATGAATGTCGTACCTCCTCTTAGACGCTTCTGCTGCTTTCTGCAAAGCTTCTCTGGCCAGGTGGTGTGTTTCGTGGAGTTTCTCTCTCAATTGACGCCCATAGTTCGTGCAACTTGTGCTCCCAGGTGCGATTCCTGCAATTAGGTCGGCGGGTAACGTTGGGTCCCGTCCAAACAGCAGCATAGCAGGTGAAAACCCAGTAGTGCTATGTTTGGAAGCCCGGTACGCCAGAAGAACAAGGGAAAGACGTTCATCCCAATCCCGCTGGTGATCGTCAATAATTTTCGAAAGCATCTCTCTAAGTGACCGGTTAAACCTTTCAACTAACCCATCACTCTGTGGTCTCATTGGGGTTGTCCTGGTCTTGTGGAGCCCCAAGATAGCCATGGCTTCTTGAAACACTGCTGATTCGAAATTCCTTCCTTGATCCGAATGAAGCTGTAGAGGAATACCAAACCGGGAGATGAAATGATCTACTAACCCTTGTGCGATTGTCTCTGCCCTCTGATCTGGCACTGCAAAAGCCTCGGGCCACTTGGTGAAATAATCCATGACGACAACAATAAAGCAGTTACCTCTGTGTGATCTAGGAAGTGGCCCTAGTACATCAATTCCCACTCGATCAAATGGTGCTCCAGTGACATAAGTCTGCAATGGCGCTCGAGTTTCCCTCCCTTTACCTCTCTTCCCACAAGTGGAACACGCCCGGCAAAACTCTCTCACATCTCTATGCATACCAACCCAATAGTAATGCTTCCTCAAATTGGAGATGGTTCTGTGATATCCAAAGTGTCCAATGCCATGTACATGTTGCAAGACACTCTGCTTCGCTTCACATGGTACAATGATCTGGCTTATTGAAGTGGTCCCCGTATCGTTTGCCCATTTCCTAATCAGCACTCCATCCTTTACCTCTAAAGTACTGAACATTGCCCACAGTGCTTTTGTGATAGCACTACATGGTGCCACAAATTGCCACTCTGGACGGCTCCCTTTATCCACCCAATCCAGAACAGGTCGAATATTTAGATCAGCATGCTGTTGATCTCGCCAATTCACTGTAGAGCCTAGTGACACTCGCTGTACAACCTCCTGTCCATCCTCAACCTTCAGCTCTTTTTCCTCTTGACGAGCACAGTACTTGCAACCTTCTGATCTGCAAGGCCTACGTGACAATCCATCTGCATTCCCATGTGCCAAACCTTTCCTGTGCTGAATGATTATATTAAAATTGGCTATACACTCTAACCATCTTGCCATCTGGCCATCCAGATGTTTAAAGTTTCTCAACCACTGCAACGAGGAGTGGTCAGAACGAACAATCACTGGGTCACCATTGTCAAGCCCATATGGACGGAAATGTTTGAGAGCCTCAACCATACTCAACAACTCCTTCCGAGTAACACAATAATTTCGTTCAGGACGTGACAAACATCGGCTGTAGTAGGATATGACTTTTTCTTGTGACCCTTGTTGCTGTGCTAACACTGCTCCTATTGCTCTTTCGCTTGCATCAACATCAAGCACAAAAGAGCAACCTGGTTGAACATGCCCCAGCACTGGTGCTTCGGTCAAAGCCTTCTTTAATTCCTCAAATGCTTGCTGGCATTCCAAGTTCCAAGTGAACTGGCTCTCCTTCTGCAACTTATACAGGGGTGCAGCACATTTTGCAAAATTTGACACAAATGGACGATAGTATGCACAAAACTGAATAAAACTGAGAACCTCCTTGGGTGAAGATGGGGTAGGCCATTGTCTAACCTTCTCTATCTTCGAGGGATCTGTCGCCACACCTTTTTCTGAAATAACGTAACCCAAATAACTAACACTCCTTTGGAAGAGTTCACATTTCCTTGCATTGAGTTTGATCTTGCGAGTTCAGAATCCAGAGAATACCTGCCGCAACCATTCAACTTGTTCTTCAAATGTAGGAGTATTCACTAAAACATCGTCCAAATAGACCTTGACTCGCCCTTGACGTATGACTTTATGAAGAACACTTGCCATTGCCCTCTGAAACGTTGCTGGTGCATTGCACAACCCAAATGGCATTACACGGAATTGCCATAAACCTCTGGGTGTACAAAAAGCCGTCTTATCCTTGTCTGTATCCTTCATTTTTATTTGCCAGTATCCACTTTGGAGGTCCAAAGTGGAAAACCAGGAACTTCCAGTGAGGGCATGAATCAGATCATCAATATGGGGCAGGGGGTGGGAATCTTTCAGGGTAACGTTATTGAGCTGGCGGTAATCAATACAGAATCGAGTCGTTCCATCCTTTTTTTCAACAAGAACAATTGGGCTTGCCCAAGGACTATTGGATTGCTCAATTATGCCCCCACTCTCCATTTCTGCAACCAATTTCTCTACCTCTTGCAACTTGTTAGGTGGTAGCCTCCGAGGCATCTGGCGAATTGGCTTGTCTGTTTTCACCACAATAGCATGCTCCACTTCTGTTATTTGCCCCAAGTCCCCCTTATTCTTTCCAAATACGTCACTGAACTCTCGTACCAAGGACACTACAACTTGTCTCTGTTCATGAGTTAGCCCTAGTCCAGCACGTTCTACAAGATCTCTTACATGCTCGGGAATACCAGTCAAGGTATAAGGGTCTTGTCTGTCTGCCCCCTCACAACTGAATACCTCCATCTCTCCCAGTCCATCCCCTTCCAGCAAAATGCCATCCTTCTCTTGAGCAAACATGAGAGTATGGTCACCAACCTTAATGGTATTCTTCCCATCATCGATGACACAACGCAACCGACACAAGAAATCCATTCCTACTATACAGTCCTCATTGATGTGCGCAACAACAGCCAACTGTTCATGCAATACCCCATCCCCTAGATCCAACTGTATAGTAGCTTTTCCAAGTGTAGGTGACATTTGCCCTGTTGCAGTACGGAGCATTCCCACTGGCGAATTCGGTTTAATGTGCGTCCTTTCCATCACATTGGGACTGATGAATGTCGCAGTAGCCCCTGTATCCACAACCAGGGTACATGGTGAAGAGCCTACGAAACCTGAGAGGCATAGAGATTTACTTCCCCCTATGCGGTAAACCACCTGTTCCACATCCCTTGTGCGTCTGGGCCATTGAGGTGGAGCCAAACCTGGCCCTCTTAGTTTGGCTGGCCCCCATTTCCCGACTGCTGACGTTGTTCCCCTCTATAACGCATGGGACAATTGCGACAGTAGTGACCAACCCCATCACACCTCCAGCATACTATGCGTGTGTTACCTCGACCTGAGGGTACATTAGCTGTTGTCCGTGCAAGTTGAAGGTTTTGAGCTGCTGGACTATACTCTTCATCTCCAGTCTCTGGTGTGTGATAGTTGGCAGTCCTCAACGTACTCCCTTGATAGGCACGATCCCTATTAACTGCTGCCTCAATTTGTAGGGAGACACTCAGTGCTTCAGACATTGTAGAGGGAAATCGGCTAATGATGGCTTTCCTTACTTCTCTATCCTTGAGCCCCCTCATGAAGTGATACACCCCTTGAGCTTCAAAATAGTCACGAGGGGCATTAGGAGCGGAATTGCGAGCAAGGACGCGGATGGCTTGATGAAACTGTTTGATGTCTTCCTCAGGCTTCTGAATACGCGTATTCAACAAAGTCAAAAACATTTGTGCTTGATTCCGTGTGCCATACCTCTCTTCCAATGCAGCAACTAACCGCTCATAAGTCCTAGGTGGTTGGATTTCACTCAGAAGCGAGAGTGCAGGGCCTGTGAGAGCAGAACTGAGGGCTATGGCCATCAAATCCCCATCCCAACCATTTGCATGAGCTACTATTTCGAATTGAATTCTATATGCCTCCCATTCTATGGACCCATCAAATGGTCGAACCTTCTTCAGACTGGCGGAGAGACGGCCCTGATTCACTAAGATGGGCTCAGAATGTATTTCCTGAGGGGCTACAGTAGGGATGGGACTCCGCAAGGGCTGAACAATATCGCGCACTTCCATTAAAAGTTCATTCACTAGTTGTTCTTTCCACTGTCGTAATTGTTCATTAATGTGTCGCATTATGGCACTATCCAAAGTCACTTCTGGGTTAGCCGGATTATCTTGACCATCCACGACTTCGCTATCTTGGACCGTTTCTGAACCACGTGCTACACGTCCACTCCGAAGTATTCTTTGGTCTTCCGGATTACTCATCCCACTTCTGACACCACTTTGTAATAAATCGGTAAAGAGAACACGTCAGATTAACGATAACAATTTTTTTGTATTTTTCTTAACTTGCAGAACATTCAATCATAACAACCACTTTTCCAACATCAACACTTCTTAACATCTTGTTTCCATTCCAAGCAACCAAACCATCAACAACAATAATAGGTACCGAAGTTCCCAACATCATATATATATATATATATATATATATATATATATATATATATATATATATATATATATATATATAATCTAGTCAACCTTATTCCAGTCAACTTACAGAACTTATTCTAGTCAATTTCACATTAGGGTACCTACCTTAAATTATTATCAAATATTTACATTTACCTACTTCTTTAGTTTATTCTTATCACAAATTATCAGTGTCTTCAGTTAATTAAATACTGGAGGGGTCCTTCGAAGGTTCCCTGTTGTTTAGCTAATTTAATGGTTGAGACACAAATGATTAGCCATTCGAGTGGTCCAGTTCAATTCGCCCCTACTATCTTAGGATAAGGCCTCAAACTGACCCAAACAGAGCCTCTCTGGGACATCGAGAAACGAATAAAATAATGGGATCTTTCCTGATCAGCTGAGTGAGCTAAATTCTCTCCTTTTCACCCTAGGAATGTGGAATCAGAGAGGGAGCCTTTTTAAGACATTAAGAGTCCAACCAGATCAGCTGGAACAGATAAATTCTCTCCTATTAATCCTAAGAATTTTAAATATGATAGGGAACCTCTCTTGAACATCGAGAATCAAATAAAATGATTGTCTGTTTCCATGAAACATCACTTACAGTGTCCGGCAATACAAGAACAGAAGCTAATTCAAATACCCGTATTCACCCTTAATACGTACTACTTTTTTGTTTATATTAAATGTGTTCCTACATGTAAAGTTCTTTACTTTCACTTCCACAAGTTTCAACTGAAAAAATGTCATGATTAGCAGGAAGCAACGAACTTGCTTTGGTTAAAAGGATTATACCCTTTTGCGGTGGAAAGAGAGTTGTGTAGCTTTTCTCCTATATACTGACGGTTGAGTAAAGACGATTCATTTATTTATTATACAACCTTCGGATTGTTAATTTCGCCACAGACCTGAATTTTAGGGTTGCGGTAATAGGTACATCTTTCTGGTATTGGGAAAGCTTCACCTTTAGACATCAAAAACCATTTGAGTGTTACCACAAAGAGATGAGTGGAGTTCAGTGGTCTCAGGATGTGGAGCTATATGTAGGATATTCAGTTTTGTGTACCCAGTTCAAGGATGGTATTTCAATTCGAACTAGAAAAGAATAATTAACGTGTTTGCGTTTTTTTATTTATTTATTTTTTTTTTATTGCATTTTTATCAATTTGTTTTTAAAGGTAAGTATAGCAAATTTGGATACAGACACTACGTACATACAGATTTTGGTCACAAAATACTGTAATATTTATATTCTAACAAAGTCAATAAGTAGATTAATCAAAATAAAGGTGAAAAGGAGGAGGAGAGTGAGAAAAGAGAGAGAGAATATGTTTATCATGGAAACCACATGTAATGCAGTTCAATTTTTCTTATCTCCTTTCTGTTATTTGTTTTGTAATTCTTTGAGGCCAAACATGAATGAATGAGGACAAGTGTTTTGTGGTGTACGAGTGAAATACTATCTAGGGCTTACGAAACGTTTTCGTCAATGCTAATTCTCCCGAAATAAGAGATCAACATTTTTGCTGATATCTATGCGCATCTTGAATCACCACAAACAACCAATTATGAATATCTTCCTTACTGTGAATTATGACCTTATTTGTCCAGTCAAGTTGTCATGTAAATAAGGAAGATCTTCGAGGTTGTTTAAAATAAACCTACAACGAGGTTCAGACTGTTCCGCTGCTGCCCGTTCTCTCAACCTAATCAGTTTTACGAACGCTCAATAATGACATTGAAACTGTCTTTGAAGTTTAATTGCCACATACCATTTGTTCAGCAAGAAATTAAGTTCTTAACACTTACCTTCTTTTCCCGATTCGTGCAAAATTCAAGCATCTGGAAGCTCCAAACAATGACTCTGTCATACACCTACTAACACTTGTTTTCCCACACATTCCTCCCGATATATCACTTCCCTTAACGATTCACGGCTTACTATATTTTCTAGTTGTTTCCAACATATTGAAGCACGTGGGGCCAAGATTATAGTCCTAGCAAAGACGAACTATTTTTGAGACAAAAATGGATTTTGACGGAAAAAAACCCCGAGGAAATTGACTTTGGTAATAGGCCATATTGATTTCAATTAAAATATTTCAAAATCGGCTGCTTCAATGAAAGACCTGTTACCTACAGGTTAGAAGTTACCAACAAGTTAAAAAAAAAAAAAAAAAAAAATCAATGGTTTTGTCGATATCAGTTCAAGCTTCTATATACTTATTTTGCTTCTATCTATTTTCTTACTGTTTGTTATTTATTACAGTTGCTATTTACGAGAATAAGAATACAATTAGGAATGTAGTCGGTTTTTTTAGTGGTTTTCAAATGCGAAAATAAAAAGCTGATTTGATCTGTTCACATTCAACTACGGAGCGCAGCCAAGTTACGAGCGTGGAGGTTACTTTCTTTGGAAGGACACAGCTATGTTTGTAGTAGAAAAAAAAAAAAAGTCTTTATTCGAATAGTATTGCCAAAGCTACGACTTCTAATTGTTTCGGCTACGTGAAGAATCGCAAGGTAGGAACCCGCATGATTTGGTGGGCACTGCACTTAGCAGTTGAGTAGAATAAACCATATCCCGTAAAGTTAGAAAAGAGCACACATTTCTTCGTTCATGCAAAATAAGATAGCAGAGGTTTCCTCATGGGGTCATTTCCTACGTGGTCTCGCATGCTTGTAGAAAGAGCTCCATACAGGCTTACTGCGGAGAGGATGACGATTCGGTCTACACAAATTGTTATTATATTTTCTACCTCTCATGCAGAAGCTTAAAATTTCTCCCATCAACACAAGTTTCTTCATGGGGTAAGCAGTTTTCAGCTTGCTCTGTCATGCTTGTAGAAAGATATCCATACAGGTTCTCTGTGGATAGAACGAGACTTTGGCCTACAAACTTCTTTTTATATTTTCTATTTCTCAAGCAGAAGCTGAAGCGTACTCTCATCATCAAAAAATTTTGCCCTAAATCTGCTTGGCCTTGGATCACCAGTTCATTAGATGTGTTCTACTTATAAAATTTTCCAAGAAGATTGGTGAGGAAGAAGGCAACATCACTGCACCATCAGTACACCCACATCACAGAGGGCACTAAGGTTATTGGGAGTTCATTGGAATGTTATGGCTGACCAGAATTGCCAATGTTTGTGAGGATTCGGCTCTTTGGGGTGCTTGCCTCTCTCATTCTGCTCCGTGTTTCCTGTAGGATGGTTTACTTGGAATTGTATAGGATGTATGGAGTATACAGGTATGAGATACTAATCCTTTAATGAAATACCTACCAGAACCATTTATCTTTCTTTCCGTTAAAACCAAGAATTTTGTTTGCGATGTACTTCAACAGGTATAACCTATTATTTGAGTTGATTAATCGGTTGTAACAACTAATCAAATGCTAAAACGGCTGTTGTTATAATCTAATAATTCACACACCGGATAGTTACGAGGCCTAACTGATGGGGTGTTGGTAGGAGGACGTATAATAATATATGAGATAATTGAGTAAGAGGGGTTGATTACATTGTCTCAGACGCCCAAAGGCTAACCCCCTTAACAGCGTTACTGCCCTGGTTGCGCTCGATCGAGGTTTATTGAATTGAAGTCATCCCTCTGGAAAGAGGCCACCGGAGCTTAACACCTGGACGCACCGAGTAAATTCTTCAGCTTCTCCTCTGCTACTTGGGAACATTTTAGTTCCTCCCGGTTTATACTACACTACCTAACTGAACGCTCATCGAAAATACCTTCGTGTAGAACTCATTATCATTGAAAACAGATGTGTTACTGGGAACGAAGAAAGCAGTTAATCGGCTCCTACAAGCGATTTTATAAGATCATAAAAATTATTAAAAAATTATAATTTAAGAGTTATACATAAAATAAAAAAATACATAAATACATAAAATACTGATGCCATAGTGGAGTTCAGAACAATATTTTCTCACTGTCACTTCATCAATGAGGAACTTGGACCCATCTAAAATTCAGCCTGAAACCTTTTAGCGAATTTTCATAGAAAATGAATTATTGCAACGGCTCGGAAAATTTTAAAATAACAATTTTTGGAAAATGTCTTCATAGAAATCCGTTTTGACGCATTCTGAAACGAATCCTAGAGTTTAACGCTTTTTCACATGCATATATATTCATATGTCATTGCAGACGATAACTCTACTTAGGATTGAGATAAAAATTCCGTTCTTTTGCCAAAAATTCAAGCTTTCCAACGGAAGGATGAGTTTGTTGGCTAGCACATTTTGAGTACAATAAATTGGTCAAATTTCAGAAAATTATTATTTAGAATACGTTTTTTGCCATAAGATTAATAATTAGAAATATCCTTGCACTCAAAAAGTTCAAATTTCAAAACAATTTAACATTGTACAATACGATAATTTACGAAAATCCGCTCATACGATCATGCTGCATGACTGGAACTTTTTCTCGTGGCTTTCTGTTATGTTTCAACATCTACTCGCTAACAAGAAGAACATATCTACATCGGATCTCCAAACAGTAGGTACCTATGTATACTAACAAAACTTTTTTGGGTAAAAGAAGAATGAAGAAACAATGCTTCTGGAAGAGAGAATAGGGAGAACCAATCTTGAGCTGTTTTTTGAAGAATCCGCTAGTAGCGCTGGCCTATCCGTTCTATTTGTTAGAACAACTTAATACAATACTTGTCACCGTCCGGCGTATATATGAGGACAAAGAACAGTAGATTCACCTAGAACATACTGTTCCTCTTACTAAGTATATACCTAACGGTGACAAGTAACTGTCCCAATTCGTTCTACAAGAACATACTAACAAAAAATCTTGAAATGTGAACCAATTTAATCCCATAAATTATGATAAAATTCAGGTGAAACTGCATGTAACAAATATTTGAGGTTCGCGCATGTGCAATAGCAACTAATGATACGAACGCAATGATATTAATATGGCTTAATCGTTAGGTATTTTCCAACAACCCTTCAAGTTCAACAGAGGTCGGACGAATGGACAATAGATTTACGGTTGCGTATGTGCATTGAAATCTATCATTTCTGATTGGAGATATTTATAAGAGACCATCTTCAGTCTTGCCAGTAAATTTCATCAACATCGGATTGAAAGTGTAGTAGTTGAATGCGTTGCAAGGATTACGCATTCAAGCATGCGCAGCAGCTACTAATTAATGATCGCGGTGAAATAGATATGAGATATTTAACTCGTTTTTTCTCACGAACCTTCAAATTTGAGTCAGATCACTACTAGAACGTGTGAAAATAATGCTTGATGGAATTTAAGAAGTATTGATTAGTGAGTAAAAAAAGTAAAGAAACTGGTAGGGAACCATCTACAGCCAAATCCGTAGGTTCTCTGAAAAATCATAATGGATGAAAACCGTAGAGTTTACACGTGTTGCAGATCTGGATCAACTAACGTACATAGAAGTTAAGTTATACATAATGATAGTTATTTATAAGTTTTACAGAATGGTCTAAGACGTAAAATGCGAGTAGACTTTAGAATTCGGAGAAGTACTTTAGAGAGGAATGTTTCCGCTAGCTATAGATGGACTCGAAAGCAAAATGTTGATTTAGGTAAGACCCACATCGGGTCTTGCTGGCTCCTGGAGAGGGGAATTCAAAATAATTCACCCATCAGGATCATAAGACCCAGAGTGAGCCTTACCTGTAGGGAGGGAATTTCACGTAACAGTTCAGAATTACTTGAAAATAATCTTTTCTGGGGTTTTAGAACATAAAACAGTCGCTCAAAGCAGTAAATCTGTTCAGAAGTAGAAGTATTTACCTAAAACCACCATAGGTCACATGCTATCGCGAGACTCAATCCAGTGCTGCAGCACAATAAAAATTCACAGCAGAATAAAAAGTCAATCCAGTGTTGCAGCACAATAAAAATTCGAAGTACAATAAACAACTGAGGAGTGTCGCTGTTCTGTAGGAGACAGTGTTTTCGAAATCAAGCATTTTAATTTATTCCTTGATGGGAAAAACAAAAGATCATGGATAAGTTTAGTACCTACTGCTTACCAGTTGGTACCTA
The DNA here is from genome assembly GCA_030762985.1 of Adelphocoris suturalis. NCBI lineage: Eukaryota > Metazoa > Arthropoda > Insecta > Hemiptera > Miridae > Adelphocoris > Adelphocoris suturalis. The sequence goes on along the minus strand of CM061042.1, from coordinate 66,734,427 downwards.
CTACTCAATTGTATACCAACCATGTAGTGCCTTCTATTCACAAGATTATTCCATTATGGTTACAAAACAATATTAGTTTTTACCTTAGAGTAATAAATCAGCATTCCTTGACACTACAATGGCTTAGAGGTCATGAAATGTCGTGGTAAAATGAGAGCATTCCAAAAAGTGGCGAACGATTTTCCTACTATGAAAACTATGGGAGTTATTCTTCCCTAGTAACGCCTTGGTTGTACGTGAAAATCAATAGAAAATGTGCCGGTCGGGAAAAAAAGTGTCGGTCGGGAAAAAAAAGTGTTGCGAAAAATTCCTTGACCCCCAGCCAAAAGACATATCCATGTCAAAAGTCGCAGCACAATAAAAACTCTTCGAACACAGATAAATGCATTTCAGAGGTACCCAGTTTGGGTCAACATAGACCTGGATTTTGGTTTTTGAATGCAATCAACGTGTAAAATACATTGAATAAAATGCATTTGAAAATATGCAGAAAAATACGACTGGCACTGTTCTACAGGCTTCACCAGAGCCAAAAATTGTCCAGTGCTTAGCGGAGACATATATGTATATATTCTACCAAAGGATAGATAATGGAACTCCTTATTTTCGTTGAATTCGCTGGAAAACAGCGATTCGTATGGAGGGGAAAACAACACAATCGATGAGTATCCCTGGACATCTTATTCCTGTAACGATTTCATCGTATCAATCCCACAAGGGAGAAAATACACTCCGGTGACGTCATTTGTTTACCTACTCTGCCGTTGCATAATACATGGGAAATGGATTAGGGTCCCTCCAGAAAGAATGTCTCCTGCTAAGTTGATCAGTTCAACAAATAACTCAATTCGGGCACCACTCTAAAATTCGACTTCGTTCAGAATTCTCGTTTAATCTGATTATGTTCGGGCCTACAAACCTCTAAAACTTTGTTACCATTCCCGATTCCCGGCCTCTACCAACCCTCTCTCTTGTCTTCCTTTGAGGCAGCGGCTAAACTTTTTTTCTTTTTTCAATCACATGGCCCAAACGTTAGTTTATCTTGTTTTTCGGAGGAAACGAACCGAACGCCAAGAAGGCCGTATTCATTGATACTGATGAGTGCATTAATGTAAAATAATGATAATATAACAATTAGTACATACGATAACTACGTTTTGTATCATAGGCCATTACATCATTAATTCAAAATCATTGGTGCGAGCTGATGACGTTTTTACTTGAGATACCTACAAAGGGGGCATTACGTCACATTTTACTTAGAATGTTGAATTACTTAATAACCTTAAAAGGCGTTTAATCCGATTTGATGTCAAATTTATGAAATTACAGCAGCCATCGGAATACCGAGCATCCACAAAGCAACCTCTGGAGACAGGATTTTGAAAGTGAAAGTAGACAAAGTGGCCCCCGTTCGTACGATTGGAATCTGAAACCAATCACAAACAAATTTATGGATACCAATTCCAATGGTTATGATTTACACATAATGCATTTGCATTCCATTGAATTATAATCAAGAATGTGCTTGAATATTGTATTATATATTATTATAATATTATTTTATTTATTCAATATTTATTTTATTACTAGATTTTTGGAATCTACATAATTATTATTAAATATCATTTTGGGACGTAAGCCAACAACTTTAGAGAGGGCGTGGGGGTGATAAAAGTTTTCTTGATCAATTACAAAGGATTATTATTGAAAATAATAAACCAAAACACCTTGTTTATGGCTGTGCAGGTATGGTTACCGATGCCGTTAAGTAAACATGAATGTTTTGATTAAGTAATTATGTTGGTATTTTAACTAATATTCTGCTACGAACGGGCGCGTACATTTCCAGTGCAAGTGATAAACCGTCATTCACGAAAGTCCTCGTTTGCTTCTCGTGTACGGTGTATCTATTGCCTGTAAAATATTTGAGCTTCGGGATCATGTTGAATATTCATGGAAGATCGAGCAGTCACCGAGTGATTTGATGGGGGCTGCCTGTACACCGGAACGAAAGCACTATGACGGAGGAGAACTATTAGGGCAGATGGAGCTGAAGTACATCCGCACCTCTGAACGGGTCAGACAGCAATTATACAGGAAAACGATCCGTCGCTCTGCCTGAAGGGAAAGTGAATGGCCGGTCTCCCCCGGGAGCCCCATTCCGTGTTATGAAGTCCTCCAACTCTGACTTGACAGGTCTCCACTCCTATTTGATTGTTCACCCACCGTCTGCTTCCCCTAATTGCACGTCACCGCACCCCTTTTTCCCATCGGAGTCGGAACGCAGTGGATTAATTAGGTGGTATCACTTACAGTGATGCTAATCTTCTCCAAGATGACAATATTTACTTTTAAGGTATATGAGTAGATATGCAAAGCGATATGAAAAATTCCCTTCTGTGCGCTTACTCCTATAGATACACGTTTTCATACTATCGAATGAACAATAAATTATAATACTTAATATTTACATAATTTACCACTAATCAGTCTAGACAAACGTCAATTCTTTACTGACAGAATAGGCAGACCCTTGGATAGTCACCATAAAATTCTACTTTTTATGGATTTCTTTTTGGAGCATCGGTCTGTGAGACTTAAAACATGTCTTCTAATCAAAACTCTTTATTGACTGTATTGTTTATCACACTTTAGTGAATGTTACAATAGTAATATCAGTAAGTTTGCGCAAGCGTATGGAATGCTCAAATCGTGTTGATTTAATCTAGTAGGTGGTGGTTTGCTTCATTTCATGTACGATTAGGTACTAGGTTAACAATAAGATCACAACTTGAACATGAAGATTCATGGTGCAGAGTAGTAGTTGCTATGAAAATCGCTATAGTAAAAATTACAAAATTGGTCGCAGAACCGCAGTTCAGTGCCTCCTAGTGGAAGTCAGGAGAAATATTGCCTTGCTCAAGCACCAGTTTCGCTCTGCTCGCCATGGGGAGCGCTCGTAGCCGTGCGAAACTCTTTCTGTTTTTCCCCCTTCTAACTTCTTCCCTGTCTTATTCCATTGCTGGGTAGTTTGGTATAAGATTCTTGGGGATCAAAAAATTCCTAGAAGACTTCGTGTCAACAGTCACCAATGAATGCTGTAAAAATTATCTAAACGTTCATATTGAACAAATTCGACAAGAAAGAACCTTAGGCATTTGAAAATAGCACCAGGTATCAGTTAGAGTGAAGAAAGTTAAGCGCAGTATGTACGTACGACCTAAGTGAGTATGGAATGATGAATGAGAATAAAACTGGGAAAATAGCATTTTACTTTCCTTACTAATCAAAACTTAATCCTGTAGATGAAAGGCAGGATATTGAGGTTTTCAGCCTGAAATTTAAACCGTTGGCTGTGGAGGAAATAGCAATAGGTAGTGAAGCTGTCGATGATTAGAGAGTACAGCCTGGTACTGAAACTGTTGGCAAGGAGTAGGATTTCTACCTGGTTCTGAAATCTTAGGTAGAGAGGAAATTAATAACCCGGTAGTGAAACTATTGATTATAGGAGTACAGGAAAGTGTTTCGATTTGCTTCGACCCAGTAGCTGAATCATCAATTGGTGAGGTAAGGATATGAGGATCGGAAGATTCTTGGAAGCAAAGATAAGTTGACTTTGAATGTGGTCCAAATTATGCTCAAGGTACGCGGTGCTCCAGGTTATGTGCTATTTTGGTGGACTCACACTTGGAGGTGTGAAGTGGAGATGAAGGGAAACCCACTCTTCTGGAATGTGGCCTGATCTGAAGAGTACCCTGATTGTGAGCTTTATAATATGAATCTACACTCTTTTTGAGAAATATAATTTAGGCCACTACACACAGCTTGGAAAGAAAGAAATATGAACTCAAATAGCTTTAATGAGAGTTGGAAACTCAAACAATACTTGAAACACAAAATATCTCAACAATGATATTTTTGTGATTTGCCATTTTGTTGTAGGTACTTGACAAAAGATATTCAGACCATCGATTTGAAGGAGAGTAATACGGGAATACGGAAATAGTAAACCTTTGAACAGTTTTCACGTTCGATTCTTCTATACGTCTTATCGAAAACTCTGATTGCACAAGCTATTTACTGCTTCACAGTACAACGAAAAACTTTCCTGGAGAGAGCCCAAAAGTGAATTGGATTCCTCACCCAAGAGAACCAAATAGGTACTAGAGATCTTTCAGAAGTTGTCTCACTTCCCGTAAGAACTTCTTGAATGATGCGAAAAAAAGTTTATGGAGGATATCCAATAGGTTAGAAACAATGGGCACCAAGCTCACGGATTCTTCAGCACTTATTCCCCAGTATGCTTCCTCAGTATGAAAGTTCGGTGGATTGTTAGTATGTATTAAATGCAGCTAATTGTGAGAACATACTAATGCAATTAAGCGAAGAACGTATGACTTCATAGATCATAATGAGGAGTTTTCACATGTAGTATTCCCTTAATGAATTATTTTTATTACGTAATTAGGTGGCTTTCTCGATAGGTGCAGTATGATGAATTCTTGATGACCGGAATCGGATGGAGGGTTTAACATAGTGATCTCATAATCATACTTTAATCGTTATCAGTATTGCTTCCAAGTTTACCTAAACTTAGAAGAAGCATTGTTTTCACTTTCGGGAGAAAACAAATTGTTGGTCTCCAAAATAAAATTTTCCACTTGCATTCTACGTGTTAGAACATTCTGAACAACTTTAGTTCAATGTCTGTCAGTCTGTCTGTGTGTGTGTTTGTGTGTCCGTGTGTGTCTGTCTTGTGTCCGCCAATCCTTGTAACAAGCTTATTTTCCACAGTTTTCATCTGATTTGGATGAAATTATCAGGGAATGTGCGGGCTAGGGGTAGACGATCAGTTTCATTGTTCTTGACTTAATACCTCACTCTGCGCATGCGCAAACGTAAATTCTACCAAAGCATTATTTTCTCACGCCCTAGTCGTTGGATTTCGCTCAAATTTTGATGATAGTTTGGGAATGACAATTTGATCATTTTATATACATTTCAACATGATTGTATCATTAATAGCTACTGCTCATGCGCCTACGTGAAATCCTTGTAACGACGTTAAGTTCCACTGTTTTCATCCGATTTCGATGAAATTGTCAGAGAATGCGCGGGTTAGGTTGTAGATGGTCCCCTATCAGTTTCATTGTTGTCAAATCAGTACTTCATTCTGCGCAAGCGCAAAAGTAAATTCCATCATGTTCCATCTTTTCACTCTCTAGTCGTTGCTTAAATTTGGATGATAGTTGGAAGAAAATGATTGGCAAACGAGAAAGCTATGTGCCAGACCCAACTTGGCAGAGAATTCTTTAATTTTTATTATTTAAATACAACCTAATCTCTCGGATGGTAATCATTAACATGCATATGAATGTTATTAATTGCTGCGTATTTCAATAGTAATCAATAGTAAGAAATTGGATTATGATGATATTTTGAACAAAATGTCATATTGTGCGAGATCGACAGTAGGCGATCGAGGAGCCAGGTGGGTTTATTCATACCATCACAACGGGTCGATGTTTTTGTAATTTACATTCCTGTTATGAATCCGCATAGCTAGCGATTATTTTGTCTTATATCTATATTATTTACAGTATTTCATATAATGCTCTTATTATGGGAGTGCCGTGTGTATTTAAAGGCAATTTGTGACTACACCATATATTAGGGTGAAGAGCCCCCGAGCGATTCCGGGATTAATCCAATTAAGAAATTCTGCTATGAAATGAGCCCTTTGAAGTTCCAAATGAGTGTTTGAAGGGGACTTATTATATCTGACGTTGGCTTGCTCTCGCTTAATATTCGTATGGCAACGGTGTTTGAGTATTTACCTCATCTCATGGCTCGTTCCAAAAATAAACGGTCATACTCTCTCTTTACGACTGATTCATTCAAGAATATTATGATAAAACATCACAGGTGTAGCAGAATTATGAATGTTAAAAAAATAAGCTCTCAGATTGTTACTGAACTAACACTAGTAAATATTAAGACCTAAACACCATGCGTTATTGTATTTAGGAAGACCTCATTTCTATAAATATTACAGTATATTAAAGTATGAGTTTGAGAATTCGTACATAGTTTTCAGGTGACTTAAGTAACTTAGATGATACTGAGCTCCAAATCAATTCCGTTTAGTTGTTTTCTACTCATCTGGACTTAGTTTACACTCTTCTTAGGTACTTTAGAGAGTTGTGTTGGTTGGGATCCATTCGGTTCCTTGTATTGAACTGCAGCCGGATTGATGGCACCTGCGAAATTCTTGAACCAGGCATAACTTTTATTGGTTGCATTCGATTTAATTTAATCGTCTTTACTTGAAATCAATTCTTCTCTACACCTGCGTTTCAGTAACAATATAATAACGTCTGAAAAGTTGGGTGGGCTATATCGATTCCTTACTTATTGCAGCATTGACACATATAATCAGCTGAAAGAACCGATAACGAGCAAATCGACATTACCAGAATGTCATAGTTGCTCATACCCTCACGATGCTTTAGGTTGAAGGCAATTTGAATTTGTAGCTGATCACCTGCGGTGAAACAATTTCTGAAATTTTTTTTTTTTTTTTTTTTTTTGTTTAAGCCACGGAGGCCGTAATGGCCTATTGTAGCTGGAGAAGGAGGCCGTACCTCCTCCCCATCCCAGACACTAGGTCTGCCCGATACCAACAGCCCTGCCAAACCAAGCACTGTCTGCCTGGTTCCGGCACTCCTACCAGCCCTCAGGCACTGTCTGGGCCCGAGTGCTTCACCCTCGGTAAGTTACTGAGTCGCAGCCCCAGTCTGGCTTGGCGCCATATCGCCAATGCCAGTCACAGCTGGGAAGTCAATCCTTCCCCACCACGTTTTGGCAAAAGCGAGGAGAGTCTTAATCTCCCCCATCTTAATGTCTTGGGGATCGATGGAGGTCCTGCCCCAATTCAAGAAGCGATTTCTTGCCAACATAGGGCAATGGCAGACCACATGACTCGCCGTCTCGTCCTCTGCCCCACAGAAGCGACAGAGAGTGGAGTCTGATTTGCCCATTTTATGGAGATGGTATCTAAGTGGGCAGTGCCCAGTTAAGAGCCCCACAACCATACGTATCTCCCTTCTCCCCAGGCTGAGCAGCTCCTTAGCTCTCTTCCTAGAAAAGTGAATAAATTGTTTCGCCTGCCTCAGGCCCTTGACCTGAAGCCAGTGGGCAGTCCTCTTCTTACTCTCCCATTTGGTGAGCTCTCCGAGGAGAAAACTCTCCGTAGTGGCCAGAAAAGGTTCTGGGCCCACAGGGAGAGAAGCCGCTCCCTTCCTAGCAAGAGCGTCAGCTTGTTCATTCCCCTCCACCCCCTGGTGCCCTGGGCACCACAGCAAGGTAACCTTATTGTTCCTGGCAAGGGTCTTGAGGTTAGTCAGGCATTCCCACACCAGCTTCGACGAAATAGTGAAAGAAGCTAGTGCCTTCAAGGCTGCTTGACTATCTGATAAGATGTAGATTTTTGCTCCATTCACTTGACGACTCACCAGTCTGTCAGCGCAGGAGCTTATGGCATATATTTCTGCCTGGAAAATGGTGGCGACTGTTCCTAGGGATTCTGAAATCTCCGTTCGTGGGCCGAAGATACCCGATCCAGCCCCACCATTCATGACCGAGCCATCTGTATAGAACACTATAGCCCCACGTTCGAATTGGGGCCTCCCTTCTGTCCAAATTGATCTATCATGAATGTAGACCTTGAAGGGGAGATCAAAGTTCCGTGTCTCCGCCATGTAATCGGAAACACTGAGCGCTGACTCATCCACTGCAACCTCCTTCAAGATGGCATGGTGAGTACGCCCAGATTCCCGCTTTAAAAAGCCATTCCTCCACAGCCTCACTCCCTGCAGGAAGGCAACCCTCCTCACATGGATGTGCAGGGGAGGAAGGTCCAGAAGGACCTCCAGTGCAGCTGTAGGACTCGTGTGCATGGAGCCTGTAACCCCAATGCACGCCATCCTTTGCAGCCTTGCTAGCTGACTCACAGCCGTTGCCTGGCTGACCTTTGTCCACCAGACAAGGGCCCCGTAGGTCAGCATTGGTCTGACCACTGTGGTATATAACCACATGGTCATCTTTGGGCTCAAGCCCCATGTCTTCCCTAACATGCGTCGGCCCGACGCCATAACAAAGATGGCCCTGTCCACGGCCCTCTTAATGTGAGGCGTCCAGGTTAACTTCTGATCAAAGGTGACTCCCAGGTATCTGGCCCTGGTGCAGAAGGGAAGTTGCCTGCCTCCCAGACAGACCACCTGCATGTCAACCTTTCGTCTTCTGGTGAACGGAAGAAGGGTCACTTTATCAGGGTTCACATATAGCCCCTCCTCCGTGCACCATTGCTGTACGACATCCAACGCCATCTGCATACGTTCGCGGACTGTCTCCTCGAACTTGCCCCTGACAATGACCACAATGTCGTCAGCATATCCTACCACCTCAAAGCCCTTGTCTTTGAGTTTTTGTAGGAGGCTATCTACCACGAGTAGCCATAATAGAGGGGAGAGCACGCCGCCCTGCGGACATCCCCTACTTGGAATGGCGCTGACGATTGCTCCCCCCAGCTCCGAGGATACAACCCTGCCCTTCAGCATGGTGTGTATCCATTTGGTGATCTGCGGATCGACATCTCGATCCTCTGCTGCCTTAATGATGGAGTCATATGACGTATTGTCAAATGCTCCACCTATATCCATAAAGCAGCAGAGAGCTACTTCTTTGGCCTCCAGACTCCTGTCAATCAACACTGTTAATTCATTCAGAGCAGTCTCAGTGGATTTCCCCCTCTGATACGCGTGTTGTGCCGCCTGGAGTGGTATCTGGGTCAATTGCTCTTCCCTGATCACAAGGTTCACAATCTTCTCCATGGTTTTCAATAGGAAGGACATGAGACTGATGGGGCGGTAGTCTTTTGCATGGCCCTGTCGGCCTGCTTTCGGAATAAAGACCACCCTGACCTTCCTCCACATCCTAGGAATGTGGTTCAGTGTATAACTGGCCCTAAAAATCTTAACCAGCACCGGCACGAGAGCCCCCCCTCCATGTTGTAGCATGGCTGGGATGATCCCATCCGGGCCCGGAGATTTATAGGGCTTAAATGTGCCAAGTGCCCATTTAACTCTATGGGGTGTAAATATCCTGCCAGAAGCTGCATACAAGGCTTTCCTTTCACGGCAGAAGTCATCAGTATGCTGATGTGGAAAGCTTTCACTGTGTATGCGTGCAGACCCAGGAAAATGCACCCGTAGGAGCTCCTCCAGGGTCTCTTCCGAGCTTCCGGTATACCCCCCATCTGCCTTTTGTATGGTGCCCAGCTCAGCTGGTCTGTCCTTGGCAAGGATCCTCTGCACTTTGGACAGCACGGACAACTCCGTAATGTCCTGACAGAAGTTCCTCCAGGACAGTTTCCCGGCCTTTCTAAGGGCACAGCTGTAGGAGCTGGCCATAGCTTTATAGGCCTGCCATCTCCCATCCCGTTTTGCCCTGTTGAAAAGCCTTCTCGCTTCTCTGCGAAGGAAACCCAGGTCCCTGTTCCACCATGGAACAGACCTGTTCGTTTTGACAGTCTTGACTGGGCAGCTTAGCTCGTAGCTTCGCTGAATGGCTGCCCAAACGAGTTCATTAACTCGGTCAAGATCTCTTGTTGTCTGGATGTTAGTGTCCAGGTCCTCCAGCTCATCAGCTAGAAGAGTGTTGAACAGAGTCCAGTTAGTATTCTTAGGACTCCGATATGTCTCAGTGAAGCAGGTCGGATGCTCCAGCCGGAAGCCAATAATTCGATGGTCCGACAATGAAGCCTCTTCCGACACATGCCACCCTGTGACCCTATTTGCATAGAAACTACTCGCCACAGTGATATCCAAAATCTCACTCCTTGCCCGAGTAACAAAAGTAGGCTCATTGCCCCTATTCAAGACCGCGAGATTTTCCGCCACCAGAAACTGGACAATGGACTCACCTCTTTTGTTGATGTCGTTGCATCCCCACAGCAGATGATGACCATTGGCGTCACACCCAATGATGAGATGCAGCCGTTGTCTCTGGCAGTGCGTCACTAGCTGCCGCACCATCACCGGAGGGGGCTCATCCTCATCCCCTGGAAAGTAGGCTGAGGCGACCACACATCTTCCTCCGTTGCTGTCCTCAAGCAGTATAGTCGTGAGGTCTCTGGAACAGAACTCAGGCATGGCCAGAAACTTGACTTGGCTAGTTACTAGAATGGCCGATCTTGGCCTATCCTTGCCACGGTGGAAAATTACCTTTCTGTTCTGTGCAGATAGTCCCATCACATTGCCCTCAGTGGCCCACGGCTCCTGGATAAGGGCAATGTGGTGGTCTTCCGATGTGAACTTGTGGCTCAGGACCGCCGACGCGCCCCTTGCCCTGTGCAAGTTCACTTGAAGAAATTTTAAATGTGTATTATTATTATTATTATTATTATTATTATTATTATTTTTTTTTTTTTTTTTTTTTTTTTTTTTTTTTTTTTTTTTAATCAAGAGTGGTGGGAGGCACTACTTTTTCTTTTGCCTCCCCCACTGCCTCTTGGGCGTAAATGGGGGGCGTTCCCCCTTCCCCCTACGGCCCGACGCCAGTGGAGGGCGGAACCCCTTATTGCCGGAGCCCCGTCCCCCCCCCCCCCCTCCCGTCGTACTTCTGAAATTGCCATTGAAATCCGTTCAATATCCACGGAGTATACGCAAATCGATCAAAACCTAACGAGAAATGGGAGACGTACCAATCGTTTTATCAATAATTTCTGCCGAAGAAATATTTTTCAAAATTCAAGGCCCCTAAAAATGTAAATTAAGTGGCACAGATTGGATGGGGTGTACCTGAGACTGTCACAAGCCGTGCCATGTCTACCCTATCTTGTAATTGTTTGGTAACTGATGGTTTCATAACGTTGAAATCGATCTAACATTCTAAAACCTACTTTCACCAAATCATTAGTTAACTGAGCTTAGCCTAATTCCATTTTGATTAGTCTCGAGTACTGAATCTAGGCGCCTTACTATTAACTATATTGGATAAAAGCAGTGAAAAGTGGTCAGTAGAACGATTAGAATAGAGCAAATAAATTGTCAACACAAGTTTGTGATTTTTACGAACGAATAAATTATATTTCGAGAACACATGATAGACAAGTTTTTGGTCTCCAAACAACAGGTGAAAATCATTACGGATTAGCTTCTTCAACACGTCCTCTTAATCCTGGATTTTCAGCGTTTTGGATTTCTCAGCCCCAATCCTTCAACGCAAAGATTGTGCTTCTTGATTCCCAAAGCCTTCGTCATCACGTCCGCAACCATTTCTTATGTAGAAAGATATTCCAGCTTTATGCAGTTTTCTTCGAATTCATTTCGCACAAAATGATGGCGGATATCGATATGTTTAGTGCGACGATGGTACTCAGGATTTACAACTAGCTTCTGAGCTCCTTGGTTGTCGTTTAGTAGAAGCACGGGTCCATTTTGAGGCACAAACTCCATCAGGAGTCTTCTCAGATGTTTGGCTTCTTTAGCTGCTTCACTGAGCGCAATTTACTCAGCTTCAGTGCTTGACAAAACGACACATCTTTGCTTCCCGGCTTCCCACGAAACAACCGAATCACCAATCGTGAAAACATATCCAGTATAAGATTTGCTGTCTTTGATGTCTCCACCCCAGTCGGCATCGACATATCCTCTGAGAGTAACATCTGTATCTCTATTGAAGGAAAGACAGAAACCTTTAGTTGTCTTCAAGTATCTCAATACTCGCTGCATTCCAATGAGCCATACCATACTTTGTATCAAATTGGCTCAAATAGCTCACTGCATACCTAGCCAATATCAGGCCGCGTTCCAACAGCTAAATACATCAAACAACCAATATGCTTTTGGTAAGGTTTGTCTTGAGCTTCTTTCATCTCCTCTTCTGAAGGCATGTAGAACTTGTGGTTGGGTTCCAAGGGTGTTGAAATTGATCGACAATCTTTCATATTAAATGTATTGATAAGTCCGTCAATGTGTTCTTCTTGATCAATTGTTACATTATTATTATTTTGGAAAATTCTCATTCCCAAACACTTTTTTACTGATTTCAAGTCTTTCATTTCAAAATGTTTCATTAGGTTTGTTTTAAGTAGTTTTGCATCACTGTCATTGTTGTAGAAAATCAAAAAATCATCAACGTATAGACCTGCGATTACAAAAGAATCAGGAGAAATTTTATAGTAAGCACAACAGTCATTTTTGGATTGAGTGAAACCAATTTTTGCTAAAACTTTGTTTACTTCTTTGTTCCATGCTCTAGACGCTTGTTTTAGGCCATAAATAGCTTTGTTTAGCTTGCACACCATATTTTCTCTCCCTTTTACTACAAAATTATCTGGTTGTCGCATGTATACTTCCTCATCCAATATTCCATTTAGGAATGCAGTGGTAACATCGATGTGATCGATTTTCATATTCAATTTAGCAGCCAAAGTAAATAATACTCTCAATGTTGAATAACGGATCACTGGTGAAAAAGTTTCAAAGTAATCTACACCATATTCTTGAGTGTAACCTTTTGCCACCAAACGTGCTTTATACCGACTTGATCGATCAGTATTTTGTTTGATTGTCAAAACCCATCTGTTTTCAACAATTTTCATATCTGATGATGCTTCGACAAGTTTCCACGTTCCGTTTTTCATAAGAGAATCATACTCGCTTTTTATAGCTTCTGCCCATCTATCTTTTTTGGGTCCTAAACGGGCTTCCTTTACCGACTTGGGTGTATACCTAGTTTGCATGGGTGAATGGAAAACTAGATCATCAAAGCGTTCAGGAGGTCTTCTCTCACGATGAGGATATCTTCGTTCTTGTAGAGTTATATTTACTCCATGTGGTTCATCGTTTGAACTGGAAAACTCTCCCTCGTTAGAATTCCCAATCAGTTCTGATGGTTTCATAATGTTGTCATCGGGATGTACTGAAATATTTCGATTCTTATCTTGCACTACATTCATTTGGGTAGCATTATCACAATATGGATGATAATCACTATCAATCGTTGATCTCTGATATTGAATCACTTCACTATTTATATCATCAGGAACTAGTCGATCACATTCGTTTTCAATAAAAGTTACATCTTTTCCTTTAATAACTTTTCCAATGTTATCATTATCGAATAAACGATATCCTTTCCTATTTTCACAATATCCAATTAAAATTAATTCTTTGGATTTTGCTTCCCATTTTGTTCGCTTTTGATCTGGAACATGTAGGAATGCTCTGCTTCCTAATACTCTTAAATTGCAAATATCTTGCTTTTGTCCCGTCCAAGCTTCCTCAGGTACCATTCCAATGACAGCAGATGTAGGGGACCGATTTTACAGGTATATTACTGTATTAACAGCTTCACCCCAAAATTTTCGAGAAAGTCCTGAATCAAACAGCATGCTTTTCGCCTTTTCAGTTCCTGTCCTAATATACTCCTCTCAGCTACTCCATTTTGTTCGGGAGTATACGGAACTGTTGTCTGATGTTTAATTCCTTCCGATTTCAGGTACTCTTCAAATGCTTTGCTGGTATATTCTTTACCATTGTCGGTTCTTAATTTCTTGATAACTTTCCCAGTCTGTTTTTCAATCATTGCTTTAAAAGTTATGAATTCTTTTAATGCCCCATCCTTGGATTTTGATAAAATTCCAAACGTTTTTCAAGTAAAATCGTCTACCAAAATCATTACGTATCTAGCACCACCCCAATTTGTCTCACTCATCGGACCTGCAATATCCGAATGAATAAGCTCCAATTTTTCTGTGGCTCCTCCCTTTGACGTTCTTTTTGAAAGGCATTTTTGTTTGCTTACCTTCCAAACATCTGATACAAGGAGACTTCTCACTGGGTATATTAAATTACATTCCAATAACGAGATATCGTCATGTATTCATACCTTAACGATTAAGGTGACCTAATCGTCGATGCCATAACTCGTGCGACGCGATCAAAGTTGTAAATGGTTGTTTTGTTTCCAAATTTAATCTGTACACCACAAATGTTCGTTGCAGTAACATTAGTTCATCCTTGGATACGACAATCTCTATACATTTTACAACCATTTGCATCAAAAACAACTGTCAAACCCTTATCTACAAGCTTGCTGACCGATATTAGATTTGCAGCTAGATTAGGAACGTGCATCACGTCAGTGATTGTTTTGCCTAAACCACCTTCGACTAAGATATCTACATTCCCAATACCATTGGAACTCAATTTTTCATTGTTTGCTACAGTTACTTCTTTCCTATCACAACTCTTCAATGAATTTAGCCAATCCCTTCTCATTTTCATATGAGAGGTCGTTCCCGAATCTATATACCAATCCGAGTCGTTGAAGTTCGAGGAAATTCCCAAAGCAGCTGCAAATAACAAAGTATTGGCCTGATGGTCAATTCTGGAAATTTAGGTTTAATATGACCTTCTTTATTACAATTATGACATTTTATAATCTTCTTATTTTAAAATTTGAATGGCTTTTTGGCATCTTTATTTGCCAATGCATTGTCAACTGAATTTGATGATTCATGCCTTTTTGAATCTTCTTGGAGCAGTTTTGACTTTATCAGTTGCGAATAATTTTGAAGATTTGAATTTTCAATGGCCATGATCATTGGGTCATAGTGAGAAGGTAGACCACTAAGCATGATAACACCAACAAATTCATCGTCAATTGGCGAATTAATGTCACCCGATTTTTGAGCCACTGAAATTATTTCTGTCACATAGTTTTCCATTGATTTGAAATGCTCCAATTTCATGTTGAACAAAGCACGTAATAACCATGTCTTCTAAATAAACCTTTATCTTCGTAGGCTTTCGCTAAGTTTTGCCAAACTTCTTTAGCCGATTTTCCATTTCTGAGATGCGCAAAAGTACAAGGTATAACGCTCAAACAAATTTTCGACAAGGCAATCTGATCTCGAACTTCATCTACTTCAAAGCCTTCAACGCAGTTCCATAATTGATCGTGAATCAAACACATTTTCATCGAGAACTTCCAGTCGTTGTAATTTTCCATACCACGAAGTCTATCTACAGCTGGTAGACCACCACTACTTGATCTTGTAGCCGGAACTAATAACTGAACAGGCACTTGTTGTCCACTAACTCCCGGAACACCATCACCAACTGCATCACCATCAGCCAAATCACAAATTTTGAAAAAAAAAAAAAAAAAAGTTCGTACCTAGGTAAATTTTGTACCCATTACTCTCAATTCACTCCTACTCACATCTTCCACACAGCGTACATAACCATAACCTATTAATTATATTGGATAAAAGCAGTGAACAGTGGTTAGTAGAACGATTAGAATAGGGAAAATAAATTGTCAACACATGTTTGAGATTTTTACGAACGAATAAATTATATTTTCGAAAACACATGATAGACAAGTTTTTGGTCTCCAAACAACAGGTGAAAATCATTACGGATTAGCTTCTTCAACACTTACACTATCCCAAAACTCATTCAAACTCTGCTTGGAATAAAAAAGTTTACCTAACGGAGTGCAGAAAAACTGTCGATTGAAAACTCGACAGTAAAAACGTAACAAAATCCACATCTCACCTGTCGACCACCTCCGATGCCATGTTAATTACCAAATAATTACATTATTTCAGGTATTTTTTAAGGCAGACTGGTGGCTTGGGAAGTTTTGAGTAGTTTTCAATCTATATCGAATGTAATCTACTATAAAGGCTATGTTATCAATCATCTGATCATAATGAGCTATCATCTTCTATTATTCATAATTTTTCTTTTATCATTTCGCTTGGCTGCTGAATGGGGTAAGGGTGTTTTTGGGATAATGTTACGTATAATTCAATCTAGAGTAGTATTGTAATGTTTTGTCATAGAACGAGGTTTTTTCCTCATTATGTGAAGTGTAAAATGCCATAGGGATCGCATTATGATAAGCGATCATGTGAATATTTGTCATCTTTCTGGAGAGTCACCTATTACTCTCAACGAATACCTTCTACAAAGATATTATGTGCGTGGTGCATGTATTACACTACTTTTCAAAACATTAAGAATTTTTCCAAACGCCAACTCTTACGAATTAATTTTCCCCCGTATAACTATATTAATTTTTATAATAACAATTGCAAAAAAAAGCTACCTATCCATATTGATATCACGGCTACCCAAGATTAGCAACTGTATCTGGCTGGATTTTGGGAGTTTAAACTCGAGCCGTTTCGGTAGGAGTAAACCTATATAGCGCTGCGCTGTAATCTCCAAAAGTTCCAATCTTTTCAAGTTCAAACTTGTTCAAAGTTTTTGGTGTAAATGTATAGGCAACGTTAGCTCCGTTCATTTATTTTATTTTGTTGCTACCGAGTTTACCTAAAAGTAGCGGAAGCATTGTTTTCACTTTCGGGAGAAAAAAAATTGTTGGTTTCCAAAATCAAAATTTCCACTCGCATTTTAAGTTTTAGACCATTCAAAACAACTTTGGTTCCGTATCTGTGTGTGTGTGTGTGTGTGTGTGTATGTTCAAAATTCTTTTGAAGGGCATCGCCATCGATCATGGATTTGATTTCGGAGGTTATTGTCATCTTTATTTACTTTCCCACCTAATAAAAGAGACCTCAATATCGCGGCCAGTGATATACAAGCTCATCAATTTTGCGAGGTTTAATTTCAGTTTCAATTAATTATGGTGAATTATATTATATGAGTACTCACCCTCCTATCTCGGGCACACACCTGAAAGTTTTATTGAATCAATCCCGGTCCAGGTCAAAGTGTACCTTCATCAATTGATTTCGGAGTCGAGTAGAAAAACATTTGTTCCTCGGTTATTTGCTAAAGTTCATTATTGGAAACAATAAACCTACAATTGTACATACATATCTTGTTTTTATAGAATAGAATATTATATTACTGCATACTCACTTCGGACAAACATCATGTACTTGATTATATAAAATAATGTCCTTGTTCAGAATATCTCAGGTAAAATGTCTCTTTATTTCAGCATTGCACTTGAAAGCGGTCAGTACCGATGTCTAGAATGTAGCTCGTCCTAAAGTTACACCAAAGACCATAAGCGACGTACTTTGCGAAGTGTAGTTTATTTATCCGCTTATATAGATTGCTTATTAAGATTTGCCAATCTTCATTACGATCCTTTGCACCATTTCGAGCAAACGAACAAGTAAATCACTGTTAAAACCGTTTACTATGACATTGTTTTTAGCGATGAACCCTCTGGAAAGGAGGAATCCTGGACCGATGCTTGGCCCGTATAGCTTGTAACGACAGTGCTATACCGTCGATACCGTGAATAAAGCATCGTTTAATAAGGACTACTGAGAAACCACAAAACTGCACACCTCATCAGTGAATCGTCTAGATTCGTACCTACCAAGAACGATACAAGTATCTGCCCCTGCCCCCGAAGCTCCAGGACTTCTATTTTTGTGGAGCTAATACATAAAAAGTTCTTTTCAAAACATTTTTCACGTGCGCGACCAGTTTCTATGAATTAAAATAACACTGATATCTTGCGCTGACAATACCAGTTTCTATTATTAAATAAAACGGGCTCGCATGTGCACCATTTGTTTCTAAAAATTTGGGAATTCTCGAGTACTAGATCATCAGGGAAGAGAGGGCCTGGTAAATTTGAGGTCACCTTTTAGCAGGATTCTTTTATGGCCAAAAACATAAAATCTTAACATGAAAAAAAAAAAAAAAAACCTTGTTATTGCTTGAGTGACCTAGACGTTTGAGCTTAGTACATGGAACCTGACATATCGGAAAGAAAAAAAAGTTACCGATCAATTCTTAGCTCGACAGAATTTCGAGGATGTCGGTTATGATGATAACCGTCTATAATGACTGATTCTTGATGTTCCCTTGATGGATGTAATCAGCGATTTCCATTGTAATTGAATGGACTTAATAACAAAAGTATAACCTACCGAGGGAAATATTTTAATCAGTGGCCAATTGAATAAAATATCCTTTCTGGCTTCTTCGCATGATTGATTCTTACCATATCCAAACCGTGGAGTCCAAACTGAAACTACCACTTCGAAAATCGGAGGATTTTCTACCCTTATACTCGAAAATGGGCTCAGTGTTGAAACAAGATATCGCCGCCCAAGCGTAATTATAAACTTCAACTAAATCCCAGATCAATTTTGAAAAAGTGACCGAATTGTAATAACAAACAAGTACTATTTTGACATACCTACATATTATTAATATAGAAATACATAAATTTAATAGTCATTTAAATGGAAGGTGTTTTTTTTTTGGAAAGTTCAAATCATTAGAAAACTTCATTAAAAAAAAAAAAAAAAAAAAAAAAGTTTACGTTTGTAAAACTTCAAAAGGTTCAGAAAAACTTTAATAAAATCGGCCCTTAATTCGATTTTTTTATTTTTCTCCAACGTTTCTCCCGAGGAAAAAGGGGTTTGCTGGAGTGATGCTAAAAATTATATTTAAAACACAAGATTTAAAATTATAAGATCTCCAACAATATTTTATTTATGTTGTTGATGAAAAATCACTTTAAAATTATTTTTTGTAAAATGAAATTTCAAATAACTTGATTTGAAGACATTTAAGGAATAAAAGAACTTTTAATTTAAGTTTTCTAATAATTAAAACGTTCAAGCCAAATTTACTCTTGTTCACGTCACCCAAATCCACTCTCTTTATATTAATCCATTTGATAAATGCAAAATATCATTAATCAATCTATCTATCGGAAGGTATGTACATTAGTTTATTTATACTTATAATCGAATACCTATTGAGTTCTCATAGTGATTTAGATGACTATGGGTTAGTGAAATGGGTAATATATTCAAATTTAACTCCACTATCCTTGCGAGTACATAAAAAGTAGTGCTTTCCGAACTCATCCTTATTTCTGGAGAAGGTAAGGACAGAGAAGGAAAGATAAATTTATCGAAATCCAATTAAAAATTTAGATTGGAAATAGGAAGTAATCATCCCAAAATGTTAAAGCCTAGACATTTTCATTAAAAATTCACTTGAAGGATTAGAAGATGACTAAATTTTAAACATTGTACCTACGTACCTACATAGTTTATTGTATAATGCTCTGCTTTGTGCTCATACTATAAAATGTGGTTTTTATTCTTCTTGATATAGTTTAAACGAGCCATTAATGGAATTTATTATTTTCAGCTGGGGGAGTCGAGCACCACGGTCTTCCGATAATTTTGTACGTCCACGGAGAGTCGTACGAATGGAACTCCGGGAATCCGTACGACGGCAGCGTGCTAGCCAGCTACGGCCACCTCATCGTCGTCACAATCAATTACCGCCTCGGAATTTTAGGTAAAGTACCATTTCTGCTACATTTTATTGCTAGTTGCCAGATATTGCGTGAGCTATCAAACCTTTAATTTTAGAACCTTTCTCCACCACTCCGGTGTAATCTTCACATAAGAATCCTTAATCATCAATGCATGGGCCAATGTTGAATAGCTAGCTTCGCCCTTACTTTTGGGCCTCAGGTATCCCAAGTATCCCAAGCTTTATCCTGTCGTTTCCTGCTGTCTGGGTTTCGGCATCCGCCGTTAACAATCCGTCTGTTGTCCTCATAAACCACAAATATTTCTGTGTCAGTTGATACTTGATTTTTGAGACATATTTATCAGAAATCACTTCCTATGAAATACCACATGTTGTATCCAAATGTCACATTGCTAAATCTTCCATTTATCTGAAGCAAAATTTCATGAATCTTCTAATCTCAATAATTTCAGAACATGAACACTCGGTAGGACCTTTTTTTCATCTTCGTCCATTGCCTTTCACTAATTAATAAAATACACTAGTTTATATAAAGAATGCGGTTGATGAGCGCAACACTTTCCATTACAGAGGTCACGGATTCTGATTCCAGTAGCCACACAAGTTTTTCACGTCTATGCAGTTGTATTTTCATAATGTGCCGATGACTCCAATTAATTATAATATTAATTATCTATAGACCAGTAATTGGCGTAATCATTTGCAGCGTTTCTGGAATTCTTGGTATCTTGAAATGTAAACCAACAAATTTTGTACGTGTGCGTGTGTTGGTCGATTTCAAAGGTTCAGTATATACATATACATATAGTATACACATATAAATAGTATATCGTAACTATATAATTGTTTATAGTAAAAATAATGGACAAAATAAATCTAAGTATACATATTAGAAAACTGTGTCGATACAAATGTTTGGGGACAATTTTTGGCAGCTCTTATTCAGTTTTCCCGCGACCCAACTGTTGGAATGCACGTAACTATGACAAGGATGAAATGTAATCAACTTTATTGAAAAGTATTTTGTTATCTTGTTTCAATTGGAATGTTATCAACAACGTTGTGTTATCCTCTTATGCTCTTATGTGAAGGCTCTTCCAGAACTTGCTTCATGATTTTCTGCCGTCCGAACTGGGGATGAACCCAGCAAATTCACGATTAAATACGAGCTAATTACAAAATCCATATCGGTCTCCACTGGGGTGATGTTGCCGGTGATTTCATTAGTGTAGGACTATCGAATGCATGTAGGGTATTATTTTGAGCCCCTAAAGACGATTCTGAAGCTGTGTCGAGTTAACAAAGTAGTTGACCAAGTCACGCGATAGGGTTAAATAGTTAGGGCTAAGAGTTTAACCCTCTAAGCCCCCCGTAACTACCCTCAGTTGAGGCTATCCGCAACACGCTATCTAATTTTGCCGCCCCGTCGTTTGCACCTTCCGGTAACCATAAAGTTACGGTGCATTTTTGAACCAAGATTTAACGAATTTTTTAATAATACCACTTACCTTGTTCGTTATGTTGACTTCATAGCTGCTTTATCAAAATAAATTTGACGTAGTAAATGGTTTTCTGGCCTCACACAAAAAATTCATATCCCCCCCCCTCCCCCCGGATGGGTTTGTGTCCAAAGGCACCATAAAACCTCCTCGTCATAAGCTTTCATTTATTCATATAACATGAATTATCAGAAATTAACAAGCGGTTGCAATCATGTTCACAATATCAATTATTGAGAACTAGCCGCTCCGGCTCGCTACGCTCGCCTCCACGTCCAGCCGGGGGGCAAGCCCCCCGGACCCCCCATTCAATTGCTCGCTTCGCTCGCAAAGTGTGGCATGTAGGGAATATTGCTCGCTTCGCTCGCAAAGTGTGGCATGTAGGGAATGTTGCTCGCTTCGCTCGCAAACGATAGATCCCTAAGGGTAGGTTTAACTTCTGTAAGGGATGCTGCTCGCTTCGCTCGCTTGAGGAAGTTATACTGCCCACCCAACTTGGCAGACGTTTTTTTCTGTTGGAAATTCTTACAAACAAATTAAATCTTATGAAACTACGTGGAACCACAAAAAGTTTATTCGGAAATGTTGCTCGCTTCGCTCGCAAGGTATTGCTGTATATTTGTAGGAAAAAATCCGAATTTATTCTGTTGACATGGCTCTCGCTTCGCTCGCAAGGTATACCTGTATACCCTTCAAGACGTAAGTGCGTGTACCTGCTCGCAACCCGTTTTCGTCAGGTGCAAGCCCCGCCTCATCGAACCCCTGACTTCGTAGAGCCTTCTCGCGAACACGGCAAAATTAATTTCTGATGTTAAACGCTTCTTCTCGCTTCCGCTCGCGATTTGACCCACTTAACGTCACTTTTTTCGATATCCGATTTCGGATTCAGATTCGGCGGACCCAAAGCTGTATTTCGCCCGCGAAAACCGTTCCGAAAAACGTACCTTTGTGGGGTATATTTTAATTGGAAAAAACCAAGTTTTTCGGCGGACTTTTCGAGAAAACGGGTCCGTACTCTCGCATTTTTTTAACGCATTTCCCGATACTTTTTTCGCGATCCGATCGCGCCGTCGTCTTCCTCGTTCAAAAACCTACGAAACCCGTATTTTTCCGGAATTGTCAACGGCCGTTTAGAGGGGTAGGGGAAGCGGGGAAGTCCAAAAAGCGCACATTAACCGGAACTTCGACCCCCCTCCCGCCCTATGGCCCATGGTTCGGCTGGGATTAGACAATTTTAAATTTGCTCGTTCCACCTTTCGGAAAATCTCAAGAAGATCCCCCCACTCGTACACTCCCCCCACTCAGCCGTTTGGCCGTGCATAGACACGACAGACAGACAAACAAATAGACAGACAAACGGAGTTTCATTCTTATAAATAGTATAGATGATCACCTGTGTGTAAACAATTATTCATATAACAATGCTCATAACTCAGCTTGTTGGCCACGCAACTCGCAATAGTTAACATAATATGGTTGGATAAATCGAGAGCTTTCGAACGCATGCTCAACAAATTTTGAGGGATGACAAATTACGAAGTACCTACCATTTCCCTAGCGACGACTCGGTTGTAAGCGGAAATCTTCAGTAAATTGTTGCAGCACATAAATTGAAATAAGAAACAGCGACCGCTTACCTCTACATCATACAAAAAAGATTCAGCCATGAAGAACACAAATCTTCAAAACAATCATGTTGAATATATCTTGGAAGCACATATTTTGAAACGAAATCTTAAGATGAAATCGTCGCGTTAAAACTTGGAATGTCGGAAGCACGAATAAAATGCCGCTAATGTCCCTTCTGGTTGAGGTTCGGGGAAAAAAACACGAACAAAAGACAAATACAAAGGTTAAACCAACAACACATGACTGCACGAAAGCGGTAAAAGTCAGGCAATTTTGTCGGGTGAGTCCATACTGGCGAATATATATGTGTGTCCATACCAACTGCGTTGTGGTTGCTAAGTTAGGGTTATCCTGGAGAAAGGTCATGTTGTCGTCTCGTAATTAGGATTCCGAAAAAGCTGAGCACGAGAAAAGCTGACTCTTTCCTTTCCAAAAAGCGTTTCCACGTAACGAAAACCTCTTCTCGTTTTGGAGAGGCTATTTTCGTATACGATAAAATGAAAACGAGAAGTACAAAAACTGTCTATCGTTACACATAAACGTTTCGTTTTCGGTTGGAGATGCCAAGGCTAAAACACATTCTGTGCTAAAAAAATTTTGAATTCAAAATTCTTCATTGCGTCAGCATCATTTTCTACGAAAAAGAGATCATAATGGGGTTTTGCTACATCACTGGAAATGTTCGAAAATTTGCTAATGCATGAGATAGGATGTATTTAGAAGCCAAGCGCACTGAGTGAGTTGATTTCCAAACCTCACCAGTGAGTAAGCAAACTCTCTGTTCTTCGGATTCGTTCTCTCGTTGTACAATCGCCGCTGATTGGGGTTTGGAACCCTATGATGGATCGTCAGGAAACCCTTACAACAACTCTCCACCCTAATTCCCCCATTACCACTCACTTCGCCAAGGGTTTGAAACACAGGTCTTCCCTCGTCTCTCAACCTCACAACGGCCACTCAGATTGTAGTGGCCCTTCATGGCCCGGCCGGCCACGGCCGCTTCTCAAATCACTCGGCGTGGATTGATGGTGATGGCGTTCGTGGTATGACATCAGTGGATTTATGGATCAACTATGTTCCTCAGAGCTTGAATTATTAGCGTATATAGTTCAACTTGTTTGGAATTGGTAGGGTTCCACCCCATAAAATATGAGGTTTATTTGTCAAAACATAAAATTTAAATTTTAAATTTAACGCTATTAAATTTATTTGCAATTACCGAACCATTCACATGACGTAGCTCCCAGCACGAAAACGATTCGCAATCGAGTAAAGAAATGTTGTGAAAAAAATGCGTTACGGTATGTTTTTCACGTGCAATCGTTACTATGGGGAATTAATTTTCTCATTTTCCATTCTACGAAAGTCGTTACCTTTCGTTGGAAAGCTCTAAAAACGTTAGGTACTGCTCATCTGACGCTCCCAACTTCTCCTCTTCTTCAACTTGCTTCTGGGAACTATTGGTACGTATGAACTTTGTTGATTGGGTACCAAGTTTGACGGCTGAAACTTCTGCTCAATCTAAGAAGTTCAAATAAGGCGTGAAACATCTCTAGGATAACAGACGAATGAGGTAACAGGCTGCAGGCCGATCAGTGAGATGAGAGAGTTCAGTTCTCTCCTGTTCACACTAGGAAAGGGAAATTTTGTAAAGATATTCTCTGAAGCAACAAGATACGAATGGAAAGACGGCCTTCAACTTGATCTGCTGAGTTAGCATAAGTTTCTCCTTTCACCTTTCAATGTTGAAATTTACTCTAGGAATTTAAAGTAGACGGGGAGACTCTCTAGGAAAACAAGTGATAAATAAAATGGCGGAATCTATCCTGATCAGCAGAATGTTCTAAATTCTCTTTAATTCACTCTATAAAGAGAAAATTAAACAGGTTCATCAAGAGACGAACAAAATTAGACTCCTATCTGATCAGCTTAGTGATAAAAATTCTTTCTTGTTCGCCCTAGAAAGTTGAAATGTGGTAGGGAAAATCTCTGGAACAGCATACTACTAATCACAATACTTGATCGACCCTAATTAGTGAGTTGAATTCTTTCCTGTTCACCCATGGAAGGTGAAATTTGATTCGGATCCTTACTGAAACAATAGGATACAAATTGAAAGACTCGCTTTTACCTGATCAGTTGAGTGAGCTAAAGTTTCTCCAGTTCCTATAAATAATAGTAATAGAATAGAAGTAGTAATAGAAAATATATATTCAAGACGATATTTCTCCTTAGGATTGAGATAGAAATCTCATTTTTGCGCAAAAAGTCAAGCTAAATGAGACGATGAGTGCGTTAAACAGCAATATTTCAGCACAATAAATTTGTAAAAGTTGAACAAATGTGCTAGAAGAGATCACTATAAACGTCTATCGCCTAACGGATAAAATTTTTCAAATCTATATCTTTAAGCAGAATTATAGTCAAACGAAGTTTAGGAACAATGGACTGGAACATTAAACAATTCATTTACAATATTATGCTGAAAAATGTACTTTTTGTCTACGTTTAACTTTAATTCAATAAGCTTTGCTAAAAACCTCCTCGATAAAAACTGCCAAAAAAGCTAAATATCATAATACAGTTTTGAATTCCGAAATAATGTTTATAACGAGTGTTTTTTTTTTTTTTTTTTTTTTTTAAATAAAATTGGTAGTCTCTGTATCCAAAGTACTCACATTTCAAAATAATGTCATCAAAATATAAATCGGTAATTTATGAAAGTCCGCTCATATGGCCATGTAACTTTTCTTCAATAATAACATCAGATAGGTAGCCTACCTCCAATGGCAAAACTGTTCCACGAAGGTTTTTCTTTGTAATGTATTTTTCCTTCCTGAGTCATTTTCCATTTTTCAGAGTATTCTTCATTTCCAAGTCTACGCGACTGTCCGTTTTTTAGAGACGAATATTTTTGTTGTTGTGTTATTGTTGGCGATTTGGAATCGGCCGGTACTTTTCTCCCATATTACAGGACCAAACAAAAACACATCATTCAGTTTCTGTATGGTGTCTAGTTGTTCCTGAATCCTTCGTATCTTTATCGATCTACCTTGAAGAGTGGACTTATTGGGCTGTATTACAAAAAATCGATGTTTCGAGGTTGTTATTAATATAAATGACTTCAATGTATACGAGCCTACCTTGACAGCTGTAAGTTCATTTGTTTGCTCTCCATAAGAGTTTGTACTTTAGCGAAGTAAA
This sequence comes from Adelphocoris suturalis, assembly GCA_030762985.1. Classification (NCBI taxonomy): domain Eukaryota; kingdom Metazoa; phylum Arthropoda; class Insecta; order Hemiptera; family Miridae; genus Adelphocoris; species Adelphocoris suturalis. The sequence goes on along the minus strand of CM061042.1, from coordinate 66,708,725 downwards.
ATGTACTCATTTGTATGAATGAAAACAACCGAGAATATAGTACAAATCGCCATATAATCTACCAAGATCGTATCAGTCGATATGATTTCAATGGAATTATGAATTATAAACGAAATCAAGTTTGTTATACTTTTGTCACCTAAAGATGGACGTAAATGTTTTATTCTAAGTGAAAAAATAACAGACCAGTGAGGGGGGGGGTTAAGTTTGTTAGTTTTTACTAATGAAATATTAAGAGCCAGTCTAGCCCATGTTTGCCGACAGCAGGCGTCCGTTGGAGCCACATGGCGCAATTAAAGGATCCCACCAAACAAAGGAGGTGCCCCCTTCATGAATGCACCTCCAGTACAAACTTCGCAGCGCTGGAAAAATAAAATCATCAAGCCATCTTGTGATGTGATTTTTACCTGCATAAATGGGTGGAAGCTTCCTAAATTTTCTCAACTGGATCTCACAGTCCGGGCCCCCATTTCCCATTCTCTGATTGAGGGGACCTCTGTTCCAGGTTAGTCCTTCTAAGTGTTCCACGGAATTGCGCAGTCACTGCACTTTCCTATCAACATCTGACGGGACGAAAGTCCAGGGTTGTCTCCCTGATTTCACTCAATAGAATTATGCAGTCTGGGGTAAAAAGCAATTCTCATGTCCTTCCAGTATCAAAAGTTCAACCAGAGTTTTTATCAGCCAAGGTACAGCAGTCAGAACACGCCAATAGCCTATACCTCTTACTAGACTCACTTAGCAACTTCACAACATTTAATATTTTATTTCCGGTTGGTGGATACCAACGAAAGTGTCAATATAGTTAGATTATGATGTAATAATTGATAACCAAGATACATGTATTTTATATTTATAAAGATGATTAAGATGTATTTTATCGGCTCTTGTTACGTAAGAGACACTAATGAAGTATTGGTGTATTATTTAATTGGTTTAATTTCTTTTCATAATGTGCCTTCATATATATCAGTTATAATTAAACTATAGATATCAGAGAATGGGTTTTTGCAAATAATACTCAAGATATTTTGAAATAGAGGAAATGTTTATACGGTCTCCTAGCCAGAAGGATGTTTCAAAACGAACTGAACTAGCTTGCTTGGGACCCTCGTGGTTTCGGGGTTAAGGAATGAAGAAACGGGAAGGGGTGTGACGCCCCTTACTGCGTCATTAGCATTTGGGTTCTACCAGCTTGAATCCCTTCTCAAATATAGTTGTACAAGCTTACGTCTTAGCGTTTATTTTATAAGTTTATTTTATTTTTAAGCTATTTATTTAAAAGTTATTAATAATGCCGGTTAGAATATTGAGACGTCCTCCTTTATATGTGAGTACCTACTAGTGATATTCTGGAATGTACTACTTACGTACCTAACAATTGTATCTACGTTTAACAATTTACTATGGAACAGTTATCAGTTAAGAAGTGCAATATAACAAAATAATAAGCCTTTGTGTAATATTTTGCAAGCTCAATTTTGCTGTATGTTTACTTCATGATAGGTATACAATAGGGTAGAGATTCAGAAATTAAGGTTATGTTGGACCGGTCAGAAAATGTTCTAATCACTGTCAATAATAAGTGGTTGAAAAGCTTTTGTTTTTTTTTTTTGGTCCAGATTTTAGGGTGGTGTTTTTGCTTTTTCCCATCGAAAAAGCGGTACTTCTACTACGGTATTTTCGCTAATTTCTCGTCAAACTGTTTGCCTCAATCGGGTCAGTTGGTCATGAGAAGGCATGACCCACCAGGAGAATGGAGGAAAAAAATCATGTATTTTTATGACCAACCGATCTGGCTGAGGCAAACAGTTTGACGAGAAATGAGCGAAAATACCGTAATAGAAGTACGACTTTTTCGACGGAAAAATGCAAAAATACCACCCTAAAATCTTGGAATAAAAAAATTGAATAGAAAATTTTCTGACCGGTCTAACATAACCTGACGCCCCACCCTAGAATACATACGTAGGTATAACTGAATCACGCACCATACATGACCATTTGTTTTTAAATGCAAAACTGATTCATTTTGCATGTTTTGTTGACAGCATAAATTATTAGCCTAACCATGATTGTGAAACTTCTCCCTCTAATTTTTGTGCATGTGAAGAGGTTTTGAACTGTAGAGTTCCCCCGTTTGGGAAGAAAAATTTATTAGTATCATATCCCTCAATGTTCAACCGATATATTTGACCATCAATAGCAGCATTTACCTCACTTCACGAATGAGGGGGTTTGTGGTTGGCTTATAGTCGATATTTTTATATATCGAACTATGAATTCCAACAAATATGACTGTTTTAGGGTTTTTCAAACTTTGAAAGTACCGGAATGCCTATCACGAACGTACTAACTCAACATAACAGAGAGAAACCCACAATGGCGGTTTTATACTAAATCCATTTAATGAGTACCCTGCAAATATTTTAAACTGTCCATTTGATTTCTTGACATTGTAGAGTAACGAATTGACCATCCATGAATTTAGTAGTCTTTAGATCAATAGAACACCTTTGAATCTTGCTACGAATCAAAGTATGGATTAAGTGGTCATATGTATGGTCGGAGGGTTTCCGAATGAAGTCTCCTTTCCACAAAAAGAACTTACCCGATCCCCTTCAGTTCCACAGTTGAGTTGAGTAATGGGAGTTGCGGGGTATTATTTGGAACATTTGGAGGGGACGACGGCGAAGATCAAGGAAACATCAGCAGTTGAGATAAAAGTTGGACGACTTGAGTTCAGAAGGGGAAAAAAGGAGCGGCGCAATAGGGGATAGCAGTTGTACGGTGTTAGGAAAAGCCCAGGGTCGTCGGACCCTCTGTATTAGTATTCTGCACGTGGGAGACCTCTATATCTTCATAACCCCGTTATTGCTCATTGCTTGTTCTGCTTGTAGAATTAATTCGAACCCCAACCCTCTGCCCTCAGCCATTTACCCGGTGGATCTTTCCGCGCTATTATCTCACTTGGCCGTTCTCGACGTGCTTTGTTTTCCGTTTTTCAGCAAGATGTTGACTCACTCCGGGCTATTCTCGGATGCCGTGATTCCGACCGGGCGCCTCGTGAGCGCTGATGGGATCTGTCAGGTGTTCGTAGATGGGACACCCTTCATTTATTTTTCCAATAACGTCGGAGAGGTGAAGGGAAGAAGGATTTGCTTCGTTTGCTCACCCGCGATGTGACCGTCATGACGTGATGAAATGGCAGGCAAGAAAATAAAATCCCAAGGACTAAAAATTAAATACTAGCCGCTACGGCTCGCATCGCTTGCGTCCAAGTCCATCAAGGGGGGACAAGTCCCTCCGGACGCTTCGCTCGCAAGGTGTGGCTGCATGTTGCTCGCTTAACGTGTGTAGGGGATGTTGCTCGCTTCGCTCGTACCCCCCCCCCCCCCCCCCGGACCATGTGAGGACGAATCATCAGAACCCCTTCAGATAAACAGGGCCTGCATCGAACATTCCTAAATGACGGTACATTCAACTGCTCATTTCAATCGCTTCGCCTCTCTTCCCCTCGCATTTTGCCCAACTTACGTCATTTTTCTCGATATACGATTTCGGATTCTGATTTGGTGGATTCAAAACTGCATTTCGCCCGCAAACACCGTCCCAAAAAAACTTTTTTTTATGGGGTCAATTTTAATGAGAAAAAATGGGAGTTTTTCGTTAGAGTTTTCGAGAAAACGGGTCCGTACTCTTTGATTTTTTTGACGCATTTCTCGTTACTTTTTTTGCAATCCGATCATGCCGTTGTCTTCCCCGTACAAAAACCTTCGAAACCGGTATTTTTTCGGTATTTTCGACTGCCGTTTTGAGGGTTGGGGGAAGCGGGGAAGTCGAAGAGAACGGCATTAAAAGAGGCTCCCGCCCTCCAGCCCATGGTTTGGGTGTGATTAGAAAATTTTAAAATCGCTTATACACTATTCCGGAGAAATCCTGGAAGATCCCACCACTCAGCCGTTCGGCCGTCCATGGCATGGGCGGACAAACAAACGGACAAACGAAGTTTCATTCTTATAAATAATGGAGATTAGGAACTACTGTGAGTAGAGCATGCTCGACACTCCGCCATTGTTGAGTTGTAGTCTGTGTGACGTAATGATGGAAAATACAGTCAATATTTGGCAAAGATGCAAAATGTTACTATAGACCTGGTTGAGATAAGAATCAATTAGGTCATTGAATCTTGACCTAAATCACCTGAACTCGTCAATGGCATAATTATGATTATTGTCTCTATTGTTTTCATGAGCAATGGGTTTCGCTCCCTATAAGTTCTGGAACGTTCTGGTTCGAAATTTCAGGACCCCCTTCACCTATCTGGCTGGGGGTTTCCTCTATAATTTAATGGGTGTCCGGAAGAAGAGCCTATTTCACAATATCTAAATTTTATAGGAGCGCAAAGAAACTAGGACATTGCTAATTACCACTAATAAAAGTCTGTTGACGTGACATAGGTCCTTAGGAAATCACCTTAGATGACGTTATAACGTTTGATAACGTACACGTCCACTTCAATTTCTGTTGCTTCTTCACGTAAGTGCGATTTTTTTTTGTCGGCCTTGTTTACAACTGAAAACCGAAGATACTCTTACTCCATATGACAGTTGGCCTTATTCCTTATTTTCGAAAAAACTGGGTTTCGAAAACATCGTGACATAGACTCAATGGACACCCATTCAATTCGGATTTTTCTGAATTACGTTGAGAACATTGTTCCATGCCAGTGGATAATCCACTATTAAGTGTCAATAAGTAATCATCACTAATTTATCATTGAAAATCTGGAAAATTAAGTCTTCACTTGTCGAAGTAACTCGTTCATAACAAAATATTTGAAGGAACAGACTTGACTCCGAATAGTGCCAAGACATAAATGGAAAATATCAAGACTTGAACTCAACTCTGTCGGATAGTGTGGTTCCAGCTCAGCGTGATTCAATTTTCAACAACTGCTCTTATCTGTACAATGCAATGTATGATGAGGGCAGTATGGTGCCTAAATATTGCAGATAAAGAACTAAAGCCCTAATTTTCAAGACTGGTTTGGTCATTCAACCCAAATCATACCAAGAATTTGTTTTACCATCCTTTTGCGATGTTCAAAACCTGCAAGAGCTACCACTAATTCTTCATCACGCATCTCATTGCCGAGCCTCATCACAGCCGATATTCAACGTCACGCAGTTTGCAGACTGTGGAACTGAACGTAACCTTGTTCAAGTGTAGGTCCAGGAGGGGTCCCGAACCCCAGCGATATTTTTCGTTTTTTCGAAAATATGACAAGAATAAATTATGAACCGCAGTAAGCTACTTACCTATTACTCTTTATACTCGTAACTTGTTAAAAATCCATATTTGTTATTTCATTATCAATGAGTATTTCCGTTACAACTTCCAAAATACACAGGGTGCTAAAACTTTTTGTTACTAACCTCCTAGGGGTCAATTCTACTACTAATGTTCAACAAAAAGTGACTTCAAGACTTTTTCTCCTAGAGGCATGGTTTTTGAGTTATTCACGAGTTAAGATTATTTTCGTGTTTTCAACCTCACATCACAAAATCGGCTACAACTCCCTTCCACATTAAGTTAATTCAAATTTATGGGTACCGTTGGAAAGCGCATTAAATTTTCTCCTAGATAGGGTACCCAACGTGTGAAAATACGCTGGTTAAGTAGTAAAAAATTCAAACAAAAGTGAAATAATTGTCGAAACTAGAAAATCTTATATTTTTCAAATCGCTGGACGGCATACATAATCCCCTGAATTTTCGCGCACGTTATGGGAAAAACTTGGTTCAAATCTCATCTTTCCAACGGTATAATCAATTTTACTTTACTTTGCGAATTAAGGGAGATAAGTATTTTGTATGTTGAAAAACATAGTTTTTAGATCTCCCCAACTCCGTTATACTAGAGTTTTACGCTTCAAATAACTAGCTACCCTTAAAAACACACCGAAATGAGCTGAACAATTGAACTAAAAAGTTCAAGTGTTAAAGCGTAAAACTCTATTATAACGGAGTTAGGGAGGTTTGTAAGTGTTGTCATTCGATTCAGCGTGAAAAAATACGTAGAAACCGTCCCCAAACTGAAATTTTTTTAGTGGGCCATTTTCTCGAAAAACCCTCGATTTCTTGGAAAACCCATGTTTTTAAACATACAAACTTACTTTTCTCCTTTAATTCGCAATGTAAAAAAAACGAAGTTTTCCCCGTAATGTGCGCAGGAATTCAGGGGATTATTTATGCCGTCCAGCAATTTGAAAAGTACTAGATATTCAAGATTCGACAATTTTTTCACTTTATTGTGGGATACTACCAAATCACCATATTTTCACGCATTAGGTAGCCTATACAAAAGGAAATTCAACACTCATTCTAACGGTATCTTCGAATTTGAATTTACTCAATATGGAAGGGAGTTTTAGCCGATTTTGTGGTGCAAGGTTGAAAACACGAAAAAATATTCAATCGTGAATAACTCGAGAACGAAGCCTCTAGAAAAAAAAATCTGGGAGGCACTTTTTGTTGCAAATCAGTTGTAAAATCGACCCCTAGGATGTTAGTAACCAAAAGTGTGAGCACCCTGTATGTTCTATTGAGTCTTCAAACTTATTAAATACTGAATGAATCAAACTCTGTTTATGATTACCTAGGAAATATTCATGAAAACTTACTGGTGTAGATATTATTCGCCTGACAAACTGAAAAAAGTGATGTGCGGTCCGAACCATGCTGAGCCTAGTCTCGTGAACTCGAATACGCCCGTTGCGGGATAGGAAAATTATATAGGTATATATACATATATGGCGCGTAGCTAGTACCCACTTCTTAGAATAGTGAAGTAAGAGCGGTTATCACATCAATATTTTGATGATTTTTCTGTGTCACAAATTTTTATTTGCGATTTCGTAAAACACCTTGGATGTTGAAATGATCGAAACATTGGAAAATGCCGGGATCCCGAAAATGCATAGTTCTGTATTCCTCGTCGTTGAACGTTCATTCCGCAGCGGCAACAAACTGAATACTGATGGCCATACCTTTCCTTCCTCGGAATAGCCTTGGGGCTGAAATCCACCCAAAACCGTTCAAATTCCAGTGGCTCAGTTATGGTCACATGAATGGCATACTCGGTCGTCGATATTAACGCGTTCATCCCTATCGCTTCCACTCTACGAATCCGTTAGAATCGGAAATTGGAATTCGGTCGAACGGGTCAAGAGAAAGGACAGTAGAAATTCGCGGAATGGTTTTCAGATGGCATCTCCCGTAGTGAGCAATAACGGCACCATTTTAAACAAATGAACTTTTTGCTTTTCCGGAAACTACATTTTCTTTCCTGGAAAAGAAGAGGTACTCCACGATTCAAAAACCTACATGTATTATACCTAAGAGATTGAAAGAGCAGAACGTGATCATGAATGGTAATGAAGTGAAAAGGATATATACCCGAGATCAAGGTAACAGTCTAAGTAAAAATTACGTTAGCCCTGATATTTCACTCCAAAATAAATAAATGATAATATTAATATTAATGATAATAATATATATTGATGATAATAATGATTATAAATAATGATGATAATAATATTAATAATAAAATTAATATTTAAAATAAATAAATAATAATTAAAATAAAACATAAAAAAGTTACTAACGAAAAATACCTACTCCTGCCTCGTAAAATATATTACTAAATACAAAAGATAGTGGTTAGGAAGCATAATGTAGGAAATTCCATATTTACTGTTTTCAGATTCTGGCATTTAATTATGTTTAATTTGGTCAAATTTAGGAATATAGGTGTTCATTTAACTTGCCGTTAAATTTTCTACAACTTTGAATGGGATAATGTTTTGTTTTGATAGGACCAGTACTTTGGATGCCAAGGATGACAGAAAGTCGTTGAATGGTACATTTTAACCAATATGGGAAAAATTGTCGTCTTTCTGTCATCGATTACTACCCTTTAAATTGATAAGGTGAATTGACACAAAATTTAATGTTATTTAATTTGTCTCTCAGTAAGATTTTCGCCAGGATGCGTTGTTTTGAGGTAATAAGCGAACAACGGAAGAAAGGTATGCTCAACCCTTGGAAGGGTAAGAGACTAGAGACTAGAAGAGACGTTTTCAAGCTAGCTCAAGGGGTTGGAACGAATTCCAGCTTTCTTGATTTCACTTTGAGGTCCAGACCCTAATTTACTGGACTATATACCTCCCAATATACTATTGACTGATCCTACACAATTTATGACATCAACATGTTACTTAAATAAATTACTACCTACATTGAATGTTATCGAAATTAGTGATGTCAATGTTTGTACATTAAAATTATACTAATGAGTAATGTCTGAATTTATAAAATGCAGAAGACAAACATAAATAAGCAGCAGAGGTGACAGCAACAAGATGTTGACGACGTTTTAGTCCAACACTTCTAGATGACTTTATCGAAAAACAATTCAATTTAGCTCATTTGACTTCATACATACGCCTTACCAACACTCTCAGAGGGAGATAACTACAGGTGCAACGAAGCAGAAATAACATTCATAATACCCAGCAGTGTGGTTGGAAAATAACAAAAATGCGGTTTAATTCTAAATATGTACTACAATATCACCATCAGCACCTCCAGATATGGTTTGGCTCGAAAAGTCGTACATTAGCCAAGGAATTCCCAGACGGATCGACATTACATTCAGTCAACCGGCTAAAGAGTAGTATTTACGGGCTAAAACATTAATATATCGGTATCTAGAAAACTTTCAGAGTAACACTTAGTTTCTTTAGACCTTATTTACAGATATTATCCCGAAAAATCGAATGTAGCGACTCGGGTTGATTTAAATTCATTCGTTTGTTCTCCGTAAGGGCTAGAAATTCGTCGGGAAAAAGGAACATCAATATGGGAGTGAATAGCAACCGGTGAAACATGGTGAAAATGGCCCTATAGGCTACGAAGATCGTATCAGCTGATACTAGTTGGTCCGCCGACCAGGTGCCTCTCAATGTTTGAGGTGATGTACATATTTTTGCAACACTAGCGGTTTTAACGATAATAAATCTGTTTGCGAACGTAATTCGATTCTATTCAGCGTCCTACAAATAATTAAAACGACCACGAATTTATCACGGTTTTTAGATGTACCGTCCCACGTCTAGGGTGATATCATCGACATGTTGCGTCGGTTACATTTTAGATCAAATAATAGGGTTCCAATCGATTCTATGTTCCGGAAACTATTGAAAACGATACCAAACTTGATTGTTGATGATTTGACAACAACTGATATCATTGAGAACGACTTCGACGTATTATTGTCGTCAAGGACAATTTTTGAAGCTTTTATAATAGTTTCAGTTAACTTGAGTATCGAAAACTAATGAAAACAAAACCATACTCGATTTTTGATTGATTTGACGACGATTGTCGTCACCGCCAAGCTCCTGTCGTCGAATCATCACCGAAAACAATACAGCTTATACCGGATGTTTAAAGAGTCTACCTATCGAATTCAGGTTGACACCGGCCTATTACACAGCGGCGTGTAACACACAAGCACCCACGCAGACTAGCTGAAACGTGCTGGTCAGAGTGGAGACTAATTTCGTTCGTCAATAATTCCAATGGGCATTTCACTTCATGAAATCGGATTTATTACAACTTTTTGTCATATTCAGATGGAATTGTTTAGCGTAGTTTGGTGATTAATGTTATATCATTGATTTCCAGTTGGTGGTGCATCTCGTGTTAGGTAAATACAAAAGGACTAGTAATGCGTAGGAGTGTTTTTTAATTTAATCAATTCCTCCTATGTAGGCGTTTACGCCTAAGCTGGTATGCATAATTAGATAATGTATAATAGACTCCCTTTAAACCACAGGTGATCTGCGTGGAAAGACTATCAAATACAGAAATAACGGATCTTAGTGCAATAATGTCCAGCTTTTTTTTCTTTTTTTTTTTTTTTTTATTCGATGTACAAGTTCTCGGAGCAGTTACCGTATAGTAAGTTACACGGAACAATAGCCAACCAAGACACCACTTTTCAACAACTACCGAGGTATTAATTCATTAGAGTTCTATCTCATTCCCGATGTAAATTCATTTATCACTTCCGCGGAAAGTCCTTGACAAAAATCCCGGGCAATATTTCAACATTATAAATCGTCGCTGTGCACAAACTTTGACGTAGTTTCGTAGAAGATGAGTAAGAGGTGCGTTTCCACTCCATTAAGTCTGAAAGGACTCTTCTTTCGGCTGCTATCCCAATTTAAATTAAAACCTCGCAAAAAGGAAGAGGTAGGTATTATAATGAAGGTGAAGTTCGACTAATCAGCCGTGATGTCGAGGAACATGGCTCAGCCTCTCTCACTCTCTCCGGTTGATATCGGGGAATTACTTCTCTTCGCTCAAAGTTGAAATCCCCGTGGTAATAAAAAGTGAGCCCCTCTTTTCATCCGGGTCTACTCTACTTAGGATATATCTCATCATTCACGGTTTAATTTTACTTTCAGAAGCCTCATTTTTTTCGAAGTAGAGAACGACCATTTTTAGTTATTTAGTCACATTAACATGACTTATTACGCATATGAATATCCATAAATGCTTGGCCACCAGTATAAACGGATCGTATCATGTTCAAAGGCTGTGACCGATCCTAAAGTCCGAATCTTCAGTGCAAGTACGTGAACACCACAATCTACCAGATTGATGAAAATTCACGAAAATATTTTGAAACGAATTTAATATGCTTCTTTTGCTGTTTCAACATTTGTTGAACGTGGTTCGCAATTAATAGATCAACATAATTTGGTATTTTATCACATTTAGCATGTCGAATACGAAACCATATCCCATGGTCCTTTTCCAATGGAGAATAAGCAACGATTTGCCTAAAGTAGTATGAAGTTAACGCGTTGGACGGAACATGTTTTCTATTTGCACTTAGAAGAAACCTGCCTTTTAGGCATACACCAAACTTAACAGTTGGCGGAACATTATGCCTTTTAGCAGCCAATATTCACAACTAGATTTCTTATTCCTTTTGAATCGTTCCTCAGATATGGGTTGGTTTCTAGTTCTCCGAAGACAGCTGGCTGAGTAGTAGCTGGAAGTGGGCGAATTATAACTTCATCCCTTCTCTTAAGTGCTATGGTGGGGGCTTCGGGTTTGTTATTCTCGATAGTACTGAGCTGAAGTTGTATAAATTTGTTATTCAATTGGCCTTACCTGAGTTTTCGTTTTCCACATGAAAACTGAACTTAACTATCCTGAGAATCTTAACAAGTTAACATACATTAATATGCACCAATATTGTTCTAAAGAGTTCTTCAAGTTTCGAATTGAGGAAGTCTAACAGATATAAAAGATGTGATCCAGGAGAACAGGGGAAAGGGTTGTATTAAAGTCAGTAAGAGACAGATTCATGTAGAAGCGTAAAAAATAAATCATCGAATATGTGTGTCGCAGCCTTTCTTTGTACAATCAGCCTTTTTGTAAAAATCCTAGCCTTTTAGCGAATTTTCGTTGAAAATAAAGCTATTGCAATGGCTCCAAAAATTTTAAAATGCAAATCTGTGAAATCCGTTTTGAGACATTCTGAAACGAATCCTAGAGCTTAACATTTTTTCATATGTGGATATAGCAACGTGTTAGGTGCCTACGATCCTCCAGGACTGAATATTAGACGTTGAAGCGATATCCAAAGTTACAACAATCCTTGCCAACGTTGCAAACAGTTTAATCATTTTCTCTCGTAGTTTTGAAAAAGGCAGAAGCCGAAATATTAAAAATAGTTTTGTGTTGTAATTTTCTGTTTTCTTTTCTTACCAAGTGATTTATATATATATATATATATATATATATATATATATATATATATATATATATATATGTATACATATATATATATTGTGTGTGTGTGTCCTTCCAGACGATAACTCTCCTTAGGATTGAGATACAAATTCCTTTCTTGCGCCAAAAACTCAAGTTTTCCCAATGAAAGGACGAGATCGTTGGCCAGAATGTTTTGAGCACATTAAATATGTTAAATTTCAAAGAAATTGCGGAAGAAATTTCTAAAAATGGTCAAAAACGGCTAAAAATCGTTTAATTCAAATTGTTTAGCAGAATATTGCTCAAATTAAGTTTATTAACTATAAAATAGATCAATAAAAAATATTCCTATGTGCAAAGTCATGCTGAAAAAAAGTTGAAAAAACTGCAAAAAAGTGGAAAATCCAAAATCTCTTTTTGAATCGAAGAATACCTATTATTCAGAACGAGTTTTTGCAATCAAATTGGTACCTAGTTAACAAATTCTTTTCCCTCAAAGTCCTTAATTTTCAAAACAATGTAACAAAATATAGTAGGTACCTACGATAGTTTACAGAAATTCGCTCTTACGATCATGCTGCGTGACCGGAACTTTTACAATACGCCGCCTTTTCTTAATAATAACGTAAAGCAAAAAAAGCTTAGAATTAAGAATTTGTTTACCAATGAGTCGTAGTTTGACCTCAAGAGTAAAAGATCACGCTGGAAATGTTTGCACTTTGCACCTTTTGTCACTCCCTATCTGAGGTGCTCTAACCGAAAAATATATAGGTATCTACTAAGGGCAAGGTACATACACTACCTGGACCTGAGAGCTCCGTAGTAGTAATACGGTTGGAAATATCAAGTTCGAGCGCATCATAGGCGTAATATGGTCGGATGCAATGTATCTTGGTCCCAAACTCACAGTTCCGTAAGCGTGATACGGAAAGGAATATTACATCCCGGAACTCACAGCACCGCATGGGTTCAGAATAAGGTGGGATGAGGAATGTGAAATGATAACTAGAAAGTCTGAGCATAGAATCGTATCCAGCCCGTATTTATAGGTCCTGGAGAGACGGGAGATGCCGGGCCAACCGACATCTCTGAGCTGTTATGGTTTCATTAGGGCCGCAGGTAGGACCGTGGGTTTATTCGAAAATCTAAATTATTTTTTACATGTTGCTAGATGCCACACAGAAAGAGGAACCGTGTGATAATCAAATACTGATACATTTTCGGATGGAAAACAGGAAGGGCTTTAGATGAAAAGTTTCAGATCGAGTACAAAACATCGACTTACCCGTTAATGGGAAAGTTAATGAATAATCAAATATTATATTGATCTAAGGATTTCCATATAAGTCAGTTACTTTTCGTTGTAATTCAAGCTTGATTCCGTGTTTCAAAATGATGGTTAGGCAAAAAAAAAAAAAAAATTAAATTAATAAATAAATAAAATAAGAAATAAAAAATAAATAAGTGCACAGGATCAAAACATGGTGTGGGGAATAAAATAGACTTCCCAAGGGTCGCCGTGGGGAAGAACCCTATAAAGCACACTACACCTACGGCGTTTCTGACTCCCCGTGTATAATCTAGTTAAAAATGAACTCTCTGCATAAGTAAAGCCCGGACGGTCTTCTTCCGTACAGAAGGAGGGCTTACGTGAGCAAGTGGCCTTGCCCAGCGAGGCTGGAACAGGGCGCGGGGACTGCTTCCAGAGTAAGCTCTTTATCCTCGAGCTTGCCGACCGCGTTCGTTACGCTTATTGTCTTTATTTGAAGTCTTCCTCCCTACATCACCGAGAACGAAGTTGTAAGTCCCCTACTTAAGAATGGATTTACGGTTCCCAACCGTGACAAACTGTATCCTGTTTGACTTTGTTGTTACACAGGATATCGGCTTATAAGGAATTCTATCATTGAAGGTTTGAAAATTCACTAGTACAATGTACTGCACGGCTTCACAGGTTGAAGTTATGTCACCGAGCATGGGATGGAGCTTCAGTGTTAAATTGAGGAGACTCATAAATGGAATAAAACTATCAGTGGTTCTCTACTGAAGCCTTCTTTAAGTCGTGGAGGGGAAGAACAAGGGCGTATTGATGAGCAGGTCGGCTGTTGGGATTTCTCGAGAGCCGGGATTTCTAGACGAGTACAAGCATACAAGTAGCCCGTTGGTTGTGATGGGGAATTAGTTAGTTTCTTACCTGTATTGTCTTGCATATATCCGGCTCTCTAGTTAAGTCTAGTCTCATATTGCCTAATATTGTGCACTTTTAGGGTGAGATAGAAATCATAGAAATTCGAAGGGCATTAAATTTTACAGCTTTCCCAAGAATAAGTGTTTCAGCGATTAGTGGAAAAACTTTGTCGGAGGCGAGATAATATTACTGTACAATTTGCAAATATATGCACAGTGCATCTTTCAAAGGACAGCTACGAACTGTCACTAAGACACTAAATTAACGTACACAGAAAATATTATAAAATATATTACAACATAGATATAGCATAAATATTATTACACAAAAGCTCCAGTCGCACAGCATGATCATATGATGGAGTTCTCGACACGCACATTAAATTGGTCAAATTTCACTAAATGTCAAAATCACTGAAAAACGGCTATAAATCGTTAAATTTATGTTTCTTGGTAGAATATTGCTCAAAAAAAGTTTATTATCTATAAAAAGGACCTTTAAAAATTCATTTACAAAATAATGCTGAAAAATGTAATTAAAATTCATTAACATTTGCATAAAAATTACAAAAATCGCTAAACATTCAAAACCTCTAATTGAATAGGAGAATATTATTTAGAAGACGTTTTTTGCCATAAAATTAATAGTTATCAATTTCCTTGCAAGCAAAAAGCTCAAATTTTAAAACAATTTATACGAGTACAATACGGTAATTTACAAATATTCGGTAATACGATTATGCTGCATGACTGGAACTTTTTTTAGTCTATAGTTACTGTTTTGTGCATTTAATCTTTCCATTTCACATAGTTTCTTAATTTGAATATAGGTAGGGCTCAAGGAACCCCCAGACACCCCTATTTCATGAACAATGTAACAGAATCTAATACTGTAATCTACAAAACTCGCTCATACAATCATGCTGCATGTCTGGATCATTTTGACCACATATTTTGAGATTTGACCAATTTGATGTGCTCAAAAAGAGCTGGCCATCGCACTTATCCTTACATTTGGAATGCTTGATTGTTTGACACAAGAACGGGATTTTTATCTCAATCGTAAGGAGGGTCATCATCTGGAATGACACACGCATACGCACGCACACCCACATATATTTATATATATACAAATATGTCAGTACTCTACTCTGTACTGTTTAGACGGCCTGATGATGATGATTTTATATCGAAAGCGCTCGCCCCCAGTACTCGTGTTGATAGTGACGACGGGCTTCTCCGAAGGGTACGTAAATGACAATAGTCTTAATCCTGGGCTTATTTCTAATATCACTTTTGAAGAGCTTAAGTACTTCCAAGCTTGCTAACTTTCTGTCCGATGGGACGTCGTTTAGACCGCTCCTCAAACTTTGATAGAGTTTGGGGCGGTAATAAAGGTGATCCATACCTTGGTGTCTTCATTATCCTCCGCATTTGGGATGAGGAACAATAAGTGAGTGCGATAGTCCCCTTTCTCTACCCTACCTCGCAAAGTCATCACCAATCGCTTTTTCGACGTGACGTTCTCGAACAATCAAGTCGATGCACAAGACTCCAGACACTGACTTGATCATTAGTTCGACTACAAACTGCGTGGAATTCCCAGCGCTCCAGTCGCCATGAGATTTTACAAAGCTCAGTTTTTTGCTTAGATTAGTAGTCTCAAAAATACATATATCAAGTAGTCATACCCTTAGTAAAAATGTAAATTAGTTGGTCAGGGTCTAGAGTCCACATGATTCTACGTAAAATTTCATGAAGAAACCATCCATTGCAAACGGGCGCAATTCCGCTATAAAAGTGCAATAACAGAGTTTGTGATGGTGCCCACGCTACTTGTTTTGGATCATACAGTGTTTGATAACGTGAAATTGTCATGAATGTGGGCTGAATTAATTTTGAAGGAAGGAAATTGAAAACGTTCTAGAGAGAAAGAACATATTAAATAGGGATCTGCCCATCTCTGTGGGTTTTCTGGTTACACAGCATGGCGCTCCCATTCGGGGCGGTACTCAGTTTTTCTTTGATTGTGGTCATGCTTTTTTTCCTCCATCTTCATTATTTTCTCCTTTTACCTTACCACTATTATGCGTACTGTATAAAGCAATTCCTGTTGAGTTTCGCTACACCGCAATCAAGATAGTATTCTGAGTGACGGTAAATTGATGAGAGAATCGATATAACAACAAAGCTTAATCATACATCATAGCAAAAGAAATGTTTAAACCAACGGAATTATTGGTTTAAAAAGATACATGGAAGTTCTATAACAAGAAAATGTAGATCAAACAAACAACTCCAAATACAATACAGCAAAATTATACAGGTTCTTCTACTAGGAATTTTCTTGTTAACAAAGCATTGTTATCCACTTCTTCCACTAACCTTCCGTTGTTGTACCTACTACAACTGACCGAATTACTGTTGTTAAGCATGTGTTATTTACATAAGTGCTCTGCTCTACACCTATTCTCCTATAGGATTTAAACTCAAATAAATTGATACGCGTTACCATCACAAGTTCTCGGTTTATTATGAATCGTAATGAAATAAATATGAAATGGATTTATAGGGGGATTGTTAGTTTAGGACCAAGTGTTGGGAGAAGCGTTCGCAATTTCAACTGTAGGCAGGGGCGACGAATATAACGGATAACTACGGCCAGGGGGGGTTAAAACCTTGTTTTGTTAAGTGCTCTTGTACTCCCGTATTCTGTTTAGGTAGTGAACGTACAGCTCTCATTATTTCCTTGGTTTACGTCGCATTTACTCCCTCTTCAGTTTCAACACTTTTAGCGCCGAGGTGGTTTAAAAAGGTGATGGTTAAATCATGATGAAGAGGAACGGTCATGAAAACCGAGCAATGAAAAAAATCACGACCCAATAACATTTAATTGCTTCTGGCCTTTATTAAATTTTTCCACCCATTTTAATTGTTTGGAGGCAGTTAAACTTACCGAGATGGATATAATATTCATTTACTACGCAGACGAGTATGACTATAAAACCTGATTAAGTATACAACGTAGTACCTATTCACAATACATGATAGGTACGTAGAGTTGAATAAAAGGCGTAGTTGCAAACATGGAATAGTACTGAAAGGAAACAAACTACCAGCAGTGCAAAATGATATTTCAGCGAATTTTTGTATTCTCGTCTGCAATTTTTGAAATGGTGCAAGTTTTGACCAAAGAACTGCGATTTTTTCTTTACGTTACATTTCATTACTTACAGTAAACAGGATATATTACGAAAAAATCAATGTCACAATTTTTAACCTGTTTTGCACTTAAGTCATCTCATGTACACATTTAGTTGATTTACGTCAAAGTTAGACTAATCCTTCAGACTTTGGTATGAGGATAATTTGGCTAGACTCAACTTCACTAAGGAAAGCAACTTGTTCATCCACCTGTAATATATTATACTCATGCCAAAAAGAGCAAGTAGGTACTCATCATCTCCAAATAAGAAGTGATAAATTATAGCTTAATTAATCATTTCACCGCGGTTGTGCTGCAACACCTGAAACTAGAAGGAATGGTAGTCAATACTGTCAAGAGTCGTGAATTACAAAACCAGCGGAACAGCCGCGTTGAACGGCGAAGCGCTGATTTAACTGCGGTGCAAAATTATGATTCAACTGAGGCGGATTAAACTTATATAATCGTTGATTAACCAGAACCACTTCTCCGCCATCACGGTGTTATTATTTCGTTCCAACTCAGCAGTTTTCTGTTGTTCTAGTGGTTGTATTATGTAAACGTTTTTGCACATTCTCTCTGCCTCCATCTTTTCCAAGAGTTCATTCTATCGCCTAACCTTGCTTTACTGATTTCAGCACCTATATTGGATCACAGCTGATATAAATTCCCATTTGTTCGGCTCTTCCACTGCCCATTAACTCATGGTGGATCGAAAGTACGCCCAAGAACGTTCGATTCGTATACTGCTAACATGCATTAATCACGATCAGCATGCAGCTCTGATAACATTCATCTTCCCCATTCTATCAGCGGGTATATTACAATCAGGAAAGAGGCCCTCGAGTGGATCAATAATATAAATCGGCAACTTGGTCATACCGGGTATGCCGTGTTCACGGGTTGCAAGGTCTGCATTGAGTCGCTCAGAAATCCAGATTGCTAACATTGTTTCATCGGCTTTGATAAGTTTCCACGTTCGAGGGCAGTACATTATCCACCGAGTACAGAATTGGTCAGTACAAGAGCCGTGCGAGTTCTAGACCTTTGCTTGGTAGGAAAGGAAAAAGTAAAAATAGAATTAAAATCACCTAATTCCAGTGGCAACCGCCATCTAACTCCCGCCATCACATCATTATGTGCTGAGGAGCCCAAGTACTTGAATTTCTTAACTTTCTGGAGGAAGGTTTTGGTGTTTTTGGAGCCATTTTAATAGCTTCATTTTCTATGAAAACTCGCTAAAACGAGAAACATAATAACCACATAATAAACTAAACAGTCATGAAAATAAGTCGCAAATTAGTTACGAAAACATATAACTCCATAATAACTAACAATAAAAACACGCAGGGTGGTAGCATCCAAAGTGGAACCTTTACTCCAAACGCACCCTATAAGGTGTAATCTATTTTTACTCACTCCTGTCATGTAATTATTGTGATTTACTATATAGACGAGCAGAAACATTATACGCAAACGAGAAATGTAAAACAAAAAATAAGTTACATAGGTAACATTTTTCTTGACATCGAGAACAATTCTTGTTGATCACTCCTTGTGAAAATCGAACACATGAGACATACGTGTGTTTGGATGGTAATGTGTAGCACATGTTTTTGATTTTCTGCTTGCGACCATTATCACAGCTTCTCAATTTCCTAAGGATTCAACTGAAGGCTTTAATAACGGCAAGTGATAATTAGTTCATTTTTCACAACCCTAAAAAGCGGTTTACCCTGAAAGATACACTCGGAACTGTGGAGTTAAGCTCTATGTGTTAATTATAATCTTCAAAGTTGTTCATTGGTTGAGAACTACTATGAATTCAGATACCTGGTAACTCCACATAGTTCAACGATCCAATTTTCGTTATCGCCATCAGGTAAAATCTGTCCTCATAACTAACAAAACACAGAACAATGCCATTGTACAAGTACACCCGTCTCATGACGCCTGTACCCATGCCTATTACGGGAACCCCTACCAAGACTTTCATTATGTCATTTGATTCGGAGCATGAAGAAATTATCATGAGACTGTAGGGAATCCAGTTGGACCAGAGCGTTGGCAGATCGGCTCAGTTGATGAGAGGGTGTGGGGGAAGGTATTTGCGGGCAGATGAGGGGGTCACCACGATTAGAAAGGGGGTAGCACTGGAGGCATTGAGGTCAATTCCAACGGATTAAACTGAGGCGGTGCAATGCAGATGGGCCACGCCTTTCCTGGTCCCACCGCTGTCCCATTGAAAAACCACAAAACACATTGCTCGAGTCTCCTTCCTGCTTTTTCCCTGCTAATGTGATTGTGGCCGAGGTTTGTCGAATATTTATATGGAGACTTCATGTAGATTTTGCTTGAAAACTGGTAAACAAACTCATATTCAGAAAATTATGGAATAATCACAGTACTTAACCTTTTCACTTCTGGAAGTTGAATTTTAAAAGAGAATATAAAGATGTGGACGATTTTTCATTATCATTCTTGGACTACGATTGGGAGATATCCAGTAAGACCGAAACGGTTCTGCCAAGAATTGGGAGATATATCCTTTCTATCCTTTTATATGGAGCTTCGCGGGAACATCATATTATTTTCAGTTATTCGTCATATTTTGCATTCATTTTACTTTCAATTCAAGAAAGCGTTTGAACCGAATACGATAAATTGTTTCAAGTTTTGGTTATCAACCTCAGATGATAAGATAAAGAATGGAAAAAGTAACATAGTCACACAGCAACATGGTAACACAGTCTGACAGGCACAGTACTCGGAAATTTTAATTTCGGCACGATTAAATGGTTAAAAACAAAATAATTCAACATAAAATATATTAAAACGTCCACAGGAACTCTTCAAATAATATTATTGGATTAATTTAATCATTTTTCACAATCTTCCAATTTATTTAAGGCAATTCATTTTTCATTGCATTAAGTTTGAACAAATAAATGGTAGAAAGGAAAAATAATCACCTAAAAATAGTTTTTCTCATCACTCGTCTTAGCAAATGAACATCTTTTTGGTTAAGTTCTTTTGAATTCGCCATCAATAGTCATCATGAGTGCTGAAAAGGATAGTAGAAATTTCCACATTTTAAGAACTTGTGAGTTAATTTCCGTTAATTACCACATTATATTACGGTATATTGCTTTGAAACGTCGTTTTGAAGTGGGGGAAAAATGACGTTATCAACCAAATACAATGCAAAAGTTAGAAAATAAATAAATAAAATAACGATAATAGTAATATGCAATTTAGAAAAAATGGTGTTTTTTTTAAAGGTAAATTAGATTTATACCGAGAGTATTAATGATATTTAACCCTTCGTAGACCGCGCGAGGGCACAGCTTGACCGAAATCTGAAAGTACTACCGTTGTTTCTTTGCTCAAGTTCAATACAGAGGGTAACGGTCTCATGGTATAATTTCCCCATCTCTCCTCCTACCGTCCTAGCGTACTTATCACCTCTCGATGTAAGCTAGAAGTGACTCTCAAGAGTTTATTGTGCTTGATTTCGTTCTTGAGCACACAGGGCCGGGCGCGGTTCTTTCTGTTACTCATGAAGTTACCTATCAGTATGAGAGTAATTTAATAATTATTCATTTCTGGAGGTTCTTGATAATATTATGCGGGCTTATTAAGTTGCGAGTCAATGAGTAAATTGCTAGTGTTTCTCTTAAAGAGATTTCTGAAAAAAATTAAATAGATAAAATAAAATTAAAATAAAAATAAATGAAAGAAATAATTAATTATTAGTGAGAAATGTCCAATTTCTCATAAAGATGGAAAAATACAATTATTTTTGTTCCGCAATAGTAACATGTTTTTCGTAGTAAATCGATTCTACGCTTTTACGTGTCAGATATTTACTGGTTGCTTGCATTATGAAGTTGCATGTTTTCCAAAAACTGTAGACGGTTTAGAATGGAATGTGATTGGAGTACGTACCTTATTGGGAGTATTGCTTATTTTTTTTATTGGTATATCATTCGAATTTAATTTTCAGCAATTCCAGTTTTTTTAAAGGTCATTCAGATACATGTGGATGTTTCGTACTTTATTTTGATATTGGAAAGTGGAGTAATGAAAATCTAGCAATCGAACTTATTCTTTCATTTGGAAAGTTCGGCTTTTGGGCACAACAATGAAATTCTTTATTTCATTCCTAAGGAGAGTTATCGCTTGGAATTCGTTTCAGAATCCCTCAAAACTGATTTCAATGAAATGAATATCCTGATTTCGAACATAAATTTTTAGGGGATATTGCAATAGCATCATTTACCTATTCCGATTTATTTATTTTTTCCTTATGCCGATCAAATTAGGTTCTTCAGCCATGAGGTTCGTTCAGCCCAATATAATTTTGATATTTTGACCATTAGGTCTCGTCAGTTGAAAATTGAGATCAAATGACCTCAAGTCGAGGACAGTCAAAAAGATGACTGCTTGTCATCGCTGATGAACCTCTGCATAATGTGCAGGATGGATCATCTTTCAGTCAAAGTTGGTGAAGATGGGCTTTCACGTAGTCGTGGCCAGTGCAACTGACTCGAGACGGCAAGGAAGATTTGTTGGGACGCAGTCAGAGGTGTTGAGGAGAGAAGTTCACTGTCCGCCTTCAGCCAAGACAAACCTAACTTGATTTTAACAAATCCCTGCTTCGCCTAGTTCTTGTTTATAGCTCTGAAAAACATGAGCCATTACAAAATGATCAGAACAAAATTTGAGAGCCTTCGAGCAAATGTTTTTACGCAGGACCATTGGTCCGGTATATCAGCAAAGACAATGAAGACATCGGAGAAATAAGGAACTTTATGAACTATACAAAGAAGTTGCCAAGTTCATAAAGATGGGACTCTTGCGATGGGCTGGGCACGTCATGAAAATAGAAGAGGAGGACCCTGCGAAGTAGCTGTTGAAAACAAAAACAAGTGGGTCAAGAGGCAAGGGAGGACCGACGCTTAGGTGGAATGACAATGTGGAGGTGGACAACGCAAGGGCTGGGAAAATTGGGAAATGGTGGCCAAGGATCTAGAAAAATGGAATGAAGTCTTTGAAGGAGGCCAAGGCCCACCTTGGGCTGTACCGAAAATTAAGAAAAAAAAAAAGGGGGGGGGGGGGGGGGGGGAGAGGTTCGATACAATATATCGTGATCTTCTTAATCTATTTCCGTGAATTTTTTATTGTTTAATGTCACAATGGAAAAAACAGTCCATACTGTTCATACCTGGTTCTGAAGGAGAAGGGTGGGAGAGGTTACTTGTTGCATATACATGTTGGGTTACAATAGAGGGGGTGCGTGCACCCAGTAAGCATGATCTATTCGCCATTGTCACCAAAATCATATAAAACACACGCATAGGGTGCCTGTAATGCATGCATTGCTCATTAATATGTTTCATTACTCTAGCGAAATATTATGGCTACCTCACCTGGTGGTAGTGATGGTTTCCACGTCTTCCATGGCTGGAGAAATACTTGAAGAGAACGGACTCTCACACTGAAGAGAACACATAAAAAAATTCATGAACTCATTGAAGAGCATTGATAACGTTTTTCTTGGTCTATCCCTAATAATGAAATATTTGCACTGTCAATTGATATAATCGAAAGATTGCCATAAATCAACTAGCACTGCGAACAACGTAAGCCAAGGGATATCAATTTATATTTGTGCCACTTTGATCCCTTATTACTAGTGGAGGATTCTTATCGTGAAACCACAGTGAGGAATGTAAGTATGAATATAGCTAAGGGCCACTTTTGCTAACCCTAAATAAGACTTTCACATCGGAAATTAGTGATACTTTTATTTAAATTTTACTCCTAGTGTGCTACCAAAGTCACGGTATATATATATATATATATATATATATATATATATATATATATATATATATATATATATACACGAATGGTTCGATAAAAAACTGAGCGTAACGTTATATTTTCGATATCTTTGATTGCATGCCTGTCTGGATGGATGCACCTCCGCGCGAACTTATAGCTTCCCTTTCGATATGGGCGGGGTCGACTGGGCTCGTATTTTTGTGAGAGGGGTTGACAATATTGGGAATTTCATTCCGGAGAATGAACGCAGATGCGAGAACAGCCTCGCGATCCCCGTCCTACTCAACTTGGCATCGACCACACGGGGGAGGTTTCATTTTGCATAATAGTGGGTGCGGAAGGGTCGGAATCCTTATCCAATTTTCCGCGCTACCTTCTCTCATTTGGTTTCATTTAATGGGTCTTAATAGAAATCTTGAATTTGTTTTTCCGCGCCGAAAATGGGGAAAATTATTTTTATAACTCGTCAATGTTTAATCGTGGAATTTTTGAAGAAAGTGAAACTATAGCATCAATAATAATAAAAAAAAAAAAAAAAATGAATGAATAGTTCCTACGATTTGTCGTTGCCCGCCCGTTGTGTACGGTGAATGATTTTATCGTCGATCAATTTAACAGCGAAATCGCACTCTGTGTCCTCCTATACTGTACCTACCTATAAAATAAAACGTTGGTAATGAAAAAAAATCAAATATTAATTTTAAAAAATCATTCACTTCTGTATTAAGGCAAACAAAATTACTCCTGAAGTTTTCAAATTTTCTACAAATTAAGCATTGCTCATAAAGTTCATAATATGTTAAAAAGTAGGGAATTCCAAAAGTACTTCCATGAAAATTTATTTTAAGGCATTCTGAATGAACCTACATAATCTAAAATAAATATATAAAAATAACCTCCCCCAACAATTTACCTACTGGTTCCCGTATCAAGATACTTATGTAGAAAAAAAAAAAACGAGAGTGAAGATTGGACATTGGTTAATACGTAGGATACCAGGTGTATCAACGTGTTCCACTTGCCTGATCTTTAGTGAGCTGAAGACTATTTATAAAAAAGGACTGCCGAATTGGCTGGACAATGCTTCCTCACGTACTGTAACATGGAAGTGCGGAGTTAGTTGAAGAACACATAGTCAAAATGTTTGAATGCCAGATAGAACAGTAACTAATACATGTGTATATATAAATGCTAGAATGCCAAATTGGGTTATAATTCGTGTGTGCGCATGCGCATGTTGTCTAGAAGTTAACCTGCACAAAAAGTGAAATTTTCATCCAAATCGCTCCATTATTCTCAGAGTGTCAACCAATATTAGTTTTTCGCATGCGCAATGCCCATATTCAATCAAATGCAATGAAATACAAAGGACAACATCCTGTACCCAAAAACTCTCCAAGTTAGGACGAAAAAGGACGGATAGATCACGAGAAATCGACGTTGTATGAAATTCACGTTTTCACATGCGCACAGACTAATATTAATCAAACAGTAATGACATTTATAGGGGATCGTTTAAGAAATAATCTGCACAATCCCCGATAAGTTCATAAAAACCGGTCCATTTGTCTCACAGTTTTGTCTGTATAAATCGCTTCAAGTTTTGTGCATGCGCAATAGTTATCATTTCACCAATCGCGATGTATTTCATAGGGAATTTTCCTGGGACATATACCCAACAACTTCCCCAGATTGAACATACCTAATCGGTTCAATGAATGGGGAGAAATCGACAATATATATATCAAATTAACGTTTGCGCATGCACAAAGACTCCAATGATCTGACGGCAACAAAAATTATAGGAGGTCTAAAATCTAGGAGGTCTGAAAATTTCATAAAAGCCGGTTCACTAGTCTCGGAATTACGCCTGTGTAAATAGATTTTAGTTTTGCGCATGCGCAATGGTTATTACTCCAGCAATTGCAACATCATTCCTAATACATATATTTGGAATATATACCCAACTATCCTCCGAGTTTGAACGAAAGCGGACCAGGAGATGATGATAAATCATTGTTATAAGATATTTACGTTTGCGCATGCCTACAAGCTACTGTTTATCAGTAGCTATCTTATCAGTTTCATTATTGCCAAATCAATACTTCATTCTCCTCATGCGCAAACGCAAATTCCATTATGCTCAATTTTTTCACACTCTAGTTGTTCGATTTCTCATAAAATTGGATGATAGTTGGAAGAAGATGACTTGATTACCTCATATTAATTTCAACACGATTGTATCATTATTAGCTACTGCGCAAGAGCCAATGTGAAATACTTGTAATGACCTTAATTTCCACAGTTTTCATCGGATTTTGATGAAATTGCCAGAGAATGCGCGGTTTAGGTTGTAGATGTTCCCTAACCTATTTCATTAGGTTAGGGAACACAGGTTTTCAACTCATCAGTTCATTCTGCGCTTGCACAAACGTAAATTACACTGAGTATCATTTTTTCGTTTCCTAATTGACCAATTATGACATTTCACGCTACTTCTGTATTAACTTTTTTCAACTATGGAATTGTTCATGATCATTTAAAACTTTTCAATAATCTATACATTCATAATAGGTAAACGAGGAAGCTATGTGCCACAATTACCTTGGCAGACTTTTTTTTGTCCCTCCTAGAACTCCTATTGACCCAGTGTACCATAAAAAGTCTTTTGAGAAAAGTGTATAACTAAACACGCAGTACATTTAATGTTTTTCGCAGTTTTTATATCCGGCAACTACCTAAAAATACGGCACTGTCTTCTTCAGGCAGCTCGAGAACTGAGTAAAGACGTAAGGAGGGAAAAAAAGGTCGCTCGGCGATCTCTTGTTTTTCACCTAAGGTGAAAAGGGGAAAATAGGCTGCCGTGAGACACATCAAAGCCGAAGATAAGAGGTAGTTAGACGCCTATTTCGGTACACGGAGGGAACTTCTAAGGGTGTACTGAGGGAGCTCAACCTCTTTTGTTTTTCACGGCGATTCTTTCGGGAGGTGAAAGTGCTGGTAACCACGAAATGACTTAGTTACCAACTTCTCATGTAGATACGAGGGACATAAAAGGGAAAAGGATATTTTGTGTATTAGTGTGTACCTATACCTATATAGGTGTTGAAAAGATAGGGGAAGCAGGTGGGTTTCTTTAAAATCATGCATAAATAACGAAGTTATGCATGGGATAAATATATAAAAATTCAGTAGACTAGTTTACGGGTCATAGAAAATTCGATACATCGCTGCTATATTTGATACTGGTTAAATTCATTATGATCGAAACTCATGTGTCGAGGATAGTGAATTAGTCTGCTTTGATGGAGTTTCAAGGTTATTTAGTAACAGTCCCCCTTGGAGCCAACTAGTTATTTAAACATTCGATATGACAGTTCCATGTTGTCCACAGTTCGATAGAAGAGAAATAGTGTTTGTTAGCAGGACAATAAATTCTATGAATTGTCAATTAGGAAATCGATAGTCTATTAACAAAAGTAAAAACGTATGATAAAAACTACACACACCTATGATAAAAATAACAGTAAAAATTGCAGCATAGATGGTCAAACAGAGGCCCCGAGGAGTGAGATGAGATGGATGGCGATGATAATTTTTAACTCCATCGTAGGGCCTTTACGTAGGTTAACAAAAGTTAAACAAAAAATAGTCAAATTATAGGGGACATATTGAATTAGAATTCGGCATTACTTTCTTGAAAATGTGGTGCCGTCCAAGGATTTCAATCCCACTGAGATTTCCTTCCACCTTATTGCGTTTCTGTAGACATTTATGCGGCATAGAGGAATTACCTACAATCTTGTGCATCTGGTGTTGTAAGCATGCGAATGACGTGATAAATTTTTTCTACTTGTTGGTACGTACATAGTGCTTTCCAGGATGTAGTCGGCAGGTAAAGTGAGAATATTGAGCCTTTCAATGTGATCTCTGGCGTAAGCTCTGTAATTTAAATGCCTGCATAGCTTTTCGCTGGCAAGCAAATATTAGGTGAGCACACCAGGCGATAAGACATCTGACTTTGGAAATGTGGAGGAAGTTCCTTCCTGGAATGCTGATTCTATACAATATTTATTTCCCCGAAAGTTTTATATCAATGAACAAGCGTTTAGAATTTACTCCGCCCAACGTCTCAACAACTGAATTGGTGACTAGAAGAAGGGTGTATGCTATTTTTCGCAACTTTTCAGGAGGACGAAACAACTTTCAAAACTAAATTTTTCAGATTTTTTCAGTTGGTGGATAACATACACCTGTATCATACTACCGTATCATTTCCAGCACACAAGTATCTTCACTCTTCACCGGTTTTACTGCAATCTTCCGGTAGTTTAGGATACCAAAACCGCTTCCTTTTATTTCGTCATTTTTTACATACCTATGCCCTTCTTCTACTTGGGGGCCGTTTATCAATTACAGATAAAGCCCAGGCAAACTTTAGGTAACTTGCAGCCTCGGATAACTTCTCGTTGGCTGTTTATCAACTCACATTTACCTGCAAGATACCGCTATCTGCTTGGTATCCTTACCTGAGACTCATCTCCCTCAGTACAACGAAGTTGACTTGATTGATTCCGATTTTTTGGATGAGGAAATCTTTCAATTCCTAGAATACCAACAAAGATCTATACGGCTCGTCCACGTCCGGATTATTTTAATTTATTAGATGATGTCAATTTTCACACCTGTTTTCGACTACCAAAAGAAACGACGATGTTTGTGCTGGAGTTGATTGAAGGGAAATGAGAATCCCGCAGTGATAGAACTCCATATCGCCGATCAAAAAACTTCTCCTTCCTCCCAGATTCTATGGTCTTGGTGAGTAGTTCCTACCTAATAATGTACCATAATGTAGCATAAATTGTTAACCGAGATCCCTTGGCATCGTAGATGAAACAGAAAGGACGGGAGTGTTGTTGTCGTTGTGTTGTGGTATATATATCTACTTTTTATCTATGGACATCAAGAAGAACTAAATATACCAGTGTTGTAAGGCTGTTTTGTGGGGAAATCATTTTTGTAGTAGTGGTACCCCCTTTTCCCACAGATGAAGTTTGAGCAGTTAGGTCTCTGTATTTAGCTACCTGAGGGCATAAATTTGATTGAAACGCCCTACCAAATTTGTTCTATAGGTTGCGGTAACCTCTAGATATCTGCCTGAGGTTTGTCAGGCAGTTACCGCTGTAATTGATAAACGGGCCCTTACCCATTCAAATAATAGTAATGATGTATGATTTCTAACGAAGATGATCATTGATATGAAGTAGAATTACTTTAATACGCAAACTGTGAAGAAGACTCAATCTATTCTTTCAACTATTATTATTAGAATAATCTACATACCCAGATAGAGGAATGCATAGATTACTTGTTTCATTGAGTAATCTTGTATTATTGTTGTCATTATTGTATCTTATTGGATTATCGTTTTTCAATAAAATGACGGAAAATTATAACAATCGCGTCTATTCATAACACGGATACATAAATCTTGTTGCAGGTGAGCCGTGTGCCCTAACAGGAATCTAGAGCTGCTCAACGGCCTTGTGAATAGGGAGGTTAACCCCAATGATCGGATTGTGGTAAGTAGGAAGGTATTCATGCCACACTCCGACGTAACGAAGCGTGGATACTCCATCGCCACCCACATGCGATATTCCCAGCTCATGCCGTTTCAATAGTTGACAACCGTGAAAGGAGCTCGCGAAGTTCCCATCGTTCATAGGCTCTACCTCTGGCATCGGTGACGCTGCGTCGCTGGGATGAGAAGCCCCTTTCCCTTGACATTCAATTAGCAGGTGATTCTATCGACCCGGTTCCCGTTTCATTGAGATACGCCCGCCCAGACTACTCCGTTGCTCGTGACTGACTTTGAGATTTGGACCAGCTCTAATTCATTCCCTTTCTATGAATCATGCATTACCATCTGAGTAACAGTTATTAACGGTAATATGTTTTATGGTTGGAGCTCTATCTGCGAGGCGGTTTCGCTTTCCCCCGCCTTGCCTGTATTTCACTTATACACCCGTCTGGGGTAGTCGTCTTTTTTCGTGAGCACACTCGGCAAAGCTCTGCCGCGATCAAAGAAGGGTTGTAATTTTAAGTAAGAAGATGATCGGGACAACCCGATGTGCAAGAAGGGGTAATTACTGTGTATTTATAATAATCCAATATTCCAGTTCTAGTCCCTAACTAACAGTAATTCTATACCAGTAGTGTTTGTTCCAAGATTGCTGATTTGCGAAATCTGTAAGACTGCCTGTTTAAGCTATTTTCACCGTGGGTTCTTCCGTATTATGTTCTGCATCATCTTCCATATGCTAATATCATGTTCCTATACACATCATTACATGTTTACATACATGTACATCATTACATAAGTGCCCAACTATTCCGATTCTGGACCCGTCTCAATCGATTCGGCGTTCAACATTTTCGAGAAAACGATATCCACGTGACCATAATAGAAAATTTTGGAAACCTAATTTTTTTCTTCCAATAGTAAACCTGAGTATTATTGGGGGGGGGGGGGGGTCCGAAACTGAGCAAATGTGGTAGAATTTCACAGCACATATGTCGTTTTGTGGTTTACTTGAGTTAAAAAAATATCGCTCAGAAGATAATTTTTATTTTTTAAGTGAAAAAATATCACTCAGAAAATTAAACTCATTCCATTGAGCACGAAAATAAAACTTGAAATAAAATATTGAGCGATTCCAAAAAATAAACGTAACTCTATTTCAAACTCTACAATAAATATTCGTATTTTTAAGCAAAATAAAGGATATTCCTCGTGCAATATTTAACCTCTATTATACGCTCAGGTGACGGCTCGTGAATCTAAGGAACTTTATATTAATTTTGTGAGGCTCATTATTACTATCAGTTCGCTCATTAGGTTCACAGTAGTAACAACGATATCACTTATTGGGGGAGCAGTAGCGCTCTGTGCGTATGCTTGGACAGCTGAAACAATAAGTTTTTTATTTATTTCTACGGTTTTATACTGCAACTTGAATTTTATCGGTTATAGAAAAGTTGCCCCACATAGCACTCAAAGAACTCGAGATATGGAAAAGAGGTACCCTGACTAATCCAATGAAACCGACGGGTCTATTTACTCCTTGATGGTCAAGTTGGATCCATCGCCATTGTTCATGATAGGTTTTTTTTTCTCGATATTTTCTATAGTTATAAAATACAGTTATAAAATCAGTTACGTTGCTGTGAACCCTGAGTTCATTCTATATTTCAGTTTTTCAAAAACCCGAAAAAACCCATAACGTCACTCAAACCCACGAATTTCGTCTTGTTACAAACGAGTAAAGATGATGGTCGTACCACTGATTCGCCCCTAAATGCTATGTTTCCTTGTCAGTGATGGTAAAGTTGTTTATATCGTGTTCTTCCTTATAAGAGATGTATTATAACGCTTGAAAAGAGCTTAGGCTTTTCTGAGGCCTGGAAATGATTGATGATGAAGTAGTGGTGTTCTGAAGAGAGGAATTGAGGGATGATCTCCATCATCCGGCTTCGCCCACCCCCCAGTTTCCCCTCTACATTCCATTGCGTAAAAACTTGAGTCCATTACTACGGCGGCTTGTGGGGTCTATCCATTTTTCTTTCCTGCAAGGACGAAATGAGTAGTTCATTCATATATATATATGATACATTCAACTCCCACTATAAAATTGAGAATCGTATTAATCTTTCCGTCGTTCAACCATGAAGTATAATAACCGTAAAGACTTCGTAGGTAAAACGTGCTCACTCAAGTCAAAGATGTTGGGATCACGCCTTCGACTACACGTTCAATTTGGCACGTCCAACAACAAGTGCTTCTCAACATTGTGTCCAATTAGCAAGCAATGTTTTAAAATAGAAACTTTTAGCCGATGAACTCGATATTTGCATTTTTTATTTTAATCCCATTTTTATGTATCTATCTTATATACAGGGTGTGCCGCATAAGGGGGTCAGCACTTCAGGGATCAATTCTAGAGCTCAATTCTGATCGAACGTTCCTCATAGAGATTTTTTTTTCAAACGCTTAGTTTTTGAGTAGGTATGTAATTTAATATTAAAGATTTTTCTCGTGTTTTCCACCTTTTGTCACTAAAACTATCATAATTCCCTTAATTTGCAATCTAAATTCAAAGCTGAGGATTCCGTTTAAAAGAACATTAAATTTCCTATCGGAAAAATGCCTGACGTTTCTTAAAAATTAAGATTTGAGACATGAAAAAACCCTCTAAAAAACAAATTTTACATAATTTGGGAAACGTGAGGTGGTAGAGTTTTACATAATTTTACCCTTAAAAAACACATAAAGTTAAACATATCAAATGAGTTAAAAACTAGTTTTCTAAAGTGTAAAACTCGTTTGTAACGGAGTTGGAGAGATCTGCGAGTGTTACCATTTAATTTAGCGTGATAAAATACGTAGAAACCAACCCTAAACTAGTATTTTCTTAGGGCGTAACTTATCATGAAAACCTTCGATTTTGTAGAAAAAACCATGGTTTTTTTAGCATGCTAACATACTTTTATCCCCCAATTAACAAAGTAAAATAAAAATTGACTACACCGTTAGAAAGCTGGGATTGTGATGCAACTTTTAAGTTTACAGCATGAAAATTTCCATCCTATACGTTTCGAGAGACAAACTTCGAAGAATGTGAAAAATTTCGTGATTTTCTATTAACGGATTATTTTTCAAACATTCATTCCATTTTTAAAAAAATTTAAAATGTCGTTAGGGAGACGGAAAATCTTACGCTCTTTTCAACCGTATAATCAGATTTGAGTTTTGACTGAAAATTCAGGAAGTTATGACAATTTTAGTGACAGAAAGTGGAAAACCCGAAAAAATCTTAAAAGTGAATAAAATAGACTTTAGAGTGAATCAAATATTTATGTTATGGGACAAAGAAGTCTCAAATTAGTTGTAGAATCGAACCCTAGCAGTGGTACGCCCGAAACTGCGACACCCTGTATACAAAGTTTTCATGAAGTATGTAATCCCAGTTTCTTAAACCTACTTCGCTATGTTGCTTGTCTAATTTTTGAATTGTAAATGTCTATTGCATGTCTAAAGTGTTGGAATGGAGAGAAAAATTTGACGTATTGAGTAAAGTTTGCGATATTTCCGCTGTCCTTGTGTAGTAATCAGTAACTCTGTTTAGTGCAAATATATCTTATACCTACATACCTATTGCTCACTGTCCAATTTTACGAAATGAAACCACTTCGCTGGATCCATGTTAGGTTTGTAATGTTCGTGAGTACAAATGGTCGTTGTAGGTATCCACGCGTAAGTCCGGGAAAGTTTGGGAGATGACGCACCATCCGGAAATTTGTGAGTTGGAAGTCACGGTTCGTCGTTTCCCGTAAGTGGATTAAACTGTATAGTTGACTGCTATCCGCTGAGGGAGCGAGTCAACTAAGATAACTCGGGTCCCACATTCCCAAATTAGTAAAGTTCTGCAGGTACGGTTTCTGTTACGACCTCTAGGGGAGGTTTTTCTTTCTTTTCAACTGCCAAAGACTCAAGAACTGAGTCTCCGGACTGTCCTCCCCTTGAACTCGCTTATTACTACCGAAAGAACACTAGACTAAAAGGTTTCTCGACCCAGAAAATTAAAACAGTACCGACGGAGCATCTACCACTTTGTAACGAAAGGATAAGACGGAATGCCAATTAATTTCAGCTGAGAACTGGAAGTTGCATCGAATGAAAATGAATAGATGAATAAGGGTGCTTGACGTGACCGAACAATAAACTCTGTTGAAGGTATCCAATCCGTACGCAATACAATGCGGTATTCTCGAATGAGATGTAAATTCTTACCTGAGTATTTACAATTTTTTTTAGCTACACCGTTTATATTCTCTCTCTATCTCTCTCTTTCCTTCTCGCTCCCCCCTCTCTCTATCCCTCCCTCCCTCCTTTCCTGCATCTCACTCTTTCACCTTTCCGGTATCTTATAAGTTAATGTGAAACGTAAGTAATATTCCTCTACAGATACACAGTTAATTTTGTTTTGTTGTTCATTATTAACAATATAGTATATTGAAATTAACATAATCGCTTACTCAAATGTGAGTGACAAAACAGCTTACTCACGTGTTGGATTAGCAAGGATTGTGAGTTAACGGTGGCAATAATTGTGGTTTTGCTTAGTCTACAGTTGACAGTATCAAGCCCGGCGTTTATTGTTTCCTGTATTTAACTCCAATAACTAACAAGAAACTAAACTAAAACTCAAGATAATTGGCTCGATTATAACATGATTGACTTCGAATAACTTCGTTAGGTACTTTCCACCAACTCTAAAAGATATTCCGTAGTTGTGACTTAAACTGGGGATGAAAAAAAAGCAGTAAGTACCTACCTCTCCCTCTCCCCAACCGGGGTGAAAATTGCCTAAGCTTGAGCTTTTCAGTCGCTGCTATCACGTGGTAGTGATTGAAAACCGGATTTTTCAAGTCTTATATACAAGAATTATTCACTTCCGTTCCTGAAGTTTTCAGATTTCTGGTCAACATTTTTCTGACTGTATTCACCCACTGTTGGGGTGAGAAATGTCTCGCTCATTTATTTTGGAAAACAACGTCTCGGAAGATGGGGTATAATATTTCTGGAAAGAGGATAATTTAAACTTCAAAATACACACGCATTAAATTTTTGTATTTTTATTTTTTAACATCTTCTTCATTGCACGAGTTAACATATGTGTGACCCAACGGAAAACCAGACATAAATATTCGATTAAGTGACCATGAACTTAATAAATTTCTTTGCACTCAAAAAGCTCGAATTTCAAAACAATTTTAATTTTATACAACACGGTGGTTCACGAAAATTCGTTTTTTCGATCATGCAGCATGACTGGAACTTTTTCAGTTGCAAACTTTCTCAGGGGCAATATGGTACAAAAGAAAAGATCGTCGATTTCGAATTGTTTTGATTTATTTCATAAGATTGCTCAGGGGGTATTTAGGTTCTTAAATCAAGTCATCCTGGTGTGAGATCCGAAAAGCTCTTTTGAACACAGCCAACAGACACAGATTATTGAAACAACCATCAGAATCATTATTAGGTATGCCACTTAGATACCTAGTTTGCTTACCAGTTTATGACCTAGATAGCAATATTACCAGTAGATAACCTAGATAATTTATGTACCATGACGTGAAGAATCAAGAATGTTTTACTTAACGTTCACTTACTCACCATATACTAACTAACGGATTTGGAGGCTTTAATAAACTCAATATAAACTAGGTGATGATAACAACAGCGATTTCATCCAGTTTTTGCTTCACTGAACTTCTTCACTTGAACCTTGAATCGTTTGATCCGTAATATTCAATATTCCACCAGATCCCATAATTTACGACAGGATAACGAGAATTAATTCGGTAGGCTCTAACGATCTGTCAAGTGACAGCGTGATAAGGGATCCTGTAATGCCAGTTAAGCAGATCACAGCATCCTCAAGTGCTTGTTCAGTGAACAATCCTCCTTCGCACAAGTTGCAAGTGTCGGAAAGGAAAAGGGGATCAACGCCTTTGTCGAGGAGGAAGGAGGTTCGGACCTGTTTGTCTTTGCGAATCAGTTTGTCAAGATCAAGTTAACTGGAGGGGGTAAGGGGGCTAGCTGGCCGGTTCGGAGATGATGGGACCTCCCGAGTGGAAAGGGTTGCTGAAAGGAGAGACCCCTTAATGGAAGATTGAGCCCGATTCTACTTTGAGAGGCTGAGAGGAAAGGGAAGTGCTATTGATTTATGCTAACCAGTCTAATCAGAGGACCGTTTTCAGAGAGAGTTCTAACCCAGGTGAAGGAAGTTTTGGTTTGGGTTTCAAAGACAGGCACCTAATAGAATTAATGTGACCACGAATCCGTTTCGTACGCCGACCAACTGTAACCCCTTGAATCGTAAAATCTTATAAAAGGTTTGATCCAAGAACAGGATAACTCTCTTGAATAATATTAGCTTAATCAAATTTTAAAACAAACTGTTTCCTTGCCGAATTACAAGGAACTTTCAATGTTCACCAACCTCTCCAGACATAGTACGAGTACAACTTGCTGCCAAAGTTCCCT
The DNA here is from genome assembly GCA_030762985.1 of Adelphocoris suturalis. Lineage (NCBI taxonomy): Eukaryota > Metazoa > Arthropoda > Insecta > Hemiptera > Miridae > Adelphocoris > Adelphocoris suturalis. The sequence goes on along the minus strand of CM061042.1, from coordinate 66,673,516 downwards.
AAACAACATCACGAATGGATTTTGGTTCATGTTTCGGCAGTTCTAACAGTAGAACAATAAAAACAACAAGTCACTATCCTATAAATAACAGTAAAAATCGAATATATATATATATATATATATATATATATATATATATATATATATATATATATATATATATATATATATATATATAAACTAAATGTAATATCGTTCAATGTATTACTGCTTATGGAACTACGTTCGTGCCAGTTAGGATCACGAAGGCTCTGGGAATCAACCCGGCAGACATCATGAAGGTATGGATTCCATTTGCTTCCGATTCTATGTACCAATAGGTTGCGGGTTTTGACCCTCTTCATGCGTTTTCTCTTTTCTTGAGATTGTAAAAGAAAGTTTTCCAATATCAAAATTTGCATTTGCATTCTAAGTATCAGACCTTTGGTTGGAAGAACTTTGGTTGTCCGCGTGTCTGCAAATCATTGTAGCATATATGTCTATTTTCTACAATTTCCATTGAATTCTGATTGAATTGTCAGAAGATGTGTGGTCAGCAGTAAATGGTCCTCTGACTTTTTCATCGATTTGTATAATCAATACTTCATTCGGCGCATGCGAAAACTTGAAATCTAGTATTAGAGTAATTTTTTCATGGTAAATTCGTTCAATCAGGCTCAAATTCGGAGGTTAGTTGGAAAATGGCGATTTGATTATCTCATAAAGGTTTTGTCACAATCGAGTTATTAGTAACACCTGCGCATGCATGAACCTCAAATCCTTATAACAAGCATGACACGATGGCAACTGTTCATTGCCTAGCAACACGGGCCAAGCCAACCGTTAGGCAATTATAGACCCGATATTCACATCGATGTATAGATATTCATGAAGATCTTGAATTTCTTTTTTCGAATCTTCAATCACAATGCTCTCCTTTAAAATCAATAGGCACAATTATTTGAATAATAAGCACATCAATTGGAACCTTGTTCAAACAATTTTCAACTAAGTATGTTTTATTGCTATGAACAACATTTTCAAAATGTTTTTGCCCAATACGAAACTGAGCATATTCTAGAAAATCAGTATTTGGTTTTTAATCACCCAGAACAGTTTCTCACCTCATGTTGACAAAATTATTGATTTTCTATGATTCCTGAGAAAAATGTAGGTACTTTCTAATTCATGGGACATTATTCAGCTATAGTTAGATTTTCTCCAAAGGCTTCAGAGGAATTATAAAGGCTACATATGATAACATACCTAACAATGGATGTAATATTGAAGTTCAAATATCTCAACAACGGACATTTTTCCAAAAATCAAAACGGAGGCACTCAAAATGGGACTTATAAAATGGATTCCTCTAGTCTCCGTACTTGAAACTGATACACTCTGTATTTTGGTAGAAGCGGATGTAAGGGTTTTGATGGCAGTTTGAAACACTATTGTGTCACGTCGTGTTCATTTAGTAACCCCAACGTGCTGTTTTTAACCACCTAGGTTGTTCTCATAATAGCTAGGAACAAGTAGCAATTCGGAATGGGGAGTTCGGAAAGCTTGGGAAGATAAGTTTAGTTACTTGTGGACTCATTTCTTTGGTTTCTCACTTATGAAGTTGTTCAACCGGGATCGGGTTAGACTCGTAAAACGTAATAGTCAGTGACGTTACAGCGAACCTTCAACCACGTACCAGTCGGCAGATTAGGTTGTGCGGTGAGAAGTCCCCGGGCAAGACGAGGAGCCCTTCAAAGATAAAGCGGAACGTACTACGTAACAATTAACCAATGGATAACCCCAAGGTTCGCTGAACCAACAGTTGAGAGCCCAGATAATCCTTAATGTTCCAACGAATCCGCCCTGCCCTGTCCTCACAAGCCGTTTCCCGCCCTTCAGGTACATCGTTCCTCCCGTCTTCTCGAGCAGTTTCGGAGCAAATGCCCAGTATCAAACCTCTACGCACTAGATTAGGGTGTGGCGGGTGTAGCAGTAACTCGAGATCCGCGTTCTGAAGGGAGGTCGTGAAAGCTCGGAGCCCGGGCCAAACTCAGTGAATCTCAAGTAGCTTTCCTTCTAATCGTGAGTTCTTACCTTGGCAACACGCCCCACCACGATTTCTTACCCCGAGATTGGCTCAGCATCTTGCTTTTCTGGAACTACTAAGACCGCTCCACTTTCTCGATTCAGTGTTTTGTACAAGGGAATGATGTTTGCAGGATTAAAACAATATTTCTTGGTGATAGCAAACTCACTCCGACATTTATGTCATGGTTTGGGGAAGTAGTACGTTATAGTAAGGTGAAATCTGAAAAAGATATATAAGCATTGCAATACAAATCGTATGGTTAAGTAATAGTAGTTATGATCAGATAGTCTTTTCTAAAGAAAGAATCAGTACTTTAAAGTTTTAAAATATGGTGGAATAGATAGAATATATATATATGTAAGCCCGTTATTAGCGGGAAAAGGGAGTGATTCTACTAGGTAGGGGGGTTACCAAATAGTCACTATTCCTTTGTAAGACATGACCACTGAAGCTGGGCACGAGCTGGCCATGATATAGCGGGCTATAGTGAGGAGATGAAGTGGGCGTCAATAACAAAAAGTGTCTGACGTGACTATTTGTCAAAAGAACACAAATGCCTTCCTATTTAAAAGACACAACCTAAAACAGTTATCGATCCTAATTGCCCTTGGGAATCAATAACAAAAAGTATCAGAGGGTGACTAACAGTCGAAAAATACACTAGAACAGATATTGGTCCAATGTAGTAGTTGCGTGTCTAGCTTAATCACTCTCTTCTTAGAGGTAATACAATAAGTGTGTCTACTTACATGCATTGGCCCATGGAAAAACTTAATATTACTCACTTAGTCGCTGGCCCTCACTGAGTCCAGGAGGCAGGACAACGGTATAGCCGTGTCCATGGCAAAGCACAGTTCATGGAGGAGTTACCAATCAAGTGGTTATCAGTCCTTGCTATTTGTTACTGGTCGGTACTGTGGGAGAAATTACTTTAAATATAGAAATAGAAAGAGGAGGCATATATATATATATATATATATATATATATATATATATATATATATAGCACTGTCAGATGCTATGTACTGACTATATTGGCAACAATGAAGCTGCCTTGTTGAACAATTTATTTATTTACAGGTTAGACTAGACCAGTTTACAAAGTTAGTCGTTCAACCATTACCTGCGAATAGAAGCAATAAGATTGAACAGCAATAACTGAAAACAATAAGTAGAAAAGAACAGAAGATATTGCGGGAGTGTTTTGGTAAAGAAAAACAGTTATAAAAGATGTTATCAATCAAGTTTGGGAGAAAAAATTAAATTAACGACATTAGGACAGTTCTTGTTTTGAAGGAGGATAAATCAAGATTAAAGGTAGATTTTGATTTGGAAGGGAATCAGGCTATCGGTGAAGAGGTCAAAACCAGTGCTTGGAAGGAATGTATTAACCATAGACCGCAACACGCCAGTCTCCGAGTCCAGGAATGATTTGGTATCACAAAGCTTAGTATAATCCTCCTAATCCAATGGCGCATGCATCTTGTAAAAAAGGTATGCAACTCCGCTGCACATCTTCCAGAAGTCCTTTTGGACTCCGTAAAATGGTAACCATTGGAGACCAGCATATTCCATAACTGGTCGGACTAACGATTTGTAAAGTGTCACTTTGGCAGTAAGGGTTGTGAAGTTGCGCATACATCTCTTCAGGGAGTCTGAGGTCTTTAAAGCGCAGGAAACCACGGAGTTCACCTGTTCGCTGAATGACAGTTTTGGCTCTAGTTGCACACCAAAGTCCTAAGTCCACATCAGATGTGCCAGAGGAAAAACCTAGATAATTAAATTTTATTGGGTTCTGAGAACGAAGTAAGAGGCAAGAATGCATTTAATCGAGTTCACGGTTGGTGGCAGGGTGGTTGGAGGTGCTCAAATCCTTAATAACATCTAGGCATTGTTGAAGGAGATAAGGATCAGAAGTGGCAGATACTCGCTAAAATACCTTAGGACAGTAAACAAAGATTGGAATCTTGACATTATCCGCTGAAACCAAGGAACCCACTCCATTAATCAAGGGTGAAAACCACGGAGGACCCTATGGAACACCGGAAAAATCAATATGATGATGACAATGTACCTTTCAATCCCACTCTTCGAGTTTAACCAGTTCAATCCGCTGATAGACGTTCCAAAGCAATATGTTGGTTGTTGGATGACAGGAGGTGGCCGATAAAACGGTGTAGAAAGAGCTGAATGACGTCATTGGAGAACGATATCACCCTCGCATCTATCTGTGGGGTATTGTCAGCGTCATCCATCTGTGAGGTAAATTTAGTTTCATTTTATTGACTTTTTGTTCTAACGATTTGAAGATTTGAGCTAAAAATTGTCATTCGGAAGTTTTCACTTATGAAGTACGCAAAATCCGATTCCAAGATCAAAACTAAGAAATTTCAAGGCACGAAATTCTCTATTAGGGCTACCCAGTTTATTATTGGCACATATATGGGATATTCAACGTAGAATTCTATACCACTGCGTATAGTTTAAGACTTTTGTTGATGAGTATTTTGGTGGTTGATGACTTCTATATAAAGTCTAGCAATTTTGGATTCTTCACTATCTCAAAACTTTTGCAGAGTTGGAAAATTCTTTTGTTAGCTCACGTATTACTGCTAATTTCAGAGCAGCATGTAAATATGTAGAATACCCATTCAGTCCCCCCTGGTAACATCACGATTTTGAGAACATTTCTGTATAAACTTCAAAATGCCCAATCTCGTTTTCTTCAGGTGCAACCATATTTTGTTATCAGTGATTTAACAATCGTTGATAAATTCCAACAAATCTACAGTGTAAAATGAAGGATGAAAACCCAGTTCAATACATAACCATGTCAACTGTTATAATGTTAGTTACTACTAGTTATAAAACATCAGGCTTCATTATGATTACTACATGTATAATATGAATACATTTCGGTCTTAATAAATTGGTTAGATGCAAGGGAGAAAGAACAGTATTTTGCAATCTATGGCGTAATTTAACAAGGTTTTGTGAGGGGGACAGTAAAAAAAACTGCTGTTCCATGGAAATCCTCTCGGTATTTTTCACCGACAATTTGGAGATGGCCGAAGCCAAGGAGCGAAGCCAGGCCCGTAATGTTCGGTATGAGAGAGGAGGGTGGATGCTGTGTTCTAGAACGTTGATCCTAACATTTTGCGGAATCCTCATATATTTAAACGTGAATTCCTTCACACGCCTTCCCAACCCACACCACCGTATTTACATGACAATGTCCCCCCCCCCCCCCTCCTGCCGGCGTCCCTGGATATAAGCCCCCCTCGTTCGCATAAGGTTTCATGAGCGCACTCAAACTGCCCTCGGAGGTGTTAACGCCCTCTTCTTTTACACATTTTGGTCCGACCCATTACGTCGCGAACATTCCGCACCCTCTCCGTCTTACAAGCGACCCGTGCGGCGCCAACTACCCCTTCGCACTTACGTTCTTTCAATAAAGTATCACTAGTCTGGAAAGGGGTTTTGTATGTATCTTTGATTTGGGTTATATTTCAATGCGTCTACTACATAGCGTATATATTACTTATAGGTATGACCGAGAAACGAAGCAAAGTAATGTAATGGTTAAAAAATCAACCTTTTTTTAGAATAATCATATGCTTCAAAATCCATATAACCTATCCGGGGACCGGCGATTCCTTCCCGACCTCCTAAAAGCATGGCGATTCCTTCCCCTCTAAGTGTTGGCGATTCCTTCCGGTTACTCAATTCCTTCCGCCGTGCGATCGGCGATTCCTTCCCGTTACTCAATTGCTTCCCAGCCAGGTGTTGGTTAGTTTTTAAGCAAAAATTAACTCTTTATAGGACTAAACCCTTAATTGAACAATTATAAGTACCTACTTAAAACCCAAATCAAAGTATCACAGTCACCAAGTATTACAATCACAATAATCACAAAATAAAAAATCCGTCGTAAAGTTCACGTCTCAATTTCATTGCTCAAAAATCCCCCCAAATTTAACACCGACCCTTTTAGCAAATTGGTAAGGGTAATCGTCGGGAGTTTGCCAAACGATGGGTCGCCGGTTTTTTTTTTTTTTTTTCCGGGAGTAGGTATGTTGGTCAATGTCATAGGTCTTAATGTAGATTTCGGTTTGAAAAGCTATTAAACCATCTACGAAACTAAAAATGTGGGGTTGAAAGAGGTGAATGAAAGTTTCATTTTCACCTTGTAGGTTTCATTCACCACTAACAAGAAGTCCTCTCCTTTGGCAGTGTGGATATTCATTGTAGGAAGAGTAGACAACAACTCATCAATGGACTTCGGAAGGGGTGGAAGTTTCTTACATTTGGTCCTGAGCGACAGAACACAAGATTTCTTCAGAAACATTGATAAAATAACTACATAAATGCGATTTTTTAAATAAATAGATATCAAAATATTATTAAATCCTCCTGAAGGGCCTTATCACTTTGAGATTGGAGGGGAAGGAATCGCCGAACCACGGCTCACTGGCCGGCCTCACACCGGTAGGAATCGCCATCTCCCACGGGTCGTAAGGTCCAACTTTCACTTTAACGGGAAGGAATCGCCGGTTCCCCAACCTATCTGCTGCCGACTGTGGTCCAAATTTTACTGCAGGAATCATCGCACATGTTTCAAACAGTAATTCGGGATCACCTTTGCCACGATGGAAATTATGAGAAACGGAACTTATTGAAAAACGTTGTCTATTTGGGCGCACACCCGAAGCTCCCCATCGACGAGTTTTTAAACGTGAAGCTCCCCGCTTACTTTCTCCTCATGTACGCGAGCTCCCCGCCTCCTTTCTCTTCATGTACGCGAAGCTCCCCGCCTCCTTTCTCTTCATGTACGCGAAGCTCCCCGTCACCTATATACGAAAGTCACCTAATCCAGTAACCTAGACTTTTGGCATTACAAATGTCAAAATGAAAAATATTAATGAATAATAATAATAATAATTTGATGAAACATAAAATAAACTGCACGGTAGATCTGGGTAGATCATAAGGGAGCTTGGTGAACAAAACAGCATGCACGAATAATTATAGTATATATATTAAAACAAAGTTAATTTATCACAGAATAATATCGTGATCGTCGTCTCCAAGTGATATTACTTGTAAATAAACATCGAACTGGTCAGTCGTCAAACACCGAATCTTGGCTGGTTTTTACATGAAAGAATTTCATCTATGTGGAGTAGAAAATCCTCTCCTTTCGATGTTGTGGTGTCCAACATTCGCAGGGCTTCGAATACATCACGTCTATTTTGAGGAAGTCGCGATCCTAATTTTCGTCTTTTGGCCCAATAAGCGATACGTCTCAAGTTCATAACATCGTGGAACTGAATGATGTTAGCAGAAGGGGCCTCGTCAATTGCAGCTCTAACTACCTGGAATGAACAGAATTTTCCAAAATTATCGTATTACGTTTGTGTTAGATTGAATTGAAATGTGAGCAGTTTGTGTGCCTAACTACGAATTTGATTCGCTTAAAATCATGAAATAACTTCATAAGTGCATGCAGTCTATTTACGATTTCACTATTTCGTTCCAATTTTTCATTGATTTTTTTAATTTAATTTTATTTTTTTTATCGAAGCTAAGTTATTGAACTAACCTTTGATGGTCGGGATGAGATGTCTTCCACAGCCTTCCGTTTCATACTATTTTGGAGCACTCTTTTTGCAACGTCGATTTCTACAGCTGGGGATGGTCGTGGTCGTGACTGAAAACCACATCCACAATCTGCCTTCCCATTGTCTTTACTGCGCACTTTACTTCCTCAGACTACACACCCACCTACTCATTTCATTTGCCAACGGTTTTCGGAAATGAAATTTAAAACTATCCACCAATAGCACATCACGACCGCGACGAGTACCGGATGATACAAACGAGGATACGTTCATGTTGTTCGATGATCACTGAGAGCCGGTCCGTTCAAATCACTGATAAGGCTCGAAACGCCTCGAGAGGGGAAGGGGGAGCATCACGTACACCCATTCTCTTGGCACGGGACGCTTCGCGTATGCCTGCTAGAACTTGCCGGGGAGCACCGAGTACAGCGCAAATGACTTTCACTTTTGACGGGGAGCTTCGCGTAGTCACCCGTCTATTTCCACGAAAAATAAAAGAGTTACACTGTTAAATCGATTTCGACGGTTAGGCCATCATCAGTAACAAACAATAACTGAAGATACATAAGAAAGGACACAGCTTTTATAGTAACAGGTGAAGGGAGATTGAATCCCATTGGTCAAGAGAAAGGAAAGGGGCAAGAGGTACAACCAATGAAGTGCAAACAAGGTGACGGGGGATTATAGCTAATTAGATGAAGTGAAAGGGGGAAATAACTAAATATGGTTTCAACATTGTGAAGGGATAATTCCAAGCTTTATAAAAATGGACCTATTAGTGGTGAAATATATTGAGGTATATCCTCATTTAAACATTTATCAGATGTGTCACTTTTGATAATTTCGAATTTTTCAAGTACATTCAACATACCTCCCTTCGGACAAAAATGAAGAAATTCTACAAACTGTCTATCTGTCAAATCAAAATTGTAACTATGATTGGATTCCTTAAGATGTTTCGCAAATGTAGACTTACCCTTATTTTCCCTGAAATCGTCCTGATGCTCGTCTATTCTTTCCCTGAATTTCCTAGCAGTTTGACCGCAATATTCGTAGCCACAAGAACATTTTAGTTTATACCTAAACCCCACTTTTATCCTGAACATTGATTTTATCCTTAACGATCCTAGTAATGTTTTAAGACTACGAGTATTTTTAGTTCTAAAACCTTCTTTGTAACCTCTCGATGATAGAATTTTGCCGATTTTATCCGAAATTTTCCCATAATAAGGTATACTTATCCATTGCTTTTCTTCTAAATTTACATCTTCCCTGGCCAGATTGGAAACTTTTTCCCTACTCTTTTTCCTAAGATCAACGAGATCTCCTTCATATCCGTTATTAGCCGCTATGCTTTTGATAATGGATTTTTCTTTAGATAAATTTTGTTCACTATAAAACCCGCAAATAAGAATGACTCAGATTTTGCGGTGTATCTTATCACTACTAAGTCAAGATGTTTTATTCATTCATCACCAGCGCACCGACAACACAAGCTCAATGAAATCATCAGAAGTTAACAGCGGTAGCGATCATGTTCACAATATCAGTTATTGAGAATTATCACCTGTATGTAAACAGTTATTCAAATAACCATGCTCATAACTCAGCTTGTCGGCCACGCACCTTGTAGTAGTTAACATAGTATGGTTGGATAAATCGAGAGCTTTTTCGAACGAATGGTCAACGAATTTCGTGGGATGAAATATGAAGAATTACCATTTCCCTAGCTACGATTCGGTTGTAAGCGGAAATCATCAGAAATTGTTGCAACACATTTTCGTTACACGTAAGCGTTTCATTTTCGGTTGGAAATGCCAAGGTTAAAACACATTTTGTGTTGAGAGTTTTATAAGTATCCAAGGAGACATCATAATACTCGTGGTACTTTTCAGCTATGTATATATAGGCGTGCAATGATACGTGCATTACTAACATGAACTCCCAGCATAAATATCTGCGAAGCTGCGGCTCTCGTTTGCATTATTGAGGAGTAGCGATGTTGAGGGTGAAAAAACCCCCCACAATAAAAAACCTCAAGATTAAAAAGAAGAAGATCGTTTAATCTTTTTAATTAAAACCTCCAGGGTAATAATAGTATTTTTATAACGTTTTCCTTTAATTGACTTAAGGCTTGATTATGTCCCGCGATGCTTCCAGGATGATGAATGAGATGCTGGAAACATTAATATTTTCCGACAGAAATCAGTTTTACTTGACATCGCTAGAGGTTGAAAAGAATAGGCATAGCAATTTATTTTGCACAATTTTGCCAATGCATTTATCCGATGATAAATTCAGTAAATGAAGTACATTCAATGATTCATATTACTCTTCATTCATATTCATATTAATTTCTCTGACGTTAGCTTGGTGTCAGAGTTTTATCTATTCAGGATAAATTGGTTCGTAGAAATCGAATTTCATGCACCGTTCATCCACAAAATAAATCAAACCCCAGCAATTTGTTTAAATACTAATGGATCATATTTGTCTCTGGTTGATCATTGTTATTGGAGCCTGCGTATAACCACAACTTAATGGTTTACCCTTAACCCGCTGGTTGTTTCCCATCTCTAGCCATTTGATATTATGGACTCCATTCGATTTTTCATACATTGCTAAATTTGTGTTCATAATAGCACTTCATTGATACATACTCTCTGATAATTAGTGCTAACGGGTTAAAATAATACCAAGACCTCGATTTCGCAACATGATATGTACTAATTGTGCATATAATGTACGATATTGAAGAGCGTTGATAGATTATGGAGAACCGAGTACAAAAATGCAACTATTGAATTATATTTAAATGAAGCTACTTTCAAAACAATACAGGATTATTTTACTGATATAGCGATTGTTCTCAGTATTGATATATTTATTATTACGCACCTACTGAATATGTAGTGACGTAAACATTTTATACCATTTCCTGGGGAAGGCAATATGGGAAAATCCACTTTGTAAAGAGGCATGAGGGTGAGCGAGCCTGTCATCGGCCTGTCACTCGGGCGTAGATAGGATCGGGCCACGAGATGGGGCTTACATTAAGGTAAAGGTATTTTCCGATCAGCCTTCGTGAATACCCCAGGAACCTCGAAATAATAATCACACTAATGCGGAGGAAAAAAAAAGGTTTTGTGCCGTAAAGATGGGTTTTGGAAAATTGACTAATTAATCAAGCTATGGTTGTGGCGTCCAGAAGTTCTGGTAGCTAGTTTTGAGGGGAGGATGAATCCGCACCGCTAGTCCCCTATATTTATTCCGAGCGCTATAGCCCTTTACAGGCTTCTACGGAGAACCAAAACAAATTAAAATAAAGTGAAATAAAATAAGATACAGCATAGGTATACTTATGATTGAGAGGTGGTATATATATGCAAAGTCATATAGGTACTTAGGTATGTTGTAAAGTTTAATAGTAGGTGTATGGGATTAAGAATGATGATATATATGACCTTGCCTATATACCACCTCTAAATCATAAATATACCCGTGCTATATTCAATTTAATTTTAATTTATTGTAGTTTCCTGAAGAGGCCTGAAAAGGGCGAAATAGCTCGGACTAAATATAAAAACGAGAACTAGCCGTGTTGATACATCCTCCCCTCAAAACCTATCTACCATAACTAATTAATTTATATTTGAAGATATAATATTAGGAACGTTACGTGAACGCGAAAGGTGTCCATCCCTGCCAGTAACGTATATTCGCTTTATTTTATATTCTTTCATCAAGGCAAGACCCAAATTTTATCCATGGCTCTTCAGAATATTTATATCAGTAATTATTCGCATAGTTGCATACTCGTTTTGCTGCTTCTTTAGCCCTTACATTGCCATCACTATCACAGTGACTCGGATTCATTGTACTGTAGAGTATTTGTGGGTTACATAGTATTAAAGCTGGGCTGCCAAATCATGTTTAGGTCAGGGTGATGCCATAAGGCGGGTCGCGAACTCTCTTTCGATACATCTCTATAATAGTCCATATTCTCGTGACTTCACGCCTGTAGCAGGTTTGTGTTTCACCATGGTGAGTGAATCGCAACTCAACCAACCAATTTTTCACAAGAAGTTTGAGTCTCACATCAACCTAATAGGTATATGGTTATAAAGTCATTTTTCAACAGTTTTGTTTTGCAAAAGTAATAATGTAGTAATATAAAGTTTCAATTCAACGAAATAGTCACAATAATCATGCCTGCCAGCACGACAATAAAGCTGGGCTGCCAAATCATGTTTAGGTCAGGGTGATGCCATAAGGCGGGTCGCGAACTCTCTTTCGATACATCTCTATAATAGTCCATATCTCGTGACGTCACGCCTGGAGTAGGTTTGTGTTTCACTATGGTGAGTGAATCGCAACTCAACCAACCAATTTTTCAAAAGGAGTTTGAGTCTCACATCAACCTAATATACCTATGGTTATAAAGTCATTTTTCAACAGTTTTGTTTTGCATAAGTAATAATATAGTAATATAAAGTTTCAATTCAACAAAATAATCGCAATAATCATGCCTGCCAGCACGACAATTGGTTGCACCCAACGATACCGACGTGATGGTGAACGAGTTTTTATTTGGAATAGGTACTAATAATTATAGTTAATCAATGTCCGAAAACTCAAGAAATTCATTCGTTTAGGCTTTGAGAACTAATAACCTGAAACCTAATGAAGGCAAAATAATTGAAAATTCCTCAGATCTCTGTGCTGTAGTGTAGGATAGATTAATTTGATAGTTTGACGGTGTAGACTAGGCAGATTGTTACTACATTAAGAAACAAAACAACTTAGCTAGGTAGGTACGTACAGCTTACCAGATTCGCAGTTGGTTGAAACTTTGCTGATCAGCAACTTTGTAGAAATCGAATTAGGAAATGTGCAACATGAATCGAGAGGCAACTGTAAGGAAGTAGACCTTGAAATGCATTCTTCTGAAGGTTAGAATACATAAAGACGGCATCAGTCAGTGCAGTTATTACGCGAGTTTTGCAGTTACCTACTCAAATTTTAGGGACAAAAAAGTTAATTAGGTAGGTACGTACCCACTTCGGTTTTTATCTGTGGAATAGAATAGAATATAGTTTATTTGAATCCTTTTTTTTACATGAATATTACAATATAAAATAGTACAAAATTCATACACTAAACATTGGTCATCACTGTCCCCCTCCGAGTTGCCCGTGGAGTCCATGATGGCGCGCCTCTTTAGTCAAGGATGGCAACATGGCTCCCCTTAGAATTGTGCCACTTCCAGTGTCCCTTTAGACACCTTTGTTCAACGCCGCTAATGACCCTTCTGGTTGAGGTGCGGCTTAAACCTTAAAAAAAAGAAAAAAGTACAAAACACATTCGGACTCTTGAAACGAAGGTGCTGCCTGACGCTAGGCTTGGCCCTTGTTGTCAGGCGATGACAACAAGTCTTGCTAATTTATAAGAATACAGTTATCAAAATTATTCTAAAAATTAAATTTTAATTGTAATCATAATTTTCATACAGATTTTACCTAACATTTTACATACATTTACCTAACTTTAATTCACATACAGATTTATAATAATATTAAACTGCTTATTACCAAAACCCCCAGCAAATAAATATATATTCTGTTGAACATATGAGCTATTTAACAATGATTCAATATGCATACATCCTCAAGTGGCTATCTAGGGCTCTATGAATGATATAAATTACATAATGTGGCTGTGAGTGGTTAAAGTCAATCTAGGTCTAGGAGCAATAGCATTTCCTGCAGATATATATCGAGTTATATACGTAGTCGAACGCTGAGCAATTATTATATCAGGATGCTTATGGTATTGTAGAAGTAGGGTTTTAACATACAGCTGTCTGATCGAGAAAACATTGGCAATATCAAATAATTCGTTTAATGGTGTTCTCTTAGGTAATGATGGCATAATTTTCAAGATTATATTTTGCCGAACCTGAAGCTTATGTATATGAGAAATACAAGCTATTACCCCATATTGCAGTAACTATGGTACCATACTATAGTATATCAGTTTTATTTTGTCTGTCGTCAGTAAGTGTCTTATGTTATAGAACACATAAAGTACTTTTTAATTCTATCATCTGTGTAGTCAATAAGTCAGTGTGCTTTCAAGTTCAGCTCGTCATTGAGGAATAAGCCCAGGTACTTATGCACTCTAACACGCGCAACTTCATCGCAAGAACATAAGAAATTAGAGTCACATGTATGTAAGGTTACTGTCTGCTCTTGCTCTTCGACTACTTTTTTGTACTTTGGAAGTACATGAACATGAACTTCAAGTAATAATATACTGAAATTACGTATAGTATACCTTCCCTCTGGGTACTTACCTTACCAAATGCAATACCTAATATTTCCGTTTAGCAGAGTTCTCATGGCACGTCCTTTCACATAACCGCTTTCACAAGACTCCAGATTTTTAGTTTCTTGATTGATTCAAAGAGCAGTTCTAAAAACCTGATAATCAAATTAAAGTCATTCTCCTGAAGGTTAGACTTCATATAGACGGACTGTATTGTCAGTGCAGTTGTTTACGTAAGTTTTGCAGTTACGCAAATTTATAAGACATAAAAAGTTAATCTAGTACCTACTTCAGTTTTTGTGTATAGAAGTACATGATCAACAAGTAATAATATACGGAAAGTAGGCACCTAGTACCTACCTCTCTAGGTACCTACTTACCTTTCCAGAGGACTGCCTACTATTCCCGTCTAGCAGAGCTCTCATGGCACGTCACAGTCCATGATGTGTGACAGTGGTCACAAGACCACTTGCACAGGGCTCTAATGATTTTTAGTTTCTTAAATGATTCAACAAAAGTTCTGAAAACTGGATAATCCACTACATCTTCGCCGCTTATATCAGGAACTTCTAATACTCCGCTGTTAATTCCCCAGCACACATTTCACTGGGATCTCGACTGCACAAACTAAAGTAGCGTTCATAACGTTTCAGGTAATCGCCAGACAACGACTTAATATAATTTGTATAAAAAATGCTGAACTAGGTACTAGGTAAATACTGAACCATAAGATGACAAGCAGTGGCTCCTTTTCGCTAAGCTTACTCTTCACCATGTCGCCAAGGTGCAATATTCTCGACAATAAGGTTTTTAGCCTTACCTAGATGTAAGAATGCATTAGTGTCGAAGTCTCGAGAATATCACCTATCAGGTAATCTTCTTTGGACGCATATTTTAGGGGTCAAGTAATATGCCATGTTCATAATGCCAACTACCAACTGTAAATTTAAACCCTTACTTGGTCAAGAACGCTCAAAACTATTTGTTTTGCCCTACGTCCAAATAGCAAGCTTTTCAAATGCCTAGACCTTTCATGAAATGTTGAGGCATCTGATCAAGAATGTATGACAAGGAAGTTTTTGAAATGGAGTGGTCACCCCTTCAAAGATTTCTAGCAATTAGCCTGCTAAGCCTTGAGGATATCATGGAAGCTGGATAGCTTCAGGTGTAAGCTCGAGAGCAGCAGTCGCAAAAAACGAAGGGGGATCTTCCCATTTCCATCATAAATGCCCAGACTAGGCATAATCGCTAGGCATAATATAAAGTGACTGGGTTTAAGTATGAAACAATGGAATTTCACGTAATTTTGGTTCCTTCACAAAACCAACATACAGGAAAATATCAATACACACGTAGAAGTAATGTATCTACAGTTGGTATGTATTTCTTTTTCTGATGCTTATCGAATCGTACTTGTACCACAAACTATAATTTTGATAGCTATGAATTCAAAATTTGTTTGTAATCGAGTGAAGTATCTCTGTAGGTACTACTCACGTGAAACGCAAAGGTAAACCAGGGAGTATACGAGTAAATAAATATTCTTGGTTCAGCCAAAACTGGGTTAGAGTTTGTCATCTTATATTATTGGTTTTTTTTATCGGTTACACATGTTTTTCGGCTCCGAGGACTGAGGTTGAAACGCGAAGCACACTCGTGTTATACGTACGTGTGTTGACTGATAGATGACAACGTGATGCGTCCAACCGGAATGTCGATGAGAGGAAACCGAGGAAGACGGAAAGCGAGGGGATACGCCTCCCAGATAACCGCGATGGAAAATATCCGAGAGGAAAAAGGATGAACGGCCTCTATAAAAGATCTCCCCCGGCAAGTATTTCGTTAATCAGAGTCCAGAGCGGCGTCGTGATATATAAATCGGCTGATTACCCCCTTCACTTCTTGAAGCTTTCCAATAAGATTCCCAATCCCCAAACCACAAACCAGGATCACTTGTCCGTTGAGCTACACATTACTCTTATTATCCAAGCCTCCGGCTCTAGATTGAGTGAGTGGCGGCTCACAGAAGTCTTCCGATTCCTGATATCCACTCTCCACTTTAGTTTTCCCATGTGTAGTGCGAAACGTTTGGAATCAGCCCAGGGAATATGATTATATTAATATTTTAAATACGTGATAATTTAGGGCTTGTTTATCAATTACATTGATCCCACATAAATATATGACAGATTTATCCATTGGTTAGTCTTATGCCCTCAGGTAAAATACAGAAGAAGAAGAATATGAAAAAGCTTCAATAATTGAAAAATATAAATGAAGTCTTACTTGTTACAACTAAAGATTATTGACCAACTTAACCTATCAGTTTATTGCAGCATAGCTAGAGGTTCAGTCCTACAAAACCTACGTAACTGTTCCATAAGCCTTTTGCTGCTAACAATTACCAGTTCCACAGCCCTATAAGCAGACTGCCATGCTAAGTAAATCATTCCCTTGTAATGATGATGGGGTACGAAATTCTTTATATTCATTGAACGTCTTCAAACATCAATTTGTGGTGATAACTAGTGTTGTTATTATTGTTGACCTCGTTATTCAAAACTTCTTTGCCAAAGCCTGTCCGAAATTTCAGAGGTTCTTGTATTGATAATTTATTATCTTACATTTAAAGATACGACTATCAGTTAGTAATGGTATATTTAATTTAGTTATACAATTGTAGTTATACTTATACTTAATTGAGTTTGTTTGTTTTCCTAGTAAATGACAGTTAGTCCATTTCAGGATAGATATACCTAGGCATAATCTACAGAAATGGTCTCTAAAGGGTTTCACAATGTAAAACTGTTGTTAAGTGTTGTGATCCGTTGTGAAACTGTTTGTCAATGGATTTTAAAAACCTCCCATTACAAAATTATATTGTAAAATTTTGGCGAATTTCAGTTATTCGTGGTTGGAGGTGTTTTAAATAATATTAGGTATTCTCAGTAATACCTATAGTGTTAGGACTGGTTGTTTCGCAGAGAATGCTTGTAAAAATCATGGTACAGATACTACAATAAACCTACTAAGTAGAGGCTTAACCGAGTTCGAGCATTTTAACTATAACGATCCAAACTACAAGCGAAGCGTGTTCAACAACTCCCTCTAACAACTTTACCCATCGTCGTTTCGATATATGTAGAACGTTTCAAGTGAGAACGGCTTAGAGAAGAACTTCCCACGCTTCTCGACAGAACATCAGTGGTTATGACTGAAGTGAGTGTGTATTATAACAATTTTCGTGAGCTGCAAACAATTCAGTAGAACCGTACATATTAAACGTTACACAGTTGTTATTACAAAATGGATTAACTCACTGTGAACCACCGGTACTCATATTGCTCTGAAGATAATAAGCTAGTAGTGGTGGAATAAAAATTTTTATACAATTTATTTTATATAAAGAAATTATTAGATTTATCTTGATTCGGTTTAGCACTCAGAAGGAACACTTAATGCAAGAAATGGATTCAAAATATGTAGGAGACAGGAAAGGAATGGTCTTTTTCTAGATTCTGAAAACCCCTAAGTGGACACTCCCTCCTTTCCTCTTTTGAGTGAGTACGACAGATACAATATATGACTCAACTGGTGATTCGGTAAATTAAAGTAAACAGAATCGAGCTAGGTACATGGAATTTTCGTTATGATTCAATGATACTGAAGATAAACCGAGAGCCCGAAACGTTATTCACTTTATGAGAAGGGGCTTGCAGTCGGATTTGTGGTGTCAAATGAGTTGAAAATGAGGCAGGTCAGGGAGTGAAGGCTTCAAAGTGTGGAATTACGCCCATGGTTCTTTTTAGCTGAAACAAATCACAAGTCTCTAAGGAATAGTCAAATAGATGTTGTTTGATAGGTATTTTTTTATGGACCAGTGTTCTGTGTAGGAAGGCTATCTAATACAGAAATGATAAACCTTTGAGTAATAATTTGCAGCATTTCAAAATTTATTGTGATCTATTTCATTCCCCTACTGATTGATGATTTATGTTCGTGTTGCAGGTTTCCTCAAGACTGGAGCTCGAGGTAGCGCTCAAGGGAATTTCGGGCTGATGGACCTCGTGGCAGGGCTGCATTGGCTCCGGGAGAACATGCCCGCTTTCGGCGGTGACCCCGATCGTATCACACTGATGGGCCACGGCACCGGTGCAGCCCTTGCGAATTTCATAGCCGTTTCTCCAGTAGCGAAAGGTAAAATGTAGTTCTATTAAACCTCAACTACGATTCTGGATTTGTATATGTATAATATAATTCGCTGTAAAACATTTTGCTACGGAGAAACGCTACGGATTTTGCTACGGATTTTGCACTACGTTCCAAACATCTCATTTTCTTTTAACATAATGAATCGTCTAAATTTTGACGACTTAAGAGAGCACCGTAAGGTCTCCAACTCAGACCAACTGGCGCCTAATCGACCAAAAGGGCAAGAAAGTTGAGTGACCGAACGTAGTGATACATAAAGGTAGACGAGCGAACTCTGTCCAATCCAGAAAACGGCTCAAAGCTCTCTCCAAATTCAAAATACGACCAAATGGTTTATTCAACTTTTTTCAGCCAATAATTGACCGATTTCAATGATTTTTGCAGCGTTCGTTCTAATCTTGAAATCTCTAGGTCCCACAGACCTCGAAATTTGAAAGTGACATTGTTAAATGGTATCTAAACTTCAAATTTTTGGAATATGAACATTTCAGAGGCTCGATCTTATGGGCTTATCGCAAGAATCATCAAAATCGGTCCACTATTGACTGAGAAAAATTGAATAAACCGCATAGGTATATACAATCCGGCGCCCCCTTAGTGTTCCTTCTCAATATCTTCGGAATGACTAGTCTGGCAGCACTGGCTATTATTTGCAGGTACCCACATGAGGAATAAATCGCGTACATCCAAACCAATGTAGTCGTTTTGAGGTAATGAATAGCTAATGTCATGGTTTGTCGCCAGTTCTTTCTCTTGGGTGGGTATTACGACTTAATCCCAGAAAAGGAATTGTTCCTGTAACCTAGTGCTGAAACCGAGGCCTAAAATGCGTGCTCATAGCTTGAAAAGGTTCTACAGTATATTTGATTATTAACTATGAGATATGATAAATAAATAAGATAGGATAAGTTCGGAAAAGTTAGGATAAAACGGACGAGACGGAGTAGAAAACTATCAAAACCGGAAAGCTTATCTTTCTGTTGGATGTCTGGCTGCTGAGCGAGAGAGATTAGAAAGAACAAGTCTACTCTCGACGGAGACGCGATAGCAAATGATAGTGATGCGTGATTTCGGGTTATTTTTCACGCTTAATCACATAGTGATGACAATTTATTTATATTCGAAACACCAACTTGAGAGAAAATTGATAAAACAGCCAGAAGCACAAATTTTTACCCATGTTTTCAACCAGCGCAATGAGTACTAAAATAAGATTTTAGGGTATCTTGCAAAACTTTCTGTCAAATTTTTGAAACGGGACAACAATAAACAACTCCCCCTGGTTGCGTTCAATTTATAGCAGGATTGTTTCCACTGCTGCTTCTGAAAAGGTCAGTTCAGAGCAAGTGCAGAGCAATGGCACCTCCATGACTGCTCAGTTCAGATGGTTGCAAAAACCCTCACGGACATGTTCGGGGCAGTAACCATGGGTACACGACGATCAATGGAAATGGATTCACGTTAGTGGAAATTTAGCAGACAAACCCTTGTTTTCGTGTCCTCCGACGTCAGACGCTGTTGTTCTGTGTATGGTTATAGAAGTTTAAGGAAGGATATATCGAGTTATTCAAAGTTCCAAAGAGCGCATGCGTGGAACAAGTTTCATCTGGTCTTCAGGCGGAAACGCCTTTTTCTTAGTCGTTCCTCACTGCGCAAGCGCACCTAGACCTGCACCTGTTCGGTTTAACAGTGGAAACAATCGCACTGTTTATCCAATAACAATCGAACCAAATAGTAATATACTAGTATTGAACGTGTTACCACGGTAACCGCTGTTGTGGTTTTATCTTATCACAGTTACAACAATGTCATGCAGTTATAACAATGCATACAACAATTTCGCAAATTTGCAAATAATAACGCATTCTCATCAAATACTAGTACAACAGAAGACGATTGCAACTGAAGATGGGCAGTTTTTTTGCCATTTAAAATCAAAAACCAAAGAAAAGAAGAAATCGACAGCTCAGCGAAGTAAGAAATATCGTTCGCGTAACAGAATTGTAATGTGTAACAAAACAGTACAAATATGTTTTGTTGAAAGCAAAACGTCTGGTTTATTCATAGCCAAAAACATATCCATGCTTCAATATTTTTCTGTACTAGAGGAGAAATTTTGAAGGGGAACGTTGACTTTTTTATTTTATTTTTTTTTTTTTTCGGTGTGTTTTCTGGTTAGTAATTCAAAGATCAATAGTGATGTTCACTTATGGAACACACAAGGAAAAAATCGTATTTCAGAGCGCTTTGCCCTGGTTGAAAACAAGTTTAAAAATGTGTAATTGTGGCTGGTTTTTTATTATTATTATTTTATTTTTTTTCTCCCAAGTTGCTATTGCAAATACCAATACATTATTATCACTATGTGATTCAGTGTTAAAAACACCCCTTTAAATCTCGCATCACATATGGTGACTAGATATAATCAAAAACTCTGAATTTCACAATTTATGCTTAATTGCGCTTGTTTTTACGCACTCAGAAATCAATATATTCATATAGTTTTGAACTATATCAATATTTATTGATACAAAGATCATATAGAAGAATTATGTAATTGATTTCATGTAGATTCCTTATTTGCAATAAAGAATATGCAACATGGGTTACCTTTCGATAAATGTGGATTATGAGTGGTAGCGCCACTGTGGTCCTTGGCACTCAAAATTCAATTTTCTATTCAATATTACCCAAGAAACAAGAAATACATGGGAGCTACTATTTAAAGTTTTTATAGCTTCAAAATAAGAAAAAAAAATGGTATGATGAGGGGAGAGGGGGGTCGAAATGGGAGACTCAGTATAGATGGATTGTGACTCGGAAAAATTAATAGGGGCCGTCGAATCCCTGCCAGTTATTTACAATTTTACCCTGAAGAAGTATAAAAATAGGAATGTGGCCGAGAAAGAAAGGGAGGAAGTGGCTTTTGAAGTCAGAAGTTCAGAAGTATCTTTGGAACTTGAAAGGCTTCCTTCCAAGAATGTTTCGTTGTGTTTGCACAAGTGTGCGGAGGGAATGAAGGCAAACAGTCACGATTGGTTTGGTAGCTACCATTTTGTTTCGGTTGCAAACGTTTTGTTTGGTAAAGTGCGCGACTGGCCTAAGACATTCTTGAGTCCTGAGGATGGTTTCAAAGTAATTAAAAGCTGGTAAGTAATGAATACATTAGAATTGTAACCCTATTCTTGATAGTTCTTCTCATAATCGTAATCATTGCATTCGCTTCAAACTAGACCCAAAAAATAAGGGGGCCAGCATCTGATAATATTTCGATTTCAAAAACTGACTACAATAACCCTATGTTCATGCCAGGGGGCATTAAATTCGTGTAGATTATTAAATTAATGCACTCACGAAGTGTAGCCGAGTGTTGATATATTTACAGTTAACAAATAATATTTACAATATACACACTGGTAAAAAAAATGAATAGTTAATATTTGGTGTATGTACATATGAACCTGAAGTTTTGTTACTTGAAAAACAAGAGTAAAAATCACGAATAAGTTGCTCTGTTTGGTAGAATGAATAGGATGTCACTGAACTCCCATTTCATCTCAAGACACCAAGTGGGGTTCAGGTTGATAAGGTGGGGATCCAATAGGAATACGCAATGCATTACAAAAGGAATCAGGTAGGGGAATATAACTGCACTTATCTCCATTTGGTATGAGGACAATGGAGCAAAAAACCCTCAGCCAGCTAACTAGGCCAATCCTGAAGGACTTATCGGCCTATACATTTCCAAGAGGGATTTTACTATTGACAGGTCAACAGTTAATTTTTGTGACTACGAGTATGAGCATGTTCTCACGGTATTGGAAAAATCTGGTAAAACCAACAGGCAATGGTAGGACAGAAGATTGAGGTTTGAAAAGAAGGAGTGGATTGCACTCCGTGTTAATTAAAGCTGTATTCAAAGGTGGGTTTGAACATCTTCCCCCCTATTATATGAATCAAGGGTTATCCGGTAAGGGGCACAATTTGCACACTAATCTCGTTACGGGGCCTGAGGCCGTGTTAAGCCGGGCTACCCTGGAAGTGCCATCAGCCCCTTAGGTGAAACGGTCTATTTTTCCTCATTTCCAGGAGAAGGGTTGTTGATTATCTTCCATGATTATTATTCTCTCTCTTTCAATTGGTGGACGAGTAGCAGTGTTCCATTTTTCTATTGTTTGTATGGTGAATAAACATTGTTTCTGCCAGCGTTTCCCAAAACTTTCTTCTACGTTTTTAACAAACTTTTACTTCGGAAGTAATGATGTACGTGAATCATCAGGATCGGAAGGTGGGGTGGTGAATTAGGAAATGTGCTGGAGTTAACACATCTAGATCGGCCGGAGAGTTGGATAATGCTAGAAGTGGGCGTGAATTGAGAACGGCTTCTATTTTTGCCAAAATGGTTTGCAAAGTTAGAAAGGTGGGTGTTTCGTCTTTGAGAACTAATTTTAGTAATCTCTTAGTTGAATTTACTGCGGCTTCCCAAAGGCCACCTAAGTGAGGAGCGCGAGGAGGAATAAATTTCCAAATAGTCCCTTGACGTGCTGTATGTCGTATTACAGCTTCAGAGTTGTAGTGTCAGATATCACAGACCTCAAGCGCTTGAAGGTGATTGTTAGCCCCAACAAAGTTCTTTCCATTATCTGTCCCGAATATTGTGGAATAACCCCTGCGGCTAACGAATTTGTCATAGGCTTGAAGATACCCGTCTGAGGTAAGGTCTAGAATCAATTTGAGGTGGATAGCCTTTGTGGTCATTCAAATATACAAAGGTAGGAATATATTATCTTGGAACCTCGTTTTCCTGTAAGTGAGAGTGAAAAAGGCCCTGCATAGTCAATATCAGTTTGATTGAGTGGGTGTAATAGTTTGGTTCGGTCGGGTGGTAATCGACCCATTTCTGGCTTGAAAGGCTTTGGATTGATTGAATAACAACGGCGGCAGCCTGATAACTACTGTCTAACTGTATGCTCGCCGTCAATTATCCAGAATTCAGTCATAATATATTTACATATGTACCTCGGGGTCCAAAGTGAAGAAAATCCTCATGTGCCTGTTGGATTATCAAATGAGTGAACTTATCCCTAGGATGGAGCACGGCTGGATGCCGTGGCTCAAAACGAAACTGCGCATATCTGAGACGCCCACCGACTCTCAGAACACCCTCAGAATCAGAATTATGAGATGTGGAGTTTGGGTTTATTTTGGCTGGCATCAGCGTATTCCTCAGCCAAAGAAGGAGTTGTGAACGCTTAGTAAGTACCATAAGGGCGGATTTCATTTCAGGTGACTTATCGTGCCCATTTTGTTTTTCTCTTAACCTATTACAATTGTTGCAAACCTGAGACAGTGGGCAACGAGGGATTGCAGTTTAAGAAGTATTGAGTGCCTATTTTCTAGTAGGCTGGAAAATCCTCGTTCATGTCCGAGAACGTGAGAATGATTGCATTGACTTGTTCGAATCGAACAATAGGGTCATCAAGAGTAGGCCTTACTCGGGTGAGGACCCATAGGGATGGGTGTTGAGAAAGCCACGTTTGCGCATGCGCACGGGCTACTGTTAATTCGACAGCTTTGAAAACTACAGGGGACCGTCTAGAAGCTGACCTCACAATCCCGGAGAATTTCATCAGACTATTACTGAGACTTGGTATAGTTTTGGGCGTGTCAAGAATTTACCACAGCCAGACAGATAGACACGGAACCAAAATTAATCAACAATTTGGCCTACTTGCCCATTTTAAAGTTTTTTTCTAATAATTCTTAAATCGTACATCCTACTGACATTTTTATACGAAGCAAAGTTGTAAAGCATAATAAAACAAAACGATTCTATCCCAAAACACTAAATTATCTCTCAAAATAAGCAAATTACAAACAGTAGAAAATCGGGCTAATTGTCGGCCAGCCCTTTCCTCCCTCCGTCTTGACTTTTGCACTTCAAAATCACCTGGTGACGTTAATATTTATCTGATTTCAGTCGGCTAAAGCTATTTCAACTCAACATTAAATGCTCTCCAAAGTTTGTATTGAGCATATTTTAGCTGAGACCTTTCCCATTGACTTACACCCGAACAAATGGGTTTTATGTCATTTTACACGAAAAGTTCGAAAAACGGCCTTTTACTTTGTAGGTACTTTAATGGGAAATGGTATCAGCCAATCCCCAATCCGATTCTCTCTTGCCCAGAATCGAATGAGCTTGACCAGACTGAAATCAGACAAATATTAACGCTGCTAAGTGATTTTTAAGGGCAAGAGAAAAGACGGGGGCGGAGTGGACTGGCCGAAATTTAGCCTGATTTTCAATTGTTTGTAATCCGCTTATTTTAGAAGAAAATTCAGGGCCGGTTTCACCAACTATCCCCAACCATTAAAGTAGATCATTGTTTCACGAAACCATAGTTTTGAACGTTGATTTAAAACAAACGGATATCACCAACATCAATGTTTGCACTGTTATCAGTAAACATCGATTTATGTACAGTTTCCGTGAAACGTCGATTTAAAGTTTAGACGTTGACTTAGACGCTATCAATGACGCAAATTCTGGGGGATAACGAGGAAACAGCTGTTATCAACTTGAAATCCGTAATGCTTCTATATTTTTTAATCTATTTTGATAGCATGATGTTTTACAAACTCGTTGGAGTAGTCCTTTACTGCACTATCATTTCGGAACTAGTGCAGCGATGATAATACATGGGTTTCTTCATGGGTTCTGGATTTGAGTTTAAAGTAAAACCGCGAAATTTCGAACCACTGAAGTACTCCATCCAAACGCGATTTTGATTCGTCTCCATTGGAAATTTCGGGAGTCGGTCTCCTAAAAAGCAGTAGTTGGTAGGTGTTCGATGGATTTTATAACTGCCACTCCAGAAGCCGAGATTCCAGAGTTATTATGACTCAGAAAGCGCAGGAAACAGGGTATAATTGTCTCGTAATATATTGTGTTAAAGTTGCATAACTAGGTATTTTTATGTTTGTATCTCCCGTCACTTCAATGACAACAGGCTACGACACCATCTAGGCACATTGTGCCATTGCAAATTGTGATGAGCCGTTGGATATTTTATGACACTATTGTACAACTTTATTTGTACATCCCATGTATGTACCTATATCCCTACCCGTGATTTTTGTATTCGATGGTATCATCAATTTGTTCAAAGACTGACAATGCAGTAGTTCTTGCAAGTCGGTACCTCATTAGAAACTCGATTTAATTGAGATTGAAATCCGCCATACTCTCTAATCCAACGAGAACGGTGCATTGTAGAGTCTTCATATCATCTTCGTCAAATCCAATGCTCTGAACCATCCTCTATGGCTCATTTTCGTGCATATAGGAAAGCGTAGAAAATAACTAAGAAAATTTAGCAAGATGTAGCAACAAAGGATTTTGGTCATGTAAACAAAAATGGCGATAAGAACAACCTACCTAGTAAATCGTTAATTTTAACGCTAACCACCCAAATTCGGCTGGCTAGTTTTTATCGCTAATTTAGCACATTTGATCATTGATCATTTGATCATATATATATATATATATATATATATATATATATATATATATATATATATATATGTGTGTGTGTGTGTGTGTGTGTGTGTGTGTGTGTGTGTGTGTGTGTGTGTGTGTGTGTGTGTGTGTGTGTGTGTGTGTGTGTGTGTGTGTGTGTGTGTGTGTGTGTGTGTGTGTAAAAGCGTTAAACTCTAGGATTCGTTTCAGAATGCCTCAAAACGGATTTCAATGGAGAAAATTTTTGAAAACTTTGATTTTAAAATTTCCCGAGTCATTGCAATAGCTTCATTTTCTACGGAAATTCGATAAAATGAGCACAGCATAAGTAGTAATAGCATGAGTAAAACATTATATTAATTACAAGTAAAATTGAGTAAAAGTATTATTTGTGAATAAAATTGTCAAACCATGTAGATCCAAAGTGAGCATGAGCCGTCAATTCAACTGATAAATGTGGCAAACATTTATCATGGACCCTTTCAATCGAAGCAAAGGAAAGTTCTGACGTTCATGGAACGAAATGATGGCGGGAACCTGAATAAAAGAACGATTAGTTCACGAACGATCGAAACAAATTCCCCGGCAATTCCTCGGGTGCGATTTATCAAAATAGGGTGTGAGGTAGGAGGGAGTCCCGGAAGTCAAACACATTCTCTCCGGGGAGAAAAGTTTCTCTTCAGCGCCTAATCACCGTTTCCTAGGCAGGGAGCCCGCACGCTCATCCGCCTTCTCTTTTCCTACTTTTGAGGGGAGGCGGAGGCCGTCTCAAACCAAACTGACAGGTGGGGGTTTGTGCCTCATCGTTCCTTCAAACGGGGCAGGTGGGAGGAGCCAGATCCTGCTTTTCACACTTGCGACTCATCAGGCATCAGTCTTCATTCATCAATCACGGGCGACTGAAGGGGAGCCCCACTCAACTGAAATGACGTCAACGCCTTAAGCCTTACTCAAATTCTAAACTCTAACTTGGTTGCTCTAATTTTTACACAACGACACGACTAAACACAGATTTTCCCTTACCAGACTCCACAAACTGAAATTGGTCCTTTACTCAAGCGTCCAGGAGCCAAAGCCGAAAATAGGTAGTAATTTGAGGAGAAGGTTTGAGATTAGATTTTGAAAATTTAGTCCGTTCTGAGTGAGAAAATCTTTCTGCCATCTCAAAATTGGTGGAATACAAAATGGCGACCTCATAAATATAGCTTAATTTGCCGATTTAAATGTTTTTCTCTAAATATTCCTAATACGTACATCCTACTGAAATTTTTATACGTAGCAGAGCTGTAGAACGTGAAAAAAAAGACTCGATTCTAAAACTCTGAGGGCCGGTTTCACGAAGTTTTTATTCAACGTTTACTCATCAAACTGAAGATCTTAGCTATTAAACAACGATATTCGGTTTCACCAACTCCGGTTGAGATAAATCAATGATCAAATGTGCTAAATCAGCGATAAAAACTAGCCAGCCGAATTTGGGTGGTTAGCGTTTTGAAATCCGTTTTGAGGCATTCTGAAACGAATCCTAGAGTTTAACGCTTTTACATATATATATATATATATATATATATATATATATATATATATATATATATATATATATACTTTGTTTTGTAAGAATAATAGATAAACGAAGAAAGAAGAAAGATGTTTTTGATATTTCGAAAAATTATCTTGATCACAAGTTAGAAGTTGAAAATGAAGAAATAATTTATAAATTGTTTGGGTGATGGGATGGCTTGTTGATAGGGAGATGTGTGTAGATAATGCCAATCACTTGGTGGAGATAATTTCAATCATTAATGTTGAGGCCAGGAGGTATGTTCGCTTTCAAAACCCACTTGTGTGCTTTTTCTGATTGGTGGAGAAGTCGATCGTTAGAACCTGGTGGCATCTTTTTCAAAACCTTCACCCCATAACATTGATCAAATGATGCACCATGAGATGGTAATATGACCAGCGGTGTCATCACCCTTACTGATGCGGTAATACTATCATAAGGTAATCTGCCTCATTCAGCTATACATATCCCTCAGTGTTGGCTTTATTATGAGATCTTATCTTTAGCTCGAGACTGTGAGGTAAACATTACACTCTTTTTACCGGCACTGATACTACTAG
This sequence comes from Adelphocoris suturalis, assembly GCA_030762985.1. Taxonomy (NCBI): domain Eukaryota; kingdom Metazoa; phylum Arthropoda; class Insecta; order Hemiptera; family Miridae; genus Adelphocoris; species Adelphocoris suturalis. Next base: position 66,645,645 of record CM061042.1, on the reverse strand, counting down.
ACCAGGTTCTTCCTAAATTGACAAATTCTTAAGTATTTCTCCAATAACTCCTAAGCCTTGCCTCCTACTAAAATTTTAAACGAAGCAAAGTAGTAGAGCGTAAAGAAAGAAAGAAAAAGCAATTTGACCCACAAACTAAGTATTAATCCCTAAAATAACAGAAATACAAACGATACAAATCGGGCTAATTTTGAATTTTTTCAACTATTTTCTGCTCAGACCTTTCCCTTCTGACCTACAGCATATCACATAAATCATTTGCAATTTTAGATTCGGTGTTTGCGCATACAGCGTTTTACTTTGTACTTCAGAGGGAAAGGCTCGAGCTAAAACTTGCTCTTTACCTATAAACCTTGTGGAGTATTCAACCCATATGAGCTTTAGTAGGCTTAGATTAGATTAATTAGAAGTTAATGAGGGATTCCCAAAGGCTTGATGGAAGAAGTGAGGACTCGCCCTAAATTAGCCAGATTTTTATTGTTTAATCTATAATTTTTAGCGCATTTTCTTTTGAAAACATATCAATGTCAAACAAGCATTTTAATTTCTCCCTTGATGGGAAAAACAAAAGATCATGGATATGTCTAGTACCTACTGCTTATCAGTTGGTACCTACTACTCAATTATATACCAACCATGTAGTGTCTTCTTTTCACAAGATTATTCCATTATCTGGTCGGGAAAAAAAGTGTCGCGAAAAATTCCTTGACCCCCAGCCAAAAGACGTATCCATGTCAAAAAGAAAAATGGGCTCCTCTTAAAATCGTTTTAAATTCCACTTCCCGACGAACGATTTTGATGAAACATGGTTTGAATGTAATCTGGAACATGACGAGGATAAAAACTAATCAGGGGCCGCTGACGCATGATCAGGTCAGTGTGCTCCAAAGCCATTTTGTCTCCTATTCAACGCAGGAAGCTGAAATTTCGAAGGAAGGCTCAAGGGAGAATGCTGAAGAAGAATGAGAGGTCATTGATCAGCTGAGTGAGCTCCAAAGCCGTTTTGTCTCCAACAGTGTCCATCTCATCTATGAATCTTGGTCCATGGTGCCTATCACGCCGGAGTAAGGATCATCAACTGTTCTTCCATTTTTTATCCAAAGAATATATTCATAGTTTTATCAGGAAAGGTTAAATATTATCGGAACTCAAAGTTCATTTTTTTATTCGCTAGACCATGGTCTTTTTTATCCGAACGGGTTAGGACGTTAAGACAAATACTTCTTCCAAATCTCTATGTCATGATTCCCGTAGTTGATTTCAATTACTGTACAAGAATACAAGAGAAAATTTAGTTTATGTTATAGAAACAGTAAATTATTTATTCACAAACGTTTATGGTTCTAGTTGAGTACTGTGGTGCCTATATTGTTGTCGTTTTCTCGATTTACTTACTGTTGTGGCATTACAATTTGTATACTACCTCTTGGAATGATGTATATTGATTCGATAACTCAACTGTACCCAATAATTATGGTAATGATAATGGTAATGAACTTTAGAACAGATGGAACAAAGAAAGAAATGATGAGTGTATGATGAGTAAATACAATTGGAACAACATTTGTGAGGATCTCAGGAAATGGATCGTTATCGCAACATTATTAAATATTGTTTCATAGATAAATTTTGTCTGTGAAGTTGATTTTTGAGTTTGCACATAACAAGATGCCATACCATTAATTATTACTCGTAGTTTGACACCCGGCAACCCAGTTTGCGAGATAAGCCAAAAGAAAGCGGAATTATCGATATTCCTTGACATCCGATTGATCCCCATTCAACCAACTCTCTCGAAGAACATTTTACTTCATTCTGTATAGTTTGTTTCCATCTCCTTTTCGAACTAACTTGACCTATTGTTCCAGTTCCTCTCTCTCTCCTTCCGTTGGCAGAAAAGATTTTGCGTTTCTTAGCTGAGCTCAGTCTGTATTGTCTTACAGTTTCTTTTTCTTTCCTTCCTTTTTTTCTGAAAAGAAGCCCCAGTTAAATTGCAGATTCACACTTCATCATGCTTATTCTCCCTGATTGACTTAAACGAAGTAGAGGCTTATAACAACTCATTGGTCCACTGCTAATGATTTTTTTTATTTTTTTATTTTTTTATTACCAGTATGTTCAAGGGATGTGCAAGACCTAAGTATCATAGGTAAAATAGGCTCAACTTTGGTAGTAGAGGACTATTCCGTATTTCGTTGAAACCTGTGTTACACTGTATCTAGATTCGTGCATAATGACTGCCAAACTTATTACTTTCATTCATGACGTAAGGGTCATGACGCTTGGGCAGGTGTGAAACCTCCCCTACTCATGTATCTAGATCTCAAGCGGATAAATAGTAGATAAATATATAACTGATAATGCTGGATATACGAGTACATGATAATGATTATACCTGTTTATTACATAATGCCTTGAACACTGCCTGGGTAGAATGAAGTGAGTTGTTTAAATTAGAACAGCACTTGAAATTCATACATTCCACGAGTTTCCTAGGGGCGACAGTTCTTCTACCTTTTTTTTTTTTTTTTTTTTTTGGATTCGACAATGCCGGAATGGGGATATTGTATCTCCATCACTGGACACAATGAATGGTAGTATTACAATGGAATATGAGAAATTATATCTCGGTTCCAGCCAAGAATCAGTTCATTACACCATCAGTCTACATCCTACTCACGAAATACCCTTGACAGTTGTCTATATTTTTGGCATGATCAGGGCCTTCATCAAGAGGTCGGAACATCACAAATAAATACTTAATCAAAAAGGGAAACATGTTACTCGTATTTACCATCCGTTATTGGAAACCTTTGTTTCAAACCCTTCCACTCAATCTCTGGAGTTGATGTTCTCTGGTAGATGAACACAGAAATAATCAAACAGGTGGTTCATCCCTAGGTAGTGTTGCGCACAAAGGTGTTGGCAACTCTCAACAACTGGTACGGTATAGATTCCATGGGAGAAACAAAGAGCTGTCCACTGACGAAACTAATGGTCAAGCTACAGTAGGGCCGGACTATATTGGCAGGTGAAGGTGCAAGAAACATCAACAGATTATCTTGCAACTTCCACTTATGACATAAAACCTTGAGCAATGAGCCTTTCGTCTACAGAACATCTACAGTTATTTTTGATCATTTGTTGATTTTAAAGATGTTTTTCCACCTGTTGTTTTGTTTAATTTTAAACTAAACAGAAGAGCAGTTGTAAAAACATCTTGAAAATAATGATAAAAAATAACTGTAGATCTTGCTACAATCACTTCCCTCCTTTGACAATAAGGTACAAAGATTTACACATAGTCCTCTTGGCACATTTCAACGTCCTGGTGACCATTTCATGCACGTCCTTATCGAAATTTTAGGTTTATTGGTATCATCACAGGGGTATACCTATGCGCCACTAACCTGTGGATCGTTTCATACTGTGGCTAGAAGTTGTCTCACAAGCAAAGCTGAAAAAAATCACACGACCGTTTCGCACACATTGGATCAGTCACTTTAGTGTAAATGATAAGATCACATCGGATAGAAGTCGGTAGTTTGAAAGTTCGATTTTTTGACAACTCAAATCACTATTGGGTATTGTTCATAACTTCACGTCCTCTCACACCAGGAAGACAAATGGAATGGTTGAACGCCTTCATCGGCAGTGAAAAGCTGCAAATCGATGTCACATCACATAGCGGTGGGTAGATGTGTTACCTACCCTTCGTTCTGCTAGGTATCTGCTCAGCACTAAAGAAAGACCTCTATTGTTCAGCAATAGAGCTCGTGTATGGGATATCTGGCTTCCACTCCAAAGGCCCAGGCTTGATTCTCGGCATGGGAACCAGTTTGTGGGTGGTGTTCATCCGTGTTCGTATTTTTATTTACATTAGGAACTCGAAACCTAACAAATTATTTTTTTGAACAAATGTTAACAGGTTCAGTTCTAGAAAAAGACTACTTTTATTATTGGAAATGACTTTTAAAAGTAAACAAAACATCAGGTGGGAAATCATCGTGAGAATCAACGAATGATTCAAAAATGACTGTAGCTGTTGCTACACGCCATTATCTAGATCACCACACTACATCCAACCTGCGCACCCCGATATTGTTCAACAACTGCCTAAACGAACACGAGGAACGCCAAAACCTATATACTGATGGTACTTCATCAAAATGAAGATATTTATGAAAAATAAATGTTACTTCTCATCATCCTAGTACCTCATTTCAAATACGTTCGTATTTTTACAAGTACCATTTAATTTCGTAGGCTTGGTAAGCTATTGGGAGTCTTCTTACAAATCAATAAATGCGAAATTGGAGTGTTCCACGTTATTCCGTAACGCAGGCATGTCATCGTTTGAATATTGGAGAATACCGAAAAAAGGCTCGACAGGACTTGTAGCATTCGTCGGGGAAAGGTGTTGCTAAAGCTAAAGTAATGCTCTTCCATTTCGACCTTACTCTCCTCGCCTATTCACCCTTTTTCCGCCCTTTTGAATGGACTTCTTGAGGTCGAGGGAACCGGTTGATTGTGTACGAACCGGGTCAACAATGCCGTCAGAGCTACCCTGTGAGATCTCCACAACAAGATCTGATTGGACCCCATCCTCCGCCAACGTTTCACTTCCGTCCTGTTCTTCCAGCTTCACCATCTCATTCTAAATCTCTCAGACCACTTGGTTCCTCTCTTTTCCCAACCTTTCTCCTTTTCTTCGTTGCTTTTTAAGCGTCCATTCCGTCTCTCCGTTCTTTCGTTTCTTCCTCCGTTTCGTCGGCCCTTCTCTCTTTTCTACATCAATCACTTTAGGACGTGGCCAGGTGGGAACCTGTTATTGATAACGTTCTTGAATGGGAAAGGGTCGAGAAAATACAAGCCACTCACCATTTTCTCGCTCTTTTTCACGTGCCAGGCCATTCCCAATCTCCAATAACAATGAACAGGTTGTCATGACTATTTGAAGACACATTCTGTAAGCCTGCATAAGAATATTAAATAAAATTGATGTTGTTTGGATGATAGATAACTCATAGGAAATAGATTGAGAATGGGGGAGCATTAACACTTAGTTCAAATCATTAACGAGGAGCCAACCGAAAACATCGATTACATGGAATAATTTAAAAAAAGAAAAAAGTCTGCCGAATCGGGTGAGCAACATAGTATCCGTAACTTTAATGCATAGACATTAAAATTTCTCAAATAATCTCAAAAGATTTCATATAGGGTTATTTTAATTTTTCAATTTTGTTTATTATGGGCTAGCTCCATTTACATTTCTAATCAATAAGTCATTCCAACGGAAATACTATCATATAATAGTGGTTACTTTGGAATTTGAGCAAAATTGGTTAATTAAGTAAAGATAAAATTATGCTCGATGGATTTCACGTTTGCGCATGAGTGAGAGATACCAGAGATGTGAAAGCGAATGAGAAATTCGTTATTATTAAGAATGAAAATTTATTCCAAAAAGAGCATACATGGAACATGAAAAAAGAAGAAAAAAAAAAAAAATAACACTGCCAAGGACATGGCACAGAAGCTTCCTCGTGGCCTTCACAGTATGTCACCATTAAAATTTCAGAAATGACCGTTTCACCATGTCATGACGTTAGAGTGCTGGGGAACCAAAAATTAACAGCGAAATACAATCTGTTCAACATGACGGACTTAGGACTGTCACAGGAAAATTACGTTCACGCATGTGCTGATCGTACCGCTGATCCAATCAAGATAAATGTCTCAGGGAGCCTCGAGGGACTTTTCCCGCATCATCCCAGAAAACATGACCAAAATCTCTTCAATACTGACGGACTTATGAGTGTAACAAGAAAATCACGTTCTCGTATGCCCAGAACGTACTGCTGATTCAATCAGGAGGAGAATAATAGGGGACCATCTAGGGCAGACGGACGGACGGACATACAGACACAAAACCAAATTTGTTTAGGAGGCCGTGAGATGCAAAAAGCGAGTTAAAATTTCGATTTTGGAGTAAAAAAGTTTTTTCATTTCGAAAGAGATATCAAAGCTCCCGCCGCATTGCAGACTCGGAAGCAAGCGGAAATACGAGTGGAAATTTCGATGTTGGAGACAAATTTTTTTTCCCCTCCCGAAAGTGAAAACAATGCTTCCGCTACCTACAGCTACTCAGAAGCCCAATTGAACGTTTTTCGATTCGACATTCGATACAATTTGTACATAGCCGCTCCGATTTGGGGTGTTGGAAATTCACAAAATGAAGGAAAAGTAGAAAAAAACTGTTAACTCCCAAGTCGAAGTTGTGAGTGTATGAGGGAAATTCGTGAATTCATGAGGGAAAAAAACAAGATGAAATTTCCCAACTCGAACACCTTTTCTGCAAGAGTGTTCAAAAAACCTATGTCACTTGAAATAGTATAAAATCAGGAGGGAATCTATATAATCCTTGTTTTCATTCACGATTCCCAACTTCTTAACTCGTGATTTTTCCAACCTAACCCAACTTCAGAAATTCCCATTCCGGAAATTTTCCTGCTCCACCAAATCGTTATTATAAATAGCTATACGAGTATCCTTCCCTTAAACATAACTTCTACAGTTTTCACTCGATTAAGATGAAATTCTCTGGGAATGAGTAGGTTAGAATGGTAATAATAATGATAAATTTTTCAACTCAGGAATAAATAGTTTTTTTGCGAATTCGCAAACATAAACTCCATACTGCCTCATTTTCTCATGGCGTATTCGTTCGATCTCGCTCATATTCGGAAGATAGTTGGGAATCGATGTGAATAGTTCACTGAGGATAGAATCATTAGTAATGGCTGTGGATCCGCGATCTGCAAATGAAGCATAAAAAAGTTGCCATCCAATTTCAAATGTATTTTAATGATATAACGATTTAGACAATAGATGGTCGTAAATGAATTCTATCGCTTCCGAATCATTCAGGAAGTTAACGCGCACGCCCAAGCGTCATTCAAGCATCATTTTCTAGTTTGCCTGACTGACGATTTTGCTCAAACTCGATCTCTATGGAATCTCTTCACCTTTCGGCGGGCGCAATACAAATTCTAACACGATCAGACGAAATTCATCAGATGATGGGTATTTAAATATTACATGAAGATAAAGAGAATTATATTAATAGTGTATACAGATAAAGATAAATATCGAAAAACATTACGAACTTATTAAAGTAAAAATACACACATGATCGGTTGCAATTCATCTGAGGGATTAACGCGCCCCTGATGGTGATCAGGGACATGGTGTAGAAAAAACCGAGGCACCCTTTGACTAGTGATGTGGAATGGGGGAGCTACCCCAAGCTAGCCCCAACCACCTACCCCTCGATCCATCACCAATGGCTCAAAAACATGTCACTTCATTTCACAGATTAATAATTACGCACGTCGGAAGGTTAAGATTACTTGAAACATATCAATGTTCTACACGTTCATGTTAAGTAAACGCACGGAAGCTATGTGCCACACCCAACTTTTTAGATTCCGGAATACCTAATCCTTAAAAGATGAGATGTGAGTGTTTTGTTTATATTTTTAAAGCGCCAACAGGTATTAAATATGGGTGCATCGAAAACGCTTATTGATGCACTCATATTGAATAGGGGTTTTTTTTCACATTCTTGGAGAAGATAATCCTTTATACAAATCCCTACTTGAGATATTAATTATTCGTCTCTGGAAACATTGATTCATTCACGGAGGCACTTCTCTTGATACAACAAACATTTGGAGAGACGCAAGCAACGTCACCCCACTTGATTAGAAATGAGTTATTACGTCTTCAATTCTCTCCGCCACCCGTTTTAACCCCATCCGGCCCACAAGGAGCACATTCGAGCCCGACCGTTCTCGACATAGCTGGCTTATGTATGTGCTCCAACCGGCTTAATAATTAATATCCCACTGCTATCCAATAACTAACAGCTAGAAGCTTGGCGCTTCTCGACCAATGTATGCGGTACGTGTATCACGCTCCTCAAATCCCTTTCAATCTCTTACGAAATAATGACATACCCAATTAACCATGATGTATCAAAGGGTGCATACATAAAATATCTGCAAAGTTCAGAGGAAAATATCACCTCTTCAGTCATAGTTACAGTGACGTACTCGTATCAAGCTCCTGCAAATTCCTTTCAATCTCTTACCAAATAATGACATACCTAATTAACTATGATATATCAAAGGGTGCGTACATAAGATATCTACCAAGTTCTGAGGGAAATATTACCTCTTCAGTCATAGTTATAGTGACGTACAGCTTTGCGAGTGACATATTACTTTTTTTTAAACAATTTTATTTAACTTTCAGTATGACAATGTATTCTATATAGTATTTGATGGACGTATTATACCACATAGACAATTATTGGTCCAGAGAGAGAGTCCAGTAAAAATGAGTTTTCTAATCTACTGTGATGATTATAATAAGTTACAGTAGTTAGGATGCACCACAATATATTTCTTCTACATTACTTTGAGACCATCACTCAAACAGCCTCCAATTTCGTAATGTAGACAATGATTGATCTTGAGATAGAGGAAGCTTGTGAAATTTATAGTTGTACCCGTGCTGCAGTCAATTATCATTCGAAATTTCCTAGAGAACAGTGGCGTAGTTTGAGGAGGGGCAGGGTGGGCAGAGCCCCTCCATAAATTATAGAGGATGCAGAATTTCGTTGTATGGATATAGCCATATTAATAATTTTACGCTTCCAACTTCAGTACCTAACACCTTCAATTAAAGAATGTAATTAGTAAAACACAACTACTATTATTATTATACGGTTCTGGTTACCAAGCGGTCTTGAGTCGCTCTTAATAAAGACATTTTTGTTAGGTTCGTTTATGTAGGGGCAAAATGGCGTGGATATTGTACAGCCCCACGGAGCATAGTAAAATCACCTAGCCAACAAAACGTAAATGTGGATACTACAAACTGGAATCAAGTCGTTCCCCACTACCTTCTGGGGCGAGCGATGCGATTTTTCCCTAGAAAAATATCCATTGTTCAGTATCCACCAATTCCCCTATGAACTTTCCCTACTTTTCACTGCCTACTTGATCAAGCTTGGTTGTTCGTTTCAAAAGAGTTTCCCGTTGTATTATACCATTAATTTACGAATGAAATCCCAGTTAAAATGAAGCAAGAAAATAATAAATAGAAGCCTGCAGTGGCGATTGAAATAGATTAATAGAAAAGATTAAAATAATCTAGTGTAGCAGTATTTCTATTCTAACCTAGCATATTGCAGGTTTGTTTGTTTACATTTTTTTATGTTTCTTGGTCTTGGTTTCATGGCCTGTATTTCATTTTTCATACAATATTGTATGATATTGTCCAGAAAAAGTTATTTTCACGCGGAAGTAACAATTGAGGATAAACCTGTAAGACAGCAAGTCCACATAGTTGTATGAATTTGCATGCAGCAAATCTAGAATAATAGTATAATAAACCTAGTGCTCCTCAATTCATCGGTAAGTAGGTACCTATTCGTATTTATCATAATTTTTCACATTCTGATTAGTTATTTGGATAATATTTTTTCTAAGTTGTATTATGCTTTAATAATCCGGTAGGTAGGTTTATGAATATGAAAGCGTCCGTGATTTCAGATCATTACAAAAAGCCATTGAGCACCTACCTACTTATATGAACGTTTGGCAGTTTATTAAGAGTCTTCGTATACTCAGCAACAACCACTAGAAATGAATAGCAAAACTATAAAATAAAATGAAATCCTCGACTGTTGCCTCTCCATAAGAAATGGCTTAGCTACACCACTGCTAGAGAATGGAGTGAATGTAATATAGTTTTGACAAGAACACGAGATTGACCCAGACAAAGTTGGCAACAAAAAGACAAAGAACTGAAATCGCTCAAAGAACTGTGGGGTGTTGATCAATTTGTGAAATTTCTTACACGAATTCAAATCGTTATATCATTCTACAGAGAAACATGCTAAAATCGCATGAAATTCACTAAGTCTCAACCCAAGGAAGTCAATTCAATAATTTATGGTACTCCTCGTGATACTCCTACTAGTTGAATAATCAGAGTTAGTGCCAATGGACAAATATTACTTACACGCCAATAACGATCAGTTACTCATTGAAATATACATCAAACTTAACGAACATTTAGTACTTACATTTTTAGTTCATACATCATAAATCTACCTCCCGTTATTCAATACACTAGTTTTCACGAACGGGTTCACCATTTTATAATGATGTGAGAATGATCTTGCCACCCAACGCTGTTTCATGAATATGAAAATGATTGATGGGCTGGACAGGTGTGAATAATGAAGCGATTTGCTCCCCTGAGAAGACCGCCAGTTGAGATACTTTCCGAGAAAATCACAATAGGCAGAGATGGCCGTAATTGTAATCATGATCGCGATTACAGTTACAATCATAGGGTTTTAGAGTTGTAATTACAATTACGATTATAAATTCTGGAAAAATGATTACGATGATTACATTCGTGATTACAGTTTTTTCTATAATTATATTCGTAATCACAACTTCTTTTTTGCGATTACGACTGTAATTACAAGTTTTTTTTAATGTGGTTTTGGTGTTAACAACCAATGTTCTCAATAAAAATAAGGCCGTTACCGCAAATATCCCCCTGTAATAACAGTAATAATCGTAATTTTTGTTGGGATTGGGTTGAGGCAAAAAAAAAAAAAAAAAAAAAAAAAAAAAAAAAAACTCGGCGCGGAGAGGACCCCCGGTTACCTCTATTTACATACTTCGGACGAAATTATTGAAACACAGAATGTGTTTGCGTTGTCGCGCAACCAAGTGACAACCAAACAAGCGTCATTGTTTACTATTCATTTATAACATCAATTTATATAGTTATAGTATGAAACTACGAAAAAAAATACGAAATAAATTCGTGATAAATCAAGAGCGATTTATCAAGTAAATGTCCTAAAGAGGCTACATACGAAATACAGCTTCCTAGAGTGTAAAGTATAGAAATTAGCTTTAAAAGCCACTCATCTGATCCGGACCCTGGACATCGTCAAGTAAATGTCCTAAAGAGGCTACATACGAAATTACAGCTTCCTAGAGTGTAAAGCATAGAAATTAGCTTTAAGAGCCACACATCTGATCCGGACCTTGAGCATCGTCAAGTAAATGTCCTAAAGAGGCTACAAACGAAATTACAGCTTCCTAGATTGTAAAGCGCTTTAAGAGCCACACATCTGATCCGGACCCTAAGCATCGTCAAGTAAATGTCCTAAAGAGGCTACAAACGAAATTACAGCTTCCTAGAGTGTAAAGTATAGAAATTACCTATTCAAATTATTTAACCTCCGCTTCACAAATCAAACCGTTTTCTTAATACTCAGATCACCTGCTATGAATCAAATCATCGAAACACAAGCTCAATGAAATCATCAGAAATTAACAAGCGGTTGCAATCATGTTCACAATATCAATTATTGAGAATGATCACCTGTGTGTAAACAATTATTTATATAACCATGCTCATAACTCAGTTTGTTGGACACGCACTTCGCAGTAGTTAACATAATATTGTTGGATAAATCGAGAGCTTTCGAACGAATGGTCAACGAATTTTGTGGGATGAAAAACGACGAAGTACCATTTCCCTAGCAACGACTCGGTTGTACGTGAAAATCATCCGTCACACATTTCGTTACCATCCCGCGTTCCATTTTCGGCTAGTTAGTCCATGGCTAAAACACATTCTGTGTTAAAAAAAAATTGTGATTCCGAATATAATGAAGTTGAGGGTTAGCGAGGTCACTTATTCAAAAACTATTCTACGCCGAAGTTTCGCCGTATTTTTATAGCATCTTCAGGGTGGCTAATTTGATGAAACTCATCCCGATCTCGTGGGCTAGTCTGGTTGCAATGTTACCATATTGTTGTCTAAGACGTCTGATGAGTCGTCTGTCCTCTGGCTGTTGATGGTGTTGCTGCAATTCCTCCATGTTGATAAATTGTTTTAGTTTTCTCGACCACTTGTATAATAATGAAGTTGAGGGTTAGCGAGGGTTGGTCACTAATTCAAAAACTCTTCTACGTCGACGTTTCGCTATATTTGTATAGCATCTTCAGGGTGGCTAATTTGCTGAAACTTTGAAACTTTCAGCTAATTAGCCATCTGAAGATGCTATAAAAATGTAGCGAAACGTCGGCGTAGAAGAGTTTTTGAATTAGTGTCCAACCCTCGCTAACCCTCAACTTCATTGTTATACAAGTGGTCGAAAAACTAACATAAATTACAAATATAATCACAGAAAAACCTGCGAATAAGAATGTAATTGTAATCGTAATCATAAGTGTAATCGTAATTTATGACTAGAAACCTGATTTTTCATGCAATTTCATAACTTTATCTCTTCGCCTGAGGCATCCGAATATTGAATCATTGTTCGAGTTGACTTCAGTTGGTGCTCTGTCTCAAATTTCTAGTGCATAGTTTTGCATATTCGAGCTATAGAAGCAGATTCATGCATATCCGGAGAGAATTTATTGATACCGCATAATTTAGAGATAAAAAAGTTACGGAATTATAAACACACCCTGAACATTTTCCGAGAATGTGAGAAAGGAAACAATGTCGTACGAATTAATGTTACTGTGGGAGAAGAAAAATGTTGAGTAAGAAACATTCCGTCAAAGTGTTACACGAATAAAGGAAAGTTTTCCCAGCAGAAGGAAACTTCACCATATTTATTCAACTCGGAAACCCATGCTCGAACTTTTGAACAATGAGGTGTACCACTCTTTGGCATTCACAACAAAATTTTGTTGGTCCTCGGAGGACGTGAGTATTGGATACGGAGAGGACGTAAGTGAATTGACTGAGTTTACAGACCCAGTAATTTCGAGTAATTTGAAATTCGCTCCGATCATTTCAGTTGATGTGTTCACTTTCCATCTATAAAAATATCCTCTCTGATCGCGGACACAACTTTGTTCAAGAACACCTGGAAATGTAAATTTTTGTAAACGTACTTAAACTACGAACCTGGCGCATATTCAGTAAAGGAAAACAGCTGTTTGCATGGAGCTGTTAATTATTGAACGTTTTGTAATAATTAAATATCTAATATTAAGTTTCTCTCATTCAGAATTATGTTCGTACAGAATTTTTTCTTTTCAAATGTTGAATTTTATCTATCGTTGACTTGTTTTTGTTGCATATTTGTTACATATTTCATTGGTTTTACTGCATATTCTATGGAATATTTGGGGCACTTATGCTGCATAGAAATCCGGTCTCTATTTATGACCAACATGTAGTTTCATACATACATACTATGCTAATTTGCATGAAACGTATAAGTAAAACGAGTTAATAATAAATCGAACTGTATATTGACGGATTTTTGACAATATTGCTCGTAATATTGACAGGATTTTTATGACAATTTCTTGTATTTTCCTAAACACAGGGTGTAATTTCATTATTAGAAGATATAGAAAAACGCGAGATAATTTCTGGGAATCGAAATACGAGACGAAACTGATTGATTCGGCATGAATTTCCCGCTCAATTGAGCCTTTGCAATAAAACATGAATAACACGTACAAAAGTATTCTGTTTTGTTAGTTGTTTTCAATAATGTACCAGTTTTGTTAGTAGGAATTATTCTAGTTTACTTATGGATTCCGAAGCATCCAGCGTCAAGGCTCTCTCGCCGTTTCAAGACTTTTCCAGTCCGAATGGAATTCTTTCCCTTGACTCTCCTGGTAAAGTAAAAACAACGGAGAGGCAAATAATTTGGATTCAGACTGTTCTAAGTTGCATAAATAGTGATCAAATACGGTGCCCCAACGTCGGTAAGAGAAAGTTATTTCCCTTTTCAGTGTTTAACATTCCATTGGATGGTAGAAAGTTAAGGCAGTTTGGGAGAACTTTCCCAAATCTGAGCACTTTCCTGGGTAAATTCCTGGAGCCAGCGGTGCCCAGCCAAGCCCACCGAGGCAATCAAGAGAATCCTCTTCCTGTAGACAATTGCGATTTACTGTACCCTTTGGTTTCAGTAACTGTGAACTCCCGTTCATCAGAGAGACAAATGTTTGTGCAATTGTAGAGTCAACTGAAGAAATTATAATGCTGTGAAACCACAGTAAGTTAGAAGAACTTGTTCTGAGTGAATGGAGTGAATTTCCCGTTTACCTAGCTTCTCACTTTGGAATTTATAGCTTGGCAGGCTGAATCACTTTAGTTAATCATAATAGTTCACGAAATGTGTTGACTACAGTGTTATAATATGGTTTCTTACATAATTTCAATTGACAGGTACGAGAAGGAAATGTTTTAAAAAACGCTCTATATGAACTTAGCGGTTATTGTAGTTTTTTGTGGTTAAGGTCTTTCGTGACAAGCAGCACCTAGAAAAAAAAAATTGAGATAATAAACAATATCAAACAAAATATATATGGAATGTTTTTGATTAATCGACGCTTGAACAACTCCGGTTCAACAATTGTACAGTAGGTGTAATTTTAGGTAGGTATTTTTTCATTCTTTCATCAAAACTACCTACACCCATCATAAATATGACAATGATCAGTCATGAGATTCGTTATTAAAATAGTGGTATGTACTCTCTCTCATCCGCCAGAGGTAGTCATTTGACAGTTATAGTGGCGAATATTAAAATAGTACGGTTTAGAACATACCCCCCAAATCGTAGGTGATACGTTTTAGCGAACTTTCGTAGAGAACTTTGCAATGGCTCCAAAATTTTAAAATAAAAATTTTCGAAAATTTTCTTCGTTGAAATCGATTTTGAGACATTCTGAAACGAATCCTAAAGTTTAATGCTTTTTCATATTATGTTTATGAATAGCCAAGGATAGTAAAAAATCATAAGTCAAAAACTCTCCTTATGATTTAGATAAACATTCTGTGTTAGAACACTGTGGTAACCAGGAGCTTTTCAAAGAATCCTCAATAGCCGGGCTGAAATAATTGATTTCAACAAATGTAACATGTTTCCTACAGACTCGTTTCTAAGTTCGAGAAATCCTTCCTTTTAATTGTTGTCTTCGCAGCTTGAAAGCTGTTTCTCAACTTCATTCTTTCCCTCCCTCAACCGCTTGGCCGTGTCTGCTCACAATGCCTTCACAATCGCTCTCTTTGCAATCCCGCAAGGGGGAAACTTGCTCCGCGCCGTAATTGCAGCCTTCTGTCTGATCGGATTAGAATTTAATTCATCAACTTTCAGGATAAAAGAGACACACGATTGCTCCCCGTTCTTCAGTTTTTCTTCAAAAATATTCCTCAGTGCATCACAACTTATTTGAAACGTTGTTCCTACCGTCAAACAAACAGATACTCGTATGGCAATTATCTTAACACTGAAGTCCAGTAAAATTTAGGACGTAGGTACACAGGCTGCGGCACGATGAAATCCAAATTTCATATGAAAAACGGAAAAACTTGAAATCTAGCAAAATCTCTACACCGTACTCAATTGTTACGTGATTATATACTCGTGCCACATGCATCTTTCATGGGTTTGTGTTGGGCGTCTAGCTATTTAGAGGTTCCAGTAGTTAGATGATCTAATTGGAAAATAAACATCCGCTCAGCAGTCTATTTCCTGGATGGATTCGATGACAAAAGTTCCAGTTGTGCAACATGATAGTAGGAGCGAAGTTTCGTAAATCATCGTATATTCTATGTTACATTGTTTTGAAATTTAAGCACTTTGATGCAAAGAATTCGTTAAAACCATTTTACGGCAAAAAAAAAAAGAAATCTAAATGTGTAATACACTGAAATTTAAAAATATTTTGGTTTTTCAGCTATTTCTACAGTTTTAATAGATTTTTATCAAATATTAATGACATTTAGCATAATTGTGTACTTCTTTTATTTTGCTGTTCTATTTATACCACGGTTTTCATCCGATTTTGATGAAATTCTCAGGGGATGTGAGGGTTAGAGTGTAGATGGCTTCCTATAAGTTTCATTGATACCAAAAAAACTACTCAACTCTGAGCATGCGCAAATGTAAAATCCACCAAGCATTATTTTTTTATACTCTGGTCGTCTGATCTCGCTCAATTTCGGAGCATAGTTAGGGAAGGACAATGTAAAAATTCCATATAAATTTCAACCCCATCGTATCAATAGAAGCTCTTGCGCTTGCGCATGTGAAATCATTGTAACAAGCCTAGTTCCACAGTTTTCTTCCGATTTTGATGACATTTTCAGGGAATGTGCGGATCCCCTATTAGTTTCATTGTATCCAAATAAATATTTCACTCAGCGCACGCACAAACGTAAAATCCATCATAAAATGATTCAAAACGTTTTAATGATCTATACATACATGTTACGGGTAAAGGGGAGCTATGTGCCGCTCCGAACTTGGCAGACATTTGTCTTCAAAAATCAAAATTTTCCACTTGCTTGTTGCATTTCAGAGCATGCTGATCAATTTTATTTCCGTGTCCGTGTCCTTACACACACACCGCCTTTAGGCGGTTTTAGCCATTTTTAGAGATTTTTTGAGCACGTCATTTGAAATGTGAACTATTCAAAGTTCTTAAAAAGTTATGGTCAACAGACTCATCATTCGGGATACTTTATTTTTTAGCTCGAGAAGGGGATTTTTTTTTTTAAGGGGAAGGGGCGATATGCATAATTCCTTTCCATCCACAGCTAACCTTTTCCACAACCTCTTTATTGTCCCAATATAATTGCACCTCCTATTCACTTCAACTCACACTTTTCATATAATTTATAATTGAATAATTAATATTTTGTTGGCACAATGCAAACAAAACGCAGCCATTGCACATTCACTGCTCTTAGATTTTTTATAATGCCGCCAACATTACATCCCGTAGATTCGTAGATGTTTCAAACATTCTATATTTGCTAGGTAATGTTTGCGATGTTATTATTTATTAACCTTGTGCAATTTAAGTAACTTTCAATACAAATATGATTTATAATTTTCTACTTTATAAAGTGGTATTTAGTACTGGTATGTGAAGTGATCGTCATCTGTTTCACAACATTATTCTGCATGATGGACCAGCCAACCTTGTGAGGACAAACAGGTAGAAGCAAGAAACTTTCAAGCCAGCCATTTTCCGTTTTCGACCACATTTCATTGAGCCGGTTTTGTGTCCAGAATCAGCCATGCAATTTTAAAGTATTTTCACCTAACTCCCTCACCAAATCAGTGGAACTAGGACATACTTTCCAGAAAACCATTTGGGTTGCCATCAATTGGATGTCTCACCACAAATTCAACACTTGGTTGGTGGAACCTTTCACAATCTTGTTTTCTGCTGCGTGATCACCAGCTGAACATAACTGTGGTGAGACCTTACCTATCTTTACCTACATCTTTATCTTCTGTTTCTCTTCTGGGCTATTTCGGGCTACCTAACATCAGCATTCTTCCTACCTACATATCTGGAGTTGGCCTTCACCTTCCACACTTTGGGACTGAACTTTAGGGAACAGGGGTTGCCTTCCTAGTTTTATGTACCAGCTTTACTCTAGTCAATTCACATTTATGTACCCACCTCTCTTTTCTTTCATACAAAAGGTGGCCACATAGGTAGGAAAATTTTATATAGTTACCCTCAGATGTATGTACCCAACCTGTTCATACACATACGAGTATATATTAGTTACCTCATTGAACAATAAACTAGGTGAACCTATTTATCTTTCTTCATTTATCAGTCCTTGCCAAAATATCACTAATCTTGTCACTGACTCTCATAGTACATTCCTATCCATCAATTAAAAATACAGTCCACTCAAAATATTAACTAGCTTAGCATTTTAGGGAATGCTAGTTAAAATGCACTATCATTACCTAGGACAGCACGGTGCACAAACACTACCGAATAGCAGAGCAACATGTATTGGACGGAGTTGGCACTGAAAACAACGCAGCAGGTTCATTCCTTTACAAAACAATATATTTATAATAAGTATGGTTTGGGTTAGATTAAAATGTTGAGAAGAAAGGGGTTATTTGGAATCGGAATCTGCTAAACGTCGCAACGTTCTATCTATTACGAAGGAATTTATAAAAATCATCCATACCTGTGTAAAGGATCAGGTTTTTCTACTGTGTGTCGGTGATTGGTGATCATCATCTTAGGAATTACCCATTCAATATTTGTATACTTATAAACTAGATAACATTAACCCAATCTCTTTGCTTAATAAGTTGTTAGAGGTTGAAATGAATTGTCAACTCTCATACGTAGTCATCAACACTCAATTACTTTTCGTTATTGGAAATTACTAGCAAACGGAGATTTAAGTACTTCATCAATATTACTATCAAAATCATTCATTGTTGAATTTAAATCCGTTATAGTAAATCCATTTATTCTACGAAAATACCGACGCTTTTGGGAGCAACGCTTTTACTTTGTGTGTGAAACAAAGGAAAATATTTTCGTCAGTTCGTACGGTAAAACAGTGGCCCATCCTTTTCAAGTCAACTTCCACCGGCTTTGTTGCTCGCTCTCTTCCTATTATATGAGGGTGAAACAAAAGCCAACGGAGTTTGTCGAGCTTTTCGGCGGATATTCTCAACTTTCATCAGAGCATCCAGGGGGATTAAGTAATTTTGTGGAACGGATGATCTGAACGACGAATTACTTTAATTAAATTTCCACGATAAAAAATACCTGTTCTATTTCATTTCAAAACATCTGGAAGCCAAAAAAAAAAATTATTATTCTAGTCACGTTTTGGACGTTTTCTAGTGCCTTGTAGAGTGGTTTATGGTGAGTGGGACGAGGGCTTGGATCAACTCTTCGAATATTCCAACATTGGGTTAAGAACTGACATCCAGGCGACAAAAGTAAGAGTCAGCGGCAATTTGAAGGGACTTTGCTCCACAGTCACAGACTAAGTCCCTTTTTTACTGATAACTAACATCGTTTCACCTTGCTTCCAATTTCATATCAACCAGCAACACAAACAAACATTTTGCTACATGAATTGCCTCGTTATAAAAATGTATATTTGATATAATATGTGAGAGTACTTACCGCCATTCTGGGGTTTCCAAGGGGAAAGCCACAAAACGAATGAGCAATGAGCAAATCT
Source organism: Adelphocoris suturalis (assembly GCA_030762985.1). NCBI lineage: Eukaryota > Metazoa > Arthropoda > Insecta > Hemiptera > Miridae > Adelphocoris > Adelphocoris suturalis. The sequence goes on along the minus strand of CM061042.1, from coordinate 66,626,529 downwards.
CGAATCACGAGCACTCATGGTTTCAGGTGAAATTCCTGATGAAGACGTACGGCGAACATTTTGCAGTCTATTTGTTCAGTGTTGTTCACGTGTTTTATTTTTATTTTTTTATTTTTTTTTGTGAGACAATTAGTTGTTGAGTGTGACAAAACATGCCATTTTTACCGCTAACAAGGAAAAAAGTCGTGGCATGGATATCTATTGATTTTCAATACATATTTCAAATGGCAGATGCGAAATGAACCATGACAAGTGGCAAAATACAGGCTACATATGCGAAATGAACCATGACAGGTGATAAATATCCATGTCAAAATGTCTCAATAAAATTAGCTCATTCAGCTGATCAGAAATGAACCAATCAATTCAATCGTCTCTTAGTGTCCCAGGGAGTCTCCCCATCAAATTTCAACTTCTTAGGGATAACGGAAGATAATTTTGCTCACTCAGCTGATTTGGAAAGAGCCAATAATTTCAATAGTTTCGTAGTGCCCCAAAGAGTTTCCATATAAAATCTCATCTTCCTTGGATGAACAGGAGACAATTTAGCTGACAATGAGCCAATCATTTGAATCGTCTCCTAATATCATAGGGAGTCCCGCTATCACATCTCAATTTATTGGGAGAAACAGGAGAGATTTAAGCTTAGTCGGCTGATTAGCAAACTGCCAATAATTGCAATCGTCTCTTAGTGTTCCAGAGAGTATCCCTATCAAATTTCAACTTCCTTGGGGTAACAGGCGAGACTTTAGCTCACTCAGCTGAGTAGAAATGAGCCAATCATTTCAATCGTATTTTAATTTCAGATTCTGAGATTATGTGCGATAGAAATAATCAGCTTTAGGAGCCCATCAGCTTCGGGAGCTCAACAGCTGATCAGAGGTATATGCATCATCTAGGTAGTATCTACTGCTTACAAGTACCTACTACTCAATAGTATGCCTACACTGTAGTGCCTTCTTTTCACATTATTAATTCATTATGGTTACTTTTCAACATTAGTTTATAACTTAGCGAAGTAAATCAGCTTTTCTTGACACAGCAATGGCTTAGAGATCATTAGATGTTGTGATAAAATGAGGCGAACGACAAAAAAAAGTGGCGAACGATTTTCCTGCTATGAAAACTAAGGGAGTTACACTTCGCTAGTAACGCATTGGTTGTGCTTGAAAATCAATAGAAATAGAAAAAAACCGATGCATTTTATAAAACAATTTTTCGCACTCACGTAGGCCAGCCCATATGAAAAACCGTTGTATTTTTCTATACTAATTTTTGTACCCGCTTAGACCAGCCAATAGACATATCTATGTCAATATAACCTGTAAGATGTAACAATTTATAGCGTCGGACTTTTTTCCTTTACCGAATTTTCGTTTTATCCTAAGTTAGTGTTACAATAAATGCAATAGTTGTTATATCAATATAAAAACATCATTACGTGAATCAGCGTCGAAAATTACCCCTAAATCATGTTCATATGTGGGAATTAATTCAAAAACTCGATACCTCACAATTCGCGCGCTTTCTTCTCGTAATTGCGCCCATTTGGGCGCACTGATAAATTCAAGTGATGGGTAATTAGTAGATTTTGGAATCAGCAATAAAAAAATGGGGGTCCCATTTGAAAAACGCGAGTTATCAGTCGTAGTGCAACTGTGGGGCGTGATAATCAAAATCCGATTTCACCATTGGACAGAATTTAAACAAGTAGATCAGTGTTCACTTAGTGAGTCAGTTGATATAGCATTTTCTTGTAAGGAGTTCCGCGTGAAATAGACGCTTAAATAAGAGACAAAATGGCTTCGAAGCTCATACAGCTGATCGATGACCTCTCATGCGTCTTCGCTATTCTTCCTTGAGCCTCTCCCTCAAATTTCAGCTTCCTGCTGAATCAGCTTCGGCTGTTTAGGCTGGGAACTTTAATGATGGAGACGGTAACGTTTTGGTGCTTCAGCATTCTCCCATGACCCTCCCTCTCAAATTTCAGCTTCCTGCATCTTTGATTTTGTTCTTCTCTGTCATTCCATCATGTGTAGCACCTATTTGGAACCAATGAAAAACCCATTCAGTCCTACAAGTCGACAATTTAATTTTTAGAGCATAGGTTTGTGTTAGAAACGGGTTCTGTAGACTAGGATTAGAGGTATATCTACAATTTCATACTTTATGTGATAAAAAGGTTGGTAATTAGTATTTAACTTGTGTGCTTCTTCTGGTCACAACCCATACATTTACCACTAGCTAATGACATCGCGCTTCCGTTTTTACTAAACGAGTGTATGTTAACTCTACCGGATATTCAAAAATTTTGTTTCACATGAGCTATAAGAAATCTTTAACAAATAAATTGCGATTATAGATATAATTACAACTTTATCATTTGAACCCACAAAGCAAAATGAGTTCGAATGGTCAATTCGGGAATTAATCGTAGATGAATAATTTATATTGTGCATTATGTGTGCAGTTTTTTAAGAATAAGTTATTCGATAGAATGTACGATATAAATTTAATATAATACAATATAAAATATTTATTTAATATTTATTTTATAATGTATATTTTGTATGAAAGAATACATATATAAGTAATAATAACTAATATAAATCAAATCTCACGTTAGCATGATTAATTTTTTCTAACACGTATGAAAACTATAGAAGATCGCACGAGACCTAATCCATACAGTGCCTGATAATTTCATCAGAATATCACTTGATTTAGAATTTTGTGGAAATGTATATACACAAAAGGAGTGAATTCAAGAATACATCCGTATTAATTCGTTTGAGATTGAAAAAAAAACGTTGCCGTTAGGGGTGTCTAGCACTAGAGTCTGGGGAAGGGACGTTCGGCCGAACACCAGCGCTACCTTGCGCCGTTTCTCCAACTATCGTTATCACAAATTCCAAGATTTTCCTGCCTCCGCTTTGAATCCACTGTACTCACGGGCGTAGCCAGCCCGAATTTCTTGGGCCCCCTGACCCGGTGACATACGGGTAGTTTCCCAGCGCTTAACTGGCTACGCCAAAGACTTGAATAATTGAATTTGGAGAAAATAATTGCATATCGCATGACCTCGTAATTTAACCTGAATAATCTCCCAGAAAGTTCTGGTGGCCGAATCCCGACCAGAATAAAAGAAGACCGCGGCCGACTAATCAATAGGTACAATGAATAAACTACCATCATCTATAGGGATTCTAGCACGTCGAATATCAATGAAATTTTATATTCGTCAAAGAAAATTCCAGTTGAGATTTGGAAACCTTACCATCATAGGTAATCGATTACATCAATGAAATGAATTCAGGTAAGTAATTAGATATCGAAATGAGTTCCTCAATATCTTCCCTTGAAACTTAAATAAACTTTATTAGCATGTAAAAAAGATGAATTATGAATTTAACTCTAAACATGTAAAATGTAAATGTTTTGTGCGAAGTGTATTCAGCTGAATTGAAGGCAAAACTCAAAACATTGCATTTCACCTCGAGGAGTAAGTTTATTGAACTTGGACAAACTAACTGGTTTTAAGACTCGAACTATTAATCACAAGAGGCTGAATGAATTTTTCAATAGTGGATGGATTTCAACAATACAATAGCAGCAATTCAGCAATATAGGTAGGTAAATTTTTGTGTTTCTGAACTATAATGGGTTACATTACCCTACTTAATCACAATAAGTACATTTAAAGTATCACAACATCAGTCCGATTGGAAAATGATCATTAATAGAAGTAGTGATTTTTTCTTCTTCAAACGAGATCTTTAAACAAGAAAACACCCACTTCCTGATGAATTAGTCAAATAATCATAAAGATTACAAGCAATCCAACTAACGTCTGAATACTAACTGTCAATGAAATGGGAGCAGTACGTACCGGTCTTTCTTACCTACCGGCTTATTTATAATATTTATAATAATATTATAATAATGCTTGCCACTATGTATTATATTATATGAATATTATATTATATTATATTATATATTTTCATTTATACACACACTCGCGCGAATGATGGGTCGCAGGGCTACGTGAGTAGGTACTGATTGCCCAGTCCGTAGAGATCACTTGAGCAGCGTTTCCACTCACCATTATCAACATACAAGCCGCTCCGGCTCGCTTCGCTCGCCTCCACGCCACTTTAATCGCTTTGCCTCGCTTCCCCTCCCAATTTGACCAACTTCCCGTCACTTTTTTCGATATCCGATTTCGGATTCAGATTCGTCGGGATGAAACCTTTATTTCGCCCGCAAAAACCGTTCCGAAGAACGTAACTTTATGGGGTATATTTTAATCAGAAAAAACCAAGTTTTTCGTCGGACTTTTCAAGAAAACGGGTCCGTACTCTTGCATTATTTGACGCATTTCCCGATACTTTTTTCGCGATCCGATCGCGCCGTCGTCTTCCTCGAAGAAAAACCTACGAAACCGGTATTTTTCCGGAATTTTCAACGGCCGTTTAGAGGGGTACAGGAAGCGGGGAAGTCCAAAAAGCGCACATTAACCGTTACTTCGACCCCCCTCCCACCCTACGGCCCATGGTTCGGGTGGAATCAGAAAATTTTAAATTCGCTTATGACCCCTTTCGGAAAATCCCAAGAAGATCCCCCCACTCGTACACTCCCCCCATTCAGCCGTTTGGCCCTGCATAGACACGACAGAGAGTGGGATTCGGGGGGATCTTACTGGACAGACATTTTCAAACCAAATAACCCTCCGTAAAAACACATTCTGTGTTAAAATTATATTCAAAAAATCAATGAGATTCATCCAACTATTCCCAACAAGTAAACAGTCGGCTTCTCCAAGGGGGAATTGACAGGAATCTCGCTTCCGTGACATTTACGTCCGCTTTTCCGCGTCCTACACGATCTTCTTACTCGAAAGGTTTGCTTAGTCCCCGTTCGATAAATCAAAGGCATACAAATGTGAAGAATAAAGACTATAAATAAATATTGATAATTTAATTACCTAGCAGGCCCCTGCTAATTAGCGTCAATTTACAATTATGTCAATAATAATCTTAATAAATTGAGTACCTAATGCTCAAATAATTGGTATGCTTCTATTTTATATACTTTCATAAACAAATAGGTAAATAGCAACGACGTGTATTATTACGTGAATTATTGTTTATTTCAGAGCTGCTGCATCGAGTCGTACTGCTGAGCGGTTCGGGGCTGAGTCCCTGGGCACTTCAGAAAGACCCCTTAGGGGTAACCAGGAGAGTCGCTGAGAAGACTGGTTGCCATGGCGAACTCCTGGAAGAAGACATAGCTCCCTGCCTTCGCTCAAAACCCCTGAGGGAGCTGATGGCCGTCCACCTCGATCCCCCCAGGTAGTTAAAATCAAATTATAAAACAACTGTAGACGCTAGTACTTCATTGTGTTCTCAGCTTGAGGGATTCCGTTTTAGTCACTTGTTGAATCCAGCTTGCTGAAATTCAAGTCTAAAATAGTTTTTTAGTTTATTTTCAAGAGTGAACCTTTGTAATCGACCAAGAAAAAAAACTTTAACCCCCATAAAATTTGTTGGTTTACGTTTCAAGATGGGTAGGCTCCAAAAATCAAATTAAAAAAAAAAAAAATTGTCTTACGCCAAACGTCATACGCTGTACACCGTCCACAGCTTTTCTCCAAAACTACTGGACCAAAGTTTATGAAATTTGGCGCAAAAATCATACGTCGGCCGGGAATGTGCCAGTAACATTCGCATCAATTTTGATCAACCCTAAAGGGTAGTAATTAAGGGCCAACATATTCAAAAATCGAGATCTCAAAAACTTTCAAGGTAGCAGTGATGATTTTTGCTTGTCAATGATAAATTGAATCAGAAATAAGGTTGAACCGTTCGTTGTCTGTGAGGGCTAGAGTCGTAAACGTCGTTGGAAAAACCTTCGGATTTACTTCCAGGCGCAACGTGATGCGCTTCTAATCTTGATACCACAGGTGATTCGATGGCTCAAACGATTACGTGTCCGACTCGAGAGCTTAAGTTGGCGACGTCGCGACTGTTCAAATTTTTTCTTCCTGGTCGAGAAGGCAGATTCAAAAAAATAAAAAGCAGTTATAAGCTCGATGTATGTAGCGCAATAATTGATATGCATATGATTGATAGTTGATATGAATGATCTATCTATGTAAAAAATTGTCTAGGTAGGTACCAGCATGAAGACTCCTTAAGCCTTGGTGGTCTTAAGGTTGAGTGTTGGTGATGCGGGAAGAATAAAGATCTTCTCCTTTTTTTCTCCTGTCTTGCTATGCATTTCGAGTCTAATTTTGCTTAACTCTTCATCAGGCATTTCAAAACTAGGGTAACATTGCACCTTAGTTGCAGTTGAGGTCTATTTAGGTATATATAGGTGAAACAATCCGTTTTTCTTGTATAAGAAGGGTTTTCCTTGCTCAAACCCCATCTCAGGGGCCACACTTGGGCACCATTTATGGTTTTTTGACGGGGTTTGAAGTATTGAAAATGTGCTTCTCTTCCTGGAGGAGTGATGATTGTACCAAGTCATTCTATTAGCGTTAGATGCCAGGGTATGTCGGACTTTCTTATATCCTTTTCAGGAGGAATACTAGAAGGAGTTTTCGCCTGGAATGAAGTTATTTCAAGTTTTTCAAGAAGAAAAGATTAAAAAGTCTTGGTAAAAGGTGGTCCAGAACCATTTCCTTTTACCAAGGCTTTAATCTCTTCTTCTCGCCTAATATAGAAAAACTTGAAATAACTAGTACTTAGTTGTAGTATTTTTCTTACTCATCAGGGTTTCCGCAGAGAAAGTGGTACGCGCACGTGTCCCAGCCCTTCGCTACTCAAATACCCACGAGGATTAGATCAGATTTGAAAGTGTCACAAAACGAAAAAGTTCTCCGAAGTTTGTATTTTTCTTCTAAACTGTCCGTCGAAAACTTCCTGATTTGATTTCCTTCCAAAATGTTGAACTGATACGAAGAGCCAACTCTCAAAACAGGGGAGGAGCAATAATTCCTCAACTTTTTTCCTACGTTCACTTAGTAAAGTAGTTTGTATTCGGTAGGCCTAACAACAACTTTCGACCCTAAGGTACGTGAGGTAACAATTTAGTTTCAAGTTTGAATAATGTAACTGGTTTTCGGTAGCGTGACCCTCGTGCGGTTGTGCCTACTGATGTGGTCTAATTCTGAGACAACTTACACTCACACTGGAATGCCCTCCTCCCTCCCATCATTTCACGTTTCATATCGTCATAGGGATTAGAGGGATAACAAATCATTTACTGAGTTCAGTACTTATAGAGAAAATCATTCGACCTCAATGTTTGTAAATTTGTAATGACTAGTCCAAATGAAATATTTATGTCTATTGATTCTGTAAGGAATCACTAAGTTGGCAAAACAGTCTATATTTTTAATATGAATCTACATACAAAAACATCTTTTTGAAAAACGAAAACACGCGTCCCGAATTTCTGTTGTTGGGTCCACACATAAGGTTGTCCATATTGTACTCGTAGAGTCACTACATCTTCCTCCCTCTTCATTGAAATTCGTCTTGCTCCTGTCTCAATTTTTTCTTTATTTGATCGGTATGTTTTCTCTCTTCTTTCCCTTCTATTTCCACCGAGTATGAAACATCACCATTTCATTTTTTATTCTTCCTAAGGTATATCCTTTTCTATTTTTGTTCAAAACCCATACTTATTTCCCCTCTTCATATTTTTTTTTTTTCCTTTTCCTGGTATTGTTTTTGTTTTGCGATGGCTACATCCACTGTGCGTTCAAAATTCGGCGTCAATTAGTCAATGTGAGATCGAATTTTATGATTGAACAGCTCTCCGCGGTTGACCTACGAGTGGTAGAGTGTGGTATGTTACGGTAAGAGAAAAGGAACTACCGAAGTCGATCCTTAATATTTCTGTATGAATTTTTCGATGAGGACATCCATCCGGCTCTTGAACGTTCTTACATCTCGCTCTACTAATCCGTTTGATCTCGGGTGATAAGGTGTGATCCGAAAGTGCTTTATAAAATTTCTTTTGCAGAACGAATTAAATTCGAATGAAGTGAATTGTGGGCCGTTGTCTGTTACCAGGGAATAAGGCAACCCCAATCTGCTGAATACGTCTTTGAAGAAAACTCGAGTCCCGCATTTCTGTTGCTGGGAACCGATTACACATATGGTTGTCCATATTGTATTGTCACTACAGTAAATCATATCTACTGCTGATGGTAATAGGTACTACCGGCACCATCTTCCTTACCAACTTACATAACAATACAACTATCTGCCTCCCTCACATATCTCCCTCCGTTTTTCGGTAAGTCGGAGGAAAGTAATGGTATTACAGAATTTTGGGGCTCTAGTAAGCTGATGATGATTTCTACACAGGCTTATGAATTGAACGGTACATACCGTTCGTCAGCGCTGTTTACACTAAACTCCCAAAACGTATGTGAAGTAGAGATGTAGTATTTTTGGTTTTTCGATATTTTCCTTCAGTAAAGGGTGCAGGCCACATGTAAAAACAAGCACTCAATGGGTTAAGGCTGAAGTACCTGGTTTGAAACCGAATGTCCCCACCACAAGATGCTTTAAAACGTACAACATTAAGTTTTTTTTTTTTTTTTTTTTTATGGAAGAACTGTACAGTTTCGTCAATCCAAAACTTTTCTTTACAGAAATTTTTACTTTATGAAGACATTCCCTTGAGGAGCCCATATAGCATCTACTGAACACACAATATTTTAGGTTCATTATTTTCAGGTTTCTACCAGGGTTCGCTCCCTTTGCCGATGGGGCAGTTTTGTCCTCCTCGATGAGTTCTCAGGTGATGGACTCGGGCCTCAATTCTCAGGAGAGGCATGGGCCAGCGTACCAGCTCTCGGATTTTCCGGACCGGGACCTTTTTTTCGGTGTAACTTCCACCGAGTCCTACCTTGACCTCAGGTAAGTGCTGTCACTCGTTTTGATATCTAACTCTATCATTTACGTACGTATAAGGATATCCCTAACTTATCATGGTGTTGACAGTGCGTGCAGGTATAGCTGTATAGTATACGTAGGAACATCCATGCTATTTGAACTTCTCCAGATTGTTGATAAGCGGCTCGCATCGAATATCCATATGTCTGTACTTTAATATAGTTATATTTTATGATTTACTTATCAGGGTTCATTAAAGCTGTGTGTTTGACCACTAGCCAATATCACTGGCGTAGTGTTCAAATACTTTCCAAAAGCAACAGTTGTTCCCAGCCAAAAGCACCAATGGTTAAAAAATGGTGGAAACACTATCAAAAGCGCTTGTAGATGTGATGGTAGTTAACGTTGGCTAACTATAATCATCAGCATGATGATTATAGTTTGGAATGGTTGAAATGGTAGTGTTAATTTTCAACTGATTGCGTATCTAAGTATTTAAGTACGATTGCAGTCAAAGGCAATCGTTTTTTTGATATTTTTGTGATTGGTTCTTTGGATTTAGATGGAACATTATCACTTTGATATTACGTACACGTTGCGAGTCTGAGTATTTTCAATACTTTTGAAGCCTTTTGCTATGACTATTGATTGTGTATCAACTAAATAATGCAGTAATTAAAAATTCGAAATTCGTATTATAGCCGCTGACGCCCACTCATTATGCTGGTATTAATTTGTTCAACAGTGCCCAGGACTTGGAATACGGTTTCAACGAAACGAGACGGGACAGGATTCTCCGCACGTACGTCCGAAACTCGTACTATTTTCATCTAAACGAGATTTTTTCGACGCTGAAAAACGAGTACACGGACTGGGAGCGGCCTGTCCAGAATCCGCTGAACGTGAGGGACTCGACTCTTGAAGTGCTTAGTGACGGCCATACGGTGGCCCCTCTCGTCAAGCTGGGCTACCTCCACGCCATCCACGGAGGGCGAACTTACTTCATGCACTTCCACCATCAGTCCACTGAGAGGGATTTCCCTCAGGTAAGTGCATAACAATATCTTAGATCTACAACACTGTTATGTTGGTCATTAGCTCATTTCTGAGGTGGTGTTTTTATAATTTTTCCAGAGTCAGGAAACGTGTGTGTACACATGTATAACTAAATAATTTTACGAGACATTCATGTAGATATCAGAAGTTGACACTTTTCTGTACAAGGTTTATTACGTAGACGAGCTTCCAACTGTGCATACGACGGAGTAACACGTTTTTCCTGACGCAAATCCGCTTCAGTGTAAATACTCGTAAATACAAGTGCAGTGGACGTAACTTTTGACATGGACTGAACGCTAGAATTTTCAATATGTACCTTTGTGTATATTTTGGGTACCTACATGTACTTTTCTGTAAATTTTGGATTGCTAGAGGATCGCACCCACGCTCACGTGTTCACTCTCAGAGTGATCTGGTTCGGATGCATCAAGTCTAGAACGATAAGTTTAGCTATACTAAACGCCACCAAGCAGGCAGGATCCGTACGGGTTAGGCCTTGCCGTTTCCAGTGCAATTAGCGGAGTTAGGCAACGTCGAGCGTGGTGAGTACTTGGGCGGGTGACCGGAAAGGTAAGGGTCTCCCATCCTAGTAGTTTTCACGCTTCTGTACGGCAGACCCCTGTGTACTCACGGGAGTGAGGCAATGAGTTGCTTTAAGCGAAATCAGCAGAACGAATTATTAAACAAAGAATATTTTTACAAAATTTATAGCAATAAATATATTAGAAAAACACAAAAAATAAATTTAAATTTTTTTAGCGAAATCAGAATGGACTGAAAGATTCCTCAAGCAGAGAAGTGACCGAAAACTCGTGTCGTTTTCTGGCACTAATATCTAAATTACATCACCCGTGTTTTCTCTTTACGATTACTCCAATATTCTCTCATTCTAACCCAACATACAGAATGCATGTAATAATGAAAACAAAAATTAATAATATTGTTGTAAATTTAAAAAAAAAAAAAAAAAAAAAAAAAAGTTACACAGGTATCTTTCAAGATTATTTTAATAAAGACCCATAAATTATTATTTGTTGAAAAACAAGAACACGAGTAAATTGAAAAAATACTGACCGTTTTCCAATATTAGTTGTGTCGATCTGATCACTGTGATTTCCTTAGTTCTGCGAAATTGGTAGCAATTAAGTCCATGAATTCACCCCATGTGACTCGAATCTTAAATTAAGCCGAACGCCTGTATACTCGTACATACTTTATCAGTACGCAATACTTTCACAGAACGAATGACATCGATTAACAATCATGTGGTTCTAAGGTAAATTCGTGATGATTGACTAGAAGACAACTACATCTGATCAATGGAGCAGGTATTGGTGGAAACTGCTTCTTCTTGATTCAACAGCATCAATATTGCTAGTATTTTCATGAACGCTTTTTTGTTTTTACGCATTTTTGCTTTATTACTTCAGAATAATCATAATTATTCATCCTAAGTTAACAGGAAAACTTATTAATCGTTGACTGTAGCCAATTAAAATTTGAATAACTCGATAAAAATCCAGTTTTAAAGTTTTGACTTGCAATAACCATGAAGGTATTTTCCTAAAATAAGTGGTAGGTTATTGTTACTAGGTAAGATAAATGTAAACAATTTGATCATACTTTGATCGTAGAATCAAAGAGTGAATGCTAAAGATTTCTGGTCGTACTGGCACGTTTACAGCGCTTTCTAAACACACTCTCATGAAATTATGTGGAAGATCCCGAAACGAATTTAACGAGTGGTAGCTCATCTGGTCTAAGTCGTCTATTAACTCATTTTTCTTTAACCTGAAATTAACATTTAGAGAAAATCATCAGCGTGTTAATCTAGGCCCTACACTGGCCTATTTCCGGCATCCATTAAAACTACGTTTTTAAACCATTTGAGCCTCCGTGAAATCCTTTTGTCAACCTCACCTACCAGTTCTTCTACATGCTAGCCTTCTGCCATCATTTCACAATCACGTACATCCAAGCTACCTAATTTATCAAAAGAAGCTTCCTACTGCGTACACTGAAGAGGCAAAAACCAACATTGTAGGAAAATTTGCTAATCCGCTACTCGCAGGACTCACCGAGTCCGTTTAAGCCTTCAACTTCTCACTTCTTTTACCACTTTGACGGGAACAAAGAGAGAAGAACGGACAAAAAATAACCTTTTGGCGCGGTAGCACTTTTAATTAGTGTCACTCCTGTTCTTTTTAGGTCAGCTGCAAGTAATTAAAGTGCGAGAGATGAGATGCAAATTCGTCTTCCGACCTCCTTGGAGAAGCCTAGGTTCCTTTTTCCTTTAATTCCAACAAAATGGACCACGTGACAGTGCGGTGTGAGTTTTCATTCCCTGAACAATATCAAAGTGAATTAAAATTCAGTGAAATTAACTGTAGGTGAATAGTTATTTTTTAGCCCCGTTATGTTTCTATGTTTGTAGTTATGTTCTATGTTATCTTACTATAACTCCTCGAACGGTTGAGTTTGTGGGATACCATGTTATTGCCTAAACCATTACTTAGTGATTTTAACATGATCGTAAATGTTCGCATTGAATGATAAAAATGACTAAGTCATACTTTTTCATACAGTCTGAATACTTACCTAGCTTATGACTTCATGGCACATTGGAAATACTTACCACATAGGACGATTTTGATTGATTTAATACTTGGTTGTTTTAAACGTGGATGATATCTGATTGAATCATAGTTGTAACGTGCATATATAATGTTTTTGGGTTGGGGGTCGAAAAAATATCCATCACATTTTGGAAAACGGACAAGCAATCAACAGATTCTCCTAGCTACGTTGAACTTTTGATGATTTCCCACTAACATCCGATCCAAATAATGGTTTACTAGTACTGAGCGTGGTAACAATGTAAACGCTGTTGGGGGTTCATCTTATCACAGTTACAACAATGTCATCTACCGAAGCCTAAAAACATATACATGCTTCAATGTTTTACCGTTCAAGCGGGTACATTTATTATCTTGGGTACGAAAATTGATATGTATATTTCACGGTTCACTGACGCTCATTGAGTTTTTTTTTCCCCGATTACCTACTAAGGTTCATTATTAAAACAATAAGCCTAAAAAAGAGGAAATTGATCTGAATTGGTCAAATTAGAAAAATGTCATGTTTCTCAACCCGAAAATAATTTTTCAATTTGTTACTGTGGAAAAAATCGTTGTAAATTTTGTGTATAGAACATCTCTGAAGCATCAACGCTCAACCGAAAATCAGGGGAACCTCAACAATCCTGAAATCTAATGGTGTTTCTGTGTAGTTTTCATACAACCGTGATGCATACCTTGCTTACAAATTATGGAAATATTATTACAATTATAATACCTTATAAATGGATGAAATTTTGTTCTGAGAGTCACACCGCCATTTTGCATTAAGGCGCAGAAGTATTCCTTACGTTCAAGACAGATGAGTATTGCGTTTGTGCATACTCATAACGCCTAGTCAATCTGACAGATACGTGCCAAACGTGATAGTGTCAAAATGCAACCAGCAAAAAAGTTTAAGTAGGTAGGTACATTATGCACGTTAGGCAGAACTACGAATTTTCGGAGTCAGAATAGCCGTCGCTAGCTTTGACATCAGATTAACCTTAAAATTTGGACTTCGAAATTCTGGCGGCGAAATGGCGTGAAAGATCCACAAGGAGCTCTTCATTCACCTCGTGAGTCTAAAGTATTTAGCATTTTCGGAAGATGAAAACATATTTGTCTCCAATATCAATGTTTTCTCTCTCATTTAAAGATTCAAGACTCGAAGCTTTATTGGCAAATTACTAGAGAAAATTCGAAAAAAAAAAAAAAAAAAAAAATTGAATAGGTACATTAAAATCCAATCTTAAATGAAAGTTGAATTATAAATAGTTGAACTAATCTTTGCTCATTGACAAATAATTTCATAGTGCTTGTGCTCTTCGGAATAGTTCTATCAGGATCTAAAAAAGAAAAATGTACAAATCACAGTCGGCGCGAATAATAAATGTTATTTGAATCTAACTATCCACTCTTTTAAAATAAAATTCAAGAAAAAAATATATCATTAAAAAAATGCAGTCATGCAGTATGAGCGCGTGAGTGAATTTTCGTAAATGTATTTTTCGATATTGTTGTATGATGTTCTATTTTTTTTAAAGTTGAGAACTTTCATTGCAAATAAATTGTTAACTATCATTTTCAAGAATAAAAAACTCGTTCTAAATAATATTTTGCAGTTCAAAAAAGATTTAGGATTTATAAATTTAAAGCATTTTTTGCCATTTTTATCGATTTTTTATAAAATAATAATGAAATTCAAGTAATTTTTTCTGCATAACTACGCGTAAATATTTGAATGTTCTAGTTTTTTTTTTTTTTTTTTTTTTTTTTTTTTTTTTTTTTTTTTTTTTTTTTTTTTTGTATAATAGTCAGGTGAAAAGTATAAGTCCTATACCAATTTTCAGCGCTTTTAAGCTATTTCTTACAATTATGTGAGAATTTTTTTTTTTTTTTTTTTGTTTTAAATATGACCAATGTAATGTGCTCAAAAAGTGCGGGCGAACAAACTGAATTTTAATCTCAGCCTGAAGAGAGTTATTGTCTGAATGACACATACACATATAAAATAATGAAATATATTATATATAATTAAATATAGTCCATAGTTTCCGTATAATACATGACCAATTATTTATAGAGAAAACAGTGATTTCCCGCCAGAATTCCCGATTTTGAGAGTTTTTGATCCCCATTTTCGTGGCGTTCTAACGGCTGAGCAGCTGGTCGTAGAAAAAAACAAAAAACAATTAGTGCCTAAAACTTCGGAAATTTAAATCACTTTAATTTCATACATCACATACTGTGACGTGAAGCGCATAGTTTTCGATTTATTCGCAAAAACCGGGGAAAAGTAGATTTTTCCCTCTTTTTGAGAAGAAAAAAAAAAAAATGTTTCTGTTAAAATTTTTGTGGGTAAACCTCAGATTCGAGTTCAGCAAGCCAAAATATCCCTTAAAACCAAAAATGAAAACTCCACCAAAATTTTCCGCCGTAAGCCTTTTTTTGACACGAGCTGCTTGGACTGTAAGCGGGAGTGAATAATTTGAGCATTCAAAAAACAAAAGGTCATGTTTCAAACAAATTTAACGTCAAACATAATACAATTCGATAGTTTACGAAAATTCGTAAATAAGGACACATTTCATTCTACATGGAGTACTCCCTCACATGAACAGATAAGAGGAGTAAGTAAGATACATACGAACTGCTTTTTGTCTTCTAAAAATCACATTGGAAACTCAGTGATGGATCCCAAGAAAACTCAGCCACACGTTTATCAGTCGGTGAGTCGAAGTGCATCGCATACTTCTGTAAACTCTTCAACAACTGTCTTATATTTTTCATCCAATTTCGTTGTACATTTCAGGTAACATAAATACCTAGTTGCTCTTCGATGTACGTTAATGCCATTGATTGGGAAGAACCACTTTGGATGCAAAAACATGGTATTCATAAACTTAATGAGATGCCATCAAAGTTTATACTTTCCATCAGGTTAGGAACAATGAAAGGATCAAAATGTACAATATCAAAACACTTGATAGCTGTATGTAGAGTCTTGCAATTTCGATACAATTTGCTGTAGACATTATTTGTATTCTAATGCGTACGGCATTCTATGAATAGCATTCCGATTGAGTCAATGGTATGAACACTGGATATATCAGGCAAAATGATGAGTGAAATTCATTCCGTACAAATCGACAGGATCAAATGAAATTATGTTTATCCATTTATGGGCTGATTGTCTATAATATACTTTCAAGCAAAGTACATTTGTGTGGGAGTCCATAGCGTTTCATTCGTTATTTAAAATTCGTCACTCGTCTGAAACGATTGTTGAACTCGTGCTCCAAAACAAAGGAGTTTCACTAACTCGAGAGGTGAAGTGTGAAATGTTATAACAACGGCGTTCATAATGTAACATCAACACGTTGAACGATCTAAGCGGGTACCTGCGTTTGTATCGGGCGCTGCGAGGAACAAGTTCGGTTGCGGAAACTTCAAAGCATTCCTTGGGGAATCGCGCTCAAACTCGAGAACTAAAACAACATGTAGGGCCACCTGAAGCTGGCGGTAGAGTACTGAAGAAGCTTAAACTTTAAGATTAGCCCTTCATTCCGACCGGCATCCTGAAGTTCTTATGAAACCCGCCCAAAGCCTTTTGGCCCTCCTAGAAGCTCCCGGAGAAAAGGTAAAGTTTGTTGCGCATCGGGTGTATCCTTTAATTTAGTTCTTAGTCTCAGTTAATGCTCTGGTCGGAGCTTAAGATTCTTAGAGACTTTGTCACTCTATTTCCCTTCCGCTGTTGCGCCGCATTTTGTAGAGCTGTACTAAGAGATTTCCTCCGAACGAGCGGATGTACTACAGATACAACTCCGTCTACCCCCCGATATTTGAGACAAGAAGTTAACATTTCTAGTTTTATCAGAACAATTGAATATGTAGGTTTTATTCAGCAGCCAAGTGTTGGATAGAAAACCTTTCTTGCTCAAGTTTTAGCAATATTATGTTATGTCATTGAAATCAACTCCCAGTTTTAAAATAATCAACAGTACTTGAACGTATTGATAATTAATGCGTGCATTACAGGGACAGCCCTGTATTCGATGATTTGATGAACCTAATAAAATACGATTTTACTTGATGGAGACCCTCCATCTTCCGCCGTCCACCATTCACCTTTCAGAGCTTTTCGCCAAAACAATCGGACCAAAGTTCATGAAACTAGTTCCAACGACACAAATAGGGTCTAAAAGGAAAGCTGTGACGGGCTGAAATTTAAAAAAAATAAAATAAAATAAAAATCAAGGTCTTAAAATCTTTCAATTCATTATTTTATTTTTGTTTATTCATTTATTTAATTTTTTTCCCAATATTACATAATATCTCAAAGATACCTTAGGAAAACACCCGGATTGCTGTTTTTCCTCCTCTTAAGGGCTGGAAGCCGCAACTCTGTTAGATAAAAAACAAAACAAAAAATCACCGGA
Source organism: Adelphocoris suturalis (assembly GCA_030762985.1). Taxonomy (NCBI): domain Eukaryota; kingdom Metazoa; phylum Arthropoda; class Insecta; order Hemiptera; family Miridae; genus Adelphocoris; species Adelphocoris suturalis. The sequence continues at coordinate 66,609,498 of CM061042.1, read as the reverse complement.
GTGGTGCATTTGATGAAACTTGATAAAATTGACCTAGTAAAACGAATCAGCCAGGATTCGTACAGGAACCAGAAGTCAGTTATAATTAATACAAAGGGGACTTTTCATGTTTATTTTTTATTTGCTCAATAGAAAGATCCGAGCGAGAGCTTTCCAAAAAGTGCCTGGCTATGGGTATACTACCAGTAAAACGGCTCTTGAAATTCACTTGCCCTACGATGTCGCTGCCCCTTCCCGACTGGGGGAACCCTCAGATCTTTCGCCCTACTACGTCGTGCATGATCTTTCTACTGGTTTATTGGCCAAGCTAAACGGTCTATTGAGCTGAACATTGCAACAAGGAGGTTTTCAAGTGTACCAAACCCTGATCTTAGACCAATAGTGTGAAATTCCAACGGATGAAAGTTTCCTATTCTCTTTTCACGAAATCGACTTTATAATAACTAGTCACCTATTGATGGGCTTGTGAAGAGTGGGTATGTGATTTAATTATTTTACCTCTTTAATTTTCAGTTGGTAGGCCTGCTGTTGTTAAATAAACACAGAAAGACTAGTAATGTGTTCGAGTTTTATTTAATTTAATTATTTAATCTTCGGTAGCCATCTAAGCCTGTGCATGTATGTTTTGATATTGTACGATACCTGTATCCGGTTTATCAATCACACTCAAGTGTTCTACGTTGAAGGGCTACCCAATACAGAAATGTAAAGCTTAGTGTAATAATTTAGAAACAGTTTTCAATGAACAGATCTTTCGAATGGTCTGAAATGGATTTGAAACTGGAAATTTTTTGACCAAACCAAACTGTGTTTGAGGACGCTTATACGCGCATGATTACGACTTTCTGTCTGACCATCTATCCGTTCCAACCAGAACTCGACTCCCGGGTCTCCTTGGGACTCCCCTTTTTCACGAAATACTAGAGTAAAGGGTCTACATTTGCTCATTTTAGGCTAACTAGTGGGTCCGCTGACCAGCACGCAAAATATTAATTATAATTATGTCAAAATCGTGTTTTTTAAATAGTTAAATATGTCATAAAACCTAAATATAGAAATGTTTAATTAGGTGTAGCTACTTTATCAAACAAGGAGACGAATAAATTCAATAACTCGCTTACACAACAAGATCCATGCAATGGGTCTTGAACATTTTTCCCTCATGCCTGGATTGCCCCCCCCCCCCCCCCCCCTTCCCCAGCCATAGATAAATTATATTAAGGCGCGTTCTTCAGAGTGAGCAAACTTCATAAAAATATTAATTCAATCAATTTATTAATTAAATTCTCTCTTAAAAAACTAATTTTCCATCGATTGAGAACATTTTATTGAAATTCGAGCCAGTTTCGTATGCATAAGAATTGGTGAGTTGCAACTTTGAACGGAACATATTTTACTACCTATATGATTTTCAATAATGACCTTTGTCATCGACCAATAAGAAAAATTGAACCCCTCCTCAAAATTTGTTGGTCTATGTTTCAAGAAGCGTAGAAACCAAAAATCGAATAAATAAACCGCCGTACACCATCCTAAGCATTTGTCCAAAACTACTGGACCGAACTTTTTGCAATTTAACTCAAAAATCATACATCGGCCGAGGATTTGCCAGTAATATGATAGGAAATCGGGTAGGCTCGTTTGATGGGTAGTTTTTTATGGACCAGTTATCTGCGTAGAAGTTACCTACTTACGTGCTACCTAATACCGGAATTATACACATTTTTTGGGCAGTATTTTCAGCGTTTTCCGGATAAAATCCTACGATGAGAACAAGGCTCCAACATTTTTGCCATTTACCACTTTTCTGGGATTATTGGAGGAGGACAATTAGAAGAATTTCCGGCATACGGATTTTTCATTTCAAATTACTGGTCAACCAACTCCTTCTAATTTTAGTCATGCAATAAAGCTGTTTCTACATTTTCGCCAATTAGGTGCCCATTAGCTATTTTTATAACATTTTTCAAAGGTTATATTATATAGAATTTTTATTAAAAAATTATGCAGTTAAAATTTCTTTGAACTATCGGAAATGGAGTATTCAGAGACGTCTTCGTAGCTGAAATCTGTCCCAGAACATTATACAGCGATTAAAACACTTCATCAACATACCGATATTATAAACACCATATCTGAAATGATCCTTCCTCCCGAAAAAATGCAAAACCCTCGCCACTCTGAAATAATTTTAGTCGTGTTGAGGAAATTGTGTCTCGCAATCCTTTCGGGGCACAAACAGTCAACTAATACAACGTAACCTCATTCTTCTCTTCCTTGTGACATTCGCTTTTCTTTCCAAAGACTCCATTATTGTGACGTTATGAGCTCTCAGTTGAAATATACTCTTTCTGCTTTCTGTATTCGAGTTTTTCATAGAATTCTCGCTGAAACAGAGTATTACTTTTTATCCTTATAAGCGGGAAGCCAGGCGTCATATTTATTGTTTCTTCTACTGCTCTTATACTCGTATATTACAATGATATCTAGTATTGTCAACATATTGTAGCGGGTACATCCAACTTAATATTACTTATATATTACCCTCCACCTCCGTGAGTACATCCATTTAACTGTTACGTCGAAAAAACACCACTTCATCTCAGTATGTTTTCCGCTTTCGTTTGTTATTCATTCAGATGCTAAAATTCCGGTGTTCTCTAAATGTAATGAAGTTGTTTTTAAGGAAAAAAAAGTATATAATAAAAATAATAATGAAATCTCCAGAGTTTTGTATCTCTCCAGGAAACCGGTGGTGGTTAATGACTTTATGGCTTCAAGAATTCAGGATTTGAAACTCCCTTCAATATTTGGAAGTCAAACTTTGGTGAAAAACTCAGAAAACCAATAGGTAGGGAAAGTTTTACCTCACGACTTTCATAAGCCATAAAGCTTTATACGATAACTTTTTAGGTGGGGTGGTAACTTTTTCAGTTCCTACACTCGACGTTCCCCTCCTGTCTGTATATATTATTTTACCTGAAAATCTCTATAAATTACTAATCTGAGACAAACACACACACACACACACACACACACACACACACACACACACACACACACACACACACAGTACCTCCGTAGCTACACGAGCCGGATGCTTCCTCCACAACCTCTGGACCCGCTGGTATTCCCGCCTCCTTGCTTGCTTAGCTGCTTTGCGACCTCCACGGGGCACACACACACACACACACACACACACACACACACACACACACACACACACACACACACACACACACACACACACACACACACACACACACACACACACACATATATATATGTATATATATTCGTGGGTTCGAATCCCAGCAAGGCTTGAAATTTTTTTTTTTTTTTTTTTTTCTCGTGAGACGAATCGCATAGCAAATTATCCTCGTTTTCTACACAGTAGAAAAGAGAAAAGATCCGGCGAGGCGCGAAGCGCCGAGTATAGATTAGGGGGAGTCCTGGGGGGGCGAAGCCCCCCTGGCGGGGTCAAGGGGCGGAGCCCCTTGCGAGGCCCGAAGGGCCGAGTGTATATATATATATATATATATATATTGGGGGACGGCGGTTCGTATCCCGGTGGAGGCGGTACATTTTTTGATTCTTTCTTCCTAGTCACTTTCAAGTTTTTTGTTTTCCATAAAGGTTCATTATTTCTGAGTTAGATAGCCCTTTTGCGCGGATCATTGGTCTATAATTTGTAAACCCCATATATAATAGGTTCTCAACTCCATGGAGTTCTCACTGCTTTAAATCTCATCTATAGCTCTCCCATCAGACATGAGATTTCGATTCAGTTGGTTCAGTGATTTCCGGCTATTTATTCAATGCTATAGCATTGAATCACCTCTGCGCTCGATGTATGCGGACTAACGATGTTATGCACGAACGAGAATAGAAAACAAAACTATAAAATTTTCCACACGTCTATGGTGAATATATCCTTCTGCCTGGTGGCAGACTTATCAGCCATCATTGAATTTAATTTATTTATCTTTTTTTTTCCTATTCATAAATTATAGTTTTTTCTATTGGATAAGGGATCAGAATTGTTTGAATAACACAGACATTTGTCTGATTTAATTTGAGGGTTACCTACTTGTTAGTATATTCGAAATTCAAATTCTGGAGCTGTAATTTCCCCATTTTACAATAGGTACCTACTTTTTTACGATACCTAAACACTCTTGATGCGTGTGCGAAAACCCGAGCCGACGCCCCGTAATGCTGTTTACCACCCGTGAGACTTCACTGCCTGGGCCCTGTCTTGAAAAGCTAAAAACAGTTGTCACATTCTATTTCACCTCCTTTCGTTCTATTCATTTTTAAACTTACAATAAGAGAACAATCACTAGAACAAATTAAGGTAAATGCATCCATCATTGGACACTTCAGGAAAAGTTTGTCTGAGAGTTCGAAACATCAACCTATATAGCTTTTATTTCAAACTTGAGAAGACAAACTTTCCCTTAATCAACATAAAAAGAAAATGTCCAATGTCGCCCAACATAATAGCTGTATGTTGTAAGAAAGAGTTATACTGCGATTCCGGCGCATTTTGATGAGAAGTCAATGGAGCGGTTTTAGCTCAAACTAAACCACTACCGAAATTTTATCACACTCAAATATTGGAAACTGAAGAGTTTTCGAGAGGCCCCTGTCTACCCATACAAAAAAGCTGTATCCCGTAAGAAAGAGTTCCAACCCGATTTCAGCACCTTCTGTTGAGAAATTTAGAAGGTAATGGAAGTGGTTTTATTACAAACTGAACCACTTTACCTAAATTCCATCACATACAAACCTTGGAAAGTGAAGAGTCACTACGAGAGGCACCCATCAGACGCCCGCCAGTGAGGAGAAGCAGCCTTGTATTCAGATATACGGCCGCACTGAGAGTAGAGTGGTTTATGAGAAGGGCACAGTTAATAATTACTTTGTAAAGGAGTTTTTACCTTCTCTGCTGATAATTTAGCTTTTGGTAGAGCCTTCGAATTGATTCATATCGTATTTCACTATTTGGGTTCATATTGATAACATTGTTACGTTATATACGCATATTCACTCTAACTTATCAGTCAACACGAACAGTTTTATTGATACATCAAATTATACCTGCAATACCTTCAGGCCACCTTAGATAGCATGCACTCGAATATTAGTACTCCCGGGAGGGCCAAGAGAGAAACCCTTGCTTCAGTGTTACGGTCCTGATAATGATATTTAAATGCTACCCACTGTTCTATGCAAGTCTAATAGATACCATCTCATCAACAAGTCGAATGCGAAGTATATAATTCCCATGCATTATTCAAATTCCTGGAACTAGACACCGCATCATTATCGCATTTGGCACGGAAGTGGTTGGAAAATATGGGAGCCCCCTCGGCAAGTTTGCTGTATCAGCCAAGTTATACCTCATGCTGAAAGCTGAAGTATCTGTAAGGTCCAAGCAGCTCCTTTCCCGTATTCAATGATCTCCTTCACAACAAAGTTAACCCCCGAACAATTTTGTTCTATATAAAGTCCATATTCGCTCCCAGAAGAAACTCAAATCTATTTTGATCCGTAGTTTATAAACATATTTTCATCCGTAGTTTATAAATATATTTAACGTGATTCCTATACGGGTTGAGTATTCTTTGGTGTGCTTCGAAGTATCCTTGTTTTCAACATAAATTTTATAGCACAATTCTGTCTAAATTATTTCTGTTCTAGAACCAAAAATTTCAACCATGTATCATGTTTTCTCCTCGATATTGATTCGAAATTCTATGAAAACATCAGAAATTAACAAGCGGTTGCAATCATGTTCACAATATCAATTATTGAGAATGATCACCTGTGTGTAAACAATTATTTATATAACCATGCTCATAACTCAGTTTGTTGGACACGCACTTCGCCGTAGTTAACATAATATTGTTGGATAAATCGAGAGCTTTCGAACGAATGGTCAACGAATTTTGTGGGATGAAAAACGACGAAGTACCATTTCCCTAGCAACGACTCGGTTGTAGGCGGAAATCACTGTAACACTATATGTTTCGTGCGCGGAAAAAAAATTGACTCTCAAAATTGACTCGCAAAAATTGCTAGGACCCCAGGGCTAAAACATGATACATGTTAAAATGTGTCAGAGCGTAACTACCGACACCTACACGTACGGTGGGCGTTCCAAGCCCTCTCTTAAGTCCGCGATTTTCTCGAAAATTAATCTAGGCATGTTCGCATCACGTAGGTGTATTATATAATTATCGGTACGTACATTATAGGTATATCGTAGGTGAGTCAAAACTTCATGAAGATCAAAACGGAAGTTAGTGAAAATAGCGTTATCTATTTCCACGAAAAATAAGAGTAAAATGTTGAATCGATTTCGACGGTTGGGCCATCATCAGTAACAAACAATAACAATAAGTTAATGTTTGTTACTGATGATGGCCTAACTGCCGAAATTGATTTAATATTGTAACTATTTATTTTTCGTGGAAATATACGTTTTTTCACTAACTTCCGTTTTTAAATGGATTTCCACAACTTCGTTGCGAGTGATTTAGTTCGTTCATGAAGATGATACCCAAATCAATTCCCTGCGTTGGCATAAGTCGTGTTTTTTGAGCCCCACTCTTCACGACCTTTTTCTTTATTTTTTCTCCAAATTCTTGAAATACGGAAGTCGCTTTTAAAACTAAAAATAAAAAACTCTTATCTGTTGGAATTTTACATTTTTCAACTCAGATTTGGATTTCGCACGCATGGAAACCTACTAGTAGCAATTTATTATCAGCTTAAAATACTGTTTAATTTGACAAATAAACGGGTTGGATGATCACGCGTGCGGTAAATGGCAAGGGAGGAGAGAGTTCCCCCCAGGCGGGTGGGGGCCACGACGTCAACTTACAAATTAATTTCAAGATCCGTTTCACTGGTCAGATATCCATATCCTGGCACCTCTTCGGAAACTCTCGCTCAGATCTTGCTATTGAGCTAATAAAAAATATTCATGAAAAGTCTCAGTTTTATTCGACTGACTACTGGTTCGTATACGAATCCTGGCTGATACGGTCGTCGTAGTTTACAAGTCAAATTTTACTATGTTTCATAATTTGCAATTCACTCCCACCGTATCGGTTTTTTTTCCTTTCCTGGCCTAATTCCAGCCCTAGAGTGCAAACGGACTGCCAGATACCCATTATATAGCAGCTTTTTGGAAAGCTCTTGCTCAGATATTTTTTTGAGCAAATTAAAATAACCTCGTAAATTCCCCATTCCTTTCTCCGGCTGTTCTTTTGGACGGAAACACCATCTCTATTTCATCAGCTTACCGTCGGCATTATCAAAATACGTTCATATTTATAATATTTACATTGAATTTTTACCAGATTTTTATCACATTTGCACGGATCGAAGTAAAGGATGCCAGTTTTTCAGAGTGACCCGGTAATCTTCATCGGAGGAATATTCAACATAAAAATTTTGGACTATTGTAATGGCTTGAAAGAAACACTTGAAAAACATACAAATTATCCAGGTTTATTATGTTATTTATTCATTATTATTTTGGTTTATTATTTCCAATAATAAGCCTATGTGATCGTGTAGCAAAAAATTTTTATAACCCCCCCTCAAACTTTGTCACTTTACGTTTCAAGGTACGTAGAATCCAAATTTGAAATGTCCGTCCGCCGTCCGCCGTTCGCCGTTCGCCGTCCGGGCCATAAAAGGCCTAAGAATTGACTTTAAAAACCCGTTCTTTCGCACATATACTCCATTTGGGGTCTAGTTGGTCCTAACGTTTAACCATCCCGATCGCTTTACTCGCATAGATGCTATGGGCCAAAAACGGGCAAAAAAGTGTGTTTTTCGACGCGCTCACGCCTGGCACGCTTGGCAGGGGGTCACGGTGCGGTGGGTGGTGAGGAGGGGGGGGGGGGGGGGGGGTCGAGCGGGTGGGTGGAGTGAGAGGAGGCGCCGGCGCCGCGGCTTGTGGTGGGTACGGCGCCGGCGTTCGTTCGAGGCATGAATATGTTTTTTTCAAGGTCATATTTGTGTGTTAATACCAAAGCTTTTCCTACGCATATTTAATAACATATCCTCTCGACTTTTCGTACGTACTTTGATAATGATATTATTAAGGCAATAACTATTTGAATAGATAGGAGCTCAAATCGAGAAATATAAACATGCGTATATAATTATAGAAGTATAGGTTGTGGCAACTCGAAGTAGGACACGCCGAAGAGTCTGGACGGGCCTTATGACGTACGCTAGCCTACTAAAACTACGATCATACTCAATTGAAAAAATAATAAACCTTTGTGAAATAATTTGCAGCGTTTTTGTAATGTTTTTGATGTAAAGTTTAAACATTCGACCGTTATTTTGTTTATCACATACATACTTCTTGTTTGTTTTCACGTACGACTATGCATTCTGAAAATAGCGTGATACCCTTTTGAACAGTTTCTATTAAGTGGTTGTATTCAAAGTGGGTTAGAGCGAAATATTGAAGTCAGCAACGTTTAATGTTGAAATCCATGGGAAGTCATCCACTTCGGAACTCAACGCAGCTGTTCCACCGACTCAGCAGTCCCTCGACCACCGCTGCCGTAAAGTTGGATCTTTCCGGATGAAGTCCCAACTTTCCGCCAGACTTCCGATCTTCCCCATTTTCGATTAGCCGCACTTTGAGGGAGTTTCGCGGATCGTGATTCGAGACAGATCTTTTCTCTGTATTGATTCATTCATTCCATCCATTTTGGTTTATTATTTCCAATAATAAGCCTATGTGATCGTGTAGCAAAAAAGTGTTATAACCCCCCCTCAAACTTTGTCACTTTACGTTTCAAGGTACGTAGAATCCAAATTTGAAATGTCCGTCCGCCGTCCGGGCCATAAAAGGCCTAAGAATTGACTTAGAAAACCCGTTCTTTCGCACATAGACTCCATTTGGGGTCTAGTTGGTCCTAACGTTTAACCATCCCGATCGCTTTACTCGCATAGATGCTATGGGCCAAAAAATTGGCAAAAAAGTGTCTTTTTCGACGCGCGCACGCCTGGCACGCTTGGCAGGGGGTCAAGGTGGGTGGAGAGGGGGGGGGGGGGGCGTACCATGCGTATATAATTTTAGAAGTATAGGTTGTGGCGACTCGAAGTAGGACACGCCGAGGAGTCTGGACGGGCCTTATGACGTACGCTAGCCAACTAAAACTACGATCATACTCAATTGAAAAAATAATAAACCTTTGTGAAATAATTTGCAGCGTTTTTATTTTATTTTTCCAACAATTTAAAGAGTCCGAGGAAAGATCCTCAATATGCTTAAAATTCTGTACCTATTACTGAGTTAGCACCAATCTGAATACCGCTGAATGATTATCTGAGGAATTTACCAACCATAAGAACACAATAATCTAGCATAAAGTTTTGCTAGCCACCACACGTTCTCTGATAGGATACGAACTAAATCACTCGCGACGAAGTTGTGGAAACCCATTATAAAACGGAAGTTAGTGAAAAAACGTTGTCTACTTCCACGAAAAATAAAGAGTTACAATGTTAAATCGATTTCGACGGTTAGGCCATCATCAGTAACAAACAATAACTGAAGACACATTAGAAAGGACACAGCTTATATAGAGACAGGTGAAGGGAGATTGAATCCCATTGGTCGAGAGAAAGGAAAGGGGCAGGAGGTACAACCAATCAAGTGCATACAAAGTGAAAGGGAGATTGAATCCCATTGGTCGAGAGAAAAGAAAGGGGCAGGAGGTACAACCAATTAAGTGCATACAAAGTGAAAGGGGATTATAGCTAATCAGATGAAGTGAAAGGGGGGAAATAACTAAATAGGGTTTCAACAGTGTGAAGGGATAATTCCAAGGTTTACAGAAATGGACCTATCAGTGGTGAAATATATTGAGGTATATCCTCATTTAAACATTTACCAGGCCTGTCACTTTTGATAATTTCGAATTTTTCAAGTACATTCAACATTCCTCCCTTTGGGCAAAAATGAAGAAATTCTACAAACTGTCTGTCTGTCAAATCAAAATTGTAACTATGATTAGATTCCTTAAGATGTTTTGCAAATGTAGACTTACCCTTATTTTCCCTGAAGTCCTCCATATGCTCGTCTATTCTTTCCCTAAATTTCCTACCAGTCTGACCGCAATATTCGTAGCCACAAGAACATTTTAATTTATAAACTCCACTTTTATCCTGCACACTAATTTTATCCTTAACGGATCCTAGTAATGCTTTAAGACTATTTTTATTTTTAAAACCTACTTTATAACCTCTCGATGATAGAATTTTGCCAATTTTATCAGAAATTTTCCCATAATAAGGTAAACTTATCCATTGCTTTTCTTCTAAAGTTAGATCTTCCCGAGCCAGATTGGAAACTTTTTCCCTACTCTTTTTCCTAAGAACCTTATCCCATATGGTATCAACGAGATCTCCTCCATATCCGTTACTAGCCGCTATGCTTTTGATAATGGATTTTTCTTTTGATAAATTTTGTTCACTCATTGGAATAGATAGTGCTCGGTTGATCATACTATGGAAGGCTGCATGCTTATGTACTAAAGGGTGATTTGAACTACTATGGATCGTTATATCGCTATATGTATCTTTTCTGTAGATTGAAAAATCATGCTTCTCATTTACTAAAGAGATGGACAGATCAAGAAAATTTAGTTTATTCCCGCCGAATTCGAGGGTGAATTTGATATAGGGATCTAATTTATTGATTTGTTCGTGAAAAGAATTTAGTTGTCTTTCTGTGCCCTTCCATAGAATGATGATGTCATCGACATATCTATACCAATAGGTATTGGTATAGATATGTCGATGACATCATCATTCTATGGAAGGGCACAGAAAGACAACTAAATTCTTTTCACGAACAAATCAATAAATTAGATCCCTATATCAAATTCACCCTCGAATTCGGCGGGAATAAACTAAATTTTCTTGATCTGTCCATCTCTTTAGTAAATGAGAAGCATGATTTTTCAATCTACAGAAAAGATACATATAGCGATATAACGATCCATAGTAGTTCAAATCACCCTTTAGTACATAAGCATGCAGCCTTCCATAGTATGATCAACCGAGCACTATCTATTCCAATGAGTGAACAAAATTTATCAAAAGAAAAATCCATTATCAAAAGCATAGCGGCTAGTAACGGATATGGAGGAGATCTCGTTGATACCATATGGGATAAGGTTCTTAGGAAAAAGAGTAGGGAAAAAGTTTCCAATCTGGCTCGGGAAGATCTAACTTTAGAAGAAAAGCAATGGATAAGTTTACCTTATTATGGGAAAATTTCTGATAAAATTGGCAAAATTCTATCATCGAGAGGTTATAAAGTAGGTTTTAAAAATAAAAATAGTCTTAAAGCATTACTAGGATCCGTTAAGGATAAAATTAGTGTGCAGGATAAAAGTGGAGTTTATAAATTAAAATGTTCTTGTGGCTACGAATATTGCGGTCAGACTGGTAGGAAATTTAGGGAAAGAATAGACGAGCATATGGAGGACTTCAGGGAAAATAAGGGTAAGTCTACATTTGCAAAACATCTTAAGGAATCTAATCATAGTTACAATTTTGATTTGACAGACAGACAGTTTGTAGAATTTCTTCATTTTTGCCCAAAGGGAGGAATGTTGAATGTACTTGAAAAATTCGAAATTATCAAAAGTGACAGGTCTGGTAAATGTTTAAATGAGGATATACCTCAATATATTTCACCACTGATAGGTCCATTTCTGTAAACCTTGGAATTATCCCTTCACACTGTTGAAACCCTATTTAGTTATTTCCCCCCTTTCACTTCATCTGATTAGCTATAATCCCCTTTCACTTTGTATGCACTTAATTGGTTGTACCTCCTGCCCCTTTCTTTTCTCTCGACCAATGGGATTCAATCTCCCTTTCACTTTGTATGCACTTGATTGGTTGTACCTCCTGCCCCTTTCCTTTCTCTCGACCAATGGGATTCAATCTCCCTTCACCTGTCTCTATATAAGCTGTGTCCTTTCTAATGTGTCTTCAGTTATTGTTTGTTACTGATGATGGCCTAACCGTCGAAATCGATTTAACATTGTAACTCTTTATTTTTCGTGGAAGTAGACAACGTTTTTTCACTAACTTCCGTTTTTCTCTGATAGGATATGGAGCACAGGTTTTGGGCTGGGAAAGATCAGAACAGTTGGAAAAACTCATTAGATACTACTTGAAAAAAGTATTTGCCCTTCTCCAGAACACGCCAAATAATATATCATATGCAGAGAGTGGAATCGAACCGCTGGAGTTCTCTTTCCGAAAATTGCAAAAATACTATGTCGCTCGAGCATTGAAGCTTCCGGCTCACAGGTTCTCTCGAATCATTGCAGATGCGGTCGGAAGACTGGAAGTTTCATGATTTCTGGCATACTGGGAAGAAACACAAAAGCGGGGGATGATTTTCAAAGGGGAAAACAGTAGGAGTCGAAATTGGAAGCAGGACTTTCGGTCTGTTGGAGAAAAGTTGGTGGAAAACTGAAGACTTGAAAGTTCTCGAGCAGTCCATGAGTCGGAACACTACACTAATTACGCTTAGTTGGACAGAGCAAGAGACGGGGAGCGACGGTACCTATCGAGTACGTGCGGTGTTTAGGGCGATTGCAGAAATGCTCAATGTGAACTACAGATGGGGGGGGGGGATAGCGAACAGATGTCCACTATGTAATTTGGGTGAGAATGAGACTTCATATCATTTTCTGGCGATTTGTCCAATATTAGGCGAGTTTAGAGCAAGGTACTTAGGAATGTCTAAGCTAACGATGCAGGATTTGCTCTCCATACTGAACGGAAATGAGAAGTTGTAAGCTCTGGTTAAATTTATAAAAATATCAGTAAGCTATAGAAAATTGTTGGTGGAAGAATTCAATTATTAAGATGAAAATTAGAATATGTGGAAATATAGAAGATTAGATATAATATATTTTGTTGTTGATGAGTTTAAATAATGTTATAAAATTGTGAATTATGATTGTGAAATGGGGGGGGGGGGGAATCCTCAAAGAAATTAATGTATAATTGTAGGTTGAACTTGGCACCTTAAAATTAACTTACCTACTTCTTAGACTTTTAGCATTCGAAATATATGTGTAAATTGTTGTACTGTTAAATGTGCCTGGATTGCTATTGAACTCTTTATTAGCTCTTAAATACTCTGAAAAAACACAGGAAACAAAAATACCATGCAAGCTCTCTGCGAAAATTTAAGATTAAGCAGTATAAGCTTCATTCATTTTGTAGTAAACTATTGTCATGTAACTCAATTTAAAAAAAACAAGCTTTTACACTCTCCACACACACACACACACACACACACACACTCTCTCTCTCTCTCTCCCTCTCTGTTCTCTGTATTGATTTATTCATTCCTTCCATTTTTATTTTATTCTTTCAAAAATTATAAGAGTTCGAGGAACGATCCTCAATCGGCTTCAAATTCTGTGCCAATTACTGAGTTAGCAATTGGGACAACTGAGTAACTTGTTGATGGTTAGTTCGTTCAACACAACTCGTTACACGCGCGGTATTTGTTTGAAGCAAGTGTCTCACAACAGGTGACCTACGAGTATAGGCACTATATTGATGAGTGGCCCAAACAGACTGATGAGGTGGTTCGTTGTGTGTTTTTCCTAATCTAATACCTTAATCGACTATCTCTTGGAAACAGATAAACGCCGCACAGTGTTTCGACTAATGTGTTTCAGGTAAAACAAATCGAAATAAAAATTTTCGAAAAAAAAGTCTTCAGCATCCAGGGTGGTAGGTAAAGGTCTCAAATTGATTATATTTACTTTGATTAACCTTCTTCGGGTAACTTCTGCTCACACTTGAACGCACCAAATAGAAAACCACTGTGCGGAACCCCTAAGAGCATTATTCCTCTGAAATCTAATATATATATTTTCCCCTTCTTCTGATCATCTTGGTTTGGACTGAAATTATTCTCCCAAAAATTTAAAAGAATAAAATTCTCAACTTTTGAATATTAATTTTTAATTTCTATCTCTTCTTATCAGACAATAGATATTAATATAATGTCGTTAATGTGAAAAAAAAAAAAAACTCGTCTTGAAACTAGAAGGATTCTTTACAGAATTTAATGCGAAATTAGAATTTTCAATCTGTTCATTCCGCAAACCTCTGCAAATATTGATTTTCTTCAATTTTCGGTAGCAATATGCATAATTTGAAATAGTGAGTTTTTATTTAAAAATGGCTTTGAAACGGAAAAGCCGAGTGAAATACGGTAATTTATACCTTCATTGTTTCTAAATATAACCTGAATTTGAATATTCTGAGCGTTTTAATGAAATTGATACTAAATTACCATCCATTAGACCAAAATTACCTTATTATTATTTTTAGCCAACTTTCATCAATTATTTAGGCCTCAAAATGATTGTTTTCTTCTCTATTTATCTTATTTATATTAATTTCCGCTATGAGATAGGGTAATAGAACCTCAATATGCGATACTATAATTTTCGTGGTTTCGGAATTTTCGCCGATCCCCCAGGATCGAAACACTGTGCGCCGCCAGCGCTTGAGACGTTCAAAAGGATACGATCGGACTCCGCACTATTGAGCCCATCCCCAACTCAGCCGCCAAGTACAGCAATTGAATATATTCTCAACCCAGATTCTTTAGCCGAACAGTTAGCGTATCTGCTTACAGCGCAGGAAATTTCGAGTTCGAAACCCCACTCAATACAAACATTTTTGCATCGTATTTTCCATCTCGGCAACATACTTTTATCGTATTTCCGATCTATTTGCGTGAATACCGCTGAACGATTATCTAAGGAATTTACCAATCCTAAGAACACGATAATCTCTTGTTTAAAGCTGTAATCAGCCAGAAAGAAATGGTTATAAATTTAAAATATTTCTTTACTTAAAGTAAAGAAGTTAGGTAGTAGTCTGAAAATAATTCGACCAGAACCAGCGATTTTTTCAGTTTCTAAATTATGTAGGGGACGGTGAACTTCAACATACCTATCATTTGTCAAAATAATATCTTGACAAAGCTCTACAAGTTTGGACACTGGCTTTTTAGCGGCCCAAGACTTGCGGTTTATGCCTATATAGATTTCGCTGGTCTTGATTAACTTTGATGTACCCCTTATGAATGATAGAGAGTACCCAATGGAATCTTGCCTCAGTTTGAACCAGATTTACTAATAGGGTCACGCTATGGGACTAAAACCTCGAATTTTTTGGTAGTATTTGAACTTTGCGGTTACCATACATTAGACAGAAACCCTTGAAATGAAGTGATAAGACGTTATACTCGGAGAAAAAATGTCGATACTTGCAATAACTACTACTTGCAATACTGCTTGTCTATGTGAATACATTTAACATTTTATCTCTATTGTAGGTATACAACTTATGATATTTTCGTTAGCGATAACGATGCTTAACCGATGGTTTAATTGATAACAATAGAAAGGTGAGAGTTACTATGATGGCGACATAAAAAACCTCACTAGAACACTTTACTATTGTTGATGTCACTTGCCTTTGTCTTCTTTGGTTAGTTCAATGAAACCTTGGAACCTCTCCCATCTTGGTTAACTCCTTCTTCCTCCATTTTATCGAACCGATACCCGGGCAACAGTCCAATTTATTAATCAAATGATTGATTTCCTGGGGGGAAAGCCAAGAATAGGACCGGAAGCGGGGTCTCAGACGGATTATGAACTCTCTAGGACAAGGGTTTGCCCCTTACCTCGCTGGCTCTCAAAATAGCTTTTGAATGAGTTACCCTAATCCTTTACATGTTGATGTTTGGTGCAATGGGGCTCCGAATATGAGAAGTACGCAAGAGCGCATTGTGCCCCAGCGCGGTCGTCTCATAGCGGTCAAGAATCGTCAAAAACTGCTCAAAACCTAAATAGTTTACGTATTTTCCCCCATCTTGTTGACCTTAAATACGTATTTATAACCTCATGAGGAAGTCATTTCTTGATTTTCAAGAACCACCGATGATTCGACTACCGTCAATAACCGTTACAATAACGGAGATCATGGAAACTCCAAATATTCTCACGTATTTCAACTTTCCCTGTATTCTTTTAGTTTGAAGGGAGGTAGTTGAGGTAATTTTTACTTGTTCCAATGTGATCTCAAAAGAGCAAAATAATGGTTTCCCTCATTTTGAAATCGTTATTAGGAAATAGATACTGAATAATTTAACAAATTTTCAATAATCGGGTTTATTTTTGCCTATTGTCGTTGTGCTTCCAGTGACCCTTCAGCTCAGAGATTTAACAGTTCCTAATCATGTATAAAAAGATTCTAAATAGAAATTAGCTGCAACCAACTGCAACCTTTAGAACCAGCGCACAGTAAACTGAGAAAACATGTTTCAACAGAGTCGTTTTCTTGCTATGTAACAATAGAAATGAGGTGAAGGGGGGTAATTGTGTAAACGGGGAAAATACGTAATCCTTAAAAAAAAATTAAAAAAAAAAAAAAAAAAGGCGCCAAATGATGACTGGATTACCAAAAATCTTCTCCTTAGTTGTGTTGACAGTTGTGATACGTCTTATCACAAAAGTTGGGTAAACTATGATCGTGCCATCTTGAGAGGCTACCATGTTATTCTGAGCAGTCCCTTTTTAGTCCCGAGTGAAGTAAAGTGTGGTCAGCCAGTTTTTCGTCAAAGGACTTTCATAATCAGTTTTTCGAGGAGTTCCTTCCAGTTTTTATTTTCTGGTTAGTACTTTTCAAGATTAAAATGATACACAACTCTTGAAATTAAACTTCTGTATTCTGTAGAATTTGTTGTGGTACTGGTATAATTTGGTGGTGGCATATGTGTGACACACGATCCAGTGTGACCTAGAACACATGTAATCTAGATACCAAAATAATTTTTTCTTTTTCAATTGCTTGGTGATTAATTTCTTCCTCTTTTTGATATATGTATATAACTGTTAGTATCACCAACCTTTTTATCGTTAATACATATCCTTCCATCCACTTCCCCTTGTTAGTTTTTGTTGGAGAAAAAAGTTTGTTTCGACCAAAAAAAAAAAAAAAAAAAATAGAAAATTTTTGAATGTTCCGTTTTGTTTGTTCAACAGTGGCCTTTTTACACATTTGCCCATTAACAACCTGAGTTGAAGCCAGAGCCGCTTACACATTTACCCCGTTTTGTTGGGGAAATGTGTAGTAAGGAGGTCGTTAAAAAAATAGTGCTTGGGCAATGAAAAATTTTAAATGCCTACATTCTGGAAAAAAATTACTCTAGCTGTGATTGAGGCTGAGCTGAGTGAGGTTAAAGTTGCACTATTGAAATATTGGTACGCAATTACCCCACTTCACTCCACTTCTATCTAGAGAGGCAGAACATGTAAGGTCAACCTATAATTCCAATAAAGGTATCTCAGTCAGTACCAGCTGGTGGGAAGTCGCACATGTAGGTAACAATGCAGTGAACGGACTTGGACGATCAACTGAGGATAAAGTTCTGCATTCGGTCGTCGATGAAGGCAAAGATGAGGTGAATTGATTATGTCATGGACATTAATTCAGTTATTATAATTGTGAAGCTTACTTTAATCTATACCTACTTTTATTTCACAAATAAACTTATTATTTTATTGGAACTTTATTTACCATGTACACCTTTACATTCACTATCATGTATCCCATACGTATACACAAATATTTTTGCTGATTTAAAAATTATTAAATTGCTGGGTTTAAAAATTATTTCTCTATTATTTGTGTAAAACTAGTTTGAATCAGATTCGAACTACCAGAAGCATAATTATTTTTACCATGAAAACACAAAACGTCGTTAGCCAGAAGACCATTTTTTGTTGTTGTCAAATCCTTAATTTGTTAAATAAATTGTTCTTCAGTACTTTTAGTTCAGGCTAATTTGCCTGATAGTCCAGGCGCCAAGGCCGAAAATAGGTAGTAATTTAAGACGAAGGTTTGAGATTAGATTTTGAAAATATAGCCCATTCCTAGTAAAAAAAATCGTTGTCCGCCACGTCGAAAGAAGTGGAATAGAAAATGCTGGCCTCATCTTAATAATTTGCCCTTATTAATGTTTTTCTCCAATAATTCTTAAACCACTCATCCTGCAGAAATTTGTATACACAGCAAAATATATAGAACATACAAATACAAAGTGATTCGATCCAAAAACTATGAATTATCTCTCAAAATAAGCAAATTACAAAAAATTGAAAGTAGGGCTAATTTTGGTTCAGACTGTTGCCCTTCAAATTCACCTAGCAGACCTATTGGTCTGATTTAGGTCTACCAAACCAAATACTTTTCAAAGTTCATAACGAGCAAGTTTTAGTTGAGACCCCTTGCCATCAAAATACAAAGTAAAACGCCGACTCTGCTAACTTTATTCGTGACATACAATGACATACAATTAATGAGTTTTGTAGTCAGTCAATGAGTTTTTAGATCGGATCGCTTTGTACTTTGTAGTTTTATGCTTTACAAATTCGTTAAGTATAAAAAATTCTGTAGGATGAATGGTTAAGGAATTATTAGAGGAAAACTTTAAAATGGACGAAGTAAGCCATATTCATTCTGCCGCCATTTTTTATTACACCAATTTCGAGGTGGCAGACAAAGACTTTCTCACTCAGAACGGACAAAATTTTCAAAATCTAATCTCAAACTTTCTCCTGAAAATTACTTGTACCCATTTTGGGTCTTGGCTCCTGGACTATGGTGTTTCGTAAATTATTATGAAATCTGATTCAAAAGGCAGTGGATTATCTCCCGAAATGGTCTTTTCTCCATGCGGTCCACTAAATGAACCTATTTCCGGCATTTTTTGTTGAAATCCCATTTCGGAAAATTTAGAATTGTTCCAGAAAATCATCAAAATCTAGTAGGAAACATCAAAGCGCTAAAAATGCTTGTGACTTCCAAAAACTACATCAAATTTAAAACATAAACACGCCCGAAAAAGATGGGGTTTGTTGGCGATAAGAGTTTTTTATTCGAACGAGTTCCTAACACATAGTTCTTATAATTCGTACAATCATACTTATTTCGTATATTCGTACTTACTGGTGGTTTGTCCACCTTAATGAATGACATATTCCAATGTAGGATGGGGATGTATAAACATAATTTCGTAGGAATATGAGGGAACTCCAAAAAGATGGAAACACCGACAATTTCCCTATCTCAGCAACACACACAGGCACGAAACCAAAGTTGTTTATAGGATGTTCTAAAACAAAATGCAAGTGGGAATTTCGTTTTTAGAGCACAATTTTTTTTTTCATCATCATGTACATAGGGAGACTCGGAAGCAAAATTTATTTTGACGATTCTGAATCACCTGATTTTTCCGGTAAACTATCAGCAAAAAATAACGACGGTATATCGCAAAGAGTGAGTTATGTTATAATCACAAATAACAAAGTGATCAACATTTGGTATGATGATTGAGTAAATTTCGTATTATGTTGTATGAAAAAAGGTTCATATTGATAATATCATTATTTCCATTAGAAGGAGCACCTGGGCACCCCTTGTTTTTCTCCTCCAAGTCGATTCATCAACCTTCCGACCTAATATCATCTTGGCCCTGCCAACCTCTCCCACCGTTTTCTTCACTCGGAAAAAATTGATTGGCATCGTCTCACCTAGTCCATGCGGATCTTTCTCCTCAACATTGAGACACGAATTGCCTCGTTAATTCCGTAAACGTCGTTCTAATGAAATTGGAACCGTGGTTATTTGTCTTCCATCAACAAGAGAGTTTATTGAATGCGACTAGACAGAATCGCCACACCTTTCCTTTTCCCAAATTAATAATTATTATGTTTTCATGGTTTCATGTATTTACCCTCAAAGTATGAAACAATGACTTATCTGATTATGGCCAATACGTAATAATCTATCTAACCTAGTAACATTAAATTTAGTGGAATTATACCAAGTTTTTTATTAACCTGCGTTTTTTTCTGTTTTCGTTTTAACTCTGGGCTGGAATGATGATCTACTAAAATCATAGAATAGATATCATGGAACATGATTTTTAGCTTTAGGCACTGAGGGTGGTAACCAAGGTGATCAGGGTGAGCTAGCACCTTACACATGAGTCCTCTAAGAAGCTTCCATAGGATTTTCGTTATAGTAAGTTGTGTAAGAAAGTATTTAGTTCTGACACCTATAACCAATATTTCTGAGGAAAGTATGTAGGAAAGGGCAGATCAAGTGGTGGTGTGATGATTTGTGGATTGCTACCGCTGATTAACAGATTTTGTTGGCAAATGAGCACTCGTTCTGTAGGAGATATGTGAACATATCCAATAGCTCATTCCGCCCATGTGCATTTAGATACGTTTCAATATTCGACGTCTTAGAGCAACTAGATCTAACGAAGAGTTCAGCTGAATTCACGTTCCAGCTCTTAACGTAGGTGAGCAAACAGTATAAACATATGTAGTTCGTTACAGCTAGGTATGGTTAGTATTTCTGTGGTACGTCTAGGCTCAAAGACACTATTACACGTTCGATGGGCTCGTAACACACCCCTGTGATACTTAATCATAGCGCAGATACAAGATTACTTCCCAGCACTCCTTTTAATTTCAAGTTCAACAGCGAATATCTCAAGTTCAATAATTCAGACAATAGTTCATATGATCAAAGTTAATAATTGTGTGTTACATATTAGAAAGCCCGATCCAGTTAGGAGGACCATTCGTCAATAGTCGTGCCCAAGTAAAATCTCTGAGCTTTGTTTCTTGAGAAGTTTCTTGAGATGAAATATCTCATCTAAACATCACCACAGATTAATTATTAACTCAATAACCCGATTTAAGAATATTCTGAATGTGAATCGTTTCATAAAGCCTGAAAATAGATTCACCATTTCCCTGAAATATAATATCGATTTAGTTTTCTTGGAAATTTCATGAAAGTAGTTTGAAGCCTCGAGTTAAACATCATTCCTAAGTCATCATCCAAGTACGAAAGATAAGGTCACACGAAGGATCAATGAAAGAAAAAGCGAAAGTCTATTATATCCGTTCAGCCACTCCAATTAGCTTCGCCGTTTGAATTACGGAGACATCTACTTGTAATAATTGATCATTCATTCAGACATTCTTCGGCTTACCAGGAGTCCCACAGTTATCACTAAGAGGTCCGAGGACAGTCCAATTAGCTTAATTACAATCAAGATTGATTACAGGATGAAGACGTTTCCATCATTGAGCCTCCTCCTAAGTGCAACGACCACTTCATCTTCTGATCCTCGTCTTTACGTAGATACTAATTAATAGGCTTTAGGTTCGAATTTGGAGCAGAATTCATTCCAATTAACGTAACAACGTACGAAATTTTGTTGACGCTGCCTAGGCCACAATTCTTAACCGATTTCCGAGATTCTTTCATCGTTCGATCCCAATTTTAGTCTAATTGTGCTAAAAACCCCAGGGTGAAGGGGAATAGAGGGGTAAGGCAAACAAATCGTGTATTTTGTAGATGCCAAACAGGCTACAAATGTCGACCGATTCTCGTGATTCTTATTGTTTTCCATTACAAATTTGATATAGTTTTGGAATGTATGTCAGGGCTTTAAAATTTCATCATCAAAGGGGTTGAATGGAGGGTTAATAATGATAAATTTAACAATTCTCGTCAGATTTTCCTGATTCTTCTTTTGTTCAACTATGAATACGATCGTTTTGTTTCATATATCAGGAATTTCAAATTTCATTTCTGAAGGTTGTGAATGGAGGGGGTAATTGTAATAAAGCATGATGTATTAAATATTTTCGTCAGATTTTCGTGATCTTTTTTGTTCATGCATGAATTTTGTCTAGTTTGGATAACATGTCAGCAGTTTCGTATTTCATATTGGATTTATGAAAGTAGAAAATTTGCTGCCGGTGGAGAGGGCTATTGGTGGATGGGTGATTCGGATAAATGAAAATTATATCTGAAATAGAAAAATGCAATCAAAATCCAAATCTTAGGAAACTTTCAACGTTTGGGTGATTACTGCATACATAACATGGAAGACTTTATGTCTGATTTTTAGTATAAAATCTAAATAAGTCTCACATCAGATTCATCAGCTTCAACTAGAGGCGTCGAGATTAGTTGGTTGTGGTGGTTACTAATGAAACAATAAATACAGAAAATACCCCCTCCTCATAATAATAATCACAAAAATCGATTGATGATATTGTAAACAGTGGAGTTATAATCTTTCCCTTTCTCCACTCCTCTTTACCATCAATCCTTTATCTAGAAAGAATCCTGGATTTTCAAACGTCTACACCAAGATTGATAAACAAACGGTATGGTAAGGGGTTGAAAACATTAAAATATCATAATTTATCGAAATTATCTCCACAACTCACCACCATCGTTCATAAATAAATTTTAAACTCCTAAGTTTTTTTGCCCCATTAAAGGAATAAAATCTTTAAGGAAGAAAAAATCTCGAGAATCAGATGATATTTATCAGTATTATCCTTCTACATTCACCCTTCAATAATGAAATTTGAAAATCAAAATATGCTTCTAAAATACAACAAACGCTTACTTAAACAAACATGGATTACGGAAATCGTAGATTGGGCAAGATTTAAAATAATTGGTTATTATCATCACCATTCCTCGTACTAATGGCGAATTCAACATTGCGGAGGTTTGTTGAAAATCGGACTGAAATAAAAAACAGCAACAAAAGGAAAACAAATTTGAATGTCGTTTAAAAAGACATGTTTTCCGGCATTACCTCTCTACTTCCTTTTCTCCATTATTGAACTCTAAATTCCTGAGGATTCAGGTATAACGAGACTGAAATTCTAATTAAAAAAAAAAAAAAAAAATCACAAACATCGATTGATAATTGCACCATTGGCAGCATTGACAAAATTGGTCACTAAAACACACCTTAGTACGCTAGGTTGTATTTTTGTTCATGGATTGCATCATAGAATAGTTTGAAACGGATTTGTGTTTGGCGTTCATTTATTACTATATGCTAGGGTTGTCCCACACCCTCTGAAGAAATTTCATTCAGGAAGCATCATCCGTATGATTTAGCTTCAGATGGACTTCCTGAAGAACTGAACAAATATGATTTCAACTAGTTATTGTCAAGTGAATTTCCGTCCCTGATAAGAAACAGCAGTCATTTCAAGCTTCCACCCTATTCCATTTCTTATTGACGAACATTACTATTACCCCACCAATAGAGGGAATTCCTGGTATTTTCTGTAATCACAAGGATCTTTCAAGTTTTTTTACAACCTGAGTTTTCCGAGTTATTTTCTTCTCAATCTGACGACAACGAATTATTTGAGCCTGAGCGAACCTCCTTCCTAATTGGACCTCTTCTTTGTCGTTTCGGTTCGTAACTAAACATCTGGAAAAATCCAGTTCAGGGGAAAATTTCTAAACTCTGAACGGTAATCACCTTGTAGGCTGTTCTCAATTGGCCCTTTAAAATCCTTAAACAATTTATTTTAAATATATGAACAATTAACGAATCTCAGTCGTTCATGCTGACCATATGAGAAACCGTTAGCATATTTCCTGTATTTACGGTTTTATTTTTTTAAGAAACCTTAAGCTACTTACCGACACTTACACCTACTACACTTACCTTTTGTTAGTGGAGGTATGACTACTATGAACATTCCGACCCCCCCTCCATGGTCACTTTTTTTTTTTTGTTTTTTTAGCATGGAAGATGCTATTGCCGTCGACTAACTGCCAGAAATCGTTCGCAGAAGGCGAGACGAAAAAGGGAGACGAAAGTATCAGTGGATCTGATTTCTTTGCCATTCAACCTATAAAGCTGAAATTAGGAATGGAGGCCCTAGGGAAGTTTTGAAAAGCATCACGAAGTTTGGAGCCTCTCAAATCAGCTGAGTGGGATCTGAAGAAATTTCTTTGGTAGGCAACCTATGAAGTTGAAATTTGAGATGGGAGCCCCTTGGGGCGTCTAGAAACGAATCATTAAGTCTATAGCATCCCAGATCAGGAATGAGACCCGGAGCTAATTTCGTTGCTCTTCAACCTAGGAAGCTAAAATTTGGAATGCAGGAACGTTGGGAAGTCTTGAAGTGAATCATGGAGTCTAGAGCCTGTAACAGGCTGAAGGTCTGTTGTTCCGATTTTTATCATGAAAATACTCCCTTATATATATATATATATATATATATATATATATATATATATATATATATATATATATATATATATATATATATATATATATATATATATATATATATATATATAACTCTTAGGATCTTTTCTCTTTTGTACTGCGTAGAAAACGAGGATAATTTGCTATGCCATTCTTAGCCTGAAAACGCTCAAAAAATAAAGTCGTTTTTTCTCTTTTGTACATTTTTATTCGTTAATTTTACATTAAAAAAATTGATATAAAAAACTGTTCAAGCCTGGCTGGGATTCGAACCCACGAACTCGCTCTTCGCGTCACGGACGTTACAAGAAAAATTGTTGGTGGTCGGCCTAAGAATAGCATAGCAATTAATATATATATTTTTTCACTGATGTGAAGGAATAAGGAGACAAAATGGGTCCACAGATTTAAGGGATTACTTTGATGGTTTATTCAAAGACTGTAAGTGTATTCTACGGAAATTTCTAACTATCCTGTAGAGGGATTTACAAAGTGTTGGTTTTAAAGCTTAAAATAGAAAAAAGACCGCAGGGATTTTTGGAAAGAGGATCAGTCTGAGCATTCGCAAGAGAGGATAATCAAATAGGATCTAAAATACTGTATGAAATCGTACATGCATAATTAGAGAGACTTCTTCACTAGAGCTGACGACGCCGATACGGCAATTTTTTGTATTCTCTCAATTTTGTATGTTATATTTATGTGTTGCCTATATTTTCCAACCATCTGTAATACCTCAAAATAATATTACACGCAAGTGTTTTCATCCTTCATCAAAACTATATATATATCATTCAAGACGATAACTCTCCAAGGGGATGAGACGAAATTCCGTTCTTTTGCCAAAAATGCAAGCCTTCAAAACGAAAGGATGAGTTTGTTGGCCTGAATTTTTAGGCCTCATTAAATAGGTCAAATTTCAAAAATATGTGCTGAAAAAACCACTAAAAATGACTAAAAACGGCAGAACATCGTTAAATAAATAATAGAGATAGCATAATATTGCTCAATTAGAGTTTAAAAGGTTTAAAATGAGACATTAAAAAATGTATGTACAAAATTTTGCTGAAATTAGCTATGAAATCGAGAAAACTTCAAAATTAGCTAAAAATCCAAAACTTTTTTTAATAGCACGTTACTACTCAGAATTTTTGACATAATAATATTAGTTAACATTTTCTTTGCACCCAAAAATCTTAATTTTCAAAACAACTTAACATAATATTCTATCACAATAACTCACTAAAATTCGCTCATACGACTGGAACTTTTACATCCACTTGAAGCCAAATCCTTCCAAAAACAATATTGTTATATTAATCATCCTTATTCTAGGTTCCCTACTTAAAACAAAAGATTTTCCGTTAATCTATTTTTTCTAAACCATTTGATTGACCACCAAATTTCAAAATTCCGCTTCTGAAGGTTGCGGTGGGGAGTTTGAAGCCAAAAAACGTTTTTGCAGTCAATTGCCCGAATATAACCCACTTGTTGGCTGATTTGCGTAGATTTGGATTTTTCACTGCGCTACTGAAAAGCATTTATTTCTAACGGCACGGGGAGATAAGACTCGCAATGGTCGCCGTTGTTTATCAATTTGCGTCGTTGTTTTCCGCTTGACATACACTTTTTTTGTGTCTGCACGTTTTTAGTTCGGTCCCAAATTTTTGAAATTTACATCCTAAATGAGATGCGGTGGTATGGTTGATATAATAGAGAGTTTCTAGAGATCCGTCGGTCTCAATACGGCGTGCGATAACGAGAAACTTAACCGCACCATAAAGTCACGTCAAGTCTTTAACGTATCTAGTTGTAACTCTAAATCCATGGTAGGAGGAAATTATACCCAGGAGGTTGAGTCCATGGAATGAGGTTATTTTAGACGATTAAGTTTTTTCCGGATTGTGATCTGTTAACTATCTGTTAACTATCTGGATGCGTCACCGTACGCCGAATCGCCAATACCGCACGACGTATTGTGCTTTACGGATCTACCAGGAACTCTCTAATAGGAAGGTGTTGGAGCTCGGAGCATAAAACGAACAGTTCATAATGGACAGACACGCGAGGACCGAATATTTGGCTTTCTGAATATGTACGTTACCAGTTTTTTTTCCCCGTAGAGGTAAAAGGTTTTCTTGCGTAGTTTCGTGTGTTTCTTTTGTAAACGAACACCGATTCTCTCGATAATTAAACAACAAAGCGATAGGGTGCCAAAGCCGTCCCATTCACTTTCTTATTAACCATTCTCTAATGTCTTGTGAAACATTCAAATGAAATTCAACTGCTCTCGGGCTCCAAGCCTTTGCCCGGCTTGTTCTCAAACTCCAATTAGTGGAACAGGCGTTACTTGACAACCGACTGAGCAACTACGGTGGGACAAATGCACGCCTTCTCGTCAATTACATCCACCAAAACTTGTACCTTCTACATTCCCTTGGGCTGCAAGAACAATAATACTTCCTTGGTACTATTTATAGTTCACAAATATCGTCACAACGACCTTGAGGGTTACCCCATCAATGTACTTTAACAACTATAATTTCAATATTCCACAATGTTCCGCAGTCTTCTATATTTCGTATTAGGTTAGGTATCTTCAATATAACAGATAAAATTGGAAAGTTTTTTCAAAACAGTATTTTCTTCTAGCTGTACAATATGATAGCGATATCTGGTAACAATGTTGAAACGTTCGTCATTTATAAGCTCATTTCGCCTTATTCTCATAAATGTAACTTGTAAATTATTAGTTACATATTGTCCTTTCGTAACATTCCTGTTTGAGTGACTGACTCCTCGGCACCAGCTGTTTAATTATTTTTGTCGCAAAATATCAAGATGTATAACATCCTTTTGGTAACAAGCTCTTTGTGAAGGAAAGCACACTAGCGATCTCGAAGCTATACATCAACACAGGACGATGGGAACAATTGGTAGGACCCCCGTTCAAACTTGATCGAAGTTGAGAAATTTTTGATATGAAGAGACGAAGTTTACACTGATGACAGTAATCCCTACGGCTAAACTGGTAGCTAGAAAGCAGTCTGTTATGAGTGGAGCCTATTAATTTTACACCCAATGAACTGTATCAACTCATTATAAGACATGGAAAATATAAATGAGAGGATCAGTTGAGCATTCATACGGCTACTGGGTAAGAAGGTGTTGTCCTAGCACTCAGCTGTTGTGGCAAGGAACTCTTTCGAGAAGGAGTTGAGATTGAAGACCATTAATTGTCACCCTGAAATCTGTTGCCTACATATCCATATAGAAAGATTGGACCGAAACTATGGGAATACTATCCACTTTTCTGACCTGACATCCTCCCCTCTGTCAGATGTTGACGAAATGTACGATGGCTGAGCAACTTGTGAAAACCCCGGAAGTGATCACAGAAACGAGATTGATCACATTCTAACCTGACGTATCGGAAGAACTTTGCAAAAGTCTCGTTCTAATGAAAATATACATACCTAGCATCAACAAGTTAATATAGTGATTACCCACCTATGACTCAAGCATCTTTGAAATCTGTCTCCTTACCAAAAAGATCCAGTTTCGCAGCGTAAATTAGGTAGTGTATTTGTAGTATGGTAAATTGTATTGCAAGTTAAGCACGTTGAGCTCGAAGAAATGGTTAACTTCAAATTAATGCTGTGGCAAAAAAATTGTTCTAAATAATATCCTGCTGTTCTAACCAAGATTTAGAATTAGGAGCATTTTTTGCAGTTCCATGGATTTTTTGGCTTATTTTAATGCAATTTAGGCTCTTAATCAACATGTATTTTTAATGTTCTAGTACTTAGTTGATGAACTTCTTTTGAGTTCTGCGAGAAATTTTCCATTGAACAATCTTTAGAGGTTTCAGGTATTTGGTTTTAGTGATTTTTCCAGCAGTTTTTTTTTTAATTTGACCAATTTATATTGCTCAAAATGCGCTGCCCATCATACTTATTCTTCCTCTCGCTAAGCTTGAATTTTTTGTTCAAGAACGATGGGGATTTTTCTCTATCCCTGAATGGGATACAGTTGTCATCTGGGGTAACAAATATATACACATATAAATGAAATAGTACAATTTCAAGCACCTCTAGAGCTGTATATGTACTGGGTGTCCACACTATAGCACGTTGCTTACCTTTCTGGAATCGATTCTACGACTATATCGCAAAATCTTTTGTCTCGTAGAAACTTTTATTTCTTTATTTATTTGTTTTTTAATTTTATGATTTTTTTGTAACTTTGGCCCTACGTCATCAAACTAATCATAAATTCCTTAATTTGCGTGTAAATTCAAATTTTTGGGTATCATTGGAATCATTTTCAACCTCTCTGATTCCAAATAAGTTTTTCCAGTTGATTCTATGGTAGAAAAGTTGACCCGGTACCTGGAAAGTTAATTTCCTCGATTCTTCGAAACTTCTGGTATTTTCAGCCCGTTCTACGTTTATTACGTGATACTAAAAACCTGAGTTCTTGGAATGAATAACTTGCCCGGTATCTCAACTTTCTTACGGTTCAGTCAATTTTACTTCAACATTGCTAATTAGGGGAGAAAATTATGTTCGTATATAGAATAATATGGCTTTTTTCTATGAAATCGAGGGTGTTTGTGAGATTGTCCCTCCATGAAATAAGACTCTGGGACCGATTTCTTCGTATTTTTTCACGCTTAATCAAATAGCAACACTTGCAGATCTCCCTAACATCGTTATAACCTAGTTTATAACCCTTTAAAACACATAAAATTAAGCATGACAAATAATCTAAAAACCTGTGAGTTAAAATGTAAAACTCCGTTATAACGGAAAAGAGATATATGCTAATGTAATCATTCGATTCAGCGTGAAAAATATGTAGAAAAAGTCTTACTTTCAGGGAGGGTAATTTTCAGGAAAAGTCTCTATTTCATTAAAATAAATCCATGATTTTCAACATATGAACATAATTATCTCCCCTAGTAAGTCTCTAGATACAGGGTGATTCCCTCGCAGATGCAAAAAAAAAAATTTGGGTAAAACTACATCAAAAATGGAGTGAAATGCCGCCAACTGCATATTTTCATCTCAATCCGTTCTCAAGATATGATTTTTTAAAGGTTTTTTCAGGAAAACCGTGTTTTTTTCGTTGTAAACTCGAATTTCTCCACTTTACTTCATTCAATTTCAACTTTTGACCACATTTTCGGAATTAACATTAAATTTACTATAAGAATAGAGTACTTAGGTTCTTAAAAAGTACCATCCAAAGGCCCTCACATCAGCTCAAACATTGACGATTTTGAAAAAAGAATATTTCTGAAAATCTTTAAAACTTTAATACTCTTCCAAAACGAATCCTGGAAACTGGCTAATCTCATGAAAACTGCTTCGTCTAATACTCTTCCTAACAGTATAATCAAGTTTACTTTTATTTTGTTATTTAGTGGAGAAAATTATGTTTTAATGTTAAAAAATGAGGGGTTTTCAATGAAATTGTTGGTTTTCTCGAAAGATGACCCTCCATGAACCTACAAGTATGGGGTCGGTTTCTATGTATTTTTTCACGCTGTATCGAATGGTAACATTTGTAGATCTCTCCAACTCCGTTATAACCGAGTTTTACACTTAAAATCGCAAATGTTTAGTTTGTTTGTTACGATTAAATGTATGTGTGTTATGGGATAAAACTAGTTAATTAAAGTGTAAAACTCGATTATAACGTAGTTGAGAGATCTGCAAGAGTTTTCATTTGATCCAGCGAGAAAAAATACATAGAAGCCGACCCCATACTCGTTGGTTCATGGAGGGTCATCTTTCGAGAAAACCAACAATTTCATTGAAAAACCCACATTTTTTAACATTAAAACATTATTTTCTCCCCTAAACAACAAAATAAAAGTAAAATTGATAATACCGTTGGAAAGCATATTAGATAAAGCAGTTTTCATGAGATTTACCAGTTTCCAGGATTCTTTTTAAAAGAGTAGTAAAGTTTTAAAGATTTTCAGAAATATTCTGTTTTCAAAATCGTCAATGTTTGAGCTGATGCGAGGGTCTTCGGATGGTACTTTTTAAGAACCCAAGTACACTATTCTTATAGGAAATTTAATGCTGATACCGAAAATGAGGTTGAAAGTTAAAATTAAATGAGGCAAAGTGGAGAAATCCGAGTTTAAAATGAAAAAACACGGTATTCCTGAAAAAACCTTTAAAAAATCATATCTCGAGTACGAATTGAGATAAAAATATGCGGTTGGCGGCATTTTACTCCATTCTTAATGTAGTTTAACCCAAAAAAAAATTTTTTTTTTTTTTTGCATCTGCGAGGGAATCACCCTGTTTAGTGAAAGCGAAATTTACTAAACCGTAGGACACCTGAGTTTTTCAATTTTTTAATTGGAATGCCGAAGATTGGATTTTTAAATGTTTTAGAGCTAATGCAATTGCTTCATTACGTATTTAAGAAGATTCCCTTTAATGAATTATGTTGGCGCATGGGCAGACTGGATTATTGATTTGTGACACATAAAAATCATATAGGAGACAATCTACAGCTTAACTTGCAAATGGACTTCCTGCCCTTCTTGCCCATTTCTTGATACTTCATCAAGATCTTATGGAAACTGTAGGCTTAGTGCTTATTACTTGGGGTTGCACATAATAAGACAGACACACACACGTTTAAACCGATAGACACGATTCACAAGTTTTTCAGAATGGTCTGAAACTAAAAATGCTGGCAGATATTGTGACTTTGGCGAAAACGATAACTACCAATAAAAGCCGTCCGAGTTTTCGGATATTCATATTTCGTCTCAATGTAAATACAGCGATTCGAGAATTTTCTTAATACCTCGAATGCTAAATTTTACTAATTACTGTGCATCATAGATTTGAAATCAAAATAATGAGTGGTTTTATGCAGATTCTCACATATTTGTCTTTTCATGAAGCTAATTTTGAAAATCATGCAATACATTCTGCAACTAATAACATCCATCAGGTCAGCGGAGTGGAAAATGATGGTTAGATTGTCACATCTCTTTTGCGTCCACTTGAGGGGACCATTAAGAAGGTAGATCGTCAAGAAAGTCTTGAGGAAAAAAATCTGTCTATTTCCATATGTTGGACGGTGGAAATTTGATTCGGTGAAGATTCATGCGTGCAATATTGATGTACTACTACAAATGTGGACACCTTGCATGGATTTTGGCCATGGTGTTAGTTCTTTTCTTTTAACATTTTTTATTTCTCACTATCGACCGAAATTAAAAACATGAGGACTAAAAGTAGCTCCGAGGGACGTTATAAAAACGAGGTTTTACTGTTTAGTTTGTCCTGGAATGCGTTATTCGAGGAATAAACATAAATTATTGTAACCGAACGAAAAGATTTCGAGGAGATTAATAATTTTTCCGTCCCTTAAAAATATTCTCGAAACGTAGAAAAGCCCCCTGATAGAAAATAAGGAATTATTCCCGTGATTTATTGGAACTGGCCCATTCAAAGATGCTGAGATTCGAGGGAACGGAAGTTCGGGCCGAGTGGAAGAATGAGAGTTAATTTCCCAGTGAAAAATTGTGGTTCGAGACGGGGAACCAAGGAGTTGTCTGATCCAGAGAGACCGAACCAATTTTGAAGCCCAACGCCGAGGAAAGGGCGAAATTAATTCCAACTCAACAATTGCGGACGATCTTCGAAGGAAAACCTTCACCCGAAAGAGGTCATCAGTTTCCGGATTCGATGAAATGTGTAGGATACCCGAGCATCCTAAAGGATTGGGGTTTTAACGGTTTAATGAAAACCTGACCAGGGCCTACGTCTCAGGCTTGCGGAGTAATCAAGCTTTTAGTGAAAGATGGGAAGAAAATAACGACGGAAGGTGCAAAAGGAGTTTGACGGTGAGAGGAGGGGGGGGGGGGGGGGGGGTTGGATTCCACGGCTCGTTTGCGACCGCATTGCGGGACTTTCCCCGGGATATGGAAGGTCCAGGGCTAAGGAAAAAGGTCAGGGATCCTAATTGGATCGGATCCGAAAAAGGGATCTTTTAGAATTATCTCGCGAAAGGTTATTAAAGCATAAAGGTTTAAATGGCAGAATAATGAATGGCCTCGCGGGTGTAATCTTTCTGCCCTCGAACCCTCCGGATTCCTGAGGGAGCTACTCGGAGCAAAAAGCGGTCAGTCCCAGCCAAAGTATTATCGGTTGATTACCGCCAAAGGAAGCGGGTGCTCGCTTCAACTCGGATAAATACTATTGATTGAGTTAAAAATTGTGATATTGCCGTTTCAGGTGATTATAACTCTTCAATAGGAACAATAGCAGGTATGTCGATTGTAACTTTTAAGGTGGATTACTGTCGTTGTAATTCCTACTGATAAAGGATCGGATACGAGTATTGAATATTCCCAACAATTCGAGTATATATAGTCCGGGATCCTCCAGAAAATTAACTGTGTGATAAGAGACAGAAGGTTTGATGATTTGTAATTATGGGATTGAACGCCCCAATTCCGGAAACCATAGAGTCAGACGGCTAACAGATTGTTTTAAGTTGTGATAGAATTTAGAAATTTGAAAAACATGTCAAAAAACTCGTGATAAGAGGCAGGCATGAAACTAGTTTGTATTGGCTCAGACCACGTTCCGAATGAATATTTTGGCGGAATCTGACAATTTTCTGGATGCGTTCTGTGAATCTGAAAATTGTCAAAATTTTAAAAAATGTCCAAAATTAGTCATAGGAGGTAGGAACACAAATAGCTTCATTTCACTCAGACAGGTCTTCTTAAGCATAATTCAACCAAATATGACAGTTTTCTGGATGATTTCGGTGAATCTGACGGATCAAATTGAAAATTGCGTAAAAATTTCAGGCATACGAAAACTGGTTTTGTTTCGGCTCAGACCACATCCTTGATTATTAGTTCGATGGAAAATCTAAATATGTTGGAATGTCGCTTTGGGCTGATCTTGAAAATTTTTGAACGTGAAATAAGTCTAAAACGTCGTTGAAAGGGTCATGTAAATTGTGATGAACGTATGAATGGCTTCATTTCACGCAGGCTTTTAGGCTTCCCTAGGGGTGGATCCAGAGCCACGATTTGTGGGAGGGGGTGGGGAGGGGTGTTCAATCTGTACCTTTGCGTAATCGGTCTCGTCTTTACTCAGCCCTTTTAATAGGGTAAAAGTAACCTACTTAATTATACTTTTCAAAGGTCGTAGTTGATCGCGATAGTTATCTTCTTTTAAAAGAATTCCGAGTAAATCTCTAACCAGTTCTGAGATATTTCCAATACATCATTGTAAATGCATCACTCTCGGTGTTGATTACGCAAATTTTGGAAAACCTTACTCTTGTAATTCAGACTCAAGTCTTACCCAAGTCACGAAAATGTGTCTTAGTCCCAAATGAAGCCTACAAAGTTCAACTAATAATTATCCCCAATTTCATCGAATTCCCTGCAGAATAGATCTACTACCTCGTAGAACTAGGTACTTAGAGTCAAATTCCTGAAACATTCCTCCCGGAAATTCATCTTGTCCTTTTTCTTCAAAAACGTTGTCCCGCTAATTTTATTTCAATTTAAGGCGATAATCATCTGCTAATCGCTTCTACGAGTTCATAGTGAGGGTCCCATTCTTCCAAATGAAGAAGCGGAATGCGCATACACTTTTTACTAGAAACGCGCTTAGGTTCTGTTAAACCATGCAAAAAACAGACTAATTACATTCCAGATCCTAGAATTTATTTCTGAAGTATATTATTTCTGCATAAAAAGGGTCTACAACTCTTTTGCACTCAAAGAAAGGACTAAAATATCAATTGGAAAAACTTGAGGTGTGAAAAGTATTGCAATGCTTTTACGATCATTTTTGTCGGTCTGATTTTACCGCATGCAGTAGACCTACAGAGTAATGATTGTGAATACTTATCTAATTGCAATTTGGGTATTATGATATGCCCGCAAAGCCTGTGCCTTGGGGCTGACATGCTAAGATTATAATGTATTTTCGCAAATAAATCTTGATATGGAAACCAGTTGTCCTTCCTGGAATCCTCTCTGAATTAACATTCAAACCTAATTAGTACGCCATATCTTCAATTGTAGTGGTAGCTCTGTGCTTCCTAATCGACGTCGATAACGAGCCACTAGAGGAGGAGCGTGGTAGGGTACTTTAGAAGTGGCTCGTGTGAGGTTGGTGCCGAGGCGAAGGCAGTTAGCTCGAGGGTGGCCTGCTGGAATGGATTTGGGAGGGGTGATATACCACTAGGTTGATTTACTGCTACATGAATCACAACTTCACTGTATATGGACAGTATATTATGTGTAGAGATGATAACAAAAATACCCATTAGCAGCTTTACCCCTCTTGTAGGTGTATTACCCCTTAATATCCACTTTCACGTTCATGAAACTCTGGCCCTGTTGTAATCTTACCAATTTAGGGCTGGTGACATCAAACTTCACTTTTTCTAAAAATAATGCATACATAGTACCTCACAATGTGTTTTAACATTGAACAGCTTGCTCTATGACAAGCTCATAATAAAAAAAGAATGTTTATTAAAACGTTTATTAAAAGTAACGTTAAAATGTTAATTGAAAGAATAATAAAAGGAAAAAAAAAAAAAAAAAAAAATTGGCGCTCCGCGCCTCGCCAGGGGGCAACCCCCATGGAACCCCCGGTTACCTCTATTTACATATTTTGAATGAAATCATTGAAATACAGAATGTGTTTTATCTCACGTGTTTCCCGTAAACCCGCATATATGAATGACTCAGATTTTGTTGTGTATCTTATCACTATTATGTCAAGTTGTTTCATTTATTTATCACCAGCGCAACGACTCACCACTAGCCCATTGAAATCATCAGAAAACTGTTGCAATCATGTTTACAGTATCAATCATTGAGAATGATCACCTGTTTGTAAGAAATTATTCAAACAACCATGCTCATAACTCAGCGTGTTGGCCACGCACTTCGAAGTAGTTAACATAATATGTTCGGATAAAACAAGACCTTACGAACGAATGGTCAACGAATTTTGTGGAATGAAAAATTTCGAAGTACCATTTCCCTAGCAACCACCCGGTTGTAAGCGGAAATCATCAGAAATTGCTGCAACACATTTTCGTTACACATAAACGTTTCAGGCTAAAACACATTCTGTGTTAAAATTAGTTGAAGAACAAGAAGTATCTATAACACTTTATGTAAATGTGTCGCTCGTTAATAATTGCATACCTACTTAATCGTGTAATACTTATCCTTAGTTCTACCAGACTACTGTTGTATAGGTGATATTCTCGAGACTTCGACACTAGCGCATCCTTGCATTGTCCATTCAGGCAAGGCTACCTTATTTTCGAAGTTATTTCACTTTGTTGTCATGGTTACGAGTAAATTATACGAAAAAGCGCCATTGGGAGTCACCACCTACATGCTTACTTATTTTACGGTTCAGTATTTACCTAGTTCCAAGTTCAGTATATTTTATTATGCTTGGTAATACATTCTATTCAAATTATATCAAGCTGTAATCCGGCAATAACCTGAAATGTTGTTAACGCAAGATTAGCTTGTGTAGTCGAGACCCCAATGAAATTTGCGTTGGGAAGTTGACAAACGAATGTCTGAAATTCCAGCCGCGACAATTTTGAGGATTATCCAGTTTCCAGATCCGTTCGTTGAATCAATTGAGAAACTAATAATCTTGAGAGCCCTTTAAAAGTGGTCACGTGAAAGGACGTGCGGTGAGAGCTCTGCCAGAAGGGAATATTTGGTAGGTATCGCCTTTGGAAAGATAAGTACCTAGACAGGTAGCACAGTACCTACTTTCCGTATACTATTACTTGTTATTCATAATTTACTTCCATTGACAAAAATTGAGGTAGGTACCTACTTAATACACTTTTTTCGTCCCACCAATTTGCGTAACTGCAAAACTCGCGTAATAACTGCACTGACAATGCCGCCCGTCTTTATAAAGTCTAACCTTCAGAAGAATGAATTTCAAGGTTTTTCTCTTACAGCTGGTTTATAATCCATGTTGCACATTTCGTAATTCGATATTCGACTAACAGCAGTTGTATTCGTTGGCAGAGCAACAACCTACCTACTTAGTTTACTTTTAACCAACAGCGCATTTGGTTGGCTGTACGTACCTACGTAGTTAAGTTTGTTGGTGGACCACCAACCTGCCTTGTTTACTTCAACAAAGTACCAAAGCTATCCTTTCATTAATTCAATAAAATAAATAAAGCTACCTCAGTTATAGTAATAAGAACATGTCTGAAACGCTGATGAAACTGCCTGAGCAATGGGTACACTGCAATACAGAGTCTGAGGAATTTTAAATTATTTTTTCTCCATTATTTTTCGGGTCATTTATTCTCAGTCTAAACAAATGATGTTCCTTAGTTTTCGGACACTGATTAACCATAATAGTTAGTTCCTAGTCCAAATAGAAACTTGTTCTCCACTAGATCGGTATCGCGGTCTACAACCAAAATCGCGCTGGCAGGCATGATTACTGCGACCATTTAGTTGAATTAAAACTTTATATTACTACAATATTACCTTCGCAAAACAAAACTGTTAAAAATATCATTATAACTACGTATTAGGTTGTCATACGACGCCAAACTTCTAGTGAAGAATAGGTTGGTTGAGTTGCGATCTAACGTCTACCATGTCATGGCGGACCTTGGAAGAACCTGAAACCTACTTCAGGCGTGACGTCACGAGAATATGGGCTATAAAAATAAAATTATTCTATCCAATCATTGTTGTGACAAAGAACTATATGTTTAATATATGAAAATGTGCACCATTACAAACTGTGAGGTTTTAGAGTGTGTAAGCGTTTAAAAAAAACCTCAGTGGTACGGCACGATATACTGATTAAATTGTTGCTTGAAACACAAATGTTTGACGGCTAAAGTCTAATTTGTTACTGTTACAAATATAAACGTTCCGCTTTCGTTGGAGATGCCAAGGCTAAAACATATTCTGTGTAAAAAAACGTTTTCTTCAAATTTTATTCCGGTTTCCCCAACTGGTTAACGGGTAAATTCAAAATGTAAAAATGCTAATAACCGAAATAATTTTGGAAAATCTGATCCAAAGCATTTCTTCATCTCAATGTATGCCAGCTCCATTGGAACGATATTCTTCACGTATTCAAACTACGAACTCCGTAGTTTTCTTCGCAATTTTAGGATTCCCTTTGGTGATGGACATATAGGCATGAGTTCCAAAATACAGATTACTAGAATTAATCTAGAAAAGTGTGCCCTAACTCAAGCATGAGAGAAAAAATAACTGAATCCGCTTCAGACTATTATTACCAAAACCGCGAAGAAAACCTGTGTGTGCGAGACAAACATTTTTTGAAATTGTCCAGTCTTCATCTTGATAATTTTTCTGTTCGATCAATGTTTTAGTCCAGTCATGCAATATTCTTTGGCAGTTTCAAATAAACTATTGAAGTGGGTGAATGGAAGGTTAAGTTCCGGTAAGTCATGATATTTTAGTTTTTCTCATCCGTTCTTTTTGAGGGCTGTGGGAGAAAGGGGGTCTGGATGTATGAAAATCTGGGAATTTCATTTTGATGATGAACTGATGTTGTGATACAAGGAAAATGAACTGTATTTTTTCTACAATTCTTAACCATTATTGAGATTCTTTATGTTTTCTATTGCTCGAAGTGTTTTGTACCTCTGTGAAACTTTTCTCAGTAAATTACAAATTCCATAGAAATGAGGGAGGAGGGGGGATTACCGATAATATCCATTCTACGATGGTTGCGAGAAAGCGGAGAGAGGGGGAAATTTCTAGAAGTACATTCATGTTTAGTTATTATAGATGATGTAATAAAGCCAATCTAGGGTTTTTATACCTTGTGAAAAAAGATTAAATATTTACATAAAGTAGGAAAATAAACTTCAAATTATGAGATTATATCTAGAAAGGTGAGACTACAACGTGCGTGAAGCCATCGAGGATTTTTATTCAAGGATTTATATAAAGATGCAGTATGGAAATCAGAGAATAGAAAACAGACATGGAATTACCAATTTGAGAGAAAGTTAAGTCTCTGTTTCCCGTCCAGATGTATGGAGAATGGCAAATTTTAGGAGAGACCAAGAAGAAGACAACAACGCATATTTATTTCGTACATTATTCGAATTTAATTGATTTTCTCTAATTATGCAGTTATTTCCAGGAATAAAAAATTCGTGCTTTTCAATGAAGTTTGAGTTTTAAACAAGTTTTATTAAAGAATCATTTGCTGATCGAAACTCATCCAAAAAGTGTCCCAGTAAGTAATCCAATTGGATAAATAATCCCTAATCCCGTTGGAAATACTGAAAATAAAGTTTACGGTTTCATCCAACTAATCCCAACTATTCCCTGAATGAAAACGAAGAGTCTGAAAACGTTGCGGGGTTTTAACTTCCTACGTTCGTGGATTAATTATATTTTACAGTGAGAAAACAAGTCTATTTTTTGGAGGGCTCATCTTCTAAGAGACTCTCCATGACCGGTAAAATAAGGGGGAAGTCTTAAAATGTTATTGACTTTATAGATTTCCCGAGTGCGGTTGAAGTTTGGAACCTTGCCAGCCCTAATGTCGGGCAATGAATGGTAAGGGCCATCTAACGTTCGTAGAAATAATATTTCAATGGAAGAATGACTCCACGGCGGAAAAAGAGAGGTAGGTATCACCCTTTCTTTTGCCTTTCCGATTCCATCCCATTAGAAATTCCCTCTTCATCTTCAAAATAATCTCACTACCTCGAATATTTTATCGTGAGATACATTTTTGTTGAGGATTTGTAATTATTTTTCAGCTTGCACGGATCCTACGTATTAATAAATTGAAGCCAGTAAAACGTTATTTTCCAACACTAATGCCTTGCAGATTCCACAAGAGGTTAATGAATAGGCTTGAAAATATAGCTGAAAAAATACAAATCGTCAGCCAAGTTGAGTGAGATGCAGAGCTTCGTCACTTATTGTAAGGTGGTTGTTTCAAAATACCTATTTAAAAAAAAAAAAAAAAAAAAAAAACAGTTTTCGTCAAAATGGTTTGAATGCAAAATAAAACAGTTGTACCTGTTTAGACATGAGAATATGCAAAATCGGGTTATAATTTAATGTCTGCCAAACGGTATTTGCCTTTAAAGACATATATACAGGGTGTTAACCTTTGGTACCTGCCACACGCCAGGGATCGATCGTACAACTAATTTTCAAAAAAAGTTGCCTCATGACGTGATTTCAAAATGTTCTTGATAATTTTTCTGCCACCAAAACGCTTTTGAAATGGTTTCTCAGAAAGACAAATCAATGTTTCAGTTATGGAGCATGATGGTAAGCGAATTTTCTTAAATAATCGTATTATAATATGTTACATTATATTCAATTTGAGTACTTTGATTAAGTTGAGCACTTTTACTACCAACCCATTCTAAATACTCTGAAATTAAAAGAATTTTTTGATATACAGCTTTTTTCAGGTTTTTATAGATTTTTCAGCAAATAACTACGAAATTTAAGTAATTTTTCAAAATAAATTTCTGGATAATGTTTATGTCTGAGTTCATTGTCAATAAAATTCGTTTGACTATAATTATACTAAAATGTTGTTGCAACAGTCTTGAATAGTTTTCAGCCATTTTCAGAGATCTTTTTCTATCCTATTATTTGAAACTTGAGCAATACTTATTGTACTCAAAAAGGGCTGACCAACAATCTTATCCTTTCATTTGGAGAGCTTATTTTTTCCGGGGCCAGAACAGAGGTTTCTTATCTATCCTAAGAGGATAAAACCAAGTTTTTTCGACTTTACTCCCTCCATGCCCTCTTTTCTGTCACAGAATTCAAAATTTTCAGGGTTCGTTGCACATACACACACACACACACGCACAGGCACACGCACACGCACACGCATGTTTTCGTTATAATGTAAGGGAGGTGATTTTTTAACTTGAAGATAATGAGTTATTAAATTTTTTAGGGGAATTATAGTATCGGTACTTTTATAATTATATATTCTTTGAAAATTGATTGTTTACCAATCAAGTTAATTTTAATCATAGAAAAAATAGAATATATATTTATAAAAGTAACGATAATATAATTCTCCCAAAAAATGTAATTACCCATTATCTTCAAGTTAAAAAATCACCTCCCTTACATAATAACGAAAACATTAACAAACTTATTCAAAAACAAAGTGAGGCTATAGATCGATCATATAATAGCAAAAAGCCCAAGTGCCTGTACCTTATAGTTAACAATTAGCACATAACAACCTCTGTATCTACCATTATTAAAAAACGATATTGTTAATATTGTAGCACCTGATGAGGCCTAGCGACAGGCGAAACTAGTTGTGAATAAATACATAAAAGGAAAAAGCCGTGTACCTTCCACCCTCACACCAGTATTCAGTACGAAGTAAAGACTACCTGCACGAATACCTATAAATATTGTAGAAACATATGTCGAATTTCACACTTGTCTTCCGTTGCGTTCAGGTTGCACAATCTTCAAATCAATTCAATACCCTTAACTCAAAGTTTCATTTGGTTGAACATTAATATTGAGAAACAACTAGAATTAAGGTTTTATGACAGCCAATCGATTCTGATAATATAGTATTATTGTTATTGGTTCAATAATTCAATATTATAAGGTTATTGATAGGGATATTAATTCAATGCAGAGGAAGCTATGGAACACGAAACGAAAAGTTATCTATATAAACGAATTTGTTTCAAATTTGGAAGATATTTCCAG
The DNA here is from genome assembly GCA_030762985.1 of Adelphocoris suturalis. Classification (NCBI taxonomy): domain Eukaryota; kingdom Metazoa; phylum Arthropoda; class Insecta; order Hemiptera; family Miridae; genus Adelphocoris; species Adelphocoris suturalis. Next base: position 66,568,459 of record CM061042.1, on the reverse strand, counting down.
GTACTGGTGAAAGGGAAGGAAGGTTATTAGGTTGATGGATTCCATTGCATTCGTAGTAGTTGAAGTCTGTGATAGGATGGTTTCCAATTACATTGCCTTCGAAACCTGTCCAATCGCCTCTGCGTATTACTTGAATAAACTCCGTCCTCCACTCAATCCAATCCCGTTCAAATGTAATTTTACATCCCAATGACTTCAAAATAACTGTGCTGAATATATTTATGTAGTGGTTAATATATTACGCCAGATTCATGGACTTTTTTCCGATGATCTGGATCATTTATTAGTGTTACTTGCGTAACACGATATGAAATATGGAGCTTTGGGGTTTATCAGCCGGCATTCCTCTAGTTCTGACTTATTCTTGTAAATTAGAAGGAATCCTTTTGGTTGCAGTAATAATATGAATATATAGGTACCTTAAGATGGTACTTAAGTAAACAGACATTTCGGTATAACAGAAAATTGAAACTAAAACTTTGTCCAGAAGGCTAATTTTACCAGGATACTGTTCTGAAAGACCATGACACTAAATGCAAATTTTGGTGTTGTAGGTACTTTTAGAGAGGGTAAAAGCTCAGAGTAGGATGAGATTCATGCTAATTCCTGTCCCTTATTTAGATTCTCCATCAACAAAGTGAGGAAGGTCGGAAGATGGAGCGAGTAGCCGTTTTGTGACGTCATAAAAGTCTTTGTGACTGTTCCCGGTTTCATTACTCTTTTAAAGCAATATTCTCTTATTACACCCAAAGTGGAGAAGGGCGGCAATATTTCGAGATTGGCTGGGGCAAAATGAAATTTAGCTGCACCCGCCGGACTTCGAAGGTACATTCTTGTGGAGGGCCTTTTGTGGACGGATATAATAAACCCGGCATCAAACGCACAATGGATATCCCTCTGGTGCATTACGCCCTCTAACGATCGAGTTGTTTGAGAAGTGGTCAAAGTAATTTTTATCACGTTATAACTATCGTTGATTGAAAAGAAAAGAATGTTAGAGAGGGAGGCCATGAATACATTAATGAAAATGAAGCATCGCTACCAAGTTTTGAAAGTGGCCGAAACACCAATTATTTGTAATTGATAAATTATCGGTTAATTGTTGAAAATTTCCTTTTTAGGACGTCCTTCTGAAGCTTTGTCTTTTAATATATTAGTTAACATGTTTATCCAGTGATGAGTAATTTAGATTACTTACAGACATGGACGTAATTGTAGCTTATACGATTCTCTTCAACATTCTCCGTATTAGTTCCATAGACAAGATTATCTCTAGCGAGGGAACAATGATGGTGGAACCATCGAGACGATTGTTTAGAAGTTCACTAGATAAGCGCTTTCCAACCAACAAGATCAGTTGTGAAGATTTGAAACGATTGTTCCTACTAATGTAATGAGATGGTAGTGGTAGGAACTCTCTAACTCTACGTGACGCTAAACAAATTATTGAAATAGCAATATAGAGATTATGTTGATCCAAATAACTGGATATATAGATCCAGGATCTAAGGATTGTAGGTAATTTCGGAAATCCATCACATATTGGAGAGTTCTTATGACATACAGCCCGACGAGTCAGGTGACAACTCGGGATAGCGATAGGGTGAGCAAACAAGATATTTATTTATTTATTTATTTTCACGGGCGATGCCCAATTTACAAGAAATTACAAAGATTCAACAATATGTAACAAGTTCAAATTATTTCAAAAAACTGCCCAATAACAAGATAAAATATAGATAATTTAACAGAATAAAGGCACGATGGTAACAATCACATCACATACAATTAAAAGCTACAAGATGACAATAAATGAGGGCAAATATAGACAAACGAAAATATATTAAGATACTACTTAAGAAGGACGGTTAAATTAGGGAACTTATAACTTCTTGAGTGCGTCGCGGCAAAAAGAGGAGAGGCAGGAGTTGAAAACGTCCACATCCACTCTATTCAACCCTCTCTGCATCCGCAGCAGTGGGGCATGGTACAAATAGTTTGTCGCCGCTGAAAGAGGGTAGAAAGTACGGCACTCCCAGGAATGATAGGAAGGAAGGAGCTTATACAAAAAAAATCGCATCCAAGAGTCTCCTCCTATCCTCAAGCGTAGACAATCTGCACTTGCCCAGAGTAGCCGCTGCATCAAACTCCGACCATGGGACGCCAGATTTAAAAGCATAAAAATGCAGAAATCGGCGCTGAACCTTTTCGATGGCCTGCTTCCCGTTGGTGTAATATGGGGACCATGCTGATGAACGATACTCAAGGCTCGGACTCACCAAGGAATTGAGAAGAATGAGCAAGACAACAGTGTCCGTAAATTCACGAGATGCCCGCCTGACGAATCCAAGGGTCTTCATTGCCCCGCAAACAATGCGTTCCAATGGTAGTTGAAGGTTAACTGGTAGTCAAAATTGACTCCAAGGTCGCAAATTGTTTGGGACCGAGGCAAAACCTGACCCTCAAGGGATTAACCAAACTGGATCGGAGTTCGGCAACGGGTGAAAGTCATGGCCCGGCACTTTCCGATGTTTAAGTAAAGGTTGTTTCCGGAGCACCAAGTCTCGAGCAAAGCCAGGGATCTTTGCAAGGCAACACAGTCGTCCATGTTCCTGATGACTGAGTAGACCTTAAGATCATCTGAATAAAGGAGGCACTGCACACTATCCCCAAGCAGAGCGGGAATATCATCCACAAATACCAGGAACAGCAATGGTCCCAGATGGGAGCCCTGCGGCACTCCAGACACTGCTGCGAAAGGAACCGAAGAAGTACCACGCACACGCACCCTCAGCGTCCAATCCAATAAATAGCTGCGGAACCACGCCAGCAAGGAACCGCCAAAGCCAAAACACTCAAACTTTTTCAGCAGCAGCGGATGGGAGACACGATCAAACGCCTTGGCAAAATCCGTGTAAAAGGCATCCACCTGAAGACCCTCCTGGAAAGCGTCCATGATGTAATGCTGGTAAGTCAGAAGGTTGGTCAATGTGGATCGCCCATCCATGAACCCATGCTGCTTTATGGAGAGATGGGGCCGAACACAAGGAGCAATCTGCATGACCATAATTCTCTCGAGGACCTTGGGTATAGCTGACAAAGAGCAAACTGGGCGATACTCATTTATCTGCGACTTATTGCTGGACTTGGGGATAGGAGTAATAAAGGAGCTCTTCCAACAGGCCGGAACTTCGCCAAGATATATATATACATATATATATATATATTTAACTGCAACTATCGAGTTGCCTACGTAACATGGGAATGTATAAAATCCCACATTGAAACTAGAGAAAAAGATGCGAAGGTATGCAGTACTAGGATAATATACAGGGTATTCTTAGTATCCCAGTCGTAACTGAAGTTTAATGGAAAAGTAATAATACTCAAATGAACAGGTAACAAAACTTAGCAATATTGAAAAAATATATATACTTAGTTCATTAGTTCATTCTGCTGACGTGGGTTTCGAAATAAAAAATGAAATACACATTAATCGAATAATGCGACAAAGACCACTATGAGAGGGCCGATAGCAATCCACGCTGAGTAATTTCAGTGTTCTAAATGAAATGCATGGAAATTGTTTTCATCCTTGAAAATAATGAAGTTCTCTCCCAACAAATATGGGACCAGGCTATTTTAAATAGGTATAATCCTACTGAATCGTCATTAGATGACACCGAGAGAACGTACGAGAATCGCAAAATTCATATGACAGGATCTGGATAACAGTTTATCTTTTGAATAGGTGGTAAGAACTTAACTTTAGAACATATTACAAGTTATTGAAATCGGAAGTGCCAATCTAACGTGGTTTTGAAGCTGTGATTTCAATCGTAACCAGATGGTTGTTCACTCAATCAATTCAGCGAATAATTTAAAATTGAAGAAAGAGTAAATAATGGATTGCTGGACTCTATTTGCTTTCTCCAATTATGAGAACAGTGTCTGTAGTCAACAAATATCAATGATGAATTCTAATCAACGAATATCAATGATGAATTCTACTCTATTCAATATAAATGATAAGTGAAGAGTCATTCGATGTAGGCTGGACTTAATTTGCTTCGTTTTCATATAAATTGATTGCCATCGCTTTGTTGACAAATCGTCAAATAAATGTACATGTATTATTTGTACTCGATGCCGCTTTGATATCAAGAATCCGATTGGCTCATGTGTTTCCGAAAAATCAGCATTTTTCAAACGTAGTTCGTATCTTGTAGTTTGATGATCTGTTGAATATTGTCGAATAGGTAATTCTAGAGCTTTCCAAGGAGTGGCGATCGATTTTAGCGGCCGCTAACAATGGAAGGTACTAGTGAAAATCATTTGATTCAACCCAACGAATTTAGTGTCATCCTCTTCTGTAACAGAATTCAGTAACGAACTTAGTTCCGAAACAGGATGGTTAATATGATTTTCAATGAGACAGAACGTAGCCCTCCGATCATATTTGAAACATTTAAATGTTGCTAGGAAGGTTAGATTAACTGTAATGTTCAGTAAATCAAGGTGGTACTTTTGAAACATCGACTATGAGGAGTCGAAACTATTTTCGTGTCTAGCTATTAATAGAACAACATCTGTCCACCGATTGCGAAAAGTGTTCAGCGTTATGCCAGGTCGGTATTAGAAAGACCTCTCATCTAGCTACCTTTTTATTAGGTATTTGCTATTTACTATATTTTGGCGTGTGACAGTTCCCGTCAGAATCCAAGAGAATGCGCCCCCGTCGCTATCGTGCCGGGCGTCATTGTCAAGTTCTTGAAATGCTGTGTTTGGCGATAGATGGGGATCCGAGAACCGGAAAAGCAATCTACTCCGAACATAGCACATAATTGCTATTAGTACGAGCTGTATCTCTCTGGGATACTGTCACACCCTTTCTCTCTCAAGAGGATTTAGGCCCCATTGCACCTCTGGGGAGGGCGACCTAAGTCCTTGATAGGCATTATACTAGTCCACAGTTACCTCACTCATATTAAAGTATTGTACATTGCGCAGCAATAAAAATATTAAACGAACGATTTCAAAATTATGTAGGTACTCTAGAATTGATTGAATAAATGCGAAACAACCAGAACACTACCACCACCACAAACCACATAAGTACCATAAGTTGTAGTGAAAGAATCGAATCAGATCTCAACGTACGGCAGATAAGGTTCGCCCCTCCAGTTTGCCGTATTGTACGGAAGGGACCGTTTTTATGACCATTGAGCACGCCGTCCTATCACCGTGCCCTTTACTTCCCCAGCCGTTTCATTCGTTCTCCTCCATAAACCCCTCTTCACCCCCTATTCATTGTTGGACCCTACTTTTTTAAGCAGATGAAAAGATGATGTAAGCCCCACGGGAAGAAAAAAAAAAGGAGAAATGCGTAAAAATATAAACCGAATAAATTCTTATGGACCGTAAAACGGATTGAAATTTTAGTGTTGCACTCACTCACGCTGAAACGGTAAAAGAACGCTTGAACAGAGAAAATTCATTTTTACAGAGGACATAGTTTGTCCTGTCAACTCCTTATTTTTGCAACAGACTTTCAGTTACTACGTGAAGTGGGAAAGGAGAGGGGTGTCACTATATGTAGTGGTTATTGGTTTATCCATTCAGAAAAACCTGATGGATATTATCACATTATTACCAACAACTGTCGACTAAACTGTTTCGGTAAAAGAAAAGTATTTTTTTAATGTACTCGAGAAGAATCAGAAGCAATCTGAAAGATTAGTACCGTATTCCATTGAATAAGAATTTGCAATGTTGGGTAAAATTCACCGTTAATGAGTTTCGTTATAATATATTTAACTGTTTACTGTTTATATAATATAATGTTTTATAGCACTACTAAAAACTGACTGAGACAATCTTAACACTTTTTTGACTTATCTAACTCATACATATAAAGTTCTTCGGAGTACTTTCTTCCTCAGAAGTTCAAAAACTGGACACAAGTTTCGATTGCTTTTTTTTATTTTATTCACACAAAAGAAATCGAAAACAAAAGTCTCAAATCCGGGAACTAGATAAAACAATTGGTAACTAGAGTGATAAATACACGGCAAATAGAACTGGCTGATATCAGGTGGATATCAGGTGGACTAGTTCATCATAGTACTGAAGTTGGCGGCTGATGTATGTGTGTGTGTGATGTATGTGTGATGAGTACACATCTTTACATCCCCCCCTCCCAGTGAGCAAATTGGGAGAGACCCGAAAACCAATTTTGCTGGGCGATCAACCATTCCTTCCCGCCTTGATCATTTTACTGATGTGGTATAATCTCCTGCCGTGTCCACTCCTTCCTGTTTCCACCTCGTACACTGTGTTTGAGATTTTGTTGACAATATAGTAGGGTCCCACACGAATCTCATCCAACTTTTTCCTGTTCAATTTATTGCCATTCTCCACATAAATGCTATCGCCAATCTCAAACACCATATCGATTCTATTTCTATTATACATCTTCTTGTTTTTCTCATGACATCTGTTCGAATGCTCCAGTGCCTTTCTCCTGTCTTCCAAAAAATTGTTGGAATCCACAAACTCCGATGGTACGATTTCTGAATTGATCCCATTCATCAGATAGTTTGGTGTAAATCCTGTCGTTGAATGAATCGTATTATTATATTCTCTTGCACATTGAGCGGCTGTTGTAGACCATGCTGTGCTATTTCCCTTTTCATTTTGCCTGCATCGTATCCTGTTTACCATAGTCTGGCCTGTTCGTTCATTTAGTCCATTTGACGACGCGCTATCGATGGCTGTAAAAATATGATGGATGTTTTGTGTCGTTAAGTATTCCTGGAATTTACCTGAACTCAATCCGCCATATTGATCTGTCAAGAGTGTCTTGATTTGGTGCTCCTTCTGAATTCCTTCTATCAGCTTGATGAACTCACTCGCAGTTTGATTCTTCGATGCAAGAATGTAAATGTACCGCGTAAAATGGTCCACCAGCAAATGCAAATACTTTTTTGTAGATCGCTTCCCACCAAAACCACCAATGGTATCAAGAGACATAATCTCGAACGGGCGAGATGCTGGTCCAAGGTGTCCCATATATCCATAGCGTCTTCCTCTACGACTTTTATTCTTGATACAGACCTCACACGAGGAGCAGTATTCGGTGACGCGTCTATGCATGTTCTTGAAATAATACTTTTCCACTATTAAGTTTGTCATTTGCTTCGCTCCGATGTGACCAAATGCATGGTGTATTCGATGTATTAATTCATTGGATGCTCGTTCGTTCAACATTACATCTTTACATACATACATTATAAATAAATACCTTGCAACATAATACCAACAGACTTGTCGTTACTGGCGCCTACCTAACATTTCTGAAATGAGTTGTTTCAATTTCACAGAAGTCCGATGAATACAGTAAAAATATCACTATTTATTGATATTACTCCCTCCATTCATACCCTTGCATAATTAAATTTGGAACTCCTGCCATATTTTGAAAAACTAGACCAAATTCATGATTGAATAAAAATGGAATCACGAAAATCTTGACGATAATAGAACATCAAGGATTTATAAGTATTACCCCTCCGTTCCCCTCCTCCCATGATTAAATTTGAATGTCTAACATACTTCCTAATATGCAGGCACTCTATCGAATTCGTAATAGAAAAAATAAGTACCACGAAAATGTTGAAGAAGCACTTGAAAGAATCAGTATATATCCCCTCTACTCTCCACCAAAGCATGAAATCCGAAATTCCCAAGGCTTGCTGTACAACTAAGCAAAAATTTGAATCGAACAAAATATGAATCATGAAAATCGGTTGAGAATCGGAGACTGGGTGGCGTCGACAAAATCTGTTGAAAAATCCACGTTTTTTCGCCTTTACCCCTCTCTTCTACTATGAAATTCAAAATTTCTGGGGTTTGCTGCACTAGAATTTTTCACACACACATACAGACATACACCTATGGTTTGTTTATTATTTTATAGGTAACAAACCTTTTTAATTACAGAGAAAAATAATTAACACCCCCCCCCCCCCCCCCCCCCCTCAGAATTCGATGATTTACGTTTCAAGATGCATAGAATCTAAAATTCGAATAAAATAAATTCCTCCCGTCCGCCGTGGTATTTAATTTGATTAATTTCTCTTCAGTATGCATGTACGCCTATGTAGACACGTTAGATACCTACTTAATGATTTGTTTAATAATAGAGCCAGGTATTCTGCGTAGAAGAGCTGTACAATACAGAAATAATAAACCTCTGTGTAATAATTCGCAGCTTTTTTCTCACGCATTCGATCGTAGAATGGTCTGAAATGGATTTGTATGCGGTTATTTTTTTCTTATGCTTGGGTTACTCCACACCCCCCTAGATCAATCCCAATAGGTTCTCCCTCTATTGACGAATTTTAGCTTCGGAGGGACGTCCTACAACCCCACGTATAACAGTCATGATCAAAACTTGGAAGGTCGAGATTATCAGCTGCTATTGTGGATATTTATTCCAGCCGTCTGAGTAAAATGTGATTATCCAATTTTTCTTTTGCCAATGGTTGTGTAGCCTTATGTAGTGCTTTCAATCGGAAAAAAAAATAGCTTTCGGAATCCATTAGGTATATTATGTGTCTTTCTCCCATATTTTCCATCATCCTTAATATTAATATATTCCACCAGTTCTTCCGGTGTTTAATTACCAATTTGTTTAATATAATAATTAGAAAACCACCCTTGACTTCGCTGGGGAGACCCCAGACCTCTTTGCTTACACATTGAGTCTCGTCTAAATAGTGGAGGAACGTGGAACTTGCTCCAATTCAAATTTATCACGGACTAAGGTCGCCCCCTGAGGAGCAATGGGGCCTAAATCCGCTCAGTATAGAGAGAGGGGAGCGTGACAGTACCATAATAGATACAACTCGTACTAATAGCATACGTGCTATGTTCGGAGAAGATTGAGTTTCCGGTTCTCGGATCCTCATCTATCGCCAAACGCAGCATTCCAAGTACTCGAGAATGATGCGTTCGATCCGGCGCGAGAGCGACATATGGACGCGGATTCTCTTGAATCTGACGGGAACTGTCACACTCCTCCCCTTAAAGACATACTTGATTGAAGAGCAACTATGTAAACCAGATGGTATAGTTTACTGGTTGAGAACTGATGCTCATTAATAAATAGCTGAATTGGAGATTGAGGATGAGAAAAGAGAAATTAAAACAGGATGGATTGTCAATTAATCTTCATTAACATTCAATAGGTAATTAACCCCCAATCAAAGAATGGAACAATCGTGAATAAACGGTGTCTCTACTATGGAGCCTTATATCTTCAGGAAAATAAAATAGATATAAAAATATGCGCCCACGTTGGGGACTTAAATTGGGAACTAAGCCCTGGAAATAATAATTGGGAAATGTGTCCTTAAATAAGAATTGGGAACTACGCCCTTGAATAAAGAATATATGTATAATAATAAAAAAAAGGCAACGGCCTGATACCATAGGTATGGAAATAGAAATTATAAGGGGGGAAAATTTTGAGAAATTAAAAGTCCTAATTGACCAATAAAATGATTTATGTACCAAAGGATTATAATGGGAATTCCTTCTGGAAACCCGGGCCATGTTTTTTCTGAAACGTATAGCCCTCAAAATTAGTGGACCTGGGTGTACTAGGTATGACCATGCGTATTCCAGAAAACCACTCTCTGCTACCATATATCACGGACTTAGGTCGCCCCCTGAGGTGCAATGGGGCCTAAATCCAAACTACATAAACAGAGGGTAGTGTGACAGTACCATAAGAGATACAACTCGTACTAATAGCGTAATGTGCTATGTTCGGAGAAGATTGATTTTCCGGTTCTCGGATCCTCATATATCACTAAAAACTCGAGGCTGACGCGTTCAACCCGGCCCGAGAGCAACAGATAGACGCGCATTCTCTTGAATCTGACGGAAACAGTCACAAATTTCAGCATCATAGTTTGAACGGCAAGGAACTTAGCTCCGCGCCTCACTCAGCTGATTTGGGGATCTGTAGATTTCACGGTTCGTTTCTAGAGGTCCCAAGAGTTCTCCATTTCAAATTTCAGCATCATAGGGATGAATATCAAAGAAATTAGATCCGCCGCTTCTTTAGTCTGGTTTTTTTGTTACGTTTTTTGTCACCTAATAAAAGTGCCTACACCAAAACACCTCCGAAATAAAGTATTGTACAGACAGCATTTTTTATACCACATTCATACACGTACGGCTGCTAAAATTGTGACCTGTCTTCAAAATGTGAAGAATTCAGTTGATAAGACGAATAGTAATTACGATATTGCTTTGCGTTTCGTATTTATTTATACTTATACTTTCCATAAGTTATGAACCGACTAGCAGGGTTGTGGTGACAAATGAACTGACCGATGCTTTAAAATGTGTGAGTACCTTGACGAAATAGAAGAGTTATTTGTTTACGGCTTGACGAAGGTGCTAATCGCCATGGATATGTGACACAGCCATAAGACCCCCGCCCCCCTATTCACATATCATTATTCACAGAAAATTAATAATAAATAAATTAATCAATCGTGGAATCATTCATTTTAATTCTCCACTATTCTTTTGATAACTTAAGATCCATCAACCACCGCAGTAGACGTAGCGATTGTGACGCGCGGTGTCAAGTGGTCCTGATCCATCCTGAACGATGGAGTAAATATTGTGGCACTCAGCTTCAAAGCAAACAAGCTGTAGCGAGCCTAATAAGGTGGTCGAGTTTCGATGCCTTGAAAACAACTCCCTCTAAATCAAAAAGCTCTTCCGATATTTTCCCCTTTCTAAGCCGTTCTGTGACAAACGGAGGAGGGAATGGCAGGCTGACCGTTACCGTTTTCTTTTATACTTTTTTTTCGGCACTTTACCATCCAATGGGTGACCGATAAATCTCGAAAGCCGGTAAAAGTATCGCCCATAAGGTCCAATTCCTTCCGTATATCGACGGATCATAACTCTGCTAACGGGTAATCGAAAAGAAAATTACTCTTTTCCATCTGTTATGCGTTTGTGAGAAATAATGTACAATAATTCAGTACCCTCGGACATATTTAGATGATTGGGTACTGATAATCATGGAAATTACCATATCTATCAGGAGCTAATTAATCTTGTTAATCTCATATGTCTCTTGTACACAACCCTTTTCTTTATTTGGTAATCAAAATCGGTTTCTCAAGAACGATTATGTATTTTAATTCAAACGGGTTAATTTCTCTCAAAACCAAGCATAATAATTCCTTCGAGTTCGAAATTAGGTGTAAAATTGATTAATTATAATTTTCCAAATAGTCTGATTTCCTGTGACTCACATCGCAAATCTGAAAGTCATCCGGATAGGATTATGGAGTGAGAGAAAGTGTCACCCTGGACAACTTATAAACGTTTATTCACATTGCGCTATGGTCGAAAATTAGAAAAAACCGTGAGGCATTTTAAAGAAGGAAATATAATAAAATAGAACACAGGGTTTTTTTTTTTTTTTTATCAGCCTCCTTTGTTCTAAACTCGGTTCGCGGGTTCACACCACAGTCGTACTGTCGGTGAGAGTTATTTCCATAAATAATCAAACGAGAAACCCGTCCTTTTAGGTAGGTTCTTCAAATGTTGTTGAAATACCTCCTGAGATTTTTTCCCAACTTCAACCCTTGGAATTTACTTGTAGTTAGGCTGCTGCCATGTTTGTAGTAGGGATTTTTGGACGCGAGGTGCAGAAACTGGAGTTCTCAATCAATTTTTAAAATTAGTAGAAAATCAAACGAAACTAAAATCACAAAACGAAAGATTTTAGAAGATCCGAAAATATATAAAAATGAAGACAATACAATGAATACAGCCATAGACTGGAGAGACCTAGGAAAACAATTCAAACCCCTCATCAAAAACAAAGCTCAAAATATCAACACCTCTCCACAAACCCAACAACACCGATGCCCACCTTTACCACAACAAGGGCAAATATAAATAAAAAATAATAATAATAAAAATTTTAAAAACTGGCCACAGAAAGGAAACCCCAGTTTTCCATAAATGATGGCTGATAGATCTGGGTTCCAAACAACCCCAATCTTTTCTCCTACCTTGTTTTTTTGTGTTGAAAAGTCTTCTATCTTTCTAATCTCAAGACTTACAACCAGTGTGAGTACACCTAGTCAATATCATAATTCCTAAACGTACTTAAACTAGACTCCACCGAGAAGACATGTGTGACACAATGACCCTAACTCTTGAGGTAAGCTAAACCTAAACATAGGAAAAAATACAACCTAAACTAATAAATACCTAAAATGAACACTTAAGACTAAGCTATATACCTACTTGCAAACTGCATACAAATAAGTCTCTAAATAATGTACCTACCAACTAATAGGAATTGCCTTACTCACTTACTTCTTAATGTCCCTGTGCTGGACACCATAAGGTTACATTTGGTGTATTATTTTGTAGAGTCTTGTAGAGGCCCGTAGGGTCGAAAGCGCTTGACAAAATAGAACAATGAAAAACTTATTGAGGACACCAGTTTCTGCACATCACCTCCACAACCTCCTATATTAGAATTTACTTCTTTGGCTTTTTGTAAGAATTACTATGTGATTATTGAATAAATTCAGTTAACTTTGGTCCACCAGTTTTAGTGAAAAACTTCACCAAAACGTGAGAGGGTCGGGGGGAGGGAGGGGGGGATTCTCTTCGGTTGATTACAAAGCTTTTTTATTGAAAATACTTAATTAACGAAAACATAAACAATGATTCTGTGTATTCACTCCTAATTTTTAGGAAGTCACTCTGAAGTTAGGTCATAAAGGCACGATTTCGTATAGCCCATACGTGACCTCACGCCTGGAGATGGCTTGTGTTTACGTCAAAGTACGCTACGACATCACGTAAATCGTTACAACTTTATTGTACACAAGAATTTTGCCGCCTTACGTCAATCTAATATGTGGTCCGAACGACATTTTATGACAATTTTGTTCTTGCGAGAGTAATATTGTAGTAATATAGGGTTTCAATTCAATTAAATAGTTGCAATAATCATGCCTGCCGTAATTGGTCGTAGCCAATAGGATACCGATCAAATGATAAACGTGTTTCTATTTGTACGATATACCAACTACTATAGCCAATGGGGTTGTCAGGGTGAGACGGACATAAGCAGAAAAAATCTTCTCCGAGTTTCTTTATTGTAAGCTTTCAACATAAAAATGTCATCTTCAGGCCACTTTGTTTCTGTCTAGTATCCTCTATCGCTCATCCGCCTGTGTTCCACGGTCAGGTAAATTAAACTTCATCATCTCTGACAAGTCAGAGCTATAACCGCAGCAGAAAATCCTTCATATTTCGACTCAAGTTTCAACATCACACAAGACACTCCAAGAAGTTAATCTCGGGACTGGCAACAACTCCTATGGAAATTAAAGAAATTAAAGATCCCCCCCCCGGAGACTGATGCACCTGACCGTGGAACAGAGGCGGATGACCGGTAGAGGATACTAGACAGAAACGAAGGGGCCTGAAGATGACATTTTGATGTTGAAAGCTTGCAATAAAGAAACTCGGAGAAGAATTTTTTCTGCTTATATCCATCTCACCCTGACAACCCCATTGGCCATAAAAGCCTGACGGATGGATCATGAATCAACCAACTACTATAGTTCATCAGTGTTCGGAAACTAAACAACTTCATACGTTTAACCTTTGAGAATTAATAACCTGAAAGATAATGAAGAAATAAATTAAAATCCCTTAGATGACTGTACTGCGAGGTTCATACGGCGTAGGCCGTTTCGATAGGCATTTGCACAAGTTCGTGTTACTGTAACTGAGGAGCTTTCCTTGTTTCACTGGATGAATAAAATGATAGAAGTGATAAATTGCCGAAGTAAACACGACAGGTTGTTACTACAGCAAGAAACGAAACTGCATAGGTAACAGAATCCGTGTAGTAATTACAATACTGAAATAATATATCTTTGTGTATTAATTTACACCGTTTTGATTTATCAACATTTCAATTCAGTTATTCAATAAGCCTTGGACGGTTCTGATTTACAAACAGGGGGGGGGGGGGGGGGTAAAGTGAGGGGGTAATTTTATTTATTTATGATATTTTCGTATTTCTCTCTTTATTTATTCCTTTTTCATTTGAGCTAGAAATCGGAGATTTTATCATGATGTTTGTGTGGATGAGTGACGTAGGAGGACAATTATAGCAATATACCGTGGTACTTCAACAAGTAGATGATACTTTTCATAGTAATGCATGTGTGGAAGGAGGTAGTTATTTCCTCACAGCACATTCATGTTAGGTTATAATACAGAAGGTACATCTGGTAAATTCAAGATCTATTCCCTATTATCACCAAAATTATTAACCTACTAACCAAACATGGGGGACGTTCTTGAAATAAATGCATTACTTCCTATATACATTACTTTTTAAATTCACTGTTCTCAAGCTTTTATGATGACTAATTGGAAATTTAATGCGAATGTGATATTTAAATTGACCAAATGTGAACTGTGAACGATATTTTTTCGTGAATTTCATTTAAATCCGATTCGTCCTCACACCATTGCCACTGATTGTTATGTGTGGATCCCTTGAAAAAAATACTGTTATCAAATGACCACCATAAAATAGGCATTTGAGTGATAGGTTGAATAAAGAGCCGAATCCTACGATCATTTCACCACTTACTCGAAAACCCAACAAAGAGGAAACACTTCCTCTTGGCCCTTTTCGGGGTCAGCACAAATTGGGATGTATCCCGTTTTAGCCCTTGCGAATATATTTTACTCCAAAGAGATTGGGTGGTAGGGAAGAAAAATCGCCTGGGTCACATTTTTATTCGTTACTACCTTCTGATTCATTGCTTCAAATAAATCGTTGGTTTATTTTTCTACTCTAGAATGGGAATATTGCGACGTCAACTATACAAATTTCATCCTTCTTCCGCGTATGTTAGATACCTACCAAAAATCGAATAAAATATTTAATCCATTGGTATCCGTAAATCAGCCACGAAAGAAATTTGTCGAATTTCATCTACTACTAAGTAAAATCATTACATCATCGTACATTACATCATATCTACTTGATCTACTATATAAACGTAAATACATTAACACAGCTGCTGACGGTTTCACCTACAATCCCTAACCATGGTTAAAGTAGATCATTGTTTTACGTAAACAGAGTTTTAAACATTGATTTAAAACAGACGGGTTTCACCAACTTAACCAACGGTTGCACTGTTATCACTAAACATCGATTTACAGCGTTTCCGTGC
The DNA here is from genome assembly GCA_030762985.1 of Adelphocoris suturalis. NCBI lineage: Eukaryota > Metazoa > Arthropoda > Insecta > Hemiptera > Miridae > Adelphocoris > Adelphocoris suturalis. The sequence continues at coordinate 66,553,130 of CM061042.1, read as the reverse complement.
AACGTCGATTCAAAGTTTAAACGTTAATTTAGACGATATCAATTAGGCGTTTACCCGTAAAATGAGAGTAGTAACGAAATAATAGTTATAATACGATCATCTGCTACCTACCTGAAATCTTCAATGCTTATATCTTTAGGTTTATTTTAATCCATTCTGATAGCATAATGTTTTACAAACTCGAAGGGGTAGAATTTACTGTCCTATCATTTCGAAACTATTGCAGCGATTATAATATATGGGTCTCTTCAAGGATTCTAGATTTGTGTTTGAAAACAAAATCTGCGAAATTTCGAACCATTGGGATACTCTATCTTAGCGCGATTTTGATTCGTCTCCATTGGAAATTTTGGGAGTCGGTGTCCTAAAAGAGCAGTGGTTGGTATTCGATGGATTTGATTACTGTACCCTCTGCAGAATCCGAGATTCCGAAGTTATTTCGACTGTAAAAGCGCAAGAAACAGGTTATAATTGTCTCCTAATATATTATGGTCAAGTTGCATAACGGGATATTTTTATGTTTGTATCCCATCACTTCAATCACAGAAGCCTACGACACCACTTGGTACATTGTGTAGTTTTTAAATTGTGATTAGCTGTTGGCTATTTTATAACACAAGGTATTTCACAACTGTATTTGTACATTCCATGTATGTACCTATTTCCCTTCCCGTGACTTTTGTATTCGATGTTCAAGGACTGACAGGAGATTTTGAAAGTTGTTAAATCCTCAGAAAATAAATTTCATTTAGGTTTAAGCCCGCCATACTCTCTCTAATCCAACGAGGACGTTGAATAGTTGAGTTCTCATATCATCGTCATATTCGTCCTCAAAAACCGATGCTTTAATCAATCCTCTGTGGATCATTTTTGTGCATGTAGGAAAACGTAAGAAATAGCTCGGTGTGTAGCAAAACAGATGGGAACACGTAGCTATCTGCAAAAAAGAATTTCGGTAATTTAAACAAAGATGGCGAATATAACTACCTACCAACCTAGTAATTACTACTACCAACCTAGTAATTACTACTACCAACCTAGTAAGTACCAACCAGAGAGGGCTTGCCCTGTGGTTAAGAAACATTTCTGTATCATTTTTTCACGAATAAAAAAATGAAAATAATAAAAAAGTCCATGATCGTGGGTGTGGCATATAAATTTCTCGTATTCGTTACAAAGATGCATATATCATCAAAATGCTTCTTATTTTATCGTTTAATATTCCATAGGTTGTTCTTATGGTTGAATAGATGAAATAAATTATTAGGATGGAGCGTAAAACGTATTAGAGTATTACCATTTACAGACTAAAAATCTCGGAAAATTAAATCGAAATCCTATGAAAACTGCTAAAGTTGTGCTTGTACGAGGATTATAGGTTCACTCATGCCCAGTATTTACTGGTGATTCGATTGTTATTATACTCAGAGCTTGATATTAACTACCCTCTGAATCGGAGCGAGATCGGACGAATAATCTATGACTAATGGATTTGGGAGTGACACGGAACTCACCATAGTCATACAGACACACAGAAACGGAACCATTATTGATCATCAATCTATAGAACGCTAAATGCATGTGCACATTTTGAAATCTAAATGCTACTATTCCTAAGCGTTAATATTCCAAATTTTCTGAACCGCAAATGATGTTGCTTCTATTAGGACACAACGCGGATTTCATTGCTAATACATGTACAAATACATAAATGTAGCTACATTTTTATGAAGGACCTACCGAGTAAGAAAATCGAAAGGTAGCGCTTTAACTCCATAATTTGGAGCATCAAAACGCCGTAGTGCTAATTCCTGCCACGAAAACACAGCTGAACCTCATCTGCGTAATTAATGAACAATTTATCATGTTAGCATCTCCACCTGTGGAGCTCACGGGGCTAATAGGCGCCAAGAGCTTATTATTCAGCGGAATGGGACTTCTTCGTAACGTTCTGGTCGGTTTAACCCTTGATAATAGGTTTCATGTGGAGGTATATACCATTTTTTTCGGGCTACCTGCGATAAAAGAGTTTTTACGATGAAGGATAGGGATAAGGGGTCACTTTCTTTCGTCCTGTACACGATCATTACTCACCTACAGACTTCATTTTAACAGTATGTGACATAGTTACGTGCTCTCATAAAAAAGGCTGCAGTCCAGATAGGATACTCATTGCTGATATAATTTTATGGGTCATTGAAATGCATTAGTCAGAAAGTTTCTGAAATCGATGATTTAAAAATAACAAGCACGAATAGTTTGGATCCCGTATGCCTAACTTCGACGAGCCGCAGCGCGAAGACTATTTATTACTATTATTTCACCAGTCGACTTGGGGATCATTCTTATTGACTTGGATATGTCTTTGCTCTGGGGGCTCAACCAAAAATTTTCGTCACGCAAAAGTTGATGTCACAATTTCTAATGGTGTTCACGTACTCAGCCGTACTCAGCCTAGGGGAATGGAACTTCTGCAGTTTTCATCGCACAGAAGTCGTTCGGCACTCGTTGGAAAGCGCTTGATTTATGTGATAAATGTTCACATCTCAAGCTACCAATTTCCCCTTCCTTACGTACCTGGCTAAATTCCTAAACTAACTTGATTGGACAATAAACAATTTTAATAAGCCGGTTACAATATTCCTAACGTAAAGCAATAGCATCATTTACTCCACTTCATTGGAAAAATTTTCATCCTTTTGAGAACAGTCGACTGCTAACAACAACTCATTGCGTCATTATTGGTGAAATAACTTTAATAGTATTATTTATAGTACCTATACTTTTTGTGCCTCCAAGAATGATAAAATAAATTCTTTATCCTACATTTCGTCGCCTACAATCCAAAGTTAAAGGATTTGTTTACAACTCTTGAGGAAAACCGTTATGAAATCCCCAATCGAAGACATATCCATGTAACATGGTATCTGCTTGTAAAGCAGATAGTGGAACTCATTTACGAGTTTCGGTACTTTTTTGTTGATATTTTCTTTTATTTATATATTTTAATGATAATAATTACTATTATTATTATTATTATTTTTTTTTTTTTCATTGATTTTGTTATTGATCGACCCTGCGATGTCAAGTTCAAAACAGACACAAAGGTCTGTTCACCACATTCCGTTTAACGTGGGGTATCTCAAACCGAAAAAAAAAAAAAAAAAAAAAAAAAATCCTGAAAATTTACGTTGTTTTTAGAATAATATTTAGAGTCTGTATTAAAAACGAACACAATGATAAAATTAATTATTATTTTAAATTTTACAAATCGAATTCGCACGTTAAGAACATTTAACTCATTGTTCGCACAACTTTCCTGAAATTTGTTATTTTCATTACGTTGCGAGAAGCAAGTCACCATGCATTTTAAATCACCATCATTTTCATTTTGAAGCACTGGTAAAGTGAAATAGTGAAAGTACCGTAGTTGGTCCGTACTAGAGCCAAATGAAACAGAGGTCGCACAGCTCATCGTTAGGTTCCCCCGGTCTATATTACCTGTAACAGAGGTAAATACACTGCCAAGGAAATGGCACATGAGCTTCCTCGTGACCTTCACAGTACGTCACCATTGAATTCCAGAAAACTAGAAACGACCGGTTCTGGCATCAATGAATTAATAAGGTGGAAAATTGGAAGCTGAATGGTACATATAATAAATGAAATTAATAAGGAAAATTTTGATTTTAATATGGGACCATCCAGGATGTAGTCCGCATGTTCTTCATAACTAAGCTGTGACCGTAACAAAAACATCACTTTCGCGCATGCGCCTAGCTTACCGCTGCTGATGATCGCGAAGAATGTGATACGGGACCTCAAGAAACCTTGCCCGCATCATCCCTGAAAATCTGACCGAAATCCGTTCACAATTGCCTGAGTTATGACCGAAACAAGAAAATTTTGTTTGCGCCTGCGCAGAGGCTACCGTTGATTCGATCATGACGGAACTGATAGGGGACCATGTAGAGGTATACCCGCACGATCCCTAAAAATTTGAAGAAAATCGCATCAAAATTGTGGAAATTACGGCTGTTGCAAGGACCGTAACAAGAATATTTCGTTCACGCATGCGCATAGCATACCGCTAATGCAATTATGATGATTCTTATGGGACCTCAAGGGACCTTACCCACATCATCCCTGAAAATCTGACCGAAATCCGTTCAACATTGACTGAGTTATGACCGTCACAAGAAATTCACGTTAGCGCCTGCGCAGAAGCTACCGTTGATTCGATAATGATGAAGTTGATAGGGGGCTATCTAGAGCTTAACCCGCACGATCCCTGAAAATTTGGTTAAAATCGGATCAAAATTGTGGAAGTTATGGCTGTTACAAGGAAATGTGGACGGACAGGCAGACAGACAGACAGACACGGAACCAAATTTGTTCAGGAGGCTCTGAAACGCAAAATGCGAGTGGAAATTTTGATTTTGGAACAAAAAATTTTTTTTTCATTGTTTGGGCTAGTTAGGGGCCAAATCCTAAAGGTAATCAGGGACCAATTAAAGCTAGCTCGTTCGGTTGCCCTAGACAAACGGCAATCGTCCTGTCAACCCACAATGGATAATAATGGTAACTCGAAGGACCACTCCAATGATTTATATAAAGGAGATTGGAGACTCCCTATCTGATAGTTAAAAAATAATTGATGCAACCTAGCTGACTGATAAGGTGGGTGCCGCAATACATGAACTGGTACATAAATGAGTGCAAAATTCAAAGACTATAATGGAACGGTTATATTTATAGTATAGATGGGAGAAGGTAACATTTGGACTCACCAGGACTTAGGTAGCAAGGTATGATCCTGTCATGCCATGTGGCACTGAGTTTACTGTCCCAAGGTAATGAGATTTTACCATCAATCCAAGAAGGCTCCACTGCGATGTCGCTGATGACGAGGATCAGGTCTGAATCAGTAATTGATGAGTTCGGCGATTCTTCTCCAATGATTCCCTGAGAACGGGTGCGACAAGTTGAAGGACTGTACAGATTTCAACGCCGGCCGGCAAACCACGGATTCCTGCGGGAATACGGAACACCGATCGCGACTGTGCACTTCCCGACGATAGTAGAGATTATATGTAACTCAAAGAATCCAGCACTTAACTTGGAAGGTGGTTTAGAAACGTATACGTTATAAAAATTGCGGACTTGAGGTAGGTGATAGCAGGGAGAGAACGGAACGGGACAAAAGCATCGAATTGAATTAATGGCGAGCAGACAACGGTGGCGCTGCGGAAAAGATTGCATCCACAGATGACTACAAATGCCACTAGAATCCCGGTAGAACCACTTCACCACACTTTTCCACTCACAAAAGTGTACAAATAAATTTATAATTTTGCAAATACAAACAATTGAATTATAAGAATATTTATAAATTAATAACAGGTTGTTCATACATGGAACAAACTTTCAGAAATTCGTGGGATCCATGATGATGCAATAAGCTAACTCCATAATGAAGTAGCCTTCAAAAAATGTTACAAGAAACGCGTGTGTGTGAGTAAAAGAGTAAACACAGAAACAACAGAGTGGAAGCGGCGTGTCCATACTCCCCCCTGTTTAGGATTGTACTCACACACACTGAACAAAGGTATGAAACAAAAGGTTCTGCAAAAGATTATAGATCATGATCAATAGGCAAAGGTATGACATTTACAATTGAGCGCTTGTAAGTTCCACGAGAGGTCCTTAAAGTGACAACCCGCACAACATCATCTGATCCCGGGTGAACATCTACAATCCTGGCAAGAGGCCAGTACGTAGGAGAGGTTTTAGTGTCCTTCAATATAACGATGTCACCAACTCGAAGATTTGGAGATCTTTTCAACCACTTGGAGCGGACTTGAAGAGATGCGAGGTATTCATTTTTCCATCTTGACCAGAAGTGCTGAACTCGCGCCCGCAATAGTTGCCACCGATTCAGATGATTGATCGGTACTTCCATAAGGTCTGGTTCTGGGATACAGTTTATGGGTTGCCCTATGAGAAAGTGACCAGGTGTCAATACTTCATTGTCTTCAGGACTGTCTGATAACGGCTGGAGAGGTCTGGAATTTATAATACCCTCGACCTTTGTGAACATCGTGGATAGCTCTGATTGGGTAAATGGTTGATTACCAAACTCCTTGTAGAGAATAGATTTGGTTGTCTTTATGAGTGACTCCCATAGTCCACCCATATGAGGAGAATTAGGTGGGTTGAAACTCCACTGCACTCCCAAATGCGCTGTATGACTGGTAATTGAATCTTGATTAGTTGGTTGGTTAAACCATCCATAAACTTCTTGCAAGTAGTTGCAGGCACCAATAAAATTTGTCCCGCAATCAGAGTACACATGAGAGGGCAGTCCTCTTCGTGCTGTAAATCTGTCAAAAGCATCTAGAAAGGATTCCACTGTCAAGCTGGTAGCGATCTCTAAATGGACAGCGCGAGACGCATAACAAGTAAACAAGCATAAGTATGACTTTGCAGAAATAGATTTACGATTTGTTGATTGTCGGCATAAAAATGGCCCTGCAAAATCAACACCACAATTTATGAATGGGCGTACGTTGTTAAATCTTGATGTAGGTAAATTTCCCATGTATGGAGTAAGGGTAGCATTGGAATACCTAATACAGGTTACACATTTGGATTTGTGGAACCTAATAAGATTCCTGGCACGTGGAATCCAATATCTTTGACGTAAAAAGGCAAGTAGCGCTGTAGGTCCAGGATGGTTGTTAAGTTTATGTATATGGTCGACAATGATATTAGTTAAATGAGATCTTGCTGGTAAGAGTATTGGGAATTTATGTTCCAAGGATAGAGGTGCATTCACTAGACGCCCGCCAACTCTAATCAAACCAGCGGCATCAATGAAAACTGATAGCATCTTGAGATCAGAAGGTAAATTGTCCGAATCACGCTTAAATACTTCAGGATAATACTGTAGCTGGACTAGTCTTATACAGTGTTGCTCAGCTCTGCTGAACTCGAGTGCAGACACTGGACCACGAATTCTTTTACGCCTTTTACGTTTTGGTATACGAGCATTATGGATAAATCTCCTTACAAAGGCTAATACCCTAATAAGGCGAGGAAAAGATGAAAAACGCTCCACAATTAGCATGATCCCGGGTTGCAGAACATTGGCAAGAACAACAGGAGTAACAGGTTTAAGTTCAGGTATGTCAGTTACCTCTGTATCAGTAGACAATGGCCAATCAGTAATAGGCTTACTACACCAGGCTGGTCCATGCCACCATAGCTGGTTGTCGAGTAGGTTAGAAGGTAGCGCCCCTCGGGAACCAATATCTGCCGGGTTTTCAACTCCTCGAATGTGATGCCACCAGGATAGCTGCGTTACTTCCATTACTTGTTTAACTCGATTCGCCACAAATGTCATCAACAGATGAGGTGGAGTCTTCAGCCAGGCTAATGCGATGGTAGAGTCTGAAAAACATAGTGTGCGAGTGATGTTATATCTGCTGAGAATTGGTGTCAAAGACTTGATAAGTTGGGCAAGCAAAAGTGCAGCGGAAAGTTCCAAACGTGGAATGGTTAATGATTTGAGAGGGGCAAGTCTGGTCTTTGCCTTCAGAATTGCCATGGTGGAATGTTCCATGTGAGTGGAACGGAGGTATGCAACTGCACAATAGCCTCTTTCCGAAGCATCACAAAAGCAAATCATCTCATAGGTAGTAGAGTGAACATATGCTCTAGTTATAGATATTTTACAAATGGCAGGAAAATCATGTATAAGTTTCAACCATAGGGCCTTAATATGCTCTGGAACAGGTTCATCCCAATTAAGACCAGCTTTCCAGGTTTCCTGCAAGATGAACTTGGCCAGGAAGATGACTGGAGCAAGATATCCGAGAGGATCGTACAAGCGAGCAATACAAGATAGGATAATACGTTTGGTACATATATTAGATGGTTCAGATATTTCATAGCAAAGGGCATCTCGTGTTGGGTCCCAACTCATTCCCAGAACTTTAGTTAGAGAACCCTCTTCGTTCCCAAAAGGTAAAAGTTGATCAGATTCACACTCATTCGCTATAAGTGGGGGATAATTGGTCTTCCACTTACTTAATGTGAAACCTCCTTTGGAAAGGAGAAGAATAAGGTCAGCTTTCAGAGTAGAGATGTCTTCAATGGAGTCAGATCCAAACACACAATCGTCAACATATGTGTTTTCTAATAGAACAGCAGCGGCAGCAGGAAAGGCATGACCTTCGTCCAGCGCTAGTTGTCTGAGAACTCTCTGGGCCTGGAAAGGAGAACTCCTTAGTCCATAGGTAACGGTGTTCAATTCATAATACTGCAAGGGTTCACTAGGTTCGAAACGCCAGACAATTTGTTGGAACTTTCGATCTTCAGGAGAAACCAAAATCTGCCTAAACATTTTAACAATGTCACAAGAGATGACAAACTTGTGCTGTCTGAAGTTTAGAACAATACTGCTAATGTCGGCCTGCAATTTTGGTCCAGCATATAAATGGTCATTTAAACTACCAGATGATGTGCGAAAACTGGCATCAAATACTACACGAATTTGTCTATTACCAATAGCATCCACCTTGAACACTGGATGATGAGGAATTACATAAGAAGGACTGGATGAGGCAAGACTCATGTGACCTAGGTCAAGGTATTCCTGCATAAATTGAGAATAATCCTGAAGCAGTTGTTTATCCTTGGAAAATTTAGACTCCAATGCGTAAAAGCGACTAATGGCCTTAGCAATGTTTGGTTTAATAGGTATTGATGGTGATTTAATAGGTAAAGATACGATATATCTGCCTGATGGATCCCTAGAATGATTACAAACAAAATGCTCCTCACAGGCTTTATCCTCTGGTGACAGTATAGACTCGACAACAGGCTCCTCCACCATCCAAAAACGTTCTATAAGACGAGCGGTATCAGAGATAGATAGCAATGACACAGCACCGAAATCAGAACTTGAATCACTGGAGAACTTTCCCATGACTGTATAGCCAAATATAGTGTCTACCAGTCTAGGGCCATGTTCATATAACACAATAGGGGAACCAGTAATTACTTCAGTAAATAAGTCAGCTCCTATGAGGAATGATATTGGTAGAGAGTTGGTGAAGTCTGGATCACTTAAGTTATACGAGAGATAGTCCTGCCACATGGTAGCATCCAACGACTCCAAAGGCAATGGTGGTGTAATATTGGGCATTACAATAGCATCTGTCTCCAAAATATCCTTAGATGATGTTGATAAAAATGAAAGGGAAACCTTCCCAATGATGTTTTTGATATGAACGGAATTAACTCCACAAATTGCACCAGAGAAAGGACGAGTGGACTTACCGAGGCGCTTGACGCACTCTTGAGTAATGAACGACCACTGAGAGCCGTTATCAAGGACTCCTCGAAAAACATGAGGGTTACCCTTTGAATCAAGGATTCGAGCAGTCACTGTGCCTAGCAGAACACCACGCTGACTGGCCGAAGTGTTGGCACCAACAAAGGAGGAAGAAGGAGTGGAACTTGATGACTCCAGAGAAGATTGTTCTTGAGATCCTTTACAAACAGAAGATGTACTGGTATTAACAGATGGTTTAGATGGTAAATGTAAGAGGGAGTGGTGTTTCCCTTTACACTCGCGGCATGTGAAGGAAGAGTTACAATCCCTAGCCTTATGATTTATATTTAAACAGTTTCTACATCCTGGAAATTTCTTCAATAAATCCAGACGTTGGGAAGGACTTCCTTGTTTAAATAAATGGCATTGAGTCAATGTATGAGGTTTTTTACAAATGAAACAAGCAAAGGTAGATTGATGATTCCTATCAGATGAAGACAGGGAAGGAGAATCAGTCGTCAACAATGAATGACCAGAGGGTTTAGGTGAAAAGTTATTAGGTGCAAACCTTTTGATAGAGGCCGCTTGATGAGATAAAGATGAGGACGACTGGGGTTTCTGGTGTGATTTGATAGCATCCTCAGTCATTCTAAGAGCATGACATCGGTCCTGTATGAATGTACGAAGAGAGGTGAACGTTGGAAAAGTTGTAGAGGTTATTGATAATTCAAAAGCAGTTCTGGATCGAAAATCGAGACCACGCAGGGCGATTTCACACAGAAGATATTCTTCGAATTCTGGTATATTCAAATTTTGAAGTGACGTCACAGTTTCTGTAACATTTGACAGATAGGCTTGTAAAGAGGACGAATCAGTTTTAGTACTGGGCTGAAACGACAGAAGTTTATTAATATAGTTACAAGCCAACTTCCTTTTATTATCATAAACCTTACATAAGGCATCCCATGCTTGGTTATAGTTCGAATCCATTACTGGGATATGCTTGATGGTGTCCAGTGCAGGACCCTCCAAAAATGAGATCAGATAATGGAACCGCTCAGCGTCAGATAAATTAGGATCTTGCCTTATCAGAGCGTCATACATCTGTTTGAAGGTAGGCCAAAGTGACATATCACCTTTGAATGATTTAATGCTAATTTTTGGAAGAATTGAACGAGGCCTACTAGATTCATGACTGCAACTAGAAGTATTTTGATGAGTACTGTTATTAACTGAAGTACCACTCGAGAACAATTGCACACCATACCCTCGAGCATCGTAGTAACTTTGTCTAACCGTCTCAAGGTATGCAAGCTCAGTGTCAGTTGGGAACTCAAGCTGGTGTTCCTCAGCATAGTCAGAAGCAGAATCCCAACTATTCTCGAACAGTTGGAACCTTTTGTCAATAATGTCAAACATTCCTCTGAAGACATTACGGTCAGATAGTGATGTGATAGAAGTAAATCCTTTATTGCGAATGGCAATGATTTCATTCCCTAAACTTTTGATGGAACGTTGATATTTATTTAATCCTCTAACTGTAATATTGTCAGCTCCATTCCCTCCACCAGGCATGATGATGATGTTAATGCAAAAGATTAGATAATACAATAGGTGACTCGCTCTACTGTTAGAGTAGAACACTCAAAAATTGATCAATGATCTAATGCAGAACGAATAATAGGTTGTTTATATTAAATAACAGGCAACTAGTACATAAGAGATATAGGTACTAGTAGAATAGGTAATAGGTACGTCCTTTAGGTAAATAATAAAAAATATTGAAGTATAAATAACGACAATAAATAATAACTCAACGATGATAATAGATTGCGATTGCACAACAAACAAGAAGATACAAAATAGATAGGTAACTATATGTTCAAGGTAGTGAACAACATTAAAGTGAAAACAAGATTATTATGCTCAAGATAATGAACATAAATGAAGTGATAAGAAAATATATATATGTTCAAGATAGTGAACCAAAAGGTAAGTGTGGTAACAATATCCAATTCGAAAACGGACAAATGATAGGTGCTAGTTCAGATCCACGGCTCGATGGACCAATGTTTGGGCTAGTTAGGGGCCAAATCCTAAAGGTAATCAGGGACCAATTAAAGCTAGCTCGTTCGGTTGCCCTAGACAAACGGCAATCGTCCTGTCAACCCACAATGGATAATAATGGTAACTCGAAGGACCACTCCAATGATTTATATAAAGGAGATTGGAGACTCCCTATCTGATAGTTAAAAAATAATTGATGCAACCTAGCTGACTGATAAGGTGGGTGCCGCAATACATGAACTGGTACATAAATGAGTGCAAAATTCAAAGACTATAATGGAACGGTTATATTTATAGTATAGATGGGAGAAGGTAACATTTGGACTCACCAGGACTTAGGTAGCAAGGTATGATCCTGTCATGCCATGTGGCACTGAGTTTACTGTCCCAAGGTAATGAGATTTTACCATCAATCCAAGAAGGCTCCACTGCGATGTCGCTGATGACGAGGATCAGGTCTGAATCAGTAATTGATGAGTTCGGCGATTCTTCTCCAATGATTCCCTGAGAACGGGTGCGACAAGTTGAAGGACTGTACAGATTTCAACGCCGGCCGGCAAACCACGGATTCCTGCGGGAATACGGAACACCGATCGCGACTGTGCACTTCCCGACGATAGTAGAGATTATATGTAACTCAAAGAATCCAGCACTTAACTTGGAAGGTGGTTTAGAAACGTATACGTTATAAAAATTGCGGACTTGAGGTAGGTGATAGCAGGGAGAGAACGGAACGGGACAAAAGCATCGAATTGAATTAATGGCGAGCAGACAACGGTGGCGCTGCGGAAAAGATTGCATCCACAGATGACTACAAATGCCACTAGAATCCCGGTAGAACCACTTCACCACACTTTTCCACTCACAAAAGTGTACAAATAAATTTATAATTTTGCAAATACAAACAATTGAATTATAAGAATATTTATAAATTAATAACAGGTTGTTCATACATGGAACAAACTTTCAGAAATTCGTGGGATCCATGATGATGCAATAAGCTAACTCCATAATGAAGTAGCCTTCAAAAAATGTTACAAGAAACGCGTGTGTGTGAGTAAAAGAGTAAACACAGAAACAACAGAGTGGAAGCGGCGTGTCCACATTTCGAAAGTGAAAACAAAGCTTCCGCTGCCTTGCAGTCTCGGAAGCAATATGAATAATTTATTGATATCCATACTGCATGTGGCGTCTTTATGAGAATTTAACATACAGCCGGTTTACAGCTCATAAAATTGAGTTTGAGCTAAGAATCAAAATAGATTATACGAGTACAGTCCCCAAATGTCCTCCAGAATGTTGTAGAAATACTCGTAAATGAAACCACAGTTTTTGGATTATTATTAATTTTCAATAATGAACCTCTGTTATCAGCCTAATAAATAAAATACAATTGTAACCCCCTCCTTTGAATTGGTAGGTATACGTATGAAGATAGAAAGTTTCAAAAATCGAAAAAAAGCGGTATTCGAAACAAAAAAATTAACAGCCTCCAACGTTGCACATAATTATCCTTTTACCTGCGTGCTATACATCAACAAACTGGTTGAAGTGTTTATGTATACATGCAGACCGTTTGGAAAGTATCGCGTAGTCGACTTCTTCAAACATATCGAGTTTCAGTATGTTCAGTAGGGCAGGCATTCTGGGCCGAGGGTTATGCTGAAAAGAAACTTCAAACGAATTTGGATCAGTTTCAAACCGTGAATCGATCTTATCCTGTGCTCAAATATGGTCATGCAGTTCATATTGGAAGAGTATTCGTGCGCTGTTTACGTTGTTGAGTACGTGAACAAAACGAACAGAGGAATCAGCAGATTGCATTGTGAACTGATTAAACTTCGAGAGGAAATCCCGACAAGGACTATACCGAGTTGCTGAAACATGTTAGCATCGAAATGTTAAACAGCGTTGAGATCTTCCTTCGTCTGGGAATGTCGGAAAATAGTCGAAACGTCGTTTATATTCCTACAACACGGCCTCAAGAACGCCAGAAAGTCTTGAGAACTCGAAAACAGCTCAATGAGGAAGAATCGAACGAGGAGTCGACTAGCATAATGGGAAAAAGGTTTGGTACAGAAATACAAACAACGCCCACATGAAACTTTGGCCGAAGTGACTCTAGCGCAGTTCGTATCCAAGTATTACAAAATTGCTAAAGGTTACTAATCACTGCGGGATGTCCCGCGAGTTAACAGATCTCGTCAATACGATATGGGTAATGTTATCGAATCCGAACGGGTATTGGTTACACTACACCACACATTTTTCAAAGAGAAAGTTGAAATTTTAAATGGCAACAAGTTCTTGAGCAAGTTCTGGAAGCCATCCACAGATCGCACGATGAAAAAAATCCAGAGCCTCTTCAGATATTTTTCACCGGGCCAGCGGGCTGTGGAAAAACTTTCTCTGCGAAGCTTTTAATAATAACTACAATAGATTCACTCAAAAACATGAATCTGTCTACAATTCGTACATAGCGTGTGCCTCCACTGGAAAGGTGGCCACTGCTATCAACGGAACAACTGCACATTCGGCATTTCCAATCTCCCTGTCTCTAACTGACCACGGTTTGTCAATTGAATCTTTGAATTCGTTCCGCAGCGCGTTCAAACACATCGAAATAATTTTTATTGATTGACATTTGATTGGAGAGAGCTATTGGGAATTCTAAATTCCCGGTTTAAACAAGTCATAATGGAATTCGATTAACCCTTCGGGGGCTTCAATATCGTATTATGTGGAGATCTCCGTCAAATGCCACCTGCAATGGCCACCGCGATTTACAAAAGAAAGAGAAAGCGATTTAACAACGACGTTCTATGGAAATCGTTGCAATTCTACCCTCTCATACAAGTCGTGCGACAAAGCGATGTTGCGTTTTCCTCCATCCTCAACGAAATTGGAGATGGTCACAAATTGACGGATGAAGAAACAGCGATACTCGAGTCCAGATTCATTGCTCCCAAAGATCCCAGCGTCCAGCGTCTTCCCAAAACAATTCGACTGTTTAAAAAAATATTAACGTGGCCTCTTACAACTCGGAATTTATTGAAAACAACAATGAAACGCTCGAACACGTTTGAGTTGATGTCAGGTCATAAAGAGAAACCACAGTTAGATAGTATGCATGCTGAAGTCCACAAAATGAATATCACGAAATTCATTTATTCTTTTACGAAAATTCACAACAATTGCTGTTGCAGTGGATCTAAACATTTTACTTCAATTCCGTTATTTTTCCAGTATATAGAGCCTAAAATTTTTATATTCATAGTTGGCTGAGTTTTTAATTTTTTTAGCTCCTCCAGCCGGTTTGAGTGTTCCTCAAGCGCTTTCTCTATAGTGGGAATTTTTAGTTCTTCAGCCAAGCATTCTTTCTTGTATTCTGCACGTGCGGACTGATTCTTTATATTTTGTAGCATATTTACAGAATCGATCTTTTTATTGGGAATTTCCCGAATCGCAGGGTTGTTTACACTTTCAAAAATGTTAATATCTTCGACTAGAAGACCGATTGATGAGTCTTCATTATTAGATTCGATTGTTTCAGACAAATTTTCACCAATTATAAGAGAATTTACAGACAACATTTTACCGGTTTCGTGATTTCACACATACGTTTTCTCTCAGTTCCTTCAGAGGTTTTAGGCATATTGCGTCTCTTCACCTTCCTTACATTATTTTCTCCTTTCACGTTGTTAGTTGAAAACGTCTAAATTTAAATTAAGCCCAACCCAAAGACTATTTGATGAGATACGAATTCGTTCATCGCTACTAATAATGTGTGTATTGTGCAACACCTTGGTGTCTAGTAGTCAAGTATGATGTCATACGCAAATCATCTTATTCGCTCCTACAGTTTATTTGGTTCATAATACCATATGGAAGCTGACGGAAAGTCAAACAAAAACGCTTTCAACTTTTGATGCATTAATGAGCTGCAAAGAGGTAATTAGATAAATAATTAATCATCAGATAATTAAATGGTTTTTCCCGACATTCTTCCTAAATTTTTCGAAATTTATTAGAAAGCGTGAAGTAGTGGGGTCCTGGAGTGTAGCTGTAAAGGTTTGAATCCTTTTGGGAAGTGCGAAGCGCCAAGTTTCGACGTCATAGGTATTATTTACGGGGCTTATTATATACAAATGATTTGCGTAGAAAGGCTATCTAATACAAAAATATTGAACCTTTGTGTAATTATTTACAGCCTATTCACAGTCTATTGGACAGACTAGAGTTAAACCTTACCGGGTCCAAGTCATCTGATTCATGAGATTTTGAACACAGACAATGTCATTTTGTCAACAGAATCGAAAAATTCGAAACATAAGGTGGTTTTTCTCTTCTCGTTTTGAATAATTGCTGTTCAGTTACTTTTTACAATGTTTCATCATACAAACCATTCATAATTGTGTAGAACCATAATTCTCGAATTCTATCTTCATACTTATTAAATGGAGTAAACGCATCACAACTTGAGCGTGTTAGTATCTAATAGCGAAAGTTTTAGCCATCGATTCCAGGAACAGGACCGCATTCATGGATCTGGTATCATATGAACCCTTTCAGATCAACTGCACATTTCCCTCAGAATTGATGAGTTTCCAGTGTCAGTTCGATACCCCAAACTGGAATCACAGATCCGATATTCAAATAGTTTAGAGCCTTATTTGAGGTTCCATATACCCCTGAGAGCAGAGCGGGATACCCAATCCCACTTGCAAATCGGCTATCACTGTTATGCGGGTGTCTGCATCCCAATGCGGTGTTTCGTGGTCATGAAGGAACCACCTGGTTGCGGTGCACCCGCAATTGTGATGGGTGAGGTCGCCGCAAGACAAACTCCTAGGTTTGGATTCCTCGGATCAACCCTTCCAATTAGGTGCATCAAACTTCAAATTTGGAAGTGGTATCTTCATGCTAGTTTTCTGCTCGTTATCTCATAACTCATACATCATATTTCGCAGTCAATATAAATGTCATTCCACCTCGTTTGACCATTTGATGTCCTCAGGTATGTTAGAAATCGAAGAAAAACCAAATAAAGAAGATTTTTTTATGGAGAGTTCACTCATGTACTACCGTTTGACAGTTGCAGAAAGCATTCCAAATACAAAACGGAATACAGATTTTCAGATAAAAATACTGATTTTTGAAAATTGCTCAACGACGGCCAAAGTTATTCCTGAAATAAACTATAATATTGGGAAAACTTGGTAATACGCATGAAGATGATGCGCACAAAAATGTTACTTACCATTTGTTAACTACTGACAAATAACACTTCTGTAGATGTTTTGTACTCAGAGCATGAAATAGTAAGATAAAGACAAGGAAATATACATTGAAAAAATCTGTTTTAAAAATAATTATGTACCTAATAATAATAATGTATGTAGGTAGTAATTATGTGTTATCGATTGGTAATTTTTGCAATAATAAGTAGGAACAAAACATATTTTTTTATCTGAAAAAATAATAATAAATAATGACAATAAAAATAGGTCTGTGCGGGTCGGCTTCCCGATGGTCCCTATGAATTTAATCATGATCGTATCAATGTAAGTCTCTACGCCAACGTAAAATGATCAACATAGCCGTAACTACAACAGTGTTCAACCGATTGCGATGAAGTTTTCAAGAATTCTGGCGGTTTGGCCTTATGTGGTTCCCAAATGCATGTCATTCGATCGGGTTTATTATTATATTTTCCGCACATGATAAAACCTGATGGTTGATTCCTCGGGTATTGAAAAAGGGCTGTTCATTTAATAGAGGTCTAACTGATGCCGGTTATAGCACAAGTTTGAAGGTGGGTTCGGTTGCTTCAAATCCGATTGAATTTCTCTACTGTGGAATGACTGCAGGTAAATGGAGATACTGTAGTAAGAGTGAACTCTTACCAGAATCTGGGCAGTAATGTCGATGCGGCTGCGGGCACTGATGAAGAAGTTTAATGCAGAATCAGAAAAGCCAATTGTTCATATTTTCAATTAACAATATACTAAAATCAACTGGTACTTTCAATACCAAAATACTCATCTTCAACACACGGTCTAGAACTTAGAATAGTTCCGGGTGAGACTAGGAACTGGCATAGACACTCAGACCGACAGGAGCAGAACGAAAATTGATCAATAAGCTCTGAAGTTAAAAAGTCTAGAGAAAATTTTGGGAAAAGATGTTTTTGTCTTTTTTCGAACTCTAAGCTTCCCTCGGTGGCGAGGAAGCAGTAAGTCAAGTTGTCGATGAGATTGGTTGACTCTGATTCTGAACTATTAACTACTTCAAGTAACAGTAAAATCATGCGTCCGGGATTCGCAAAAACTGTAGTTGAAGTTGTATGATTAAATACTCCAAAAGTAAAAGTTTTATTTGAGTCAAGTAGGAGACGACAATCTCATTATCCACTCTAGGGCGCCTAACATTTATGCAAAGTTTGGATAAGACGTTTTGATGGCTCTTCACCTTCAGCTTGTTGACAAAATGAAAGAGAAATTGAAGGATAAATCCGGACATCTGTTGATCGCACGGCTGACAGTTTCTAATGAGCACTGTGGAAGGGCCGGTGAAGGGGGTCGTTATCTGTGGGAAGGAGTGTACGATTTGACGAGGAGTTGATGGTTTGTGGATGGAAATTATTCAGTGTGATTCATCAATGATTCCAATTCCGAATAATACGACCATTTGTGTTCCAACTTTCGGAGGATCTCCTTTGCCGAGTTTTCTGTTTTGGTAATGAATCGCTGCAAATTATTTTATAAAGGTTTATTATTTCTGTATTAGATCATCTTTATTTCGAAGATTACTAACGCTTACTAACTAATATCAAACGCATGATCTTTGTTATAAGGCGTCTGAATAATATAATTGTGTAGACATAGGTACTTACAGAGAGGTAGTTAATGCAATCAGGTCAAACACTAGCACTTTACTAATCCTTCTGTACGTAACAAGAGCAGATACTTAAATACAATAGTGCACAATTTAAATATATGGAGACGGAAGTTATTGTAAAGTTGTTTTTGTTACTGATGAAGACCGAACCACCAAAATCGATTTAACATTGTAATTCAATTTTTTTCGAGGAAATTGACAGCGTTTGTCTCTAACTTCCGTTTTGGTTTATTATTTCCAATAATAAGCCTATGTGATCGTATTGCAAAAAATTTTTATAACCCCCCCTCAAACTTTGTCACTTTACGTTTCAAGGTGCGTAGAATCCAAATTTGAAATGTCCGTCCGCCGTCCGCCGTCCGCCGTCCGCCGTTCGCCGTTCGCCGTTCGCCGTCCGCCGTCCGGGCCATAAAAGGCCTGAGAATTGACTTTAAAAACCCGTCCTTTCGCACATAGACTCCATTTGGGGTCTAGTTGGTCCTAACGTTTAACCATCCCGATCGCTTTACTCGCATAGATGCTATGGGCCAAAAACGGACGAAAAAGTGTCATTTCAAGGCTTTGTTAGACTTACGCACGCACGCACGCCTGGTACGCTTGGCAGGGGGTCACGGTGGGTGGTGAGGGGGGGGGGTGAGCGGGGGGTGGAGTGAGAGGAGGCGCCGCGGCACCTTGTGGTGGGTACGGCGTTCCTTCCAGGCATGAATATATGTTTTTTTCTAGGTCATATTTGTGTGTTAATACCAATGCTTTTCCTACGCATATTTAATAACATATCCTCTCGACTTTTCGTACGTGGTTAGATAATGATATTATTAAGGCAATAACTATTTGAATAGATAGGAGCTCAAATCGAGAAATATAAACATGCGTATATAATTATAGAAGTATAGGTTGTGGCAACTCGAAATGGGACACGCCGAGGAGTCTGGACGGGCCTTATGACGTACGCAAACCAACTAAAACTACGATCATACTCAATTGAAAAAATAATAAACCTTTGTGAAATAATTTGCAGCGTTTTGAAATTGGTTTAAACAACTTCATCGTGAGTGATTTAGTTTTAATTTAGTTCTAAATATATCGGCAGAGACGTAGGCACCTACCATCTGAAGATAAATTAGATTAAATAAAACGCCTACTTACGCTTCGAAACACCGTCCATACATCATAATTCGATTTCTTCAAAATTCAATATCATTGCAGCTTTTTTTTTCCACCTAAGTCTTACTGATAAGGTTGATCTAAAATAATACCGAGGATTCTGGACAAGCTAGACGCCTTATGTGGTCTATGACCCATATTCAAACATCTTTGGTTCAGTACTATTTTGAAAGAAATACTTCGTCACGAGTCTTTTTCCCAAAATACTAACTGTAAAAATTCGAAGAAAAAAAATCTGCAAATTATCACACAGTGGTTTACTATTTGTGTGTTAGATAGCCCTTCTACGCAGATTATTGGTCTATAACTCTTAAACCCCGTATGTAATATATGATCAGAAAATGGCGTATCGTGCCTCCAAGAAGGGTTCACACTTTTACAGTTCCAACACCCCGCAATTTTACGCTTCACAGTATGAATCATAAAAAAAAGAAAAGAAAAAAAAAAAAGGTCGATAGGTAAGGAAAGAATATGGGTTCAGAGGCCACTCAGCTGATCAAAGTGCCTCCGTACCTAGTAATTATTTCCGAGGATTCCGAGAGGAGCTCCACCAAACAATAACACCATGAGTCGAATAGAAAAGTTAGCCTCGGAGGTTCCGAAGCTGGTAGGAGTCCCTCTGTATTGGTTTACTATTTTCAATAATAATTCTGTGTGATTGTATAGCAAAAAAATTTTATAACCCCCCCTCAAACTTTGTCATTTTACGTTTCAAAGTGCGTAGAATCCAAATTTGCAATGTCCGCGCGCCGTCCGCCGTTCGCCGTCCGGGCCATAAAAGACCTTAGAATTGACTTGAAAAATCCGTTCATTAGCACATAGACTCCACTTGGGGTCTAGTTGGTCCTAACTTCTCGCAAGCTCGATCGCTCCACACCCATGGGTGCTATGAGCCAAAAATAGGCGAAAAAGTGTCTTTTTCGAGGTTTGAGTGTTAGACTGACGTACGCGCGCACGCCTGGCACGCTTAGTGGAATGATGAAAACATTGGCAGAGGGTCATGAGGGGGGAGGGGGAGGAGGCGACGCCCTGTAGGGGCATAGCGGAACGTCACCAGGGGCGTGGCAGAACAGCGCCAGGGGCGTAGGACGTACGCAAGCCAACTAAAACTACGATCATACTCAATTGAAAAAATAATAAACCTTTGTGAAATAATTTGCAGAGTTTTTGTAATAATTGTATTCCAGATCTCTAAAAAGGAGCTACATTTCAGGTATTTTAATTGACTTATGATTCTAAGTCAATTAAAAACAATTTAGGCTCCAAGGCCTAACAGCTGTCTAGGGTGCACTGATATCGAACTCTAGATATTACAAAGGTGGTCCATTTAAAATTACTGATCTGACGGTTGATATCAATATCCCTGCGATGGGCACCTGGAGTGGGAAAATTAGTGCAAATAATTAAAACTTCTATATTTTACTAGTCCCCTTGATCTCAGTATATAACAATATTTAAGTAAGTAGGTACCTACCAACTCAAAATAGCATAAATGTATGGATCATTGAAATGGTATTTAATAATCATTGAAAACTCCATAGCGGAATTTAGTCAATCAAGATGTAGGTAACGTACAACTTCGAAATCGGTCATTTGAGAAACGGAGAAATTATGCTTGAAGTAATTTTCGTTGGCACGTGCGCAGAATGGAGCAATGATTTGATAACAATTAAATTGGCCAGGAACAATCTACAGCCTAACCCACAAATTCCCCGAAAATTTAATAAAAAACTGATGGAAACTAGACCTTGTTTCTGTGAATACACTTTCGCGCATGTGCAGGAGCTAATAATGATGCAATCTTGTTGAAATTAATAATTAAACCATCGTCCCCCAGCTAAGCACCGAATTTGAGCGGGATTGGACGAGTAGGGCGTGAAGAAATTATACTTGAAGGAATTTACGTTTGCGCATGCGTAAAATGAAGTAATGGTTTGAGAAGTATGAAGTTGATAGTGGACCATTTAATAGCCCAATCCGTACATTCCCTAAAAATCTCATCTAAATTGGATGAAAACTGTTGAAATTAGGCTCGATTAAAAACTTATACATATTCGTGCATGCGCAGTAGCTACTAATGGTAGGATTACGTTGAATATGCTAGGGAATGCTAAAATCAACCTCCCCGACCCATCCTCCGAATTCGAGCGTGATCGGACAACAGGGTCGTGAGAAAATAATGCGTGATGGAATTTACGTTTGCGCATGCGCCGAGTGAAGTCTTGATTTGAGAACAACGAAACTCTTATGGGGACCATCTTCCCTTTAACCCGCACATTCCATGAAAATTTAATAGGAATCAGTTGAATTTTGTGGAAATTAAATTTCTTACAAGGATTTGTACTAGTTTGTGATAGTTGTACACACACACACACACAGATGTACAGAGACAGGAAGAGGTGCAGAGAGAGAGAGAGAGAGAGAGAGAGAGAGAGAGAGAGAGAGAGAGAGAGAGAGAGAGAGAGAGAGAGAGAGAGAGAGAGAGAGAGAGAGAGAGAAAGGCACGGAACGAAAGTTGTTCAGAATAGACAACAACGCAAAATGCAACAACCGTTTTATTATAGTGGAGACTGCAACTTTTCCATCTCTTACAAGTGAAAACAATGCTCCCGCTACCAACCTTTAGATAAACTTGGGAGCAATTTAAGAGATGAAATTTAGCATTCAGGTACCAATACTTCAATAGTATCCGCACAACAATAGTTACCTAATGAACTTGGTTTCGCACCTGATAATTCCAATATTGGCATTATATCAGTTGATATTTACAAGGCAATTTTTATGTATTCCACTACCACTATCTGGCGATCTTTGGTTGAAATTAGAGCCTGCTTGGCTAATGAATAGATTCGCTAGTAGCACATTAAAAATCACGGCTAGAAGTTGGAAGGTGTTTTTTGATGTTCGAGGCTTTAGGGAAAACAAATAGTTCAACGTACATCGTTGCGGATCGTTTTAATCGATTCTTCGGGATCATATTTATCTTTGACAAGCAAACAATCATTACTGTTACCTTGAATGTTTTTGAGATCTCGATTTTTGATTGTTTATCCTTTAATGCTGCCCTTTAGGTTGACGCGAATTGACGCCGAGCTTCAAGGACCATCTAGACCCCAAATGCGATTTTTAACGCAAGTTTCATGAAGTTTAGTCTATTAATTGCGGAGAAAAGCCGCGGACAGCGGACGGCAGACGGCGGACGGGCGGATTATTTTCACTCGATTTTTGGATTCTACGCATCATGTAACGTAAACCAAAAAATTTTCTGGGGAGGTTAAACTTTTTTTTTTTTTTTTCTTGGTCGATTTCAAAGGTTCGTTATTGAAAGTAATAAACCAAAAGAAAGAAAATGTTAGGGTTTGATCCAGAATCCTCCACACCTCGTTCCCAGCAACTCCTAGGTAAATACTAGAAATAAATTAAAAAACGGAAATATTAATAGATAAGCAGTTCAAAAACTTTGGAAATAGAACTAGTGTTGTTTTCGTTGTTATAGACAGATAAACTTTTTATTTATTTATTTTTTTTTTTTTTCGGATAGTCAGGTCTGTGCACGCTACAATAAATTTCATTCAAGAAGGATTATATTATACTGCAGAAATAAAAACCTTCTTGAAATCATTTATTTGCAGCGTTCTTCACTCATGGTGAAGCGCACACCAACGATTTTTAAGGGGGTGGGGGTTAAAAAATTTGTTTTGTCCTGGTCGATTACAAATCCAAATAATAAATAAATAACTAAAATATTCTGAGCGTTATGTTTTAAGGAAACATCTGTATTAACTATATGATGGGATACATGATGGTGGGGATGCATCAACGAGATTTTTCTGGCTTAGCGAAAAGAGGACGGAATAATAAATAAATAATAATAAAAAAGAATATAATAATAAAGAATATAGAATCCATTATAATTTAAATCAAACAAATCGGTCCACAAATGCCTGATAAGAAAGTGTGGCAAAACCAATTTTCATATAATTTGAATTAAATTTGAAATTTTCTTTGGTTTAGGAGAAACCAAATACGAAATTGACCTAATAAATCTTCCAAGGGTGACAATTGGGTAACTACTTCAGAATCTATCCTGTGGGAGGGTTTGAACAGCCTTATGCAAGAGGGTATGGAAGGTGGAACCCAATCTATAATTCACCTATTTATTGTATGCTACGACATAATTATATGAAGTTAGGTTAACTACGTTGTGCTGAGACTCCGAATTCTTGTGTTATAAACATTTTTTGTATTCTAACAGAATTTATATTTGATTGTTTCCAGAGAACGGGTAGCGTGAGGGGAGAAGATGTGCCTTATGTTATGGGTCTGCCGCTAGTCGGAGGCCTTCCTTTCTTCCCCCACAACTACACGAGCCAGGACGTCGCAGTTTCCAAGCAGCTTATACACTACTTGGCCAATTTCGCCCGGAAAGGGTAAGTCTTAACTCAACAAATTATATTATAAAATTTTGGTACTTTTCCGGTATACCCCCCCCCCCCCCCCCAGTAAATTTGTCTTCAACACGCCTGCCCCGATGTTTATATGCATTACTTCTTACTTAGATTACATATTTACGTAGAATTGGTCACAATTTCAAGCTGTGGGAAGAGTATATTATTTTTAAAAAAATGATAAGGAAAAAAATAATTATTGTGTTTTCAGAAGTTGCCGATGTCGATGAGGATTCGTTAAACAAATTGGCGTGGTTGTGGTTTGATTGCTTCCACATGAATTCGCACAAGTAGAATGCACATGAATTCGCACAAATAGATCAGAATGATGTATATATGTTGGTGATTACATAACATCAAGTAGTCAATCCGTTAGTAAAAATACAGATTAGTTGGACATGTAGGTCAAAGCGATGTGTATACTTTGGCGATCTGGATGCTCGCAAGCTACACACATAATATAACATAACATAATCTAAGCAAGAAGTAATGCCTTGAAACACCCGGCGGGCGTGTTGAAGACAAATTGACTGGGGGGGGGGGGGGGGGATTACAGAAAAGTACCAAAATTTTATTCTTTGATTTAAATTCGAAAAAGAACATAATCTTGGAGTGTACCCAGCCATGATTGTTCACTCAAAACGATGTCTATTATTTTCGACACTCAGCAATTTGCTTACGAAATTGAAGTCATGGATAAACTCCTCTAACAACGAAAATTGCCTTTTGTTTATTTGATTTCATATACCAAAGGCATTTCCCAGCTTTTCTTTGAGAGGGGATCATCTGTTCTTTTATTGCCGAGAAGGGAGAAGTAAGAGGGTATGAACTGAATGGATATTTCTCTAAAAGTCATGATAAAATTCATGAGCGACAGTCATAACATCCGCGGAGCCTGTTGGCCCAATGGCTTGATCGACAACTTGTGAATAGACCAACATCATCGCCCGAAGATATTTTCTCCGTGTATTTCTCTCAACACCACCACCAATGCACGAACCATACCTTCACAGCATGAAGCTACTGCACATATAGGTTATCCGCAAATCGGATGAATTAACTCCGCCTCCTGTATTTATGATAGGGCGTACACCGTAGTGGCTGTAAGCCATTGGTTTACATGTACACCTTGTACAATTATTCTGTTGGATAGCAAATATCTATTCGTTTCAATTGTTGCTAGCGCAAGGGCTCTGGTAATAGGTCTGGTTGTGCAAGCCTCCGTGATCTGATACGTCGAGGGGAGAGACGAAAGGAACTGACCCGAGAGGAGCATCCGGATCTGGTGGCTGGAAAATGTTCAGATTGAACCAGTTGAGTAGGGAATTTGATTACGTTTATTCGACACTTCGAAACTCCAGAGGCATGTTTGGGTTGATCTCGAGTGCGGATATGTAGAGTAACGTATTAGGGTGAATCGAGCTTAACTTAAGGTTGTGACTCTTAAAGTCGCATTTCATTTTCCACAATAAGGAGAGTTGAAACATCTATTCTTCGTAGGAAAAAAGGAATCGAGATGAACAATCCTTTGGATTGTCAGAAAATTAAGCAAGTGATGAGGAATGAAAGTTCGAATTATAGCACTAATTGAGCGCAGAAGTATAAATCAAATGTCTAGCTAATTTTGCTAAAGTTTCTGTTCATGACACAACTAGCTGTGTCCATTTGCTTCGCTCTCCACCGTCTAAAACATCATAGGAAAAAGATCACTGCTGATTATAGTGCTTTTTGAAAATGTATTGATACTCTACCATATCCAGAGTAGCCCGTTCCGAATTTCAGCATCTCGTATTTGGTTGGTTTCAAGTTTGGTACTGAGGTACGCAGCTCACTCTGCTGATTTGAATCAAAAGAAAGAATAGAACCAAAAAGGGCCTACATTATGCTGGTTATAGTGGTTCCTCGAATTGTAATTATACTCTACCATAACCAGACAGACTCCGTTCAAAAGATCTGTTTCTTAAGGGTAGTGTGACCTTATCATAGTGACCTTATCATTTTCCTTAGTGCTTTAGGTTCACTTTCCTCAGTTTCAACTGAACTTTTTTTTTTTACATTCTGCCAAGAAATAAAAACATGCTGAACTAGGTTTAAATTTTCCTCGGTCAGACATTTTTAAACATTTAGCTAACCCTAACTACGTTTAAACTCCCCCGACCAACATTGCAGCAGTAAGGCGATGTTAATATCAATTTTTGATGATCCATCTTTACGAAAGAAACTGCTCGGCTCAACCCACCAAAATAGCTTTGGTATCATTGAATTAGATATTGAAAGTTCTTCAGCCTGGACCCACCCCATCAACATTTGTCGTGAAAAGGCCGACACGTGTCCAGTTTTTCCTTAATTACAAAGTTGTTTACCCGGGCGACGTCGGTTGGGAAATCCAAATTCACGACGAAAGAGTAACTCTAGAGGATTGCGATATAGCCTAAAACCATCCCTGAAACTTTCTCGTCAATTTTTGCCCACCCAAATGGAAATCGGTGAAGAACTTTTTGAGTTTTTGATCCATACACAAACCAACATAACATTTTTATAGGCATAGTATAAACAAAATATGTCCTTGCTTTTCACATATTAGGAAAAAAGATTCAATTCCAGGGGAAAATGGGAAAATTGGTCTCAAAAACAGATCTCTGTGTTGAGTTCACGTAGATATTCCGAGAATGCCTTAATTTTATTTTGCGGAGCACTTCATTTTTCCGCTGGACGGACCATTAGGTGCAGACAATAACCTCTTCTGTTTAGCATTAAATTGATGTTCAGCGTTGGTTATTTAATCCGTGGAATCGGAGAGTTGTTCCTCCCTAATTTATTCGGATGAGCGAACAAACGGGAGGGTTGACTGGTTCGACTATTACACGTATTACACTCCAACGGATAAATTCAGTTGGAAGAAGGGGACTAGGGGTGGCAGAGAGGGTGATTCCTCGAATGGCCGCTTCGTCATAAGCACCCCGCTTCTCTCCGGCGATTAATGATGCCGTTAATTAATCGATGTACATAATTATTGACCAAACATCACCTCCATGGCGGCGCTTCATAGTGTTGTGCTCGATCGGGTTTTTAAACAAGAGTTATGTTCAAGCACATCTGCTCGTTCCAGTTTCCAAACTATGTTAACGTGTTAACTCAGTTCATTGGTTCGTCTTTATTTGCTATGTTCATTTCGTATTCATTAATTAAAGCAATGTGAGATGTTGCCCACTTTAGAATAATATATTTTCCAGGTAATGTCAGACTACAAGGTTAAAAATTATTTATATAATATTGAGATGGAACTTGAACGATTAATTTAGACACTCTTCATTCCGAGTTCAGGATGGGAAAATTTCTAGTTAAACCTGATTCATTGTTGAACTCAGGTGTGGACACACTCTAGGTATGTTTTATTGGATCAGTCGTTACTATTGAATCTAGCGAGACGTTGGAACTACGTGTTTGCTCAATAGAAAGGTGGAAACCCCGAGCTCATTCATTAGGGGAGCAGGAACTAAACATCCACGAGCTTGAAGTCTGCTGCAACAAGTCCAGCTAAACCCATTGCTGAACTGTTGAAATGATCCAGTAGGAGTGGAGTGTTAAGTTCATCGGCGGGATTGTGGCTTGTAACTTCAATGCATGCATGTGGAACATAGAACACAACCGTGCTACTAGTGATGTTTGCTGCACTCATCCTCCAGAACGATTTGGTATTTGTATCTTAATGGAACAGAACTACGTACTAGAAATGTACTTATTTCCAAAGGTCGGGCGAAACTATTTGGAATACAGTATGAAATAAAGTATCAATACTTCAAAATACTTTCTCTCGATTCTCAGAACATTTCAAGATTTCGTGCTAAGTACTTATTGTTATTTAAGTTTTTCTCTTTCAATAATAAAAAAGAAAAACATTTTCTTCCAATCTCCCATCGTCATAATCAACAACTATCGTATTCTTGGATTTTGCTTACGTATTATTACTCGTATTAACAATTTAAATTGTTTTGGGACCAGTATGCTGGAGTTCAAAACGTAGCTATATTTGACAGTCACGTTGGAATGAAGAAGTATCTACGGAAAAAATCGGATCAACTAAGTGAGTGTTCGGGCTTAAGCATCTTAAATAAATTTAGCTGTTAGGATTTCTGTCGACAGCACTAAGATTTCCATGGATGAAATCCAAATTTAATTACGCCTTTAGATTGCGCGTTATAAAATCTATAATCGAAGTTCGCTGTTTAAGGGACTAGTCTAAAACATGTAATTATTGTCAGGTATAGTCCACATATTAGGGAGTCAGAACAACATTGGTATCGCTTGTGAGGGACGTTGAAATTGTGAATACACCAGTCATATTTACACTCGTGAGAGCCGTGACCCGTTAGTATTAGAGGAACATAGGCGATAAATTGTTGCCCAGACCCTTGGCACAACCTCTTGGAACAATATGCTGAAAACGGCCACGAGCGTGAGGGGAGCGGTTGAAGGACTTTCGGGTTTGGGTTGGGAATTTATTTTACTACCACCGGCTCTCTTCCATGCCCACAAATCTTATACTCAGCTTCACCTCTTCGGTGGAACGGTAAACACCAGAGAATGAGTCGAAACGCGTGAAGCCCCCATTTCCACATGGCTATTCCCAAGGATTCACGGAGAACATATAGCATTCATCAGGTCGTGTAACTTGGCACAAGAATGAAAATCAGACTGATACAGCACCGGTGAATCCAGCGATGAAATGCAGCTGCAATTCCTTTTGATTTACCGGACCTTGAGATACATCATTTCTTCAAAATTTGATTTAATTTCCCATTGTTACCTATATCTTTTCCACTAGAGAACACTTGCGGTTCTGAATGAATCCTGTGATTTTATTAAGCAAAAAGGGTTTTCCCCTGTCAAAAACCAAGTCTTTGAGATGATCAATATTTTAGATACAATATCATTCAGATATTATGCAATAATGAAATGAAGAACTAGGAAATTGAATTTTCGTTTCTAAAACAATTATTGTATTGAGAAATTGTGAACCTGCTAATGCATAACCACATTACCTAAAGATGGCCTAATCTACCAATTTTGAAATTCAAAAATCAACTTATAACTGGGGATTGAAAAGCACATATATTTAAACATCACTCATACCTCTCACCAATATAAAATAAGACCATTGTCTAGATGGCAACCGTGTTTATTTACTCATTATCTGGAATAAATTGTTTTCATAAGAAACTGAAAATTATTGATCGATAGAATGCGTTGCGCTAGCAATTAAAATATTCAAGCCGCATCGGTCATCGAACATTTTCGTTCAAAATTAAGAATACCTACTTTTGAACTATCAGAAACCTATAGATCTCTCCATTTGCTAGGTTTTCCTGGACTCAATAGAATGAATTCATGACTGAGTAATTAGATCGATGTTTCCAAAATCATTCAATATTATTATTCCGAATGATTCCGGGATTCAAATGTCTGTTTGTTTCAACCAATCAATCTTGCAATTTAAGGTTCGAAAAACTTCTGTACAGTAGTTTAAAAGAAATTCTCTGGGTGTTGCACCCATCATGCACTACAATACAGTGATAAATATTATCTTTCTGGTAAAATTGTGTTGGTAAATTGGTAATCAAATTTTCATATCTGATTTTACCAAGTTTTTAGGACGTCCCTCTGAGGCTAGGTCATATGAGAAAGGTTTCGTACATAAAAGAGACAACTAATTGAAAATGATTCTTCGTGGGGGGGGGGGGGGGGGAGGAAATATGAGATAAAAAATCCGTTTGAAACCATTCTGAAATAATCCGTGAAAAATCCGCAGATGTGTGTGTGACGAATTTTATCAACTCTGCCCAGGCCACACATCTCAACCTATGTCTGTGATTTTTTTTTTTTTTTTTTTTTTTTTTTTTTTTTTTTTTTTTTTTTGTCCTTTTTTTAACCTAGCTGTACAAAATACCGAAAATTTTAAAATTTTACGACGAAGAGGAAAAAATGAGGTGAATAAAGCCGAAAAAACGTTATTTCAGAAAAAATTTGTCGACGTTACCCAGGCCACAATTCTCAACCTATTTTAGTCTTAATTGTAGTCTAGTTGTGCCAAATGGCAACATGATATTTAAAAAAAAAATGTATGTGGATGAAAATGTACCACTGTAGGGATTTTATTCCATTTTGTTGTTCAGTACTTTGCTCTTCTGCTACATTCCCATTGCTGGAACGATTAATTTGGTTATGGACTAATGTATGAGTGACGTAAAATCAAATTATTTCCGGCAGTAGTTAGGTAGGTATAATGAAGAACAGACCGGAGTTTAAATTAACTAAAAAAGAATACTTAGCCTACACAGATGCAATCAGATTTTTTTAAAGACTAGGTATACCATACCCGCACAACATTCAAGTCGTGCGGGTCTGACAGTGGAGTTTATAACAACGCCAACGAATCGTGAAAATAATACAGGCAACTACTGCTCTACTGATATACAGCTGTGTCTGCTAAAGTCGCTTTCACATAAATTTCCAATCAACTTTTTCGTTGCTACCAAGGAACTACCACATCTTACTATCTACATTAATAACGAACACTAATATAAAGGTTCCGTTACCGAGTTCGGGATGTTATGTTAAATAGGGCAAAACTAGCTCACTCAGCTATTTAGAAGGGTTCCTGAAATGTTATTTACACACTGTAACGCCCAGAAGAGCCCCGCTCCAAAGTTCAGTGATCATAGTGGAGCATGTGAACCAAATTAGCTATTGAGCCCACTCAGCTGATTGTAGAAATTTCGGTCGGCTGATTAAAGTGATACCTCAAGTTTAAGTTTTTACTCTAACGCATTCACAGATGCTCCGTTTCAAATTTCAGCATTTCAAGGTGGATTGGAACAAAATTAGGTAGAAACTCACTCGGATGATTGACGAACAAAGTGAGTCTGTACTTTTACTCGGCTAGCATCTGTCAGCCTGCATGTGTGTGTACGTGCGTGTTCCGGGCTACATGCTGCCATTTTGGAGCTATCAAGTTGAAATATATCGTATGTTGACTCTATGGACATCCGGAATTTGCTTTATTGTTTTTGGTGACGATCCGACAACAGGAATTTGTCATCTGCGACGACGACCGTTACCAAATCAACCGAACCTCGGTAGGGAGACTCTCTGGGACATTATGGGACGAATGTATTGATGAGCTCTATTCTGATCAGCTGAGTTAACTGAATTTTCTCCTGTTTGCCCTAGAAATGGTTTGATAGGGAGCTTATCTAGGTTATTAATGGATGAAAAAAATTATGTGCATTATTCTGATTAGATATTTAAGCTAAATTCTCTCCTGTTTATCCTAAGAAATTCAAATTTGACAGGGAGTTACTCTCGGCCAACGAAAGTCAAATGAAATGACTTACTACATCCTGAACCGCCCGTACATTCCAAGCTTTTCTTTTTCGACAACTGAACATATGTGGTAAGTGATCCCCCCCCCCTCCCCCCCCCCACCAAAAAAATAAATAAATAAAAGATGCTCCGAGTACAAAAGATGCCCAGCCACATGCTTGCTTCCAATTTATTTTCACCACCAAAAATGAGTGATATCCTACCCAAAAAGTCGCTCCGCGTACAAAACCGGTCGTGACATATATCATCTGATTTGGCCAAGCCAATAGTCGGATTCTCCCACTCTTTTTTATTCAATTTGGGAGTGAGACGCTTCTTCAGCGGCTTAGCCGATTTTCACCAGCTACACAATAAACACCATTGCTTTTCTCCAAATGTGGTTGGAGAATATCTACACAAAAACAGGGTTATCAAGTATGGAAGAACACGTTAATTCAGTGCCTAGAACCCTCTGAACAACCTTTTTTTGTTTTAGTGTTTCAGTTACTAGGGGAAATAAACTTACCAGTTAAACAGGCCCTGTCAAAAATCATGCACATTCAGCACAGGGGAGAATCTAAAAAAGCAAATGCCACAGGAAATTTGCCTGCTAGAAAACCGAGCCACGGCTATTAAAAATGGGCGCCCTTCGATTTGTGGTGATTTCCAGAGGTTTGTTGACATGAATATGTCTTATTACTAGGGGGTATTCTAAAAATGCTGTAACCCAAAACCGTATCATGTTTTCTGATGATCTTAAACTTTCCCCTTACTGAGGAAAAACTAGACAATGAAAATGTCGATTAAATCTAGAAAGTCCCAATAGCGGTTGCGACATGTTTACAAAATTAATTGAGAAGGACCACCTATATGTAAACAAATATTCACACGACGCAGCTCATACCTCAGATTGTTGGCCCCGCTCAGCGCATTAGCCAACATAATACGGTAAAGTAAATCGAGAGTTTCCCATCGAATAGAGAACGATTCTTGTGCAATGAAAACTACTAGAGTTACATTTCTCTAGAAACGCGTTGGTTGTAAGTGATTTGTGGTGATTTCTCCGATTAACGGAGACTGTATAATACGTACGATGTTTAGTTGTGGCCAGCTAATATTTGCATTCCATTATCGAAAATTGTCTTCAATTCTGACTGAATTCTAAAGATTATGTTAATTAAATAATCATGTAAATTCTCATACCTACTAATTCATAAATGTATTGCTTGCAATAGAGAAATATATTTGGTTTGGAAGATGTTTCATTTGATTTGAAATAGGTTTCATTTGGTTTGGAAAAGGGTTCATTTGACTTGTAAATGCTCTTTATGAAAAAGCGTTAAACTGTGAATTCGTTTCAGAATGCCACTATCCAAATTTTAATTGCGATTTTTTTTTTTAAATTTTGATTTTAATATGTTTAGAACCACTTCAATAGCTTTATTTTTTCTTTAATAAAAATTTGCCGAAAAAAAGCTTATAAAAGAGTCAAAATGGTGAACTTCAGATGAGTGTCTACATTAGTAATGTTGTGTTGAAACTGAAACGAAAAGAAGAGGAATTAAAATTAAGATTCATACAGACGCTGAAATGGGGAAAGAATAACGATAAGCCTGCGAAACGAGAGAGGATTTACTGTTTTTCTTTACAAGATGTTCCTCGATCCAAACGTGAGGATGAGTTGCAATAAGCGAAGAAAATTATAAAGAAACGATTGGCAGCAAAGGAAATTATACGTCCTGAAGTTCACCCTTGAGTAGGCAGAGAACAAAAAGATAATAACGGAAAAGAGAAGAGTGGGAGGAAAGAGAAAAAAAAGGTTTCTTTTTTACGTCTAACTCTTGTTGATATAACATTTTCCTTTGACGGGCGAAAAATTCTATTCTTCAAATATGAAGAGAAGCGGCGCGTTGAAATCGTCTCCACGCTCCGTTGGGCTCAATTTATGAGAGGGTCGGGGCCGGCCCGGTTCATTATGATGTGTCCACGGGCTTGAATGATGGCGTTCATTTGTGTAATTGATGTCTGCGCTTAGGGGAAGGGCGAGGGAAGCTGTGCTACGGCGGAAAGAGGCGGAGGGCCACTAAGTTATCGAGACCTTGCATCGCTCCGCACATACGCCGAGGTGCCGGGTAATAATTACCGCTACTACTGCGCATTTCGATTAAAACTATGATCAAAGGACAATGCTTCCTTTTTTGCCGAAGCTCTGAAAGACCAATGATGAATCATAAATATTGTTTTCTATAACAAAATGCTACGTTTCGTTTTTTTTCTATATTGTACAAAAAAATACATTATAGTTACGCGAGAAAATGACATTATAAAACATTAACATGAAACTTGAAAGAGGTGTCTATCCACTGATAAGTCCTCAATCTTTTCCTACCCAGAAGTGACGTATACAGTTCATCAAGAGAATCTATAAGTCATTTTCGCTTGAGCCGGCGTCTTGATCTGCACAGTGGATGGTTAGTGGCCAATTCATTCAGCAAGAGGTTAGAGTGGGAGGTCATTTCTTCGAGGAATCTGGTAAATTCGTTCTGTATGTCCTCCTTGACTGAGAAGATGGTTGTAAAACATCGTTTAGGAATCAGCAACACAAGCAAACCTAAACGAAGACCTTACGTGCAACCGTTCAGACGAAATTCATATTCCTCCATTCCACCATCACCTTAT
Organism: Adelphocoris suturalis; assembly: GCA_030762985.1. Classification (NCBI taxonomy): domain Eukaryota; kingdom Metazoa; phylum Arthropoda; class Insecta; order Hemiptera; family Miridae; genus Adelphocoris; species Adelphocoris suturalis. Next base: position 66,519,170 of record CM061042.1, on the reverse strand, counting down.
TAAACTTCACGTACACCTATTTTTCCTTCATAATATCCTTTTTTCATCTCTCCACACTAATTCAATATATTCATAAACTTCAATAAACACCTGTTGATTCATTAGGAAAAATACAGTAACAATGATAAGCCGTTATTTTTCCAGTGCCTACGGGATTCATTCCTAGTAGTGGCAGCTACATGGGCTTATATCCTTCCTCCATATATCTTTTGGTAGGGTCAGCTTGTACTTACTTTACTCAGTTTGTATTTACATTTATCCTAGTTTATCATATTTTAAAATAATGTAGGAAATTTTGTATGCCCTTTTTTGTATTATTTATATTGTTACTGTGAGTGAGTTGTCATTTTGTTTTCACCATCTGCATCAGCTGCTTCACCGTGCATCCCTGACTGGAACCTGCCATGTTCTTGCGCCATCTTACACCTCTAGTTCAGCTGTTGCAAAAATCAGACCTTTTATCATTCAAATATCGTATCCTATAATATCCGCGCATTATTAACAATTATCCAGTTCGATTTTGGTACTAAATCGCTGCATATTTCATCAACCTTCCTGAATTATCACTGGGAATTGCTGCCGGTGTGGATACTGCCACTTATCTGTTGTACTTGGTTGTTTCATCATTTCCAATCAGGCGCCACCTGCATGCTGACCGGTCTCCAGCTCAGGATAAAGAGATAATTGTGGTGAGATCTTTCTTTATTGCATCTCTATGTTCATTTCATCTTAAGGTCTGTTTTGGCTGTATCAATTCTTCTTCTACCTATCTTCTACATCTACCTATCTTCTACCTACCTTCCTTGGAGTTGGGCCTTCATTCTCTTCATCTACCTACCTACCTCTTCAGCTATGGGAATGAAATTCTCTGAAATCATCTAATATCTGTGATACTTATCTGTACCAACATCTTGACTTTCTTCAGTGGCCACTCGATAGGTAGGAAACTTATTCATCTCCACAAGTTACCTCACGTAGGTACATACCTACTGTATAATAAATCTTCAGAAGCTTACTTATATCCATATATTTATTTACTTATCCTAGTCAAATTATCATATCTAGTCATAACATCATTATCATAGTGCAATAAGATTTAAAAATACAGTCCACATTAGGCTCATGAGGTGGTTTGGGAAACTAGGGTACCATATTAGTTACCAGGAGCCTCATTGTGCTATCATTACCATTTTACCATTCGTACCGTAGGGAGGGTTTTAGCTGGAAACAAACAGCAGGCTCTTGCTTAGGTACAAAACAGAAGATATTCCATTATGTAGGACTGAATTCCGAACAAACCCCGGGGCACCGATAGTTTTAATCCGGAAAACTCTATTCTGGAACGTCTGAATTCGTTTAACTTGGGAGTGACTGGCTGATCCCCAGAATTCTCCCCCGTACAGCCACATAGGTCGCAAAATGGTGAGGTATATTAGCCGTTTTAGGTGGCGAAGGGCTCTGGAAGACGGTTGAAGAAGATATTTCACTTGTTTCAGTCGGCACGGCAAGCGTTGTAATATGTTTGAGATGTCTCAATTTTCTGTGAGATCGAGTCCAATACTTCACCGAGTTTTCTTCTGGAACAGGTACTCCACGCAAAGTGGCAATTGATTTTGAGTTTGTAGGTGAAGCGAACTAGTGAAGATTTTGTGGGATTCACTTTTACCCGCAATTTATCACACCATTCGTCAACTGCATGAGCGAAATCTTGGAGCTTTTCACTAATCCTATCATCAGGGCCTTTCACAAGAGCTGCCACATCATCAGCAAAGTGGGATTGCTTAGCGTAGGATGGATTAGGGTAATCGGAAGTGTAATATGTGTATAGGAACGCACTCCAAATGCCTCCTTGGGGGATTCCTACGCTTACTGGTTTGATGTTAGACATCGCATTTTCGCACTTGACTAAGAATGTTCTTTTGCGGAGGTATGACTGCACGAGTCTAAAGTGTGAATCGGACAGTGAATTTTTATTCTTCGACAGGAGTTTAAATTTCGGTGTATCATTTTTAATATGAGACCTAAGTATGTAATCGACTCAGAAAAGAAAAATGGTAATTTTTGGGTGGGGGGTAATGACTGTTCACGTCATCGATGATAGTTATTTTGTTTATTCAAAGACGAAATTTCACTGGCATCATAAAAATTCCTGAACCAGCGAGTACATTTTTTTAATGGCTGAGAAATCATGTCTAATAGTAGGTACACATGAGATTCGGAATACAATGAGCAGTCTGGGGATCAAATAATAATGAAATAGAAATTATGGGGAATTTAGAAAATAACAATGTTGTTACAATGGAAGTGATGGGTGATGGGTTCCTCCTTCAAAGTGGAGAGGCGATTACCTGCTACACCCAGATGATATCCTGGTGATTGAATAACCTCCAGAATACGCCAAGGAGAAGCAGAAGCAAGAATAAACAAGGAGCAACTACTCCTTTCCTTCACAATGTCTAAAGTTCACTTTTTTCCCTACTTTCCTGGGTAATATAAATAATCCGCCACCAAGTAAAAACAATTGGAACGTGAAAAAATATTTCAGAGTTTTGTCAACATATGAACATGCTGTTAAAACCCTTTTTCACAAGCATTTGAGGAACTGCCTAATAACTTGATCGAATCAAAAATTATCATAAAAACGGGCTGAGAATAGTTGATTATCTTGAATTTACTATATTTTCATCCCCTCCCCCCCCCCCCTTCGTTCTTACATAACGCCTTAAAATTTGAAAATTTAGACTCCTTGTTTAAATAAATGAAAAGACTGAATCGTAGAAATAATCATCTAAATCGGCAGAGAATAGGGAGAATGTCTCAAGTTAAGCCCACCACAAAATTTGGCTATCCCGAGTTCTGTTACAATAAACCTCGAACTGAATTGAATGGAAAAGGTAATCATCAAAATGGATTGTGAATGGTGGGAATATACAAAATCGTATATTATATCCCCCCCCCCCCCCTCCTCAACATCTTTGTACCAAAGATATGTGTCACAGAATTATTTACAAATACATTCATTTCTCAATGCAGCAAAACATGACAAAAGAATAAATAAGAACACAAAAATATATTTGTTGAATGGAGGATGCTTTTGAACAAAAACATATTGGTAAGTAATGCATGAAATACAAATCGTCTATAATTTTGGTGAGAATTGAAGTAAGAGAAAATACAAAAATATCATGATTACCCCAAAATACCCCTAGTCTCCTTTAATTCCTTCGCCGTCTGTAAATTTGAAACTTCCAAGGTTGCATAACTGGACTGAAATCTGGATCGAAACTTATTCAGAAAGTTTAATCATTAAAAGTAATAGACTAGTGAATGAACACCCATCAGACTCCTAGTGTAGAATCATTCAACAAACATGTCAATCAATCAACCAGCCAATCTCTCTCTCTCTCTCTCTCTCTCTCTCTCTCTCTCTCTCTCTCTCTCTCACTCACTCTCTCTCTCTCTCTCTCTCTCTCTCTCTCTCTCTCTCTCTCTCTCTCTCTCTCTCTCTCTTTCTCTCTCTTTCTCTCGCTCCCTCTTTCCCTCGCTATTCTCCATGAGTCCTCCCCTCCCCCCACCGCTCTAAACGTTATATTTTATTATATTTCAACTGAAGGGCGTTATGAAAATCTAAATAGAACCTGCGGGTGGATCGCTCGTCGAATCAACTTGCTGATGCACACAGGAAAATTGACGACTACGTGTAGATAACGAAAGATCCTTTCCCCTTTTTCCACGGTGCTTCGTGCGGTACTTAATTGGAACGTCTAGCGCCCCAGCCCTCGTGCAATCAAGCGAACCGTTGATTGCTGTTCAACGCACAGATTCAACGGGCTGACCGGTTAATCCATAAATCGACGAGTTTTAATATTCAGACGTTATTACTTCCCACCAAAAGGTAGCTTTGCAGCACCCTAGAAATAAACAACTTCTACTGATTGAGCGTACAGCTTTTCCCATTCATTTCATCCCTACGTATCAAATAGATGCAGTATTTAGGAGATAAAATGTAATCTAAAATTAGTTACGCAAACGCGAACTCATTTGAATGTTCCCTGAATGATGAAATGTGATCAAGTGATTCGTAAGTATGTTTTAAGAGTTGTCAATCGAATCACAGCTGCTTATGTGCTGAGTACAGTGATGAACAAGTAAAAAGTTGAGTGTGGAACAAAAACTAGGATGAGCAAACAATGATTTAACGTCTTGTCATCAAAGTGAGATTCTCATGCGGAAGCAATGATCTGACTGGCATACTGACATAGACACAACCGAATTTTATCTCAAAATTACAATGGTAAACCTACCTATTTGTTCTCTGTGAACAATTCCATCCACATCAATTTTTAATCAACCTATCTCTGCGATAATGAGGGAGGTGCAGACCATCGCTTCTTTGTCCCATATCATGCATATCGCTTCTTCTTCCCAGTATGAAATTCAAATCCTGGTCCCGAGACAAACAGTAGGTACATGATCAAAGTTTCAACTTGATGAGAATATATTCTACTTCATTTGCGTAAATGGTTCATAGCATGCTGACCCAAATGGTATCAAGATTGAAAAAATGCAGCTGCACTATAATGAGGCAACTTGTATCAACTCTGTATATACCAACTCCCTTGAAAATTTATCAGTAAATTATTCGGCAGTAGAATTTAAGGGTCAGCAACCCCCCCCCCCTCCCCCCCTCTTTCTCCTTCCCTCTCAGTTATCACTCTCAAATTTTCTATTAGTAGGGTACATCAAAATCACAACATATCAATTTGTACACAACATCAGTTGAGTCATTGCCCCGTATTGTCTTGGGAGTTCAGCACGTCCAATGGAAGAATCCCGTGTATTTATAATTTGGTATCCTAGTGTTAGTTGGCAACCCCGTACCAAATCAGGTCTACGATAGAATTCTGTCTAATTGTCTCTGTTCACATCGTACACAGGGGGTTGGAACATGGGAAAGACTCAAAAATCCTCATCACGAATTTCACTTTATTTTGTAAGCCAGGGGCTGAACTCCACTGGACTGATAATCATTAAGGAATGAAGCACTTATTCATTTAAAAATATAAATAGCAAAATGAATGACAAAATTGGTATAATAATAAAGGTACTATAATAGTTTCATTTATTAACATTCTGTTATAAACTCAATTTGTTTCCTTCCCTTCCTCAGTGCGCTATAGCATATATGTATTAACGCTTTGGCCAATTAAATACTCTGAATTGGAGGGGAGTGAGTATGGCAACACGATTTTCAAGAAGGGATTAGCTTTTATTTTAAACTACGGAATGAACCTATAGAGGTGTTCTTCATCATTTTGCATGGATTCAGAATTAATAGGTACAACTTCAAGCTTTCTTTTCGGTGTCTGGCTGTAAATGTTTTTATTGTGTTATACGTCACTCGTACACTAACTGACATATATTCTATTCCCTGATAGGATTCTTTTTCCCCAGCCCCTTACTAACGTGGAAAGAATACCAATAGTAGAGAGTGGAACAACCTGCAACTGACAGATATCAATCTGATTCGAAGAACAGAGGAGATAGGAAGTGACATAGCTTTTTGCTGACCTGAATTTCGAACAGTCGTCTCCCTCCAGTAATCAAACAAAGGAGCAAACTGCTTCTCGATTAAACTTAGTTGATCCGCACGCTCTGCGCCCTTCCCACCGTTTCCTCCTATCCAGTTTCCCCCATCATGAATTAATTACCAACACAAACATTTTCTCCGCGACACCGACTTGAATAATAATGCTTAAGCATCTTCCCGTTTGAATGCTTGAAGGCCGCCATTGTTCCTACTTTGAATAAGAAGTTAGAACGTTTAGAAATGATGAAACTCAATGAAACCTCAGAGGGATCGTGCCTATTCTTCAAAGTCGTGTAGCTACCATGGCGTGTAATAAGAGAGGAACAGACTGCAACTTTTAACCGATTTTTATGGGATTTTCAGGGAGAGTTAGTGTTTTGCAAATCCGGCACTCCTGAATGTGAATAACATCAAATACTTACAGACTTAGTTTTTTCTGATGGTATTTTATTTTTATTTGTTGACTCCATCTTCAGCTATTGTTATATTGTAGCTAGTATTATTTAGTATTATATTTTCAATTGAATCTGAACTCTTATTTTTATTTATAGTCGTACATCTCAAGGTGTCCACTATTCCAGTTTTGTTTCGAACAAAGTCGCTTTAATTGGGATCGCAAGGTAGAGATGTGAAGGAAAATACAAATTTTAATACAGTATAAGAAATAGTAAGTTTAAATAATAGTAGCGATTACTAGTAGTAATCACACTATCCCCCCCCCCCCCCACCAATAATGAATTTTCAAACCATCCACCCCCAGCCTTAAATACTTATCAGACCATATTCACCCAGCCTTAAAAACGTATGAGACCATTTCCTCATGGTCTAACGTGCATTTGAGGCCAGGGGTAGATGGTTTGAAATTCGTTAATAGTAAGGGGGAGGAGGAGCATTGGGGCGAGTATATCCAAATTGGAATGCGCCTGAAGGAACATTCTTCAACTACTTTTACTAATTGGAATAAGTTACTTAAAGAATAACAACCATAACAACCATTTCTCTCTACCATCTACTACTATAACAAACATTTCTCTACACTATTTGGTCATTCCTGTTAAATATTCAAATTTATCCAAACACACCATGTTCTAAATTAGAGTGCACAACAAAGGAGCAGCAACTGGAGTAATCACTTGAGTAACTGCAAAAATCACAACCCTCCTAGTACCCGGTGGTCTTATCAGACCTTTTTTGATTAGACAAAAACTAGTTATGTATTAATATATAACATATATTTTAAGCCACTTTTTTAGTCAACTCTGAAATTACGAGTTTTATCGTGAAGGTAACAAATCACTTTTCTAGAGTAATCTAACACATTAAATGAAATCCTAAGAATTCAACTTGAAATTACGTAATGTATCGAAAATGTACATCATTCGGTACATTCAATAACATGTAGTATTTCGTATCTGATGCTTCACAGTCAAGCTTCTTAACACTTCCTGCGTCCGGATTGTCCAGATACCTGGTCATTTCTTTCTTTTTGCACCCTCACTACCGAAAGTAGGGGAGCTTTGTGTTCGTGTTTCCATTCCGTTGTAAAATGTTCATGAAACTTCATATCCAATATGCTGAAAAACGTCCACTAAATATTTTTACTATATAGATATTATAGAAATGGTAACTATATTCATATTTTTCACACTTATACCTACCAAATGAAGAAGAACATTAAACGAATAATAATTAACGTAGTTCATAGGTATACGTTGAGTATAATTTATCTCAAACTTCAATGAGACAAAATCAATAAATCGCCACAATGTTTTCCTCGTCCAACTTGACAAAATTTTTGAGCTATAAGGCAAAACTTGAATGATCAACTCCTACTCACGGCACTACGAAGATAATAATAGAAAGACTATGTGGATTCGGATCCGACCCCGCCGAAGAAGATGATTTTCATATGGAAGGTGAATGTAATTCACTTACCTCAGAAATGTGACTTCTCTGATGGCAAGAGGGGAAAAAAACGTTACCCAAGATGAACCGCCTCCCCACCGATGCACCAGCCAGCAATCAATGGAACATGGGATCAGATCCGACCCCACCTGGTAATAGGAAGGTTGACCAAAGAAACAATACAGTGTGTTAATCTTTGGTACCTGCCACAGGACAGGGATCGTTTGTACAACTAATTTGCTACGAAAAGTGCATCCTAGACTTTTTTCTTTAGAGGCTTCGTTAGTAGTTTCACGTTGAAGATTTTTTTTCGTGATTTCGACCTTAACTTACTAGAACGGTCATAGCTCCCTCAATTACCTGAGAAAATTCAAATTTGATTATACCGTTGGAAAGAATGTTAAATTTCCCATCTTCCTAATGTACCATAGTTAAACGTTATTTTGAATGGTTCAATTGGTGAAAGGTCAATCTGAAAAATGAATTTTGTGAAATCTTCAGAATGACCACATTTTTCAGACGCATAGGTCTAATTACATTCTACATCTTAAATTTAGCCTGTACTTTTAGAATATGCGCCATAATTTCACCTTTCCAACGGTATAGTCAATTTCACATTTTCTTTGCTAATTAGGGGAGAAAACTATGATTTAATGTTGAAAAATATTGGTTTTTTTTTGTGAGGGTTTTCATGAAAAATGACTTTCTATGATAAATCGAGTTTGGGATCGGTTCCAACGTATTGTTTTACGCTGAATCAAATGGTAATACCTACTCGCATATCTCCCCAACATCTTTATAGCCAAATTTTACTCTTTAACTCATGAATTTGAGTGCATTTGGAATGATAAATTGTCTGTGTTTTTAGGAGTGAAACTGGCTTAAGTGTAAAACTCGGTTTTAACGGGGTTGGGAAGATATGCAAGTGTTACCATTTGATTCAGCGTAAAACAATACGTAGAAACCGACCCCAAACTCGTATAATCATAAAAGGTCATTTTTCAAGAAAACCCTCGATTTCATTGGAAAAAAACCAATGTTTACCAACATCAAATCATAGTTTTCTCCCTTAATTAGCAAAGAAAAAGTGAAATTGACTAAACCGTTGGAATGGGTGAGATCTTGGCGCATATGTTAGGACTACAGGCTAAATTTACCATGCAGAACGTGATTAGATCCAATCGTCTGAAAAAAGTGGTCATTCTGAAAATTTCAAAAAAGTCACCTTTCAGATTGATTTTTTACCAATTGAACCACCTTAAAATACTTTTATGGTACATTAGGGAGATGGGAAATTCATTATTATTTCTAACGGTATAATCAAATTTGAATTTTCTCAGGTAATTAAGGGAGTTGTGGCCGTTTTAGTGAGTTAAGTGATCTTAAAAGTGAAATTACTCGGAAACGAAGCCTCTAAAGAAAAAAGTCTACTTTGACCCGCCTAACATATTATTCGTACAGTAATGGTTACATATAAAAATCATTTATTGATTAAAATTTATAATTTAATTGAAGCGAAGGAAACTGTGAAAATAAATAATAAAAAAGTAAGAATAAAGGGTGATTAAGGGTATGTAAGGGATTATAGTTTTGAATCATAATGGTGCAATTCATTTTGTAAACGATACCTCTTAATATCAATGTGTTCCTCTTGCTTTTCAGTTCCTTCAAATTCCCTTTTAACAGACACTATCATGTCACATATAGGAGGCGTATTTGAATTAGTTTCTGTTGATGTATTATCCAACCTTTTGGAGACGTTGAAAGATACGTCGGACGCTGTTGTTCATGAAAAGAGATCATGAGGCAAGAATCAAACGCGGTTTTTCAATAAAATGGCGATTTTAAGGCTGAAAGGGGTGAGTTGCGAAATTTATATGAAGTCTATCTTTTTCTCTGGTGTTCAAAAGGCATGCTGTCGAAATTGTCGAAGTGAATCATTTATAGTTGAAGTGAAGCATTTAGAATGAGGCCAGAAGCAAACGCGGTTTTTCAATAAAAACGAGTAGAAGGGCTCTCCTTTTCCCCGTCTGTTATTCTGTTGAAATGTCTTTCAATCTGAGAGGTTCCTTTCTTCAAGAGGTTTCGAATACGAAGTTCATCGGAACCCCTTCAGGTCATAAAAGGCCTGCGTCGCACTGGACGGCACATTCAACTTCTCATATTAATCGCTTCGCCTCCCTTCCCCTCGCATTTTGTCCAACTTTTCGTCACTTTTTTCGATATCCGATTTCGGATTCAGATTCGGCGGAATCAAAACTGTATTTCGCCAGCATACACTTTCCCAAAAAATTTCCCTTTATGGGATATGTATTAATGAGAAAAAAAACCAAGTTTTCGTCGGAATTATTGAGAAAACGGGTCCGTTCTCTTTCATTTTTTTGACGCTATTCCCAATTGTTTTTTCCGCAAACCGATCGCGCCGTCTCCTTCCTCGTACAAAAACCTACGAAACCGGTATTTTCCCGGAATTTCCAACGGCTGTTTAGAGTGGCAGGGGAAGCGGGGAAGTCGAAAAGAACAGCATTAAAACGGGCTCCTCCCCCCCTCCCGCCCTATAGCCCATGGTTCGGGTGGGATTAGAAAATTTGAAAATCGCGTATACACTATTTTGGAAAATCCCCTACTCATAGACTCCCGCCACTCAGCCGTTTGGCCGTGAATAGCATGGACAGACAAAGACAAACAAACAGACGGAGTTTCATTTTTATAAATAACTAGACGTCACTTTTTTCGATATCCCATTTCGGGTTCAGATTTGGCGGAATCAAACCTGTATTTTGCCAGCAAACACATTCCCGAAAAACCTCTCTTTATGGGGTACATTATTATGAGAAAAAAACCAAGTTTTTCATCGGAATTTTCGAGAAAACGGGTCCGTACTCTTTCATTTTTTGACGCATTCCCCGATACTTTTTTCGTAATCCGATCGCGCCGTTGTGTCTTCCTCGTGCAAAAACCTAAAAATAACCCGGTATTTGTCGTCCGGAATTTTCGACCGCCGTTTAGGGGGGTAGGGGAAGCGGGGAAGTCGAAAAGAATGGCATTAAAACGGGCTCCCACCCCCCTCTCGCCCTACAGCCCATGGTTGGGTGGGATTAGAAAATTTGAAAATCGCTTATACACTATTTCGGAAAATTCCAAGAAGATCCCCCACTCGTAGACTCCCTCTACTCAGCCGCTTGGCCGTGCATAGACACGACAAAGAAACAGACAAACTGACGGAGTTTCATTCTTATAAAATAGTATGGATGGAGATAGATATTGAAATAATAGAGATAGAAATTGACACATATATACATACTTACCTTGTTTTTCAATTGAGATTCAATAATTGGGATCTCCCTACAATATGAATAAAGAGAATAATTTGTGAGAGTGAATGGCAAAATAGTGTATAGACGAGTGGGGAAAATAGGAAAAAGAAGCCGGTCAAGTACGGGCTACTGTTGAGGATGGCGAGGAAGCTTTGGGGGCATTGGACCGTCACGGAGGGAAGTGGACGTCGAAATGATGGTCGAAGTGAAGGCAGTAGGTCAGGGGACATGATGGATTGTTGTGACCTCTCCTCCGTTTGCGAGACTTTTGCCACCAGGTTCGAAAATGTTCATCCTCTCAACTCGTTCTTCTGCTCTCCTGTCTTCCCCCACGTTCGCTTTTTTTCCCCTCTCTGCCAGACGTCTTTCTAACCCCGACGCCGCCTCTCCGTCTAATTACAAGACATTAAAGGCCCTTTGTCAGCCCATCGGCTTTTTCCTTCCCTAATTGTTTTTCGAGCTTTCCGAAGAGAGAGAGCAGGAGATATTTCTTTGTTCAACTTGACCGGAAAATGATTTCCGACTCAAACAAACCTCCTCGCATCGCTTTCCATTTGTCTCAAAGGGATGTTCGTTCTTTCGTTGAGCCAAGAGTTCTTTTCCTTGTTTTCACACAAAGTTAACCAAACTTTTAACCCTTGCTCGATAAATTCTGTGCAGAATATGTTGGTCTAGTCTACTACTCAAAATATAAATGTGAGGAGGAATCCCATCAAAGATCAAAACCAACGCAAGAATTAGGTACCAGCACGAAGATTATGCTTAAGGAATTTCAAATAAATGAGCAGGAGTTATATTCAGCTTCGAACGGAAATGAAGAAACGCCGAGTATATAATACGGAGACATCCGCGATTTGTCTCAATTGAGATTATCAAAACCCTTCTATCAAAAGAATAACTAATAAAGGAATGAAATAATCATATTGTGAAAGAGTATAAAATTGCGAAGTACCAAGTTAATGACAGTCAATTCAAACCATCAAATTAGTCACTACATCTTAACCCTAGATGGCTAGACTAGATGTCCTTAATATAGACAGAAAGTCGAGACGCTCGTAAAAATTACGAATATACTGTAATTTTTGGGGAAATGAATTCAATCTGAGCTGTTATGTTCTTTGTATAGTTTAATTATAAACTTCAGAAGTCTTGAGATCTGATTAGTCTAAAATCATTCTTTCTAAGTCTGCTGTAACCTTTGTAATTTCTGCAATACTTCAGAAGCTAGCTGCTCTTTTGCTTCCTCTGTTCTATTTAATCCAGCCTTTTTCATATGTTTCTAGTTCTCCAAAACACGCAGAGTTTCAATTTCATCTGAAATCGTTCGTCATATCACTTGAAAATGATAGCCCAACGTTAGTGCAGTTCCAAGGAAAGTGAAGCTATTGCAATGGCTCTAAAACGAATTTCCATGGACGAATGATTCAAAAATTTTTTATTAAAAAAGTGTGAACCCATTGTATTAGCTTCATTATTCAATAAGAAATAGCTCATACAAAGTGGAAAATTAGCCCGTGAGATCTTGCTTTTATCAGGACTTTTTCTAATGTACTGATTACCAAAATAGACGATCTAAACATTAGAAGCAACTGAAAAAAATAGACCATATTAAAATGTTTCCTCGTCTTATATGTATCACTCTGCAATTTATTGACTACATGTTTTAGGACTCCGCAGAATCGTAACTTTACCCTTACTGTGAAAAGCATTAGATCACGAATATCTCAGTTCAAACTCGAAAGTACCAATAGTGATTGTTCACAAAATGACCAATATGTTTACAAAGTCCCAATACTTATGTTTACAAAATTAATTGACAAGGATCTCCTGTACGTAAATAATTATTGAAACAACTATGCTCGTACCACAGATTTTTGGCGACGCACTGCGCAGTGGTTAACATAATAAGTTTAAGGGAATCGAGGGCTTTCCGACGAATAGAGAGCAATTCTTGTGCCATGAAAACTACAGGAACGCGTTGGTTAAAATTGGAAATCATTAGAAAACGTTGTAACGTTTGGGTAAAGAAATTTTTAGAATAACCCCCAGCGACACGACTTATTCATGTCAAGAGACGAGAAAAAACCAGTGATGCAGCATGATATTAAGAGCGAATTTTTTTAAGTTGTATTATAATAAATTGTTTTGAAATTTGAGCTTTTTGAGTGCAAAGAAATTGTTAATTATTATTTTTAAGACAATAGATGTATTCTAAACAGTAATCTGTTATTCAAAAAGAGATTTTGGATTTTTAGGTTTTTTCAATTTTTACCGTTTCTATACCAAATTTTGATGAAATTTAAGTACAAAAACCATCCTACTACTTATGGTAAAGGATGGTGGGATGGTGGTCTATCCTAAATACTATCCTACTGTCGAATACTTATGGTATTTTCTTGTATTTTGTACATACATTTTTTAATTTTCCTTTTAAAATTTGATAAACGTTATTTGAGAAATACTCTGCTTAAAAATTTAACGATTTTTGGCCATTTTTAGTGATTTTTTCAGAACATGTTTTGGAATTTTACCAATTTAATGTACTCAAAAATTTCTAGCCAATGCACTCATCCTTTCGTTTGGAAACCTTGATTTTCGGTTGCAAGAGCGGACTTTTTATCTCAATCCTAAAGAGAGTTGTCGTCTGGAAGGACACACATACACACACACACATATATACATATATATAAAATATGTGTGAGTGTATGTATGTCCGTCTGTCTGTCTGTCTGTTTGTCTGTCGTGTCTATGCACGGCCAAACGGCTGAGTGGGGGGAGTGTACGAGTGGGGGGATCTTCTTGAGATTTTCCAAAAGTGGGAGCGAGCGAATTTAAAATTGTTTAATCCCACCCGAACCATGGGCCGTAGGGCGGGAGGGGGGTCGAAGTAAGAATTAATGTGCGCTTTTTGGACTTCCCCGCTTCCCCTACCCCTCTAAACGGCCGTTGACAATTCCGGAAAAATACGGGTTTCGTAGGTTTTTGAACGAGGAAGACGACGGCGCGATCGGATCGCGAAAAAAGTATCGGGAATGCGTTAAAAAAATGCGAGAATACGGACCCGTTTTCTCGAAAAGTCCGCCGAAAAACTTGGTTTTTTCCGATTAAAATATACCCCATAAAGGTACGTTTTTCGGAACGGTTTTCGCGGGCGAAATACAGCTTTGGGTCCGCCGAATCTGAATCCGAAATCGGATATTGAAAAAAGTGACGTTAAGTCGGTCAAATCGCGAGCGGAAGCGAGAAGAAGCGTTTAACATCAGAAATTAATTTTGCCGTGTTTGCGAGAAGGCTCTACGAAGACGTCAAGGGGTTTGTCAGGTATTTCACAATGTTACCTGCAGGCCTATTTCAAAAGAATAAATACGGGTTTTTTCCTACCTATATACAGGTATACCTTGCGAGCGAAGCGAGCAACATCCCCGAATAATCTTTTTGTGGTTCCACGTAGTTTTATAAGATTTAATTTGTTTGTAAGAATTTCCAACAGAAAAAAACGTCTGCCAAGTTGGGTGGGCAGTATAACTTCCTCAAGCGAGCGAAGCGAGCAGCATCCCTTACAGAAGTTAAACCTACCCTTAGGGATCTATCGTTTGCGAGCAAAGCGAGCAACATTCCCTACATGCCACACTTTGCGAGCGAAGCGAGCAATATTCCCTACATGCCACACTTTGCGAGCGAAGCGAGCAATTGAATGGGGGGTCCGGGGGGCTTGCCCCCCGGCTGGACGTGGAGGCGAGCGTAGCGAGCCGGAGCGGCTAGTATATATATATATATATATATATATATATATATATATATATATATATATATATATATATATATACATACATATGAAACAGTGTTAAACTCTAGAAATCGTTTCAGAAAGTCACAAAACGGGTTTCAATAAAGAAAATTTAAGAAAATTTTTATTTTAAAATTTTTGGAGCCATTGCGATAGCTTCATTTTCTACGAAAATTAGCTGAAATGCAACGCTGGAAATAATAAGTAGAAGTTCGTGAAAATCACGAGCAATTGTTACGGTCAAGTATAGACGGTTCTAAAAAATATCATGTGACTTACCGGAAATCCAGTCTCGATGAGTCCACAGGAGCGTGATCCACACAACACTGAATGAACGTTGAAGTTCAAACGGGTCAACCGAAGCACTTCCAAGATCTCACCTACCGCCACCCCTTTCTTCCTACTTTCCCCCGCCATTAAGGATTAGTAATACAAATTACGATCGTCTAGACAGGGTTAATTTTAAGTTCTTACCTGACTATTACCTACTTAATTTTGTGGGCCTGGATGAAACTTGGTAGACAATCTGAACGTTTCATGAGATTTTGCTTAGGGTTCGGTAGTAGATTGGTTTACTTATTCTCCCGTTGAATTCCAATGCATTCGTATACGTAAGCACGTGCCTTTGCTCATACTGTACACATCGCTGAAAATCATTGTAGTTGTTTGCACTCTCATTCATAGTAATTAACTACGAGACATCCAAGAATGTATATATTACCGCGTTGCGTCCCTGTGTTGTATGTATGTATGCTATGGTATGTGGGTAGGTATGTTTAGAATAATAAAAATCTTATATTTACCAACGTCCTAGTTATTTTTTATTGGTAGCTACAGTTTTACATTACATTGGACAATTATTATGGGCTGAAATGTCGAGAAAAAATTACAAGGCAGATGATGTACAGGACTAACTCGGCATGACCTTTTTTTTTTTTTTTTTTACCCATCCAGTTGAGTTACCTAGGAGTTGCTATTATCGAATTTTTCATATAAAGTATATTATTATCAAGTGTTTGCGTGCAATATCCAAACAAGTATAACTTCATCTAAGACGTTGGTACTAATAATACAATGCTGAGGTCGGTACTAGGATCATTGCTGCCGCTCAACTTGCCTGAAGCACTTCACCATATATGAGCCAGCTAGCCATACCATGTGCTGGCTGATAAATAGTTTGTATTAGCTTATTGGATAGCATTGTATGTATCAGATATTCATTTAAAGTATTATCATAAGAAAAAAGTAATTATTTACTAGTGAAAATCTAACCTGATTTGTAATTTTCAGAGATCCCAATGGGCCTACGCAGAGCCACATGGATGGAGATCATGAACTTCCTATTTGGGATACCTATGACTCCATAAATCAGCTCTACCTCCAGCTTGGTGAGTGCGTCAATTCTGACATAAAGTTCTGGTATTGTTTTATAATTTAATGTGTGATTTAGATTTTACATTTCAACTTTCAAATCACCGATGAGAATTCTGCAAACCTCAATACATTCGTTCACTTGTTGACCAACGGTAAGATTTATTTTTCGAATAATTAGCCAGTAAAACTTCATTATGATGAAATTTAAGATGTTATTGCTGGGTAGACAATTCAAAAGACCGAGATACACTCTATTTTAGCAAACATTTATAATTACGAGAATATGATCAAGTTTACTCAACAAATGGAAAGCTTCTATTTTATTTGAGAAACAGCATGAATGATAAGACACCATCATGTCACGAAACTGGAAGGAGCAGTATTAGTGATAGCGAGACATTCCTAATTTGTACTTGGCCAATGAACACGACCATCTTATTGTGGGATGACTAGCAAACTTACTCAAAGAATAGAACTTTTTAATCTGTACTTATTCACACGCATTGGCATGTTTTCCGTGTGGAAAACAATTGTCAATTATTCATAAGACTGAGTGACAAATTAGTAAATTGAGTGTACGATAGGATAAAAAGTATTCATGAAAAACTAAACACGGGGTTTAATAGTTGTGGGGTGGAATGTAACAAGGTTCCTAACTACAATTTCCTAATTTAGCAGGAATTGGAAAAACGTCTCAAACAAGTAATGTCCACTTTGACTGGACATAGGTTCATATAGATGCTATAAATTAGTGCACCACCAGCCATTTCTTTGTTTTTCTTCTTCCTTTTTCCCTTATCAAGTTTTTATCCATTTGCACAGATTGTTTGCAAACACACAAGGAATAAGGTAAAAATTATGCCAGTTTCGCTTTTCAATACTTGGTATAAACTCCTCTAGCTCGAATGAGGGCTTGGAGCCTTCGGCCCATGCCTATAATTAAGTTTTGGTTGATAGTTGATAACGGAAGAATCAAGGGGACAAACGAAAAAATGGATGGTGGTGCTCTAATTTTGAACAGGAGCTTATAAAATTTACTTTTTTAGCGAATTTTCGTAAAAAAATGAAGTTATTGCAATGGCTCGGAAAAGTTTTAAATACTTTTTTTTTTTTAAATAAATAATTGAAATCCGTTTTGAGCCATTCTGAAACTTATCCTTGAGTTTAACGGTTTTTCATACATATATATATATATATATATATATATATATATATATATATATATATATATATATATATAATTATTTAAGAAAGGAATTTCACAAATAGTGGAATTTCGAAATTTTGAAAATTCAGAAATCAGATTTCAAAAATCTGATATTTCGAAATTTTTTTTCGAAATATCAGAACCTAAATTTTTTTCTTCTATTTGTGAAATTTCTTTCTTAAATAATTATTTATAAAGTTCTGTAGAACCAATATTAAATTTGTATATATATATATATGTATATATATTTTTTTTTCTTTTTTTGCAGAATATTGCTCAAATAAAGTTAATTAAATATAAAATAAAACAATAAAAATTGTATGTACAAAATTACGCTGAAAAATGTACTTTAATTTCATTAAAATTCGCTGAAGAAAATCTTTAAAATCTGTACAAAAAATAAAAAGCAAAAACCTCGTATTGATTTTCATTGCACTCAAAAAGCTCAAATTTCCAAACAATTTAACATTATACAATACGAAAATTTACGAAAATTCGCTCACACGATCATGCTGAGTGACTGGGAACTTTTGTGCTATGTAAAAACGTTGCAGCTTTCATGTTCGTGTGCAAGTGGGACGTTGTTGCATTCTAATTAACATCACGGAAATGTGTAAACGGGACGTTTTAATACTGAAATATGCAATGTCGGGAATAGCTATGTCTTGAACTACTTTAAATCATAACCCCCCCCCCCCCCCCCACTCTTCTTCTCATCATCCATTCACGTTATAGTTTAATTTGAACAGGAAGTGTAAGAAGAGAGTTGGCTTAGTTTTATGAATGTAAAGAATCGCGTCTCAAAACTGACAGCACAAAAATTTTTCACAATGAACTTGTACCTATTCTGGAACCCTAAACTATTTAACTAAATTCAAACATGATTCAGAACAGACATGACCTGACACTGATCACTCGGTTTTTTCGCACAAGAACGAATTTTTCATCTCAATCCTAAGGAGATCTATCGTCTGGACACAAACATATTCAAATATATAGGTATATATCAATCCATGGTTGATAGAAAATTTCACAAATTTGAAAAAAAAAGAAAATTCGGATATTTTGCAGATTCACCTTGATCACAGAAAAATTAGAAATGGACATTGTTTGCATGATATGTTTGCTAAAAGCATTGTTACTTCGTTGCTTGTTGCCAGCATTCATGAATATATTTATTATTATTTCATTCATGATGCTTTCAGTTAACTCTGGGCATCACAGGATATTCTAAGAAAATTAAGTTTGATCTGACAGGGTTATGTTGGGAGCTACTTCGTTCCGTATCTCGGCGCGTCTCGCTCATTGTAGTGGCTACTAGGCGGTCTCTTAAATGCTGCGTCTCGCTAGGAGAATAAATAAAATCTCTTGAATTTATTTGAATACAAATTCATATTCCAATGAACCAAAGTTCACTCATTCAATAATTTAGAGCAAATAATATTATAAGAAACATATTCTAGAATAAAATTTTGAAATCACAACCTTTGTTACTAGGTAACTTTTGGTTTCAATGAGCTTGAATTTACTTTATGTTTTAAAATACCGAACTAGGTAGGAGTTACCTATAAAAAATTTCATTGCTGTAAGGATCAAGAGAATTGAGATTACACTTATTGTGCTACGTAGGAGCTAACATATTGCGTCAGGTACTTGTTACTGGAAATGAGCCAACTATTTCATTATCTGAGTTCCGCATAATGAATTCAGGAAAGACCGCGCGCGTCACTGGGTACCCGAAATTGCTATTACTCACTTTCAACCTTCTGTAGTAAACTGAAGTCACGTAAGAAAGTTTCGAAGAAGTCATAGAGATAAGGCTATGTACATGGAGAAGGCATATCACTCTGGTTACAAGAATTATAGGTATTCCTAAGTCTTTGATATTACAAACATTATAAATGCGGTATAGAGCCCACCTCTTCACAAGGGGGGCGAATCTACCTAAAAACAGCCTAGTGTGTTTTTCACAATTATTGTACCCTTCATCAGCACGGGTATTATTAAATTGCCAGACAGCTCACAAGAACTGGTCGCGTACCGTTTGCAAACTTCAAAGTAGAAATTGCATCCTTAATCAAGTTTATCGCCTGAAAAACATTACCGCTGCTCCACGTGCGGGGGATAAGAATTTAGCAAATACTACTATTCTCGTCGACTGAGTCCTCTCAGTGAGACAGCTTGGGATTCCTCATTTTATGTTTCAATTTTTCAATCCTTCATTTTTCATCAGTCCGGGTACTCTAGCCACGTATGATCCTTCTGCATATTTTTTAACCTACTTCCTGTTGGAATAATGAAAGTAGTAATACCTAATAGTTATAATGAAGGCTTCTAGCTAGGATACAGAGAAAATAAGAACTCCGAAGTCTTATGATAGAAGTTTATATTTGGGTGGCTTCCTAGCTCTTTAATACAGAATGGTCTGGGGGGGGGGGGGGGACCCCTAGGGGTGTCCCTACCAGACCTAGATTACATGTCATCATTCCACGGGTCCTTGTTTACTACGATAGCATACAGATATCATTATTTGAGATGAATAACTTAAATCATCATTCTCATCATGAGTCATATTAAAATCACCATAACTACTTCTCAGTCTTATTTTCCCATCCCTACTTGGTTATGTGACGTTTCAAGAGTCAAAAAATGCATAAATTTTCAATATATTAAGTATCTTTGAAACAAAAAAAAAAAAATTTTTTTTGGACGTCGTTATTTTAGCGAATTTTTGAAGAAAATTAAGCTATTGCTCTCGCCTCAAAATTTGTAGAATGTGAATTTTTGAAAAGCTTTTATACATAAATCCGTTTCAGGCTATTCTGAATCATATTCTGAAGTGTATGTATATATGTATGTATGTATGTGTCATTCCAGACGATAACTGTCCGTAGAATTGTGCTAGACACTTCAACAAATTTTAAAATGTTAAGGACACAACACGAAAGTTCAAGTTCGTTGGCCAGCATGATCGGATTACATCTTGGGGTTGAAATTTTCAAAAAAATGTAGTAAAAAATTTCAAAATAGCCTGTTTTTTGCGATTTGTTGTGCGAAATAATTTTTTCAGCATACTAACATGTGGTATATTCGGAATCAGCGTAAAATTTCCTATAAGAATATGTATCAAGTTTTCAAAAATTTCAAAGTTGAAAAATCAGTCAAAAATCGAAATAATGCCGTTCGCTAGTTGTAAAAATCGGTAATATTTGCATGAAACATTATCCAAATTCAGATTGAACTACTATTATGGAAGTATCCCTGTATAACCAATCCTAGAACCATGCTGTTTAAAACGTAGGTAGTAGGTGCTTGTTTAAAAAAAAATGTAATCACAACTGATGAGTTTACTCTGTGAAATATTCCGTCCTCCGATTCTCTCGGTCGCTCTCTTTAATGTTTTACGCTCAACTGTTTTAGGACTTGATGTAGCTTTAATACTGACTGTGGAGAAGTTCTATTTATGTACGTACTAGCACGCAGACCCAAGGCCTCGCTCCGCTCGGCCGTCAGTAACGTTAATCTCAAGGCCTCCCTCCACTCGGCCGTCAGTAACGTTAAGCCTAAGGCCTCGTTTTATTTTATGTCAAGATTTGATGATGTTATGATAGGATACTGTTAAGATTTCAACTGTCCTCAATACTGACCACATTGGACATCGAAATTTATGAATATTTACCTACATTTGTCTTTAAATCTACAAGATTAATTTAATAATAATAAAGTATGAGTACCTACTAATTATTTCTAATAATTTGATTCCATGTTTGTCTATCAGAATCATAAACTGAAATTTCTCTACACGATCAATAGCGACTAAAATGTCAAAGATTTCTTCCAAAATTTGCTCATGGGGTCATGCTGCATGACTGGAATTTTTTAGACTGGACCCAAATCAGTCAAATCAAAATTCGGTCAATGGTGTGGCTGAAATCAGTTTCTGTTAGTTCAGGGTTCAGAATCAACATTGTTGACAATTTCGTTGAACCTAACATTCAAATAATTCGTGAAATCAAACCTTTCTTAATACATTCTATCAAATCCTAGGGTTCAAAATTCTTCAAAATGAAAATCTATATTGAAATGATGGGTTGGATTTTGTTAGATTTAATATCAATGGACTAAAAATAGAGCCGAACAATCAATTGTTCTCATCCTACTAGGGCTTAACTGTCAAGATGAATCGATGAACATAGCATTTGGCTATTGAAGATACAAGGTCGGTACCTGCCGAAAACTTATTGGTCAGGTACGGCAGTTTTTTTTTTTTTTTTTTTTTTTTTTTTTTGTGAAGAACACTGATTGATGCTGACAATTTACCCCACAAAGACAAATTTTTTTTTCATCGTTGCAGGCGTTTTGAAGATTTAATCACTATTGATGTTTATTTTATATTAGGTAAATTATTAAGCATTAATTCTTATGTAGTTGGGTTTCTTCATATTCGACTCTCCAAGGCTCCGGCTTGCTGGGCAATCCTTAGTGAGGTGTTCAGTCCGAATATTGGAGTTTTAAGCTTGTTTTCGACCATGAAAATGTATCAAAAATGATTGATTGGTCGTGCAAGACAGTGGACGCACACTTCATTGATATTTCGACATAACTTTCATCAATTATCACATTTATTTCATCAAAAATCTAACATATTGTATTCTTTAATAAAAAATATACACCTTTTTTAGATATTATTTTATTAAAGAGTTTATTACCAATCGAAATTCATACCACGAACATTTATGTGGTTGGCAGTTTCACAATCTCATATGGGGCTGGACCCGCTGCTCTATATTCGTGCAATTTAGCTGCTTCTGCCGGCGTGGTTGCAGACATGGTTCTTGTTGACTCGCCAAGGCTAAGCGTCATTAGCGCCCTCACAGTTTGCTTTTGAACGATTCCCAGAATCTAAAATGCAATACCAGTAATTATACTTATTAGAAGTATCATACTCTTGAAAATACCACATTACTAAATACCAATCGATGTGTAAAATGGGGGTTACCACATCTCTCATTCTCTGAATAATCTTAACTGAAAGATAGCAGTTGAAGTTTTCCGAAACGTTCAGTATTTAATATGGCAACCTGCAATGTAATGCGTATAAACAGGTCAATTAGTTAGGGTGATATATTTTCCCAAGGGAGTGGGAGGGTTGGGAGGGGGGGGGGAGGTTAAGCGCCTTGGTTTGTGATCATATCTGCCCGTTTAAAACAAGCTACATTTTAAGTTGAAAATGAATATTACAGAGGTTCAGACGCGTTGAAATAAATTTTGAGTTCAAACAAGTGAAACTCCAAACCAGCAGGAAACTCCAATCACACACGTAACAGATGGCATCTACACTGGCAAATAACAGCAAATGTGCAAAACAACCCATTTTAGCCCAAGAAATTGTAAAAATACTAAAATCTTGTATATAATACAAGTGTAGATATTTATGCGAAGGTTGATCCATGGGCAGAACGTTATTATTAGTCAAAACTAAACCTTGAGTCCACTAATTTTAGTCTAGCTTGATTTTCGTATTCGCTAAGATAAGGGATATGACACAACAAATTGAGTTCACTATCTTCATACTTAACCAAATTGCATACATTTGAATCTATTCCAATCAGCGCATTCTCTCGCACGTGCTGTCATACATTCTGTTCTAGGTATTATATATCTAATCTATATTAATAAAATCTTAAGTATGTCTGTCTGTACATTGATTAGAATCATGATATTTTGCGTTTCTTTCCCGTTTCATGCTATTCGTAGACGGTTGAAACCATTTTCTCGATTTTTCTCTGACTGTGTCTGTTCGTATGTTTGCCCGCTTTTCACGGTTACGGGGGTCATTGAACAACTGGGGGGGGGGGGGGGGGGGTCTGTATCAGTCCAACTTAAACTATAGGCTATTTAAGGTATTTAAAATTTGAGCCATAGTCGGTGTTTTAGGGGAGGGGGAGAGGGTGAAATGGGGCATCTTGGACACCATTGAACGAACTGGGGATCTGATTGGGCGAATATGTTTGGATTATTCTAACTTAAATCACAGGCTACTCGAAATTTTTCAAATCTGTCCCATAGGGGGTGATTTACGAGAGGAGGGAGGTGTAATAGGGTATCATGGACATCAGGAAATAAACTGGAGACGTGATTGTTGAAAAATGATCGGGTTACTCCAACATGAATCGCAGACTATGTACTTGAAATTTTCCATTCCGACCCATAGGGGTGTTTTATTGGGAGGGGATTATTAAAGGGTATGTTTGACATCACTGAACAAACTGGGGATATGACTGGGCGAGTATGTTAGATTATGTCAACCTCAATCACAGGCTATCACATTTTTTTCCAGCCTCAACCATAGGGAGGTGTTTTTGATAAGGAAAAAGAAAGGGAGGGGGAGAGGGGGTGGTTAAATGGAATAATTTGTTCATCACCGAACGAACTGGTGATCTGATTTTTGGACGAATGAAATTGAATTAGCCTGAACGTTTTTTGTGTTACCTATCATGAATAGTATTAATCTGAGGGGTTGATCTCAGTAGTTTGGTCCTAATAAGTAATTTATGAGTAAATACTTTTAAGGACTTTTTTGAATCAGATCCTTAGGGGAGTCCCAAAATGTGGTGGGTGAGGGGGGCTCTCGTTTATTCAAGTCAACCAGTGCAACGCACGATTGTTTCGTCCTGCTAAATTAGGTGTCTTTCCCATTTGCGACTCATCAAGGATTCGGCGTAACTTACCTTTCTCTAGACTTGGAGAAGAATTGTAGATTCAGTGTATGATAAGATAAATTATTCTATATGATTCATAAACGGAGGTGTATGATATCATACTTACTCAAATTCTCATCAAAATCAATTCACCTTTTGGCTTCCAACTACGAGTGGTGGCGCTCCAGTTTCTCCCAGTCTTGGCATATCTCCGAATAGGTTCAGCTCCTCTATTTTGAAGGTCGCCCAAAGTGGGGAGGGTTGTCTCAAAATCATTCTCATCATTGAAACTCGATCCCATGGAGCTAGGCTTTCGGTAGCTGTTATGGAAAATACCCCATGACTGCCCTCCTCTTCGTGTGGTTTGGGCATTAAAACCTCGAAAAATAGATGTACATTGACCATAAACTTAACTATAAAAGATATTACCGTGTATGGAAAGTATGAAATATAAGCCTTCTTAAATTCCTATTATGTGTATGTATGTATATATATATATACATATATATATATATATATATATATATATATATATATATATATATATATATATATATATATATATATAATTGAATTGCTCATTCATCTAACAGGTTATATTTTTTGGGCAAAAGCATAGAAAACTGAATTACATAATTCCATAATGTTATGGAATTTATACTAATATCTCTAATTGGTGAGAAAAATCCACAAATTTTATATTTTCTTCGATTTACAATACTTCATGAAATGATTATTGCTGTTTTGCTCGTTATGGATTGTGGTTGCGTGTTTCTGAGAGGCCATTTTTATGACTTAGATAAAGGAAATTCGTCATTAAATTCACAAAGCATTCCAATTTCTGATCTATCAATCTTGGGTCTTACGCTATCACGCATATAATGTATTCAATTTCATTAGTGAACAATGCAAATTATTACACTAAGGTTTATTACTTCCGTATTAGAAATCCTTGTACACAGATCATTGGCCTATAAGTTTAATTAAACCCCGTATATAGAGAATAATAAAAAACTTGGCTCCTTAAAGAGCTCACACCCTTACAGCTCCAAGGACCCCACAATTTTCAGCTTACTGGGAGATGTCGAAACAAAAAATAGATCTAAAGGAAACGAAGTTAGCAGCAACGGCTCTTCAGCTGATCAGTTCGCCCCCGTACGTAATTGTTTTCGATTTTTCCCAAAGTTCCTCCATCTAAATATCAGCACCTTAAGTCGATTAAGTAAGAATATGGCCTCAGAGGTTCCACAGCAGATCAGAGCCCCTCCATACATTGTGATTGTATTCTAGATGTCCCAAAACTCATAACTCGAACAAATTTAGCTCAAAGGCCCCTCACCCGATCAGTACTTCTACTTGCACTGAAATTGTATCTTAGATATTCCAAAGGAACGCCAATTCAAGTTTCTGCTTCGTAGGTTGATTGAAAACAAAAAAAAAAAAAAAAAGCTAAATGAGATCCCTTACCCTAACGCGCCTTCGTAAAAGATTTTCTTAACTTAATTTCATGGTGGTCGAGCGGAATGCAGATTTTGCCATCAACATTCCTATGTAGATACAGAGAGGAAATTTATGGAATTATCAGACCACCCTTATCTAAGTATAACGACATTTATGTACGTAGGTACCCACCAACTGAAACTTTGGCTGAAGTTCATAATTTGAAATAATAAACCTAAATCACATTCACGGAAAGAACTTCTATTTTAGTTATTCTTATACAGTTACAACTTTATTTAATTTTTGAACCCAATTGAACTACACCAGAAACAAAAGCTTGCATTTATAACTTCTATATCTCAAAGATTGACCACATTAATTCCGGTCAATGATATATGCGGGCAATGAAATGCATGACGTGCTACTAAGATCAGCTCAAATTCAAATCCATCCGACGATTTTGACATCGTAAGCGTAAGCTTTTATATGATATCCGAAGAAAATGAAACTATTTTATGTTCAATTTCATTCTCCTCTGATGCCTATCGAGTTTTGTTTTTTATCTAGATAGTATCCCATTAAATCCAACTGAGGTAGAAAGCCCAGAAAAGCCCGAGTCCAAATGTGGTTGGTTAGTCCCTTTGGACCCGACCCCATCGTCGGTAACTTGACTCTTTCCACCCTCGTGCTAACAAGTTTTAAAGGCCCCTAACATATTTTTAAACTTTGTTCCTGAGGGTCTAACCTTCAACTCGAAAAAGCCTACTTCACTCTTAGTGAAACTGCACCCCATTTCCCCGAATACAATTAGAGTGAAATCATTACTCAGCTGTTATCCGGCCCCCCTCGCACATTAAGTTTTACTAAACGAGACAATTGTAGACCTTGAGTGTGAGGTTACACGTATAAAAACCAATGACCTGGATTGTTCGGTTTGTAATCAGATAAATTTTCCTTTCCTGTCGATTTGATCTGAGTCTCAAAACAAAAGTAACGATTATATTCGAGTCGTTATACAATTTTTTTAATATACTCACTACGTTCATTTAAAATTCTAATGTGTTCGATTAAGGTGGAGTGGAAACGTTCTATCATTCCATTCAAGTCCGGGTGTTGGGAGGCGGTGAAATGGATGTTGATGTTATGAAGAAGCAAGAATTTGTGAATTTTGAAATTCGGGCTCATTGTCTACGACTATGTTAACTTGAATTCCATAATTCGTGAAATGTTTCAAGAGCGCGTCAATTATGTCAACGGCTTTAGATGATTGTAGGGGTAGATGATTGTGCTTGACGTGAGAACGAGTATTATTTTTAAAAATTTAGAGTTTTCCTAGGTCATCTTATCTATGTGAATAGTCTCCAAGGGCCGCGATGCTGTACGGGTTACATTATATTTAACTTTCAGTGGGTTGTGATTTGCATTTGACGCAAATAGTGCAGTTATTAATGTACCTTTGGATTGTTTCTCTATTGTTGGGCCAGTAATCGGTTCTCTTTAGGTGTTGATGGGTTTTTTCTTTCAATACCACGATGGTTGGTACATCCTTCGTGATATTTTTGAATTAATTTGACTCTTTCAGTTTCATCGGCTACATCCTATAATTTTAGGGTTTATTCGGTCATAATGATTTCTAAAAAGGTAAAATTCTTCGACATAATGTTAACAAACTGGTCGTAAATATCATCAACGAAAAAGATTCCATATTCAATTTAGGGGAGTAGTACCCTTTAACAAACTTTATCAGGTTCTCTTCCATGCTATGTTTCGAGGGGTAGAAGGTTAATCGGGTTTTGTTTCCAAAGAGTTTCTAGATTTTGACTGGTTTTTCAAGAGGGATTTTCACGATTTCGATTATGATATGGTGATTGCAATTGTTTACCGGTTCGTCTTTAACAGGGATTGTAACTATTGCGTGACCTACGGTGTTCAAGTGAACAGTACTTGATTGGTTTGATTGGGTGTCACTCGGTTCCGTTTCTATATCTGAGTCGAAGTGGGCTATTATTGAGACTGGGGTTTTTAAAGGCAAGTTCGGATTTGTTAGTTTTTGAAGAGTACCAGGTGTTAGTGCTTCAAAGTATTCGTCAATGGCTTCGTTTGCTTTTTCGATGTGGTCAATTTCGTCGTTATTGTACAAAAGTTCCAATCGTTGTAAAGAATCTACATTCACATTCAATGTTCCCTTTTTATATCCAATCTCGAAGTCGTAGGCCGACAGTTTGGTTCGTCATTTGAACAATCCCAACCCAGGCTCCTTGATTGAATACAGCCATTGGAGAGGACTATGATCTGTGAAAATTTTGAATTCCCGCCCAAATAAGTACGGACGGAGATATTGCACACCCCAAACAACAGCGAGCAATTCTGTCTCAATAGTTGAAAGGCGTCTTTCAGAATCGCACAGTGTTCGACTTGCATATACTACCGGGAGGTCAGCTCCGTTGGTTGTCTGACTCAGAACAGCTCCTAGAGCAATAGCGTCGGTTGTGAGGTGAAACATTTTAGTGAAATCTGGGTATTGTAGTATTGGATCACTGGTCAATAGTTTGATGTTTACCAGTTTCGAACGCCTCCACGTAGTCGGTGTCAGTTATGTCGATTTTAAATCCCTTATTGTGACAACGCGTCATAGGTTTGGTGATGTTGGCAAAATCTTTTATGAACTTACGGTAATAACCTAACAAGCTTAAAAATGACTTTATTTCCTTCGGTGTTGGGGGTTTTGGGTATTTCTGGATAGCTTGGATTTTTACGGGGTTGGGTTTATTTCCGATGGAGGTGATAACATGTCATAGGTATCCAACAGTATACATTCTTATTATACCAACATATAATCTATTAAATATATCCAACAGTTGTTTCCGAGAGGTATGTAATAAGAAATTACCTCTCCACAGTCGCTTGATAGTTGTTTTTTTAAGACAATTTATCTATGACATACATCGTCCGTGATGTATATTTCGATAATGCACCATAGATTCAGTTAAGAAGTAACTTTCTATGGAACAGAGATAGAAATACGCGTATAAAAGGGCTATATAATACAGAAATAGTGAGTTACAACTTTGAACCTTTGAGTTACAATTAGCTGCGTTTTGATCAATAACCAAAGTTACACCTAAGTACTGTTGTGTTGACCACTGGCTATCGACTAGGTATTTATAGCTTGCAGTTAAATATGATTAGTAGAAATTACCTTCTTATGAAGAGAGACTTGCCAGTTAGCAGGGCCCCTCGGACGACTCTGCTGAGCTGCTGTTTGGCCGTCTTTCTCCGTCTGAACCAGGAGGTCTATGGATGCGACATAGTAATTCCTGAACACCAATTCTCCAACGCGCTCTGGCTTCGAGAGGACAATATCGATCACGGCGCATCCGCTTAAATGCTTCTTCTCCTCGTCCAAATATAGAGGAATCGGACCTTTCACTGTGAACTCAATGTTTTCCCTGCAGTAACGTTCTTCGTTCGTGGTGGACATCGTTGTGGCATGTTTATGGGGTGTGGCATCATTTCAAATGAAACTGGCTGGAAATGGTTTAGACTGTTTGGAGGTTGCTAAGGAAGCCGCTGTTATTGATTTGCTGTAACTCGATTACCGTTCCTAACTTCTTCCGTTTGAGGAAAGTTCCCAACCAGACGCCGAAGAAATAATCATGTTTCGATTTTGTTCGATACCCCAGCTTATTGAGTTTACCCTCTCTAAACAAGGTGTAGAGAAGATGAGTACCAAAAAACATACTGATACCTGATAAAAGAACCGAGTGGAGGTTTTCGCTGGATATTTCGTTCTTTTATTCTTTTAGGGAATTTTTGTAGACAATTAAACTATTGTAATGACCCCATGTGAAAACTCATGATAT
Organism: Adelphocoris suturalis; assembly: GCA_030762985.1. Lineage (NCBI taxonomy): Eukaryota > Metazoa > Arthropoda > Insecta > Hemiptera > Miridae > Adelphocoris > Adelphocoris suturalis. The sequence continues at coordinate 66,489,986 of CM061042.1, read as the reverse complement.
ATATATATATACATATATATATATATATATACATATATATATATATATATATATATATATATTTATATATATATTTATATATATATATATGTGTGGTGTTTGTGTGTGTGTGTGTGTGTGTGTGTGTGTGTGTGTTTAGATACATAATATGTAAACAAACACACAACTACCCCCCCCCCTCACGCCCATACACCCTCATTTGATTTTTAGTGGAATGTTATTAAAAAAATTGTATTAATTAAGAACTAGATTTCAAAAATTTATGGGAAAAATTCTTAACACGTTTCATTAATTTGTGTTAAGAATCAAAAAAATCGCAAACAATGATACTGTTGTACTCTCAGAACTATTACACTAAGTTTTGGTGTTATTATTATTATTTATTTTTTTTTTTTTCAATGAGATTTAGTTCTTCTACCAGATTTAAAAATACTACTCTATAAATAATAACATTAATTATATCATAATTACATACATAATTATCGAAGTACATACGCGGACATAGGCACTGTAGAAGTTGAGGAAATTGATGATATGTAATAAAACACCCGTCTACAAGTAGTCCGTCTATGGCAATAGAGGTTGTAGGTATTAGACCCAATTTCTTGAAAAGAGATTTCCATTACAATAAATTATATTAGTTGATTCGTTCTTGGAGGTTTAAAAGAATTTTTACTTTATGCATTCCTAATAACACGTGGTATTATTAACAACCATGGTAACAAGGGCCCGAATTTAATTTTCGATCCAAGTTTCATATACTTTGGTAAAATCGTTAGGGAGAAAAGCTCAGGACTGTGTTGCAATTTTTCAAATAGACAGCATTAACCAAAAAGGAGACAACCACAAAAGCCTAGTTCCAGACAATCAGGCATTAAAGTTAATTGACGTTTGGAAATCAGGTAGGTATTATAGTGAAATTTACTTTTCTAACTTAATTGACTTTTGCTTCATTTCCCGATCAAAAATATGCAATTGCTACAGTAGAAGCTTCAAAAATCAAATTATATATGGATGGTTCCTTCCTGAAAAATAAGAGATCGTTGTACATAGAATCTAGATGATGAACCACATCGGCTGGTTCCAGTCTGAAAAAACTTTATCGGCTAATCTGATTCAACCAACCACCAACCAAATCAAGATTCATAAATAATCGGCAGTCCAAAATAAATAAATGAAAAAAAAAAAAAAAAAAAAAAACTGTACAAGCTCATGAACGTAATTATAATAGATTACGTAACGTTATTTATGATAACAATATGGCAGAGCCTTATATATATGAAACTCAAAGTTTGGTTGTTTGTTTGTTTTTTTGTCGGCTAAACTGCTGGACCGATTGACGGGAGCGGTCGTAAAATTACCAGCGAGTTCCAGCGCACAACATAGGCTATGCCTAAACCTCCAAAACATCCTCCTACTTAAAAAACGGCGCTACCAACCGATTTGTTTGGTAACAACGAACTTTTTTTAATGTTTGCTAACAGGCACTTCGTTATTGGTGGAAATTCGTGACAAGTGGAGAAGACCTGACGGGTACTACGGGTATTCTGATTGAAGCATGTGTTGCATTATTGATAGGTTATCGACAAAAATATGATATTTCGAGTGAAGCACGGGACGAAAACCCGATTCGTTTGGCTCCCGAAATTTTATTATGGTTACCAACACGTAGTTTGGGGCCTTTCTTCGCGAGTGTTTGGTTTTGACGATTTCGGTCAGCTGAGTGAGCTGAATTCTCTCCTGTTCGCCCTAGAAGATTTAAATTTAATTGGGTGACTACTTTGGTACATTAAGAGGCAGTTGAATTAAGGGCTCCTCTCTAATCAGCTGATTGAGCTAAATTCTACCCTGTTAATCCTCGGAAGTTGAAATTTGATAGTGAGACTTTGGATCGCTTTTTTTCTGATCAGATAAGTGAGCTAAATTACCTCCTGTTCACCCTAGGAAGTTGAAATTTGCTAGGGAGACTCTCTGGGTCATCCAGAGACGTTTGAAATGATGTGCTCTTTCATGTTCAGCTGAGTGAGCTAAATTATCTCCTCTTCGCCCTAGGAAGTTGAAATTTGGTAGAGTGACTCTTTGGCGGAAAACGAGAAGATTGAAATGATGGGCTCTTTCATGATCAGCCAAGTGAGCTAAACTCTCTCCTGTTCACTCTAGGAAATTTAAATTTGATAGGGAGATTGTCTGCATTATTATGAGACGTTTGAAATTGAAACCGACTAACGCACGGGTAACCGGCTTGTATTTAATGATTTTCACCAAACTCATTCAAAGAATTGAACCAATTAGGGTGGTGAGGTTCGCTTTTGCCTAAATCAGTCGGGGCATATTCCATCCAGGAGAACAAGAACCAACCGCTTTGACTCTCTTTCGCTGAATCAAAAAACGTTGTTACTTTTTAAAAGGAAGACTTTTTTTTTCAGAAGTTGATTTGCACATTTTGGATTCAAAAACTTTTTCTACTTCAAATTTTAGAGGGAAGGATTCATAAAACCATGGCGCCTTTTTGCTGAAAACGTAGACTGGCTTAACCCAACCCTAATCTTATTTTACCATCTTATGACTGGTTCTCTTCTGATTATTGGGAAGTGAACTATTAAATACTTTAAATCGAGAAATCATGAAATGTAAACTCACATGTTTTGGGAGGGTAAAATACTGAAAATAATCAACCTGGATCAATTCACCAATCTTTTTTATTCAGTATGACGCATATATAGACATTTATGAATCAGATAATCTTCTGATAGATATTATGGAGGGTTGATTTCATGCATCAACCGTAGTACTAATATAAAACTCAAGGACTCCGTGAACTGCTCCCGAATGCTCCGATTTAAGCTTCCCATTCTCAGAGGCGCACGTGTCTGCGATTCTATCAAACGATAAGTCGAGCCCTTTTCCCTCTCCCCAGTAGCCCTCCTCCCGAATTTTCTTTATTCACTAGCGAACCTACAACTGATAGCTTTCCTTTTATAAGGTCCCTGAATAACAGAGAGGGATATTGTTCCCTTTGTTACATTAGATGAAAAAGAGATGGATTCAAAATTTGTTCGCCGTTCAATTCCCCCTCCATAAACGCTAATCATTTTCCATCGTGGTGTAACCACAAGGGCAGTCTTGAAAGAAGAAAATAATATCGTGGTCATTATTATTATTACAAAAAGTTTATTGCGTTCAGATCACTGGTCTATATATATAATTCTAACGGAGTTTGTAATACATCATTAGCTAAGAATACATACACGAACACACCTGCCACATTAAAATGAAGGGAACAAAAACCACCTACCTAAGTATCTTATCTAGGCGAAAAGTTATAAAAATTCTCGATTCCTTGGCAAGAAATGCCGTTGTATTTACGTCACCTATTTTGATCGTCGTAATTCTACATTAATGTCTCATAACAGTGTTATCATTTACACGGACGATGACGTTGTTTTTCCCAGCCTACGGTAAGTTGAGCAATTGAGCAAACGGAAAATAGAAACAGCGAACTCAGTGGTTCCATTCTAACCGTTCGAAAGCAATCTATGAAAAACTAAGAAGAAAAACTTACTTAGTTCTTATGCCATTCGTTTTCCAGATCTTGATTTTCATTATTTCAACACTTCAACTCCACCATTCAGGGTCGATATTAGAGGATTCAGGACCAACTAGGGCCCATATGGGGTTGTTGATCCCAGTTTCAGAAACTTTGGTCTGGGAGAAAAGCTCCCGAAAGTGTTGTGAATTTTTTGAAACCACAAATTGATGCAAATTTTTCATGTGGTCTCATATCTGACATTTAAAAACTATACTGAATTTATATCGTTGATATGATACTATTCCCCACACTCCATCATCGGTTGCATTACCAAACAGAATTTATATGCCAAAAACGCTTAACCAATTTCCTTAAGTAGTAAACTATTCCTGTCCGGATGAATCTAAGTTTTTGCTCCATCAAAATTCTTTGTTTAAGTTTCAATTCCCATCAAATCAATGATAATTATTGTATTCGTAAACGTGTTTGTCTTCTTAAAGATGAATATATTGTAGGAATTCATAATATACCAAACAGATCAAGGTTAAGGGGAAAAATATCAAGGCGGCTCCTCGTGTGTCTAAGGTGTTTAATATTTCAAAATCCTAGCGCTTTTGCCTGGTCAGGCCTCCTCAGGGATCTAAAATGTCATAGAGTACTATACTGGTGATGTGATGGTAAAGTGTCATCATATAGAGGTTATATAGTGTCAAAACTCAACATATAGTAGATATAATAGTATAGGTTAACGGTGAATAGTATTTATGACTTGCATAATATAGGTCACTATCTTTATGGGTATTATTAAGGTTTGATGGCAACGGTACATCAATAAAATTTGGTCACCTGTAACGGAAAGGTATGGTTGGTAATAGAGTTGTAGTTAGGTAGGTAAGGTTGGGTATTAGATTGTTTATAGAGTTTTATATCATACCATGTTTGTTTGGAACCTTTACTAGAGGTTGATATTCATATCTAAGTTTCATATCATGTACATGTTCATTGAGTTGGGCCTGACCAGGCGAAGGCGCTAGAATTTTGAAATGTTAAACATCTTAAACACACGAGGAGCAGCCTTAATATTCCTCCCCTCAACCTTGATCAGTCAAGCTGAATGGCTAACCACCAATATAATATACCAAACATATTCAGGTACTGGAAGCACTGTATATAGTTTGATTTTGTAAAGCGTACGAAACGGTTTATTATTGATGATGCTAATGGATGTTCACCCCTTCATGCATAATGCAAATGGTTAACACCATTGCCCATAAATTATGTTAACTATGGAATGGTTGTGTAATGAAAACCAGTTTAACCTATATATTACAAGCGTATTTGAAGGAGGCCGGTTTTCCTCATGTGAGATAACGCCTACTTCCTAGACGTCTGGTTAAAATTCATTGCGGGCTCCAACGTGCCTGCGATCTTATCCTAAATGATTGAATAGGCTCCTTAACTTTCATGTCAGGAGCTTTTGTTGTTGTTGAAAAATATAGACTGATACATCTGCTTTAGGCCTCCCTCTAAAAGCCTCCTCCAGTTAACTAAGTAAGCTCTCTTGCAGGGCGTTAATGAAAGTGGTTAATGATATTTGCTCCCGTTCACTCAGCGATGTAAGAAGTGAACTTTTTTTTATCTCGAACACAATGCTAAGAACGATTAGATACATATGTAAAAAAAGGACGGTAGACCTACGGTTCTACAGTCATATCATTTAATAACGATTAACGTTTCTTTCGCCAAAATTTTATCCATTTTATCCATTTTCCCGCACTTCACTTACGAGTATATCTGCAGGCATAACGAAACTATTTTGTTAACATCTTTATTTATCTCGTTTTGTGACGCTCGCGACCACCATAGTCACGTGACGCTCGCAACCAACATAGTAACGTGATATAATTTCGATGGTGCAATTTCGATCGTGATGTGACGCACAAAAACCCCACCGTTACGTGACGCTCGTGACTTGACGAAAACAAATGGAAACGTTCTGTTAATCATTATTAAATGATAGAAGTAGGTTGCACCTGACTAGGTTGCACCTGACTATATAGATGGTTGTGAAATTTATTTCACACATCCAACATAAATCCTTTTAAATGTAAATAATATATTTACTTGATCACTACAAGAGTTTAATTATGCACAAATGAATAGTGAACCCTTTCTTTTAAGTTATTAAATTGAGCTAGAGAGGGGGTTTCGTAATAGCCTATGACGAAAACTTGTTTTAGGCACACTAGTAGATACATTCAATAATGTATTATCGAATACTGGTGTGAGGGTTGGACGAACACGGCTTCTTCCTTTTATGTATTTATTCACAACTAGTTTCGCCTGTCACTAGGCCTCATCAGTTGCTACAATATGAACATATGGTTTTTTAAATAATGGTAGATACAGAGGTAATTATTTGCTAATTGTTGTCTATAAGGTACAGGCACTTACTATAGGGGGACAGATCCATACGCAATGCATTTTGTCAGGTTTGGTTGCAGAAGTTATAATTTCAGTCTCTTATATTTCGTCCAATGGCTTGAAAGGGTCTAGAATTATGATCAGATAGTTTAGATATAGTTGTATGCTAGGTATGATGATTTATGAACATAATGCTAGTGTATGAATGGAGCTTACCAATTTGGGGGGAAGAATGTAGAAATCCTGCATGGCCAAGAGCTATCATACATACGTAGGTACTTTCTACACAATATATGTAATAACTGAATGTACGTACTAAATTATAATATATATGAGATTAAATGCTTTTTTATGGGGACGATTATTACTTTCACGATCAACTGATACTACTTGTGGTTTTTCACATAGAGCCATGTGCTCCCTGGATCTACTTTACATAGAAAACCGTGTTCCATGCAAGGAACTAGGTATGTATTAAGTAATACTACTACTAGGTAGTATTAAGTAATGTATTAGGTAAGAATACACCTACCTAGTTCCTTGCATGGAACACGGTTCTCTATGGAAAGTAGATCCACGGAGCACATGGCTCTAAGTGATAAAACCGCAAGTAGTATCAGTTGATAGTGAAAGTAATAATCGTCCCCATAAAAAAGCATTTCATCTCAATTATATATTATAATTCAGTACGTACATTCAGTTAATTATATTGTGTAGAAAGTACCTACACATGTATGATAGCTCTTGGCCATGCAGGATTTTTACATTTTTCTCCCCAAAATGGTAAGCCCCATTCATACACTAGCATTATGTTCATAACTCATCATACCTAGCATACAACTATGTCTGAACTATCTGATCATATTTCTAGACCCATTCAAGCCATTGGACGAAATATATAAGAGACTGAAATTATAACTTCTGCAACAAAACCTGACAAAATGCACGTCGTATGGATCTGTCCCCCTACGGTAAGTGCCTTAATTACCTCTGTATCTACCATTATTTAAAAAAACCAAATGTTCATATTGTAGCAACTGATGAGGCCTAGTGACAAGCGAAACTAGTTGTGAATAAATACATAAAAGGAAGAAGCCGTGTTCCTTCCACCCTCACACCAGTATTCAGTACGAAGTAATGGCTACCTGCACGAATACCTATAATGTATTATATTCTACGAATTAATTATTATTTTTTTAATTATAAATTAAAATAAACTGTACTTCCACAAATACATTTCAACGAAGAAATAAACACATATAATTTACTGTAAGAACTCTAATTATAAATACCTGCACAATGTTCTTGTATTTTTTTCAATTGTTTTTAGTTTGGTGGATTTGTTAATAAACTCCGGAAGGCTGTTAAACTATGTAACACCCTTTTATATAAATGGGTCTTGCCCCATGGCAGTTATAGCGAATTATTGGTTGAAATGAAGCTATTGCAATGGCTCCAAAATTTTCGAAACTTTTCTTCATTGAATTCCGTTTTAGAGTTTTACAGTTTTTTCATATATATATATATCCATCCAGACATAACTCTCCTAAGGATTGAGATAGAAATTCCGTTCTTGCGCCGAAAAATCAAGCAGTCCAATGAGAGGATGAGTTTTTTTGGCCAGCAGTTTTTGAGCCCATTAAATAGGTAAAATTTAAAAAAATGTGCTAAAAAAAAAAATCACTAAAAATGGGTAAAATAGCCAAAAATTGTTAAATTTATATATTTTTAGTTGCATTTCAGTCAAACAAGTGTATTAACTATGAACTAGATCATTACAAAATGTTTACAGAAATCTATGCTGAAAAAAGTACTCACCCATAAAATGGCAGTTTCGAATTATTGGTTGAAATGCTATTGCAATGGCTCCAAAATTTTCGAAATTTACAGTTTTTTTCATATATATATATATATATATATATATATATATATATATATATATATATCTGTCATTCCAGCCGATGAGTTTTTTTGGCCAGCAGTTTTTGAGCCCATTAAATAGGTAAAATTTAAAAAAATGTGCTAAAAAAAAAAAAACGCCAAAAATTGATAAAAACCCCATGTAAATTTGCCGAAAAACGGATAAAAACCCCTTTTATGAATTGCGATTCATAAAAAGTTTTCCCCATAAAATTGGTAGTTGAAAATTTATTTTTACTTGAAGTCCTGAGTTTCTAAAACAATTTAACATAATATAGTACAATAACTTACGAAAATTCGCTCATACGATCATGCTGTATGATGGAACTTTGTTTTTAAATCTACTTATTGCATAAGTGTAGAGAAGATGCTAGCTTAGTCTTGTTATCAGAGAAGATTAGATTAACTGTACCATTAAAATAATAAATTATATATGAGTATAATAATTGATGTTTTTTCAATAAGTGCATGCAATGTGAGAACCTGAAGGATTCTAAACAGGTCTTCTGTTGGGAGCTGTCTTCTCTTGTTTACAAGGATCTTAATTAAACATTTCCGTCCAATCAAACATTGCGATATGATAAGTGTTTGTTAGCCGTGAGCGGAACACACAAGAAGATTCTGCTTTGATTGTCATTCGGAAGTGCCCATTAAGGAATACAATGATGAGTCTTCATGAACAATTGATAGAGAAAGAAAAACACCGAATAACCTTCATTTTAGTGCGCTTTGTGCTTCGTGGAAATGTGTTAGAAAAGTGTAATTCTGGTCAATTTTTCGGGTTTTTCCCAAGTCGGTGGTGCAAATAATAAGAAATGAACATCATTACGAGGTTCAGCACGAAAAATTATTCTACAATCATGTATTACATGCGGCAATTGAGTATCTTCAAAAATTCAGTATTTCACATTTATTGCACTTTAAGCGCGGAATAGCGCACTTTTGGAGTGGAATTGCGCCCGTTTGCGCGCACTTAAAAAATCTAGTGATGGGATTCAAATCTGCAATAAAAAATGGGGGTTCTCGTTTGGAATAACGAATTTTATGTCAATTACGCACGTTTGCGCACGTGCGCAATGCGCAAACTGGTCAAAAAATATGAGCATGAGTGGTTTTGGAGAATGCGCAAACAAACGTTACCAGGATTGTGTCTTTGAATTTCGAACCCTGAGGCTCAATAGTAGCTTTTTACGCACATTCACACGAGAAAATCTAAACTCTGTTCATTTCCTGTGTAGCTAGTTCTTGCTTTGTGCAGTACATATCAAATAGTGTTACACACAAATATACTTTGCAGAGGTTACAAAGACGCAGAATTTTCCTTTTGGTAAATGTTACTGCCACCGGTGGAATTCGGACAGCGGAATGTATTCGCGGTGGTGAGTCGACCCGGCAGTTTGTAAGTTTGCTCTTGGAATTACGTTTAGGGTCAAACAGGTGGGATCAAGGACAGGGGACACAAGAAGACTGCTTCTTTCACATTCAGGGAGCATACCTGAGTTTCCAATATATGTGGTCAGGCAGAGGGAGCCACCTGAATAATGCATTTGAGAGGGCTCGAGCAATGCCACCGAATAGAAAGCTCCCTGCGAAGGTTTCCCACAATAATAAGGCGTTATTACGGTCCAACCACTCCCCGCTTGCCAGTAACCTTTACCACCCACCCCTAACCCCACACCCTGCTTTAAAATTTCAACGAGATTTCTTCTTGTTGAGTCCAACCCAAGGTTCATTTATACCATTTCCTTAAACTTTTCTCTTTCAGGATTGTTTGAATATTGATCGTTGAGGAAACTACGAATTCGTTACTTGAAATACATGTATATTCATGATTACAATCACGAAACTAATTGTCTGATAAAACTTAATTAATGTGAAATTCTTAAATCAAATTGGACCGATACTGTGAATATTTAGCTTTCCAGGACTGTCAATCCGTTCTGTGAAACTTCCTGTCTGAATCTTGTGACCATTTCCATTATTTTAAACGATTAAATAAAATAGACCATGAACAAGGTAAACATAAAATTATGGAATTCGCTGTGATGACACCAAACATATTGCTCAAAATAATTAAAGTTCACCCCTGGAATTACGATTTGAAGCAAGACGATGATATGTTCAGTGGTACGGAGAAATTATCATATAAAGTTAAAACTACTCTGAAGGGTGATGCGATCCCCTTTGTAAACCCACCTTGTCGGTTGCTGGAAGTTACGAAGAAAAGTTTGAAACAAGAATTGAACGCCTGATGAAATGGGATATAATTCAAAAAATTGATAAGCTATACCAGGTTGGGTCTATTATATAGTAATAGTGAAGAAAAATAATGGTTCAGTTAGGCTTTTTCTCGATCCCTTTCCCATCAACAAATTCATAAAACGTGATTGCGAAATTGAGTGACAGAACAACCTTGTTTGTACTTACTCGACATAAAGGAATGATTTCATCAGTTCGAGCTGTACCGTAGATTCCAGGCTCCTTCGCATGGTGAGCACCCCCTTTTGGAATATTCTGCTACAAAAAGATAACCTACGGACATTCTAACTTCCCCAAAATATTTCACCAGGAAAACAATAAAATCATTGTTATTTGGATGGCCATCAGGTGATGTCATTTGATGACATCATAGGAACTGGATCCTCTGAGGAGAAACACGATAATAAATTTGAAAGCTGTAAAACAAAGAGCATAGGAAAAAAATATAAAATTCAATAGAAATAAATTGCAGTATAAATTGAATGAAGGTGTAAATGATATGGGTCTTGTTTTTTTTTTTTTTTTTTTTTTTTTTTTTCGGCTGCAGGAATCAAACTAGATCCGGTCAAAGTTCGAGCGATCGTTGATATCACAGAGCCCACCTGTGTTAAAGATCTTCAGAGTTTTCTTGGTGCAGTGAATTTCATAAATAAATTCATTCCTGCTTTTTTTCGAACCTTTGCTCTGAGGTAAAAGAAAATTACCGAGAAATTACTGAGAAAAATATTAAAATAAAAAACCCCTAGAATCGGACCAAATCAGCTTCCGATTTCACCAAAATAAAACTGTTAGAGTCTAATGTACCAACTTTGAAGATTTTTGGCCCAAAAATCAGAACATGTTACAGTGTGATGCAAGTAAAGGTGGTCTCGGTAGTTCCCTACTCAACCCATTGCTTGGTATCACGAAACCTGAACGAAGCTGAAAAACGGTACTGCCAAATTGAAGAAGGGATGCTGAGCTTGTGCTAATTCTTTAACCGATTTCATCAGTACTTGTACAGAGCTATGGGACAATATTCACCGTTCATATACCATTGCAGAAAATAACCGAAAATGATATTCATAAAAATTCAGCTCGCCTCCAGCGTATGCAACTTAAAATTGTCTAAATCATTTCATTCGTCCCTTGATATCCCAATGGGGCTTCCTATCGAATACGTTTAACGAATTTATGGCATAACGTACTACCCCCGCCATAAATAATAATGATTTCCATACGTTAACCTGATAAAACATCAAGTTGCGATATCAGAAGATGAAAAATTGCAGGAGTGCAAAGCTTCCATATCTTTGGAAGTGTGCAAGTGACATTAATTTTCCTCTGTTAGTTTGTTCTATCGCAGTTGAAACCGCAGGCCTTAGACAGTGGCAAAATCTGTATAATTTTCCATCTCCAGAGTTACCCTCAGTGCCAGATGTGATTCAGATTATCTAGGTTGTATTGTTGGGTCTGTGATTGAGACTCGAAACAATGGGAGTTTCTCTTATCTTGCTCAGTCAAGCCCTTTCTCAATGATAATCACTGTCTTGGAATATGGCTCTCAAATAGACTCCGTAATCGAAAAGGGCCGAGTTCACAAGTTCAGAATAACTCACTTATTTTCTCTGAAATTGAAAACATACCTAATACCTATGTTTATGCTTATAGTAATATAGTAATTGTAATACGTAAATATAAAAATACGTATACTTCGTAGGTAATGACACGTTGTTTTGTATTACAATATTAGGCTCATATATACACATGAAAGTATAGTTGCGAATTATGATTCGTGTACTCAGTACAGATTTGTGAGTACTATAGTACACTTTTAGTCAACCACTTTCTCAAGAAATATAATATGAAAGTTACTCTTCAACTTCTTCAACTACATGGGTTAATGAAGGACTGAAGAAGAAGTGACTACAGTTATTTATGAGATTCAAACCCTTGATAAGAACTAGTCAAGTACAGGAATCAGTACGGAGTACTTTTAATTAGAAGTTGATGTTCAAGTACTTGTAATTTATTGTTGGTTGAACTTTTTTAAATTTATTGAAGAATATATCAAGTACGTTTGTAGTTGAATATTCTATAGAATTACCTATTCCACAATATTTCTTAATTGCACTAATTATTCATAATTTATAATGCAACAAGTTGGGTGTCATACCTATGGGTTGGATTGAGGTGCACAAGTACTAACCGCAATTTACTTTACCCACCACATTGTCCGGTTCCACCAACTACAACTAGATCGGGTTAGCGTCGTCATTGTGATATTCCCATTATGAGGAGTCTGATATTTTATTTTCTTACAGCATATATATATATATATATATATACATATTATACACCTATACAGGGTGGAATCGGATAAGTGACGAACATGTTTTTCATCAGTTGACATCAAAAATATAGTAAAATGCCGCCAATCGCATATTTTTATCTCAATCCGTACTCAAGATTTACGATTTATTTTCAGGAAAACTGTGTTTTTATCTTTTAAACTCAAATTTCTCCACTTTGCCTAATTTAACTTTCGACCTCATTTACGGAATTATTGTTGAATTTCCTTTAAGAGTAGTTTACTTGGGTTCTTAAAAACTCCCATCCGAAGACCTTCACGTCAGTCAAACATAGACGATTTTGAAAAAAATAAAATTTCTGAAAATCTTCAAAACTTTACTTACTACTTACTCTTCCGAAAAAAATCCTGGAAACTGGCAAATCTCATGAAAACTGCTTCGTCTAACAATCCCTCCAACAGTATAATCAATTTTACTTTAACTTTGTTATTTACCTAGGGGAGAAAATTATGTTGTATTAATGTTGAAGAATGTGGTTTTTAGTAAATTTGCGTAGAAAGTGAAGCTATTGGAATGGTTGGGAAAATTTTGTAATAATAATTTTTGGAAAATTTCTTCATTGAACTCTGTTTTGAGGCATTCTGAAACGAATTCTAGAGTTTAACATTTTTTCATATATATATATATATGTGTGTGTGTGTGTGTGTGTGTGTGTGTGTGTGTGTGTGTGTGTGTGTGTGTGTGTGTGTGTGTGTGTGTGTGTGTGTGCTTGGTGTGTGTGTGTGTGTGTGTGTGTGTGTGTGTGTGTGTGTGTGTGTGTGTATGTGTGTGTGTGTGTGTGTGTGTGTGTGTGTGTGTGTGTGTGTGTGTGTGTGTGTGTGTGTGTGTGTGTGTGTGTGTGTGTGTGTGTGTGTGTGTGTGTGTGTGTGTGTGTGTGTGTGTGTGTGTGTGTGTGTGTGTGTGTGTGTGTGTGTGTGTGTGTGTGTGTGTGTGTGTGTGTGTGTGTGTGTGTGTGTGTGTGTGTGTGTGTGTGTGTGTGTGTGTGTGTGTGTGTGTGTGTGTGTGTGTGTGTGTGTGTGTGTGTGTGTGTGTGTGTGTGTGTGTGTGTGTGTGTGTGTGTGTGTGTGTGTGTGTGTGTGTGTGTGTGTGTGTGTGTGTGTGTGTGTGTGTGTGTGTGTGTGTGGCTTGTGTGTGTGTGTGTGTGTGTGTGTGTGTGTGTGTGTGTGTGTGTGTGTGTGTGTGTGTGTGTGTGTGTGTGTGTGTGTGTGTGTGTGTGTGTGTGTGTGTGTGTGTGTGTGTGTGTGTGTGTGTGTGTGTGTGTGTGTGTGTGTGTGTGTGTGTGTGTGTGTGTGTGTGTGCGTGTGCGTGTGCGTTAGTTTGTTTGTTACGTTTAAAATGTCTGTTTGCTATGGGGGAAAACTAGTTCATTAAAGTGTAAAACTCGACTATAACGTAGTTGAGGAAATCTGCAAGCGTTACCAGGCGCGGATCCAAGGGGGGGGTCACAGGGGTCATGACCCCCCCAGAATCAGCCTGCATTTCAAAAAGCAGAGCCTAACGACAACGAATTGTTGACAAACATAATAACAAAAAACAAAAAAATCAAACGACCAAAACGAACCCAATTTTTGTAAAATCAAAAACCTGAAACAAACCAAACGACCAAAGTTAACTTACCATATTGCTAACTGAAAACATTGGAAACACAATAGGTATATAACAATAATAACGACTAATCTTTTTATAGAATACTGATTATTTTATGTATTTGGTTTGAAGCAACACTTGTGATTTGTTTACATTTGTAAAAGTTCCAACTGGGACGATCATTTATAACACAAAGTCTAATTTTCTATTTTTTTCGCAAATCTGTTGATTTTCGCATCGATGTCTAATTCGATGTCGCGATGAACGTGTAACAATGCAAGCCCAGTGAGTCTTCTGCCATAGTTGATCTCAGCCAAGTTTTGAGACGACGGAGAGTTGAAAAACTCCTTTCTGCAGTGGCTGCGGTCACAGGAAGCGTATGTAAAATACCAAGTAGTTTCCAAATGGATGGATTTCTTCCATTTCACATCACACGCAGCACAAACGAGAGGAAGCGAATCGGGGAGTTCCCCGCCGTTTTCAACAATCCGATTCCATTTGGCTACCCACAATTTGAATTCTGCCAGAACTCCCGTTCTCGTTTACTTTCCTGCCAAATTCAGTAAAAACGATCCTGAATTCACTGAGATTAACAATCGATTGTTGTGGTTTCAATGTTTTGATTTGCAAACTCTGAAGTTAGCTACGCTGCCATAAAAGGCGCCACTTTGTTTGAAAACACATTAGGACACTTTTTTAGAAGAAAATTGAAAATAAATACATTTATCAGCTAAATAATTAATAAATATTAAAAAATATTTGTTACATAAACAATGAATTTTATAAATAACTAGAATTAGTAGTAGTAGTAGACAAATTGGACGAGTTTAGGCATAAGGTTATTCTGGCTTTGTCAGTCTGCAAGAAAATTCGGTTTGTATTGTTCGTTTGGTTATTTTGTAATTTTCTGTTATTTTGTATACCCGTATTGTTCTACCCTGTGACCCCCTCCGGAAAAAATTTCTGGATCCGCCCCTGAGCGTTACCATAAGATTCATGGTGTAAAAGTACATAGAAACCGACCTCATACTCGTAGGTTCATGGAGGGTCATTTTTCAAAAACCATCAATTAGATAGAAAAAAGCCAAATTCTTCAACATCAAAACATAATATTTCCCCTGAATAAGAAAGTAAAAGTAAAGGTGACAATATCGATGGAAAGAGTATTAGATGAAGCAGTTTTCATGAGATTTTCCAGTTTCCAGGATTTTTGCCGGTAGAGCAATAAAGTTTTGAATATTTTCAGAAACCTCATTTTTTCAATATCGTGTATGTTTGAGCTGATGTAAAGGTCTTTGGATGGTACTTTTCAAGAGCTCAAGTACACTATACTTATAGGATTTCTAACACTGATTCCGAAAATGAGGTCTAAAGTTAGAATTTATTGACGCAATGTGGAGAAAGTTGAGTATAAAACACAGTTTCCCGGGAAAAACCTTTTAAAAATCATATCTAGAGTCGATTGAAATAAAAATATGCGGTTGGTGAACTTTTACTATATTTCTTATGCACACTAACACACACAAAATTTCGTTACTTATCTGGCTCCATCCTGTATATCAACTCTGTTTTAGTATTGTTGTTTAAAGTTAGTTTACATGGATATTTCAGTTGGAAGAAGAAACACTATTTTTCAATGATGCTAACCAAAGTTCATTGGTGAAAAACATACCGAAAAATTGTTTGTTTCGAAGTTTTGATTAGAGAAGAACACTGAATGTAACAGGTTCACCAATAACAAACATAATAATTATAAAACTTGGTGCAATAATCTCTCTAGCTTATTGATTTATTGGTTCTCATTATAAATCATTACGGTTGTATTTACCGAGATCCGCAACTGAAATATTAAACCGGTATGTTCTGTAAAATCGGGCAGTGGCGGTTTATTGTTCCAAGTATCATCAATAATTGCCTATTGTTTACCATTTTTTATTATTAGCATTGACTGTTCATCATCATTAATATCGATGGCTGATATTCAAAACCAACAATAATTGAATCGGAAACCAGTTTCAATTAGTAATTTTTCTTTATAATATACTATGAAAAACTCGGCCCTTCGCTCGGCTGATTCGTAGATAAAAATAAATTTAAAACTACGACATAAATGTTTTACTAATTGAAATTAGGTACGGAGTACCTAGGTTGGTAATTTTGTGTTATGATGCGCGTCTACAATTACCATTACCAAGATTAACTTCTATACCAAGTGACAACAAAACAAGCGGCATCGTTTACTATATCCATTTATAACATAAATGAATATAAAACTACGAAATTAATAGAAGAACAAGCACGAAAGAAATGAGTGATAAATTTAGAGCTTTCTAACGAGTGGAGAACGATTTTCGTCCTGTGAAAACTAAAGAAGTTACATTTCCCCAGCAGCGGCTTGGTTGTGCGTGAAAATCAAAAGAAAAAACGCTGGCATACGAGTATGCAACACATTGGGACATTTTATGTCTTAAGTTGAAGACAAGTATGTGTTGCAGACTCGTATGCAAGCTCTAAGAGCCACTCAGCTGATCCGGACCCTGGGCATCGTCACGTAAATGTCCTAAAGAGACTATATACGTAATTACAGCTTCCTAGAGTGTAAAACGTAGAAATTAGCTTTAAGAGCCACTCATCTGATCCGGACCCTGGGCATCGTCAAGTAAATGTCCTAAAGAGGCTACATACGAAATTACAGCTTCCTAGAGTGTAAAGCATAGAAATTGCCTATTAAAATGATTTAACCACCGCTTCACAAATCAAACCGTTCTCGCAATATTTGGATCACCTGCTATGAATCAAATCATCGAAACACTAGCTCAATGAAATCATCAGAAATTAACAAGCGGTGGCAATCATGTTCACAATATCAATTATTGAGAATGATCACCTGAATGTACACAATTATTCAAATAACCTTGCTCATAACTCAGCTTGTTGGCCACGCACTTCGCAGTAGTTAACATAATATGGTCGGATAAATCGAGAGCTTTCGAACGAATGGTCAACGAGTTTTGTGGAATGAAAAACGACGAAGTACCGTTTCCCTAGCAACGACTCGGTTGTAAGTGGAAATCATCAAAATATTTTCGTGAGCAATTTTTCGTGACTTTTTTTAGTTTATGTGCCATAGCAAAGACATAAAATGTCAAAACATTTTGTGACACATCCGCGTAACGTTTTTATCTAGTTAGTCCAAGGCTGAAGCATGTTCCATGCTAAAATTTGATTTTGATGTTCTACCATGATTTGATACTGATACATCTAAATACATCATCATATGATTCCACAACACGTTGTTTTGAAGCTGTTTGTATTATCAATTATTAGGTATAGGTCGCGGAATCATTGTTTTTAGTTTCAGAAGATGAAAAAAAAAGTTTCGCCAAAATCGAAACTAACACGTTTTATCTTTCCGAACAAATTTGGTTTCCTATCCGGTATCTTTGTAAATACCTGATTTTCATGTAAATTCAGAGAATGTACGGTTTAGCGTATAGATGAACTTCACCGACCCAAAGGTAGCTTTTGTGCATTCTCAAACGTCACATCTATTAAGCTTCATTTTCTTATTGCCTAATGGACCGATTGCGACATTTTACTTCATCTTAATTTACTATCTCCCCAGATGGTTCCATACTAGTTTCATTGATCAGAAGTTATTATCTAATTTACTTTGCGCATGCTCAAATGGACAATTCATTCATCATTATTTTCTCACGGCTTTGTTTTCCAATCCGGGAAGTACGGTTTACTCATCCTAGATCAATTTTATCACAACCGTTTCACACGAAACTTCTGCACAAGCGCGAATGTGAAATCTATATAACAAACATTACTTATACAGTTTTCAACTGATTTCGATGACATTTTCAGGGATTAAACGTTTAGGCCCCCAAGCTGTTTAGTCGCCAATGAATCTATCACTACGGCCTACAACCTGTTGCGCTTGTGCAAACATAACATATAGGTACCTAAAACTATTATTTTCTTATTGACTGTTTGATCGATTTGTCCCAAACTAGGAGGACAGTATGATTATTTAAAATACTGCAATGAATAATACATTTATGTGGAGGAATCGAATGTATCCACTTCATTCAAGTTCCAGGATTCATAAATGCAAATAATACTGCATACATTTACGTTAGTGCGATTGATTGTTCACTTGAGCGTATGAATGTATGTAATGTTACATGCATTTATGTATGAAAGTTTACATGTAAGTACGTTTATCGAGCTAACGATGCTGCTGGAAAGGCGAGGTTGTAATCGTTTCACATGGTTTTTCGGCCGTGTTGTCGAAAGTGAGGATGGTGTGGGAGAAGTGATGAGGCGTTTAAAAACATCAGGACGTAAAATATGCATGAGGTGAGGCCATGTCACTGTCGTTCCAGCGTCCACCATCATGGAAATGAACCTTGTTTTTCTTTATTTCACGGTAGTGTGAGAGTTTTCACCACGAGTGAGTGGACTGAACAGAACAACGTCAAGGTATTGGATTTTGTTAATTGCTCGTCGATTCAGTGATTTTATTGTCTCTAATATCCACTACTCGGAAAAACCATGGGAGCAGAAGGTGTACTTCACCGCCTTGTGACACCGGTTATTATTCAACATATCTCGCACTTTATATTCGTATTCAACCTTGTTCATAAAACAAACATTTATTTGTGTAAGGATGTAGGTACGTAGTATGATATAGGTTGCCTATACTCAACTGTGGTGTGAGATTTTACCTATACTGAATGAGCCTTCACCAGTTTGGTTAAAAATGAATAAAATTATACATTTAATCTTGAAATGGGTTTTCAGAAAAACAACTTGAGTGACTGTATCAGGTATTGGACAGGTTCCAGTTGTTGGTCATACCTTGTATTGTTAATACACTATTGTTAATCAATTAGCGTTCTGGCTGATATTTCTGTTCAAAACCTGTTTTATAGTCACAGAAAGTATCCTAGATGGTAGTACTGCACCAGGACATCTTAACTTTTGTATTTCCCGTTCAGTGCTGTCTAAAAGTTCAGACAGTGAAGGTAGGTCAAGTTCCTTGTGAATAAGTGAGCACATGTCCATTCATTATTAAAGTTTTTCGTCTACTCCCCTGTATTTTTAAGGTTCCCATATGTTATCTTCACGTAGTCTAGGTCTTTTCCTATAGAGTGGTACCAAGAAATTTAGGATTAACAGATTTCATAAGAATATAATGAGGGCGCGTAATAACGGGAACAGAAATGTTGATATGTTCCAATTATTGGACGGGTGTCCTATAACTGGTGCTTACGATTTTTTCTGTGTTCCAATTATTTGAAGATGAGACTCAATTGCTACAGATTCTTATAAAATTGTATTCACTTTATTCCTTGATCTTCTGCACTAATTCACTGGATGGAGCAGTAAAAAAAGTACCTATGCAGCAGGTAAATCCTAAAAAGTAAAAAATCAAAACATGAAATATTCTTTTCACCGCCGGTAGTGGCTCAAAAATTAAAAAAAAAACTCTTAAGGACTTTGACAACCAAGTTCAGAGCTTTAGAGCTGAGGCAAAAAAGTTGTTACTTTAAAATACCGAAAATTTGTCCCCTAACAGTTCTTTCTGCGGTTGAAGAAGCAATGAGTAGGCTGGGTAACTTTGTGTTCCAGTAGGCTTTCCTCATCGATCCAAGCACCCTCAGCTCAGTGTTCAGGAATACCTCTATATAGAGCA
Organism: Adelphocoris suturalis; assembly: GCA_030762985.1. Taxonomy (NCBI): domain Eukaryota; kingdom Metazoa; phylum Arthropoda; class Insecta; order Hemiptera; family Miridae; genus Adelphocoris; species Adelphocoris suturalis. The sequence goes on along the minus strand of CM061042.1, from coordinate 66,470,209 downwards.
CAGTTTTGGACAGAAATTTTGGCCTGAACGCTGACTGATTAGAACAATAAACGAAATAGGTAACCAACTTCTGGAACTTGTCCAATAACTGATACAGTCACCCAAGTCGTTTTTTCCCCCCAAAACTCATTCTCCCTCATTCATAAGAAGAAGACAGAAGATTGATTGTATTTATTTATTTTTAACCAAGCTGATGAAGGCTCATTCAGTAAGTAAGGTTTTACATTACAGTCGAGTATGGCAACCTATAGGATACTAAATACCTACACCACTACACACAAACATGTTTGTTTTTTTAACAAGGTTGAATACGAAGATAAGGTGCGAGATATGTTGAAAAATAAAATGAAAGGTGTGTTAAGGCGGTAAACACACCTGCTTCTGATCCAATGGTTTTTTCGAGTGATGGATATTAGAAACGATAAAATCACTGAATCGACGAGCAATGAACAAAACCCAATACCTTGACGTTGTTCTGTTCAGTCCACTCACTCGTGGTGAAAACTCTCACACTACCGTGAAATAAAGAAAAACAAGGTTCATTTCCATGATGGTGGACGCTGAAACGGCAGTAACATGGCCTGAAGCCCTAGTCGTCCAGTCTCGCTCAAATTGGGAAGATTTGATCATTCCATATCAATTTCAGCATTGCTGTTGCGCATGCGTGAATGTTAGATCTTTGTGAAACGGGTTTTATTTCTGCAGTATTCATCCCATTTTGAAGAAGTTTCCAGGGAATGTGCGGGTTGAACTGAAGACGTTCTGCAAGTCAAGTTTTATACATAGCAAAGGGGAGAAGTAGTCATCTCAAGCTGTTTAAGTTGAAGCCAAATAAATTTGATGGTAGCCTAAATAGATGGTCCGAATTTCGGGCCATAGATGAAAACCCTGAGATGGAATCGGATCCCTTTCTTGCGCATGCGCAGAATGAAGTATTAATTTGAGAATCGTGAAATTTATATTTTACAATTTATAGCCAAATCCGCACATTCCCTGCAATTTTCATCGAAATCAGATGGCAACTGTTGACATTGGGCTCATTGAAAGGAATACACATTTGCGCATGCGCAGTAGCTACTAATTATAAGATTATTTTGAAATTGCTAGGGAATGCTCAAATCAATGTCTTCCACCTATCCTCCAACGACGGGAGAGTGAGGGAATTAATTTACGCTTGCGCATGCGCTAATTGAAGTATTGATTTGGGGACAACGAAACTAATAGGGGACCATCTTCAACCTAACCCGCATATCCCATGAATATTTCATAAAAACCGGTTGAAAATTGTGAAAATTAAGCATGTTACTGGGATTTACGGACAAATGACAGAAAACACACAGTGAGAGAAAGAGGGATTAAGAAAGAGGGAGGGGATTAAGGGAGAGAGTAAGAGAAAGAGAGCGAGAGAGAGAGAGAGAGAGAGAGAGAGAGAGAGAGAGAGAGAGAGAGAGAGAGAGAGAGAGAGAGAGAGAGAGAGAGAGACCAAGGCGTTCAGAATAGCCTAAAACGTAAAACGCGAATGAGAATTTTCATTTTGGAGGCAATAAACTTTTAATCTCCCAAAAGTGAAAAAATGCTTCCGCTACCCACAAGTAGGCTCGAAAGCAATAGATGGTGCAATCTGGAGAATGTCAGTTCAGAGTCCTCACCATATAATTATGAAATATCCTTCTAGGCACCTGGTGCCCACATGTCGCATTATGCGTTAACATTGAACAATCAACACTTTTAATGGATGGGCAATTCGTTATAAATAGGAGTCAATGTAACTGCAAGGGTGACTGCTCTTTCTTGGACGGATTCTAACTTCTTATCCCGAGTTCACCGGTTTCATTTTCCATCCGCAAAACTCCTTATTTGTTCCAATGTCAGCCAATTATCTCCCGAACGGGTGGTAATCTAACCGGATCCTTCCGAGGTAATTGGACGGGTGAGGTCTGGGGCGTAGCGCCGGGCGCAGGACTAAGTGACAGGAAAGGGAGCTCAAAGTAATGTCTTATACCCTTCCCTCCTTTACCCCCTCCACCTCGCCGGTATATTATCCAACGGTGAAACAAGATTGATGACTACCAGCCCAAGGGTGGAAAGAGGCCTGGATCGAAAGGATTCGATTCCTAATGCGAAATGGAAGAGGTGACGAAGGAATTTGAATCAGGACATAATCTAAGCTAAATAAAATTATTATACGGAACCCTCCGTACATAATAATCGCCGTTTTTTTTTTTTTTTTTTTTTTTTTTTTTTTTTTTTTTTTTTTTTTTTTTTTTTTTTTTTTTTTGCTTCAATGATATGCCCACTGAATAATAATATTTCTAAAACCTTCATTTCTCTTCAATGCTATGTGCTAATGACAGTGACAAAAGTACAGGTCTTGTTAACGGTGCGCTCGGCCCAGAAAACACGCCCCCCCCCCCCCCCCCCCCCGCTCTTAATTTTTTTTTTTTTTTTTTTTTTTGCGTTCCACATGTAGAATCCGAAAATAGACTAAAATAAAATAAAAATCCGTCCGTCCGTCGTACTCCATCCGGAGCTCTAGTCCGCAACTCCTAGACCGAAACTTCGGTCAAAATCACATATGGCGTCTAGTTGGTCATGAATCCAAGCCATGACTTTCTCATCAACCCTAAAAGGTAATACTGAAAGGCTAAAATACATAAAAATCAGGATTTTAAACACTTTCTATATACGACTAATGTGTTTTTGGTTATCATTGATAGATATAGAATAAATTATTATCGACCCAAACGCTGCAGTCTGAATGTAGAATTATCAGGAATAGGGGCAAACAAATTATTCCTCCTCTCGCCAAGCTTTCGATAAATTGATTATCTTCTTCAGGGCCTATAATGTACAGTACAACAGCTCAAACCTGAGAAAAATGGCGGACTCATAAGAGATAATAAATGAAGGTATAAACGCATAAATACACCGGCAAGAAACAAGTGTACTATAGGTAAAATCAGCTAACTTACTCAGAAGTGAACTACAGAGTAGATATCACACTACTTAGCGACCAGTTGATCAATATCACTGGTTGTAAACAGGTACTCAAATAGAACAGGTAGACAAATCAACAACTTCATATCAAGGGATGCTAATACAAATAACGGAACGAACATAAAAAAAAGTCCAGTCATGCAGCATGACCCCATGAGCGAATTTTTGAAGAAATCTTCGACATTTCAGTCTCTATTGATCGTGTTGAGAAATTTTAGTTTATGATTTTGATAGACAAACATGGAATCAAATTATTAACACATGCACAGAGTAAACTCATCAGTTGTGATTACATTTTTTTTTTTAAAGCACCTACTACCTATGTTTTAATCAGCATGGTTCTAGGATTGGTTATACAAGGGATACTTCCATAAGAGTAGTTCAATCTGAATTTGGACAATGTTTCATGCAAACATTACTGATTTTTACAACTTTTTATTTCGATTTTTGACTGATTTTTCAACTTTGAAATTTTTAAAAACTTGATACATATTCTTATAGGAAATTTTACGCTGATTCTGAATATACCACATGTTAGTATGCTGAAAAAATTATTTCGCACAACAAATCGCAAAAAACAGGCTATTTTGAAATGTCTGACTACATTTTTGAAAATTTCAACCCGAAGATGTAATCCGATCATGCTGGCCAACGAACTTGAACTTTCGTTTTGTGTCCTTAACATTTTAAAATTTGTTTGAAGTTTCTAGCACAATTCTACGGACAGTTATCGTCTGGAATGACACATACATACATACATATATACATACATACATACATTTAAAAAAATGCGTTAAACTTCAGAATATGATTCAAAATAGCCTGAAACGGATTTCTGCATAAAATTTTTTCAAAAATTCACATTCTACAAATTTTGAGGCGAGAGCAATAGCTTAATTTTCTTCAAAAATTCGCTAAAAACCAACCAACCAACACTCAACAACTCAATGAAGAAACTAAAACCAGTCTATTGAAATTTTAAAAAGAAGGAAAGAAGAAGAAAATAACATCTGGCAGTCACAAAATTATACTAATAATTTAATTTACTTGCATAGCATTAAAATTCAAAAGCAACAAGGCAACAACATTAATTAGAACAACACTGATAAGAATGATAAAAGACCTCCTCTTCCTCTGCATCAACAATCATAATGACAAAAACCATGGAACAGGATTACATGAATTAGTCATCTAAAATCAATATGATGAACAACACAACAAACTATAAATATGTATAAACTTTGAAAATTTAACAATAATAGTGTTATATAAATATAAACTTTGGTTGATGGGTTTATACCAAAAGGTTGATGGGTATATACCAAAAGTATATAAATATACAGGGTGTCTCAACTTAAGTAGGCAAGACTTCAGGGATCAATTCTACAAGTAATTTGCAACAAAAAGTGTCTCCAAAAGTGTTATGTTTTAGAGGCTTCGTTTTCGAGTTATTGACGATCTAAGATTTTTTTCGTGTTTTCGACCTTATCTCCTAAAAATGGCTGTGACCCCATCATTCTTTGAGTATTCTCAAACCTGAGGATACCGTTGGAAAGAACGTTAAATTTCCTATCTTTTTGATGCCAAATCATAATTATTCAAGAAAGTTAAAATACCGAAAAAAAGAGGTCAAAGTACAAACTTTGTAAAATTCTAAAAATTTGGGTTTTTTCAATCTGATTCCTCCCTCCATAAAAAAAATGAACAGTCGTTTGCAAGTACAGTAAAAACTTCAAAATCTTATCAGCTTTCTAACGATATAGCCAAAAAATTTATAAAAGTAACAACAAGGAGAAAAACGGCTTTTGAATGCGAAAAAACGTGGTATTTTTAACGAAAATCGATGAATTTCAGGAAAAAATTATCTCCCACAACTTTATGATTTAAATGTCGAATTCTACGTAATTTTTCACGCTGAATCGAATGGTGACACTTGCAGACCTCTACGACTAACGAATAAGGGCGAAAGTGCCCTTTGACCCTCGAAACTCAGAGAAGGGCACTTTCGCCCTTATTCGTTAGTCGTAGGGGTCTGCAAATGTCACCATTCGATTCAGCGTGAAAAATTACGTAGAATTCGACGTTTAAATCATAAAGTTGTGGGAGATAATTTTTTCCTAAAATTCATCGATTTTCGTTAAAAATACCACGTTTTTTCGCATTCAAAAGCCGTTTTTCTCCTTGTTGTTACTTTTATAAATTTTTTGGCTATATCGTTAGAAAGCTGATAAGATTTTGAAGTTTTTACTGTACTTGCAAACGACTGTTCATTTTTTTTATGGAGGGAGGAATCAGATTGAAAAAACCCAAATTTTTAGAATTTTACAAAGTTTGTACTTTGACCTCTTTTTTTCGGTATCTTAACTCTCTTGAATAATTATGATTTGGCATCAAAAAGATAGGAAATTTAACGTTCTTTCCAACGGTATCCTCAGGTTTGAGAATACTCAAAGAATGATGGGGTCACAGCCATTTTTAGGAGATAAGGTCGAAAACACGAAAAAAATCTTAGATCGTCAATAACTCGAAAACGAAGCCTCTAAAACATAACACTTTTGGAGACACTTTTTGTTGCAAATTACTTGTAGAATTGATCCCTGAAGTCTTGCCTACTTAAGTTGAGACACCCCTTCGCGCCTCGCCGGGGGGCTTCGCCCCCCTGGATCCCCCTAATCTATACTCGGCGCTTCGCGCCTCGCCGGATCTTTTCTCTTTTCTACTGCGTAGAAAACGAGTATAATTTGCTATGCAATTCTTAGCCTGAATCAACTTAGTTTTGGAATGTAGCCAGGTACGTAAGGAGAGGGAAATTGGTAGCTTGAAATGTGAACATTTATCACATATATCAAGCGCTTTCCAACGAGTGGCGAACGATTTTTGTGCGATGAAAACTGCGGAAGTTTCATTCCCCTAACAATGGCTGGTTTGTGCGTGAAAAACACTGAAAATGTGACACAATCTATAGCAACTACTCAACTACTCGGTTGTACGTGAAAATCATCTTTAATTTCGTCCCGGACGTTACATAAAAAATTATTGGGGGTCGGCCTAAGAATTGCATAGCAATTTATATATATATATATATATATATATATATATATATATACACACATACATACATATATATCAGCTCTTAACATCATACACCGGTTTGGTGGTTGGTTGTTCACTAATTACCAGCCCCACACTTTTGTACCTCAGCCAAAATCCCCGAATACAACTGAAGTCCTGAAGAATCAGTTCTCTTATTACAGGCAGTTAGATTCATGTGAATATAAGCGATTTTCTTGAATAATATTCGGCTCAATACTGTGTCTCGATCCAAGATCTCAATCCCATCAAAATCAAACTCGTGCCCCACATTCATTGCATGCGTGGTCAATGCAAACACATCAAGTCCTCCAGCATCACCACGACATTCGACCACATGTTTCCCACTTCTATGCTTTACATATTGCTTAGTCTGACCCACATAAACTGTAGAACAATCCCTGCAAGGTATTCTATATATTACTTCAGAGTGCAGTGATATAGGATCTTTTGCCTTCCACTTGGTATTTGTTGGGCCCCATTCCTGATAATTCTACGACATATTGATAGATATCATCCCAAAGAGTGTGCTCCTCCGCTCCCTCCCCCTACGAGATGAAAATAGAACGTCATAATATGTGTGAATGAAATTACGTGTGTACATAGTTGAAATCATCATCTTGTAAACTACGATGTTCGACCAGCTTCGATATAATTTCAACGGAATTCACATTTAATTGAATCGAGTATATTATAAATTTCGTTACTTATATGGGATATGTGTACGTGTTTCATTTTCATAAATTTCTAGAAGTGGTATCTAATACAGAAATAATAACCCGGTAATATTGATTACATTAGTGTAATAATTTACAGCAAATTAAAATCAACAAATTTTATGGGGGTTACTTTTATAGTTTATCAAAAAATTCAATAGGTATTCGAAATAATAAACAACAACAAAAAACTCCAACATTGTTGGGTAACCTTGGTGGGGGCAAGTTCCACATTTATTCAAGCGTGGATTCCATAATCCAGATTGAACTGAAGTTCAGAACAGGGACTTTAAATCTGAATTCTGAAGTTTGGAATCCAAAGGTAATGGTCTCGTTAATTCATTCGCTCGTTTACGGAATTTATTTAGAATTTGATCTTTATTTTAAGGAGATGACTCTACTGAAAAGAACTATCTGATTATAAATTCTTACCTCAATCACCTTAATGTCTTAGAGGTAATGAGACCATACTCAACAGCAACCGCGAACAGCTAATTCGTTAATCATTGAAGACGCGTTATCGCGTTCCTCTATCTGAGAAAAGAAGCCGAAAGGATGAGTTGGTACTGACGTTAGCGTTTATTTTATGATTAGTAGAGATAAACGCTGCACTCAAGGTAAACGAAAAAAACCAGTTTTCTTCGGCATGATCAAAGAATAATTCCTTCAAAGGATTTAATTGTGTGCTCGAACAATTCGGTAGCTACAGATTAAATAGCTGTGTAAATTCAAACCATCATTGCGGATCTCAATGAGGGAATAACATAATAAAGGAATTAGGTGGATTATTATTCGTCCGTGTAGTAAATCATATTGAGACACAGTGTTGTGAGATGTTTGTACATCTGATTGTACAATGTAGTAAATACATATACTTACGTTGTAGTAAGTAAACAGCTCCTTCGTTATTGAGAGAATAAATATTGATTTCAGATTATAGAAAATAAATAAATTTTTGGAAGGACTCCACGTCTCATCCCTACGGAGAGGACACGAATACTGAATTTTTAGGAATTAAGGTTTACGAAATTTCTCTTTTGTGATTTTGTTTTAACCTGATTGATGAAAGCCTCACAATTTGATTAAGTATTATATTAAACTCTGATTTCATCGTTCTACCAAAAAGTAGATAAATAAATAAAATAAAATAGATAAATTCAAAAAATAAAATAAAAAATAAAACCATGTAAATTTAAGTGGTTTTACTTCAATCAACGAGATCAATATCTTGCATAAATGTCAGCACCAGCGGAGGGAAATTAATGCAATTACATAAAACAGCTAAACATTACTAGTCCCTCTCCCTATGCATACCGATATTTACGATGGCCCACAAAAACTAAAAATAATAAAATAAAATAAAACACCTACCTACCCTTCACCAATCTATTTATAGGTGACAAGAAATATGATTAACACGAATTTGCGGAGTCAGAACTCCATTGAAATTATTCAAGCTTTAGTGATCGAGTATAATGTATTTATAAGACAATTTTGGTTCATTATTTTCAATATGGTGAACGAATTTTGTGGGATGAAAAACGACGAAGAACCATTACCCTAGCATCGACTCGGTTGTAAGCGGAAATCATCAGAAAACCAACCGTAACGCTTTTATTTAACGCTTTCTTAAAAGCATCATTTTAACGCTTTTTTCGTTTATGTGCCAAAGTAAAGACATAAAATATCAAAAAATCCGTCCGTCCGCCGCATAGTGATGCGGACGTGGAAAAAACCGAAAAACGAACACTTTTATCAATCTCTGAAACACTGGTTATTCATTCTTGACGCATTGAGTTGAGCATATTGGCCATGTATTGGTTTTTAATTATTTATTCGCATTCAAATCGCTCAAATTTCATCAGAATTCAACACATGATACGGTTAATTTGTAAAATTTCGCTCAAACAATCATGCGACAGGACTGGAACTTTTCTTTTTGTTTTTGTTTTATTAACTAGTGTAATCTATTATGAGGGGCTGTGTTCATGATATCGGATGAACGCATTTACCCATGTCCTCAGTAATCAACGTCGATATTTGAATAAAACTTTTTACACGAGCCAATTAACTTTGTTTTGATTGGTTGAATATTCTGTTCTCAGGTTTCAAGTCAGAACTGAAGAATCATTACAGAGGGCACAAAATGTCCCTCTGGTTGAATTTGATACCTCAACTCCATCAACCTGGGCTGGAAGAGCTGAGCATGCGCCATCACCATTTCCAGGAAGAGGGGGCACAGTACTATGACGGTAAGAGAATAAACATGTTTATGCATCCAAGATCTTGAGCATGATGAGATAATTGTGTTGATATCAGTTTGAAATGTTTCATTTACAGGCAAAATCAGTTTGAAATGTTTCATTTACAGGCAAAATGCGTAATTAAAATCAAATTAATGTAAAAAGAACCGAATGAGGCCTCTAGAAATCGTCATCTGTTAATCCCGAAGGAGGAACAAAGAACGTAAACATGTTTTGTGTGTATGAAAACACTTCTGACCTTATAACGAATCCCCTTTTTAACGAATTATCGAGTCGAATGATGGAGCTGCAATAGAAATATCAAAGAGAAATTGTGTAAGTGAAGCGCAGGTCGATGCTTTATCCTATGAAATCAGTTTGTTTGAAATCACTTGTGAGTACCGTATGAGAACTGATATTCTTAGCGTGGTTTGACACGGATCCGCTATATGTGTGAGTCAAGCGTTTTTCTCTCCCGACTCAAATGGAAAAATAACGAAACCACCTACTAAAAATCCCAAAAAGAAAAACTGTACCACCTGAACTTTTTTTATTTCGTAGTTTCAGACAGTTAGATATACAATTTTAGAACTTCGTCTAGCTTGAGTTCCAATTAGTTTAAAGACTATAATCGGTTTGGTGAGCCGAGGAAATATGAAAAATGGTGGAGTGAAACTTGGTAAGACACGCATTGCCTAAAACACGTGACTGTCGACCTCGAATTTTCATTGATAACTGATATGTAAGGTATTTCATAAACATAATCATTAGTTACATGCCACGCTAAGTGTCAGGCTGGTGTCCACCATCATTTATATCCGCTGAGAATTCATATCACCCCTCTTCCCTTCACCGCAATCAAATCTATGGTATCTTTAGTACCTATAGTATATTGTTGATATGCAATTTTCAAAGTTTACTGCCAAAGTATAATTTTAAAATAAAACAAGATGTTCATTATGAATTTCAAACTAACCCCTACATTACCTTTGTCTTCGCAATCTCATGCCCTCCATGAGTTAGTGACTAACTATAGGAGCCCGTTCATCAATGCATAGATTTAAAATATGGGTGAATTTAAATTTACGTAGTATTGAAATATGGTATTGACGTACTTCTGCAGTGGGTTTGGTATAGAGAAATTCCAGTAATGCAGCATGATTGTATGAAACGCAGGTTATTCTAAAACGTTATCTCACGTAACAAGCTTATTCCAAAACTTTATATGTAATCTGAACTATTCCATTCTGTCCACATGGAAAATTTCATCTATAAAAAAGCTGTAAATTATTTCACAAGGGTTTGTTATTTTCGTATTAGGTACCTAAATCTAAAGGGTTATTTCCGCTAGTAGTAATAGTGCAATTATCATTTACGTATCTTTCGGAGGAATTACGGGGGGTTGAGCGCTTTCGAAGCAAAGACATCATCAACAGGCCGATGAGGTTCGTGAGTTCGAAACAACACGGTCAGTGTGGTCAGTGATGATATCTTTAGAGAGTTTTTGGCGACTTCAGCTCAACGTCACCCGTCACCATAGTCTTGAGGGAGCAAATGAAGATGCTAACCCAAATGGAACCGGGGGCACGAATGCCTTAATTCATATGTCACGCTAACGGTGATTGGGCAACGCGATATTTTCTCCCAGCTGTCTTGTTGTCTACTGGTTGACAAATCAATTTCTTCATTTCGATATGAAACGCCGATTTTCAATCCTGAATTCGAATTTCATGTTAGTTTCAGTACAAATACTGGATAATTTCTCATTTTTAGTTTTCAATTCGTTAACAGGGTATGGATTTAGCGCAAAGATAGTACCTAAGCCTCAAGTGTGGAACACCGCTGTTTAGTTGCACTTATAGGTCATTAGTCGTTACGAACTTCATGTTTTTGGGTTTTCCATTGGGTATGAACAACAAGTATGAAAAAGTATTTACCTCTATGACAATGAACCCGGATTTTACCTGGCACAATCACCATTGGAGGCAGTACTTCACGCAATATTCACGAGAAAATACCTGAGAGATCAGGCAAACTAAGAACAATACTGCAAAGAAGAAGTGTCTTAAAACTCAGTTTTCTCATTTAAAATAAGTGAAATAATAATAGAAACAAGGCTCCAATCGACCAAGTAGAGCCTGTGTGCAAAAGAACGGATTTTTTCGATCGAGTTGAACGCTAGTAAAGCTAGACAGCGGAAGCAGACTTTAGATGGCACAGGGGTGTTCAAAAACCTACCCGCTACATCAACATAATTAGTTGGTACATTTGAAAAGAAAAACTATCATTATTTACTTCACCAGTATTCGAGTAATTCTGAAGTGTTCAGTAGTGTTACATTTAGAGGAAGGTTAGGCTGGTGTCGTGTGCCTTTAGATCCCCAAACGGGTGACGTTAAATGAGCCATTCTAACGTACGGCGTTGCTAACGTCCTCTCAAGGTCGCGTACTCTTGGGTACGTTAGGGTGACGTTAAGGGTACGTGAGTGGTCACCAAAAACTCTCTAATGACTAAGCTTGAAGAAACGCACTTGATCGCAGTGAAGCACACTGTACTGACAAAACCGAGAAAAACAACATATGGGCATTTCAATGTAGCTTCTTAAGAGGTAGCGGGCGGGAAAATTAAACGATTCAGAAATAGCTGATTTTCAGGAAGTGTTATTGGGTAGCGTGAGAGGTATAACCAATTACAAGTGATTTATGGGTCAATTCATGCTTGAAGATAAAAAATAACCGACCATCCGTTTCCGACCGTTCTAAAACCGGATCCATGAATAAAAATCATAGTTGTGTGTGAAAAATATTTTTGACGCTGCATAGGCCTCAAATTTAGACTGATTTTCAAGATTCTTTCGTTGTTCGATCCCCATTTTAATCAAGCTCTGGAACAAACCAAGGAAATTTTGGATTTGGGGGAAACGGAGAGGGAAATGTGGAAAATGTCATTGTCATTTTCGTGTAGCAGAACATATTTAATAAATCATCGATTTCTGAATCATTTTAAGTTGTGACCAGTTTTCAAATCGTCGGAAGCGTCAGCCCCCCCTTTCTTTATCTAAGAAACTTCTGCCATTGTCATGACCCAATCTTAGAACCTTTCATCATTCGCACTCCGCAAAATCTGCCATTCCTGAGTCGTCTAATTTTTCGAATTTCAACCTTATTCCCCCCCCCCCCTCACCCCTTGCGACAAATTAAAAACGTCTACCACTGTCATTTCCGTTTATTAGAACCTTCCTTCAATCACATACTCAGGACACCTGTCTATAATTATCTAATAAACAAGACCATTACACATTAGCTGTTCTAGCTCTTGGGGGGTTCAAACGGATGTATTTACGACCAAGTGGTTTCATTCTATTGTTAGGGATGATGTAAAATGAAACTATAAAAATAATACTAATAATAAGGAAATAAATTAATGAAATAAAATAAAAAATCTGTTACCTCAAAAGTTTTGGAGATCTAGATTTTTCTATATTTCAGTCCTTAATCACTACCCTGTAGGGTTTATGGAAATCGATGCAGATGTTACTGGCACATACCCGTCCAATGCAATATTGTTGAGCCGAATTTCTTAAAGTTTGGTATAGTAGTTTCGGAAAACAGTTCAGGACGGTCGCTCCATGAATTCGAATCATGATCGTCTGAAACATTTTCTATTAAGAAGGTAGGTATTATTTTCTGATTCAAATTGTAAACATACTAATTAGGCAGACGACCTGAAAATGCTATTGAAACAAGAGTAAATCATCCGGTACGGTTATTTTCCTTCATACTTGGTACAGATGGGAGATCGTTTGTGATGCACGGCGCAGTAAATGTCCTCTGGAACCAATGGAACCAAGTAAAATCGTATACAGCTGCTTCGCTAAACGAAACCTCACAAAAACAGCTCTTCAGCATGACAATAGGAACTTCGTTATTCTTTTGGATTTGCGTGGTTGGAAAGCTTTGGGGAAGTCAATTCATTATTATACAGCTCAATGTTCTCGTCGACGGTTCGGAAAGAACGTGACCGATTTTCGTTTTCCCGAGGAAAAATAAACGAGTAGAAAGAATTCTTACAAACTACTCACGTTTCGCGACCCACTTAAATACAATTACTTATGCATAAGTTATTATGTTACTAACAAGCCCAACCTACAACATTGTTATTCCATTCTAATTTCAACAACTAAGTAGCTGTGTTCATGTTTAGAGGTGAGAAATTTGGAATTCATCCCTGACACACCCTGATAAGGTAACCACGAGGTTAAATGGTTAGTTGATGAAAATTTCGCTTCACAGTAACGAATAAGAGAACGAGTCAACACCAAAAAAAAGCTTTAGGTATCTAATTTAAATTACCTACCTCAACTCTTTTATGATCTGTTATGATGTGTCAAATTCATTCCATTTGCTCCGAATTCAATATTAGTTGAATATCGATTCTCCGTGGGAGAAGATAATATATGTATATTATACTGAGAACAAAATTTGGTAAGAGACGAGACATACGTGAAAACTTCCCTCAATCGATATTCAACTAATATTGAATTCAGAACAACAGGAAATGAATTTGATACAGAATAACAGATTATAGAAAAAGTAGTTGTGGTTATTAGATGACATAAAGCACATTTTTGCCGTTGACTCAATCTCTTATTCCTGAATGTGAAATGGTATTTTTATCAACTAATTAAGAGCATTAAACACTATGTTGGGTCGCAGAAAACTATCAAATTCTATATAAATATTTGCGTAGAAATCCGCAACACAGCGGGCTGTTCATTCCTCCATGGAAATGTTGCGTCGTTCAAAATTAAAATTATAATTTTCGCTATCACGGCAAAACATTGGCCTATGAATTTGTCTAAAGGAAGAATTAATGATTCAATGTATTTTTCCGTAATAACAATAGGATAGTAAAACTTTCTTTTCCATAATATGAAAATAAATACCTAATTCTAAACTTTTCAACTAATACTTATACTCAATTACTCCAACTTTGATTATTAAGTTGTGGTTTATTATTTTCGATAATAAACCTTTGCAATCGACTAATAATATTGGGCCGAAATGGGTGGAATCCAAAATGAATAAATAAAAAAAAATAATAAATAAATAAAATAAAAACATAGGTACGTGCGTCCGCGGTACGCCGTTTACAGCTTTTTCGTTAAATATTGATAATATTGAATACATGATTTTTTTATTTATTCATTTATTATTATTATCTATTGTTATTATTGATTTTTATTTTATTTTATTATTATTATTTTTTTTTTTTTTTTTACATTTCATGTCTTTGCTATGGCACACAACCAAATTTTCGTTATGTCACGTTACGTTACGTAACGAAATATGCTCAATGATTATTATGATTCGTAAAAGTGAGGTAGGTAGGTACCTATATGATTATAGCTGAAATTTGGCTATATGATTATTATGATTTGGCTGGTAGACTCCTTAGGACGTGAACAATAAGGTGCAGAGGGTTTTGATCAACTGAGTGGCTCCTGAAGCTAACTTCCTTCCTATCAACCCTAGGAAGCTGAAATTTGGCTGGTAGCCTCCTTAGGACATGAACAATAAGGTGTATAGGGTCTTGATCAACTGAGTGGCTCCTGAAGCTAACTTCCTTCCTATCAACCCTAGGAAGCTGAAATTTGGCTGGTAGCCTCCTTAAGACATGAACAATAAGGTGTACAGGGTCTTGATCAGCAGAGTGGCTCCTAAAGCTAACTTCTTCCCTATCAACCGTAGGAAGCTGAAATTTGGCTGGTAGCCTCCTTAGGACGTGAACAATAAGTTGTACAGGGTCTTGATCAGCAGAGTGGCTCCTGAACCTAACTTCTTCCCTATCAACCGTAGGAAGCTGAAATTTGGCTGGTAGCCTCCTTAGGACGTGAACAATAAGGTGCAGAGGGTTTTGATCAACTGAGTGGCTCCTGAAGCTAACTTCTTTCCTATCAACCCTAGGAAGCTGAAATTTGGCTGGTAGCCTCCTTAGGACATGAACAAAAAGGTGTACAGGGTCTTGATTAGCAGAGCGGCTCCTGAAGCTAACTTCTTCCCTATCAACCGTAGGAAGCTGAAATTTGGCTGGTAGCCTCCTTAGGACGTGAACAATAAGTTGTACAGGGTCTTGATCAGCTGAGTGGCTACTGAAGCTAACTTCTTTCCTATCAACCGTAGGAAGCTGAAATTTGTCTCGTTAGGACATGAACAACAACGCTACTGGAGTAGGTGATGTAGTCTGGCTCGAATACACAGAAGAAAATGTCCCAATGTATTGCATTTTGGTTATCTTTTTCGTAGCCATTGTGGAACACCGAAATCTTGAAGTATATGGAAGTATTCACTCATGCATCCAAATTTGAAAACAGTTGAGTGTTACCTAGGTAATCAATGCTACCCAAGCATCAAAATATGAAAATAGTTTATTGTTGTCTACGCAATCAATGGTTAGTGGGGTTAATGTACTGTCATGTAGAACATATAACATATAACATACCGTTCTTTTACTACCCACGACGATATATGTATGGATGTAAATAATAAATAAAAATATGAGTTTAATTTTTGTTTTCTTTATATTGAAAAAAATGTAATTCACAGAGGAAGACAAGATTGCTAGAAGATGGAAGGGAAGAAGGAGGGAGGGGAAAGACATGAAATGTCCTAATGCGTTGCAGACTTGTATGCAAGCGTTTTTATAATGTCAATCCATCATGATCTCTTCGTCCGATTCAGTACAAACTCTGAGGGTAATCACATAGAAAATTACTTAAAATATTTTTAACCTCCTTCGAAATTTGTAGGTTTACGTTTCAAGACGCGTAAAATCCAAAATTCTAATTTAAAAAAACCCTTCCGTCCGCTGTTCGCCGTCCGAAATTCTTCTCGAAAAGTATTGGATCAAACTACAAGAAATTCGGCCGAGATCATACTGCGGCCGGGGATGTGCCAGTAACATCGGCATCACGTTCGATCAACCCTAAAGGGTAAAACCTGAGGGCTGAAATCCTTCTATTGTTTTTCTCGAATAATTTCATATTCAAGATTTTAGGATTTGAAATTTTATTTGTGATAAAAATTAAAATAGCCTCTCTTAGGTTCACTGTAAAATCAAAATAAAAGCACAAAATTCCTTTAAGAATATTACATAGGTATCATTTGAATAAGGTTTTAAGTTAATTCAGAGGGACAAATCGAGATCTGAATTGAAAATCGTCTCATTTTAACGAAATCACTAGACATCTCAAATGGCTTTGGAAAAATCACATTTCCCGTATTTTTAATTGGATAAACTTTCCCAAAATATCAGCTATCGAACGGTATAGTCAATTCTTCGTAACTAATTAGGGGGGAAAACTATGTTGTAATGTTGAAAAAAGTCGTTTTTCTAAGAAGTGTAGAGTTTTTTTTATTTATTTATTTTTTTTTTTGTGCTGAACCTAGTAATGATATTCTTTCATTGATTTATTTGCAACAACAACTTGGGAAAACACCGAAAAATTGACCAGACAGCCAAAGCGCACTAAAATGTAGTTTTTTAGGTGTTTTCCCAAGTTGGTGTTGTTAATATCAATAAATTAATATCATTACGAGGTTCAGCACAAAAAATACCCTAAAATCATGTATTACATGTGGAAATTAAATACCGAAAATTCAGTATTTCACAATTATTGCAGTTTTAGAGCGGAATTGTGCACTTTTAGAGCGGAATCGCTCTCGATTACACGCAGTTAAAAAATCGAGTGATAGATCATTTCTTCATAAAATTTCACGTAAAATTTGAATCTGCAATGAAAAATTGGGGTTTCTATTTCTAAAAACAAAGTTTATGTCATTTGCGCCTCTTTTGGCGCAAATGGTGCGCGCGTGATTTTTCATCCTGAGATCTACGTAAAACATTATGAAAATTATAAAAATTGATTACGTTGGTCCCAATTTTTCTCGCTGTATTCAGGGAAAATGAAAGGGGGTGCAACCTATCCGTGGGACACCCTTTATATATAAATGAATAGAATTTCACCATAACTGATTCCTTTGAGGTTTTGTGTCTCTCGGTGAGAAAACGAATTCGAGCAGTAGGTATGCTAGGCTGATTCGCCAAGTCCTCGCCGCTTCACCCAAAGTTAAAGTTGGCGAAACTTGGCAGTTATGGTTAAGTTCACCTGCTGTTAGCACCCTTATTCCAATTTAAAAAAATCAAATACAATAATAATAAAAAATTACCATGACTGGTATTTCCGAAAGAGACTACCCTCTTCTTTACAATAGCAGGGTATTTCGATCAAAATGGCATTTCATTGTGGAAATCTATTATGGTAACTCAAAAATGAGTTTTCCTTCGATCGGGCATTTTATATTTCAGGTATTTTGGTCTTGTTTGAAGGATTTATATTTGTAGAATATTCAGTTGAAAGCACATCTTGGGAAGACAAATCGTTGGGGCTCACTTGACACATGGCAACAAATGTATGATAAAAATACGATTTTCTTCACTTTTATCGGTATTGATACCGTCGCATCGTCTCGCACCATAAATATTTCTTAAGTAAAATTGGACAGTAATAGTCCTCAACTCCCATTCACATCTTTCAAGGTAAAATTAGGATAGGTTTAATTATTTTTCCATATCAAATCAATTTTAACCATTCAACTGGGGAAATTGTGTGTTGAAACAATATAAATACACTTAATTAAGTACCTATAAGTACCTTATTTAGGTACCTTCATCCACATGTTTATTTTACAAAATTTACTCTAGATTATAGCTCACTCAATATCTTCAATGCCTATTGAGCAATGACATGGTAATGTTACCACTAGTGGCATCATAACCATTATTTACATGGTAATACCTCCATGTTGCCATCTACCTCACAAACATATATCCTGCTGTTTTTCGGAAGTAGGAGAAAATAATATACTTTGGGAGTTACAGTAAGGATAGGTATGTATTCGGTTCAAGTTCGCAAATCGAATAGTATAATCCGTTGGGCGGCAATGTGTATATACCGATCCCACAAAACTTCCGGAAAGTTTTTTTAATATGTGGAGAAATCGCCGAAATCTCCACCCTACTAAGTCCATCAGCGTGGCCCATCAGAGTGTCTGGGCGATTTTGGGAAATAAAGTCGCTCTTGGAAAGCTTAAGCGTCCATCGACCAATCCAAGAGGTGGGGTTCCCCGCCGCTTTAGCGCTGCCGTCAGCGCCATGATGTCCTTGTTGAGTAAGAACTGTCGGCCAAGTAGATATTTTAGAAAATGGTGGGTTGACACCACGGCCAACAATTCCACCTCAGTGGTCGAATATTTGGTCTCGGCCGGTTTCAACTTTTGACTCGCATATGCAATGGGGCATTCCTCTCCGTTGAATTTCTGCGACAAAACGGCTCCCAGCGCCATCTGCGGTCCGTCAGTGGCCAGCACAAAAAGATTGTTCCAAATCTCGGTAAGGACACAAGGGGTCACAGGGTGTCCCAATTATCGTATTTCAACTTGTAGAAACTCACATTTATAGAGGTTGGCTTTGAGACCCACATCCGATGATCGGTCCAGGATTCTTCTCAAAATGTCCAAGTGGTCATCTAGGGTTAGGGAGAAGATGATTATGCCATCTAAGTATACTTGATAGTGTTGTCCCGCCAGCGCGTCCAGGGCCACAAGCCCTTTTTCATCACTCGCTGGAAAGTGGCGGCCGCATTCCATTGTTTTAAGTGGTGGTATGTTGAGGAACTCCAAGCTTGCCCTGTATGTTTTTGAAAAACTGGAAGTATCCTTGATTTAGCTTTTATTTTCTTTTGTTCTGCTACTACTTTTTCCCATCGTTCTTCACTTACTACCTTCTTGGAAGAACTATTATAACTTCTTTTGATGAAGTGTTCATTGGACGGATAGGAGAGATTGGGCTATACATTTAGCCTGCATCATAGCAAGGTTTGAAGGAAAAGTAAGCAAATGGCGGTTGAACCGTCCAAACATATTAAAATAAATAAATTATAAGTGCAGAATTTGACTAATTACACACTTCAAAAGAATTGAGGGATCACTTTTTCCTGAAGACGCCAAAGAACTCAGATCAATCGGAGGGGGGGGTCGGAGCGGCTAGTCCAAAAAATTTTTAGATTTTTTTTCTGATTTCTATTTGCTTAAAACTTAGTATCAGGCACCCCATGAACACTCTCCAATTTTCACTTCGATATCTCAAAAATTGTGGGGAAAAAATCAGGAGGGAGGGGGTTACTTATCGTGAGAAAAATGCTCAGACTCCATTTTGTTTTTGATCATGTCGGAGCTTGATATCGCTAGTCTTTCTCAGTGTTTAAGAAAAAACAAAAATAATAAGGTGCATCCCATCTCTAATAGGTGCCTCATCATGAGATATAATATGAAATTTGTCCTATTGATCTGGAGTCTTTGATGACTACAGGAAAAAGTGATCCGTTAATGATTTTGAGGAGTGTGTAAAATCGCGCCCCACTTTTTTTTACATAGATTGGAACTATAGGATAATAAATTAACTAATTACCTAACATTACAAGGACCTGTGGTATTATTATTATTATTATTATTTTTTTTTTTTACAAGAATCAAGTAGTGAATTTCAATGTACAGATTCGTGCAGACCAATCTTTTCAACCAAAACTCCTATGGTGAGATTTACTTAATTAATTTCACATTTGTAGACTAGTTCAATAATTTTCCTCCAATCGGGCCTCTTTGACAAACTACAACTAACAGACAAACTAAAATTGTATTGCCAGTTACATTTAAATTCAATGAAACTGAAAAAAGTAGGTATTGATCATAATTATATTAATGTACCAATTTATTAATAGTTTATCCATCAACAACTCAGCAGGTACCTATTGAATGGAACATTCATACTAAATTATCGTTAATTTTTTTGTAATGATTTGTGCCCTACGTAGTCTAAGTATGAATTTTTAAATACCATCAAATTGCTGCCATAATATCCATTACGTTTATCTCATATACTGCCTCTAAGAAGATTGCTCATATACTTGATTAAATCTCCACCCAGCTTTCAACATAATTACATTTAATAATGGTAATAGCTTGGCATAATTCTGATACAGTTGAGTGAAATTATTCAAGCGTGTCACCGCTAGGGTATATATTCATATAGTAAGTAAAGAACCTCCTGTCCTGTATGTGACATAAATAATTTACGGCGTGTTGATATTCAAGCTCTGCGTTTTATGGAGTCATCTTCAACTTGAGAGACTCGAGGCCCCTGACCTGAAATATCACGTTCTTGGATGAAACTCGTTCAGGTGACGATGGCCCGGTTGTAAAGACAGAAAAACAAGAAGGGAAAAAATAAAAACAGAGATCTTCCTTTGATCACGACAGCGTGCTGAGTAATATTTTATCCTCGGACCCATCAAAACAAAATATGAGTGGGACTGAGATGGATCAGAATATGAGGTGAGAAGTGATCATGCTTCTCAATTCAAAATGTTATAAATATACATGTCTGAAATACCAATTCTTTCTATCCGTATCAATATCGGTATAAGTGTACGCTATGTAGTAAAGTTACTACCTGTTGTGTTGTGATTTTTGTTATTTGAAATTGTCTTAGGCTTAGGATCAGTAAAAGATCTGTACCTACTATCAAAATTAACGCAACGGCTCCGTTTTTTGGTTTTAACTTCCTGGTTACAAATCAACATTCATTGGTACACAGAGCCATTTGAAATGAACGTCAAGTCATTTCCAGGGGAATGCAACGCCTTCATTTCTCATCCGATGGAAATGGTTCACCTCTCGTTGGATAGAACTCAGTTTATGCAAAAAATTTCACGGTGCATCAACCGGTCCCAACTGAGGTACACGCTAAGTCATTGATGAATTATGAGCAACCAACGAGGAATGACGAGATTCGGTATAGTAAACCAGGTTTACTGGTTGTTTCAACCGCACCGCTTTCTCTATCGTTAGACCAGCGATGATTTTCTGTGAAAACTGATTCATACCTTCTATTGTGTCATGTGGAATTCTTAATATTTAAATATAGATTGGTTTCCTTTTGTAACTAATCAGAGATTTTCGTTATCTGTTTCAGGTTCAGTCAGACCTCAGACATTGCAAAGACCGGTTTTGGTGACTGCAGCACCATCCACAACCACTACCACCACGACTACCGAAGTTCCAGCGACTTCGACTCTCCTGTCCGTGTTGGAAGGTAGTTCGACCGAATGTCCACCCAATTCGACACAAGGGCCTGCGGCTCGACCCGCCACCAACAGCAACTCCCTGCTCAGAAAATTGGCCTCCAGTCACTACCAGTCGTACACGACTGCTCTAACAGTCACGATAGCAGTTGGTTGTTTTCTCCTTTTGCTCAACATCCTCATATTTGCCGGAATCTACCACCAGAGAGACCGTCGTGAAGGGGGCAAGAGGAAATCGAAGAAAGAAGACCTGGGAGAGGGCAACAGTTGCAGCAGCTCTTCTGAAATCGAAGGTAAACAAGCGTTGGCCGAAAGTATCGTTCAGCAGCACATGGTTGAGCTCCAGGAATTCAAATGTTCACCCCCTTCAGGGTCCAGAGGCCTGAACTGTTCTTCTGTGTACCCTCCTGGCTATATGCACGATGACACTATTCTGAGCCCATCCATCCCCGAACCCCCTCCACCCCCCAAAGCCCAGGCCCCTGCAGTTACTGCCACCGTTGCGGCTAATCAGGCTGGAATTTTGCGAGCGCCCACGCCCCAGACCCCTAATACGATGAAAAAACGCGTCCAGATTCAAGAAATCTCCGTATGAAGTGTTGTGGATGGAACAAATATTCCGTGCAGTGCAATGAATGTGAATAATTATGAACCTCATAGATATTTGAATAAGCAGGGAGAGTTGAAATAATAATATACTCGGACACAAACCTTCATTAAAAAATCGTTTAGGTCATTTTGTTATGTACCTTCCTTATACCGCGGAAAGCATGTTTGGAAAATATGGTATCCGCATTCTTCTGATAATTATATTGGAAACCCTTTCTGGACCTAACAATCCATATTTTGATGTTTTAATATCTGCATGGGAATATTTACAAGTACAAAGTCTCTTATATTTTTTTCCTCGTAAAAATTATAGTTTTCATTTTTACCTCATGATAAATAACTGCATTTTCGTTTGATGGCGGGCTTTTTAATTTAAATTGGAGTCAATATACATTTTTGCGGTAAACTGGACTAGTATCTCGACACAAAGAAGTTTTACAACGATATTGTCACTATGCGGCGTGCGTTTCTAAGTTTGAGTCAATTCACCTTTCAAGGAACTCTTATTCAATTTGAACTTGTGCTTATTCTTACGATTAAAAAATGGTCGATAATTTAATTATTAAAATGTCAATTTTCAGTTCGTTGATACAAAAAACTGTGCATCCATGTCAATGTTCTCTTCCTTATTCTC
Source organism: Adelphocoris suturalis (assembly GCA_030762985.1). Taxonomy (NCBI): domain Eukaryota; kingdom Metazoa; phylum Arthropoda; class Insecta; order Hemiptera; family Miridae; genus Adelphocoris; species Adelphocoris suturalis. The sequence continues at coordinate 66,447,721 of CM061042.1, read as the reverse complement.
AACGATCGAGATATTATGTCAACACTTTGTTACATAAATTATAAGAATCGTAATGATAATAAGATTTGTGGGTATGAATTGAAACTCCAATTCAGGAGAAAATTCCTCAATTAATTATCGAAAAATTACCTTTAGCGATGTTTCTGCAATGGAATTGATTTTTGAAAATCCAATTTTAGAAATAATGAAATCAAGGAATATCCTAGAACGTTTTTTAATTTCGTTGCTTGGTCATTAGATTTGTATTTCACACACGAAATTCTAATGCAAGGATAATGTGTACATGTGATACAAGCCTGGTTACATTGTTGACATTAAACCAAAAATTTATTGTTCTCAAATACTTTTTGTTGACCGTTATGTTGTCGAAACTCATGTATTTAATTGAGATAATGATGTATATAATAATATAGACAATTTTATTGTGATTGTTTTGTTAAGTTTTTATCAAATGGACGAAATAAACTTGTAAACGCCATGAACCAGGTAAACATCCAAGCTAAACCTTAGATGATTTTTTGTTGTTCACCCTATTTCTTCCTTTATTATGAGAATAATATTCCTATCTAAGCAATATAGAAAAACTAACATAGCCTGCTAAAAAAGCTGCAGTCCTTGTATGTTGTTTCAGATAAAGAGGCACCTGTCAAAAATGTTTTTGCGATATCGCTTTGATTTCAGGACTTAAATTCAGGCAACTATTAGTACAATCTCGACAACTAGAACGGTCAAATGGAAGATGACACTAGTATTCGGTTTGAACAATGTTCTCCGACTTCCCCCATAGTTGAGTCCGTGCTCAAACTAAAGTCGGCCTTTTTGAACTATAACAAATATGGAAAAATTCACAATAAAAATTTATTTTAAAAAGTGCCTTTTGCGAAAAAAATAAATTTAATTACTAACAGATAGATTAATAACAAATGACTATGCATATTTTTACTGTTGAAAATCAGTTTTAGCAGCTGAAAGGAGGTCGTTCTCAACAACTATTTGCTAGATGAGAAAGGTAACCTTTGGGTGAAGGAACATTTCCACATCTCAAGATAATGTATTCATGATATTCCAAAAAAAATCAAGATACTTTTGCCCACAGCGTTAGAGGACAGCAGCTGCAATGAATGACTCTTCCTTGTCATTGTTACCCGAGAGATCCCTTTCAAATTTCAGTATTGTCAGTTGAATAAAAAAGAAAAAGCGACAATACGTAAACATACACTGTACTTCTCAGTACTGGTAGCAGTGCGATACGTTTTGTGATCTAAGAAAACTGAAGAGCTTCCAATGAGGAGTGAAATATTTTCTCTGGGTGGAGAATGAAGTTACTAAGTGGAGAAGGTAGCTACGATTGGCTTCTTGTGTAGAGCATTGGAAATCTTCCGTAATGTCATAATGTAATAATAGAGAGTTCCTGGTTACTGCGGTTACAGATCACACGGTGCACGTGAACCGTGATCAGCTGATCTGGTAACAATCGAAAGCTGACAAATTACTACAATCGCGCGACGTAAGTAGGAAACCGCTTGATTGACAACGCAAGATCGAGTCTTAGTACGTCCTCCTTAGTACCCTCCTAATCACGTCTTCAATACAACGCCCGCAAATGTATTAACCCGAGGAAGGTGTCTGTGGTAAGCGTGTTCAGTTCATATTTTTATACTAAACATATTAATTATATTATTTAAAATATGAATTAAATATATAATTATATCAAAATATACTAATTTTATTTATATGCATCTTATTTCCACTCGAAGCAGTCCAATCATCTAGTGCCCAAAAACAACTTAGCCAATGAAACGGAGGATAAAGGATAGCCGAAAAACGGATAAAGTCTTTTCATTCCAATAAATTTTTTTTTTTTTTTTTTTTTTTCAAGATGGAAACATTAAACCACTAAGATACCAACATGTATTGTTTTACTGAGTTTCCCCACAAAATGCATAAAATCTCTTATCCCATAAATATGCATAAAATCTCTTATACCAATACTACTACAGACAAAGTTGAGCGAGAACTTACTTGAACGATCACCGGTGTTCCTGACGGATGTGTGTCATCAAGATAAACCCGGAGAACGCATCTTCGGGCTCGCCTCTGCTGAATAAACTAGCGTGATAATATAATTATAAGCCCAAAGTCGCTGAATTTCATAGCACACATAAAACGCCGGATGAACGGACGACGGACTGATTCGATTTTTGAAATCTGCGTATCGTGAAACGTAACCAACAAATTTTGAGAGAGGGGATGAACAAATTCTTGGCCGATTACAAAGGTTAACTTTACAAATATCACTACGAATTGATAACAAAATAAAACAACACGATGATGGATGATGGGAACTGGGATCAGATTGAAGGAAAATAGAGTCGGAGAAATACGAGATGTCGGAATCAGCGTCAGGTTACAAAACATTTCATACTCGTAAGAGACGACGTGTGAAGACGCGTGAAACACCGAGCTTGCACCGTAGTAACAGCCAGCGTGTTAGCGAAATTTTGATTTTCCCTCTATTCACGTTCACCGTATTAGAACACCGTAGTAACCAGGAACTCTCTAATACCATATGCCACGGTCTTGTAAGAATTATATGGCGCGATTAAATAAAATACTGCCAAAATTTGAAGAAACTGTTGCGGCGAGAGAATGACACAGAGCCGATTGAGACACCTTTTCTTCCTGCCTGGTTCACTCTGTTACGGACAAAAGTGGAATAGCATTTCTTATCATCTTAAGATCTAATTCGAACGTTAACTCGCAAAAAAAAAGCTCTTGGGAAATTTTTAAAAGTTCTCAAAACAAGCTCGAACTTGGGAGAGTTGGGTTTCGACGCGGTGAAAGGATGTAATTTCAGGTATTTGAGTTGAACTGAAAAAGTGCGCCACGGACAGGCTATTGGATTTGGATAACGATTCGACCTATTTGGTGGAATGGCCCATCTCTATTTCAGAAAACTGTGAATTAGACTAAGACTCATCTGTTTTACCTATTTCTCTGGGTAGCTCAAGATGTGGGAGAGCGCATTCCAAAAAGGTGCAATATGGAGGGTATCGGATGATTTGTAACGGCCAAAACAGTGATGTGAAAAGAAAGATGAATGGCGTCATTTGGGACCGAGCTGCGGATACCAACGGAGGGGGTTGCTCCTCAGCACCGTCAACCTAGGACGTCAATTCATTTTCTTTTTATCGATTTACTGTTCGATTTGAAGTTCTGAGCTGCAATTTTCAATCGGGGGTTTCCAAGGGTAGGTACAGAATCCAATTCCTAGATCACACATGAAAAATCGCATCATACTTATGTTGCCATGTTACAAACATAGGCGAATAGAGGTCAGAATTATGTGCTCTATCACCGAAGGAACAAATTAAATTCACGGGATACGATCCCGTGTAGCCTCTTAACCGATAGTAAAGTTCCGGACCTCGGTCGGGAAACGTGGTACTACCTCTCTGAAGCTGAACAACAGTTGAGGGTGAATGAATCAGAAGGCGACGCAGCGAGTTCACGACAATTTATATGTTAATGCAGGCTCGGCCACAGCGGTAAACACTATCAGAGAGGGTAGAGGGGAAATTTCCATTCAACCCTAATTCTGAGTCGGGGGTGTGGCTCTCAGCATTCTTCACTACCCTGGAAATTCGGGACGAAGGGTGACTAAGGAACATTTTTACATTAACCTTTGAAGAGACACTTCGCGTAAGTTATCATCTGCATTCCTTACGAGGGAAACACAATTTGATGTTTATTTCATTGCAACGTCACTGTAGCACGGCCTATTGGGTGAAGCCACTTGAATTGGTCCACCCTTTGAAAGAAAAACTTCCGGTTCCTTGCACTATTCACAATTTTTATTGAAATTAGAGCATTTTCAAAAGCATACTGACAAAATCAGGTCGATTCTAGTTTCCATCGACTACAACAACGTTCAACAACAAATGTATCAAAAGTATATGTTTATATGTGTAATTTGAATGGAACTCTATATTTTACACACAAACACACACCTATATATTTAAGAAAAAATGCATTTGTGCACTGGGTAAGGATCGCTGTAATTGGTAAAGATAAGGGTTTGGGAATCAATACCAATTCCTGACGTTTTACGACTACAAACTGATATATCATCGAACAGGTTCACTTGAGATCATTCAAAATTCATTGTTTTCGAAGATGAACAATATTATCCAGGTGAGTTCAAATTTTAATTACGTTTCCGGTGATGTTAGTATGCGAAAGATCCCTCCCAAAGCTCATTTTTCGCACTTTTATGTTCGTCCATTGCAGAGGACTGCACACTGACGGTCAATCAATTTGGCACTGGATGGGTGGATGTATATTTTCTTTGTAAAGGCCTAAACGAGACAATACAAACGTCAGGTACACAAAATACGGAAATACAAAATAAATATAGCAATACAAATACTTCAACTACTGCTATCCCGAACTACTCCTAGAACACCTCACTAGGGTGACTAATGTAGCCACCCGTACAGCACGAGCATGAAAGTGATGGTAGTAATGAGTGTGACTCTAAGCCCATTCTACCCACTGAGAGGGAATTGAGGATCCAAAGCACGGCCAGAGCTCTTTACCATCTGATGATTCATGTAATGCAGCAGTAAACGCAGCAGTTGATATAGTCTCTGGAGCAGTTTGTGTTGCTTGGCCGCACCACAACAGCTACTTCTGTTCGCCACAGTCAATGTCAGGAGCAGTGCGGGGACCTCCTAGATTGAGCCCCTAAAGGCGAGCGATGCTGCTCCCCTTAATGGCGGAAGAGGCACACCGATACACTAAAAACAAAACGAAAAAGTGAGGAGGGCGCCCAGGTTTACCCAACGACGGCCATAGGGGTTAAGGAAGTGACTCCTTGGTACTTACCCTGCACCTCACCCCGCGAATGACATTGATAATGGCCTCCTGTTGTCCGCCACAACTCCTTTTAGCTCGGAGGGACATACATACACATACTCTCATACACGAATATAGATATACTACAATGGTTTTTTTTTTTTCGCGGATTTGGTTTAGGGTGGTTTTAAGAGGGTTTGTACACAGTATTTTTTTCACGTGCTTGGATTGTCCCACCCCATCTCCGGATAAATCCAATTGTCCGTCCCTCTTATATACGACGCCTTGTCAGTATGACCTAGCTTCATATGGACGTCTTGAAAAGACTGGAAACGTCACGATGTTTCTGAAGGTATATTTAAATTTAAAGTGTAAAATTAGTTTTTACGCTTGCCCCAAGTTCGTGAGGTCTAAACTGTAAAATAATCTTACAAATCATATAATCATGAGGGATACGCCGGAAAATGCGAGTTCAAAGTTTTAGAGGGTACATTTCCTTGGATATTTGTCGATATTATTGGAAATTAGTAAAGTAGACCCTTCAAATGATATCCATCAGTTATGATACACTCTAGGTTACTAACTAATTTCAGGTAGTTATAAGGACCATAGTATTGAGATACTTTATCACCCTCGAATAAATATTATTATCGATGATGTACAGGTGAATTGAATTGCTCGATAAAACTCTCTGGTCATTCTGGGAGTTTCTTGTCCTAAATCTATTATATAGATTTGGATCCTTTGTATATATATAAATATATATATATATATATATATATATATATATATATATATATAAATAAATATATATATATATATATATATATAAAGGACAACTTACTGCCGTAGCCTTAGAATAGGAACAATCCACGTTCAACAGCGCAAACTCAAGTGGAAAGTTCTCCGATACTAGCGAAGTTTGAAGGCCAGTTTGAAAGGTAAATGCGAAGACATGCTGTTCCAATTGGCTTGAAATTGTATCCGTTCCCTGATCCTAAGTTAGATTGTTCTATACAACTTGCAAAGCCGCTCGTTACTTTCCAAGAGTGTTGAAGGAAACGGGTCACCGAACTCCACATCGCTCCCGCTCTCCTGGGCTGGCAGAAGCTCTCGTTTTTAGAGTGATGTATCGCAACAAAAGGTCAATCCGAGTGTGAATCTTTTGAATGCGCGAGAAAACGTCGACTTTGAGCTTGTGGTCGAGGACCAGAAATAGGAAGGTTTCCAATCGCCATTACCTCTGCCAGGAATAGAAGGCCGCCACAGTTGAAAATCTGTAGTCAATTGAGTGCACTCCTTTTATGCAATCGTTCGAGTATATGGCTCAGCTCACCTGCTTGGAAATACACTATCTAGATGCCTTTAGTGTGAACATATGTGAGGATACCAATCCATTAAATAATTATAATTCTCAAGTTCATTAAAAATAAGAAAAAATGAGTAGGTAAGAAACGAACAGTGGTGAAAAATACAAAATTCGATAACGAAGTCAGGCAACCCTGCAGGAACATTGAGTATTATATTGCCCTCTGTTAGTGTATTCTTATTATATTGCAATATTATCTGATTTCGTATATCAAGGGTACTAATTAATAAACTGGATTATATTTCGCTCGGAATAACTTACTTTTAATGGTTGTTTATTAGATTCGTTGAATCGAAATAAAATATAATTTTGGAGGTTTAAACTTCAAGCAACTCGTCCGCATTGTTCCAAAATTTAATGAAGTGAGTGTGTGTGCGTTTACTTAAAAACAAAGAGGATCATTGTTCAGCCTGTGATTTTTATGCTTGTGAACTTTGGACGGAACAACATTATATCAGATTTATTCAGGAACGCCTTTTACACCATTTTGAAGGTTTAAATATCTTTCCACTTCAAACAAGAGTTTGATTACTATGGTAACTATTGAAAAATGAATGTAAGTAAACAAATTTGACGTTGCTTCATAATTACTATGAAAAGAAAATAAAGCGGTTTAGATCAGATCTCGATTCTGACAGGTACTCGAAAGAATTAACAAGAAACTCGAGATAATTTTGTCAACAACATTCAATTGACAAACCGTTCAAGTACCAGCGAGCAGCAGTTGTTGCGCGTCAACCTGCTGGTCACAATAGATAGAACTTCTAGTTCAGAGGAAATGAAGAATACGGGTCCTATGGTTCTAAAAACTAGAGCTCAGAAGGTGAGTGAGACTGCATCAACTTTGCTTGAACAACTGATTATAATGTAAGTACGTAATGGGTTAGTTAGGTTTTGGCAGTTGGAAATACAACTTGGTTTGTAGTTTGTGAGTAACAAACAATAAATCTTTGATTGGAAACCTATGGGTATGCACAGTATCGTCAAAACTTTATCACCTTAGCAAATTTTTTAGGGAATAGGTACAAGATATTGCAATGGCTTAAACAACTAAAAATTATCATTTCTTACCGTTCAATGGAAATTCATTTTGAGGTATTCTGAAATACAAGACGAAAACTCTCCGTAGAGTGTAGATGTCAAAATTGTCTCTTTTCCAAAAAGGTCAGGCTTTCTAAAATAAAAAAACGAGGTAATTGGACAGCACTTTTTGAGCACAGTAAATTGCGTAAACGTCAAAAATAGTAGGTACTGAAAAATTACAAAAAATCACGAAAATATCAGTGAAATTTAGATTTTTTGAACCAAAATATTGATCAGAAAAAGTGTATAAAGTAACCATGCACACAAAAAAAAAAAAAAAAAAAAAATGCACGCAGAACTTGTACAGAATCAAGTGGTTACTCCAGTATCATTAAAATTTGATGAAATTCAATCAAAATAACGTTTAAAAAATAAATTGAAGAAATCAAAACATTTATTTGTATGGCATAATATAGTTTTATATAGGTACCTATTTATTATTGACTCTTAGAATAATTGAAATTAGGTTTTATCCAATGTTGAACAAGTCAATCTCATAACGCGAAACATGATTTTATTGAATAGGAAAACTAGAGGAAACATTTTTACTGAATAAGGGGGTTTATTTTTATATATATTTATTTTTAGGGCTGAGACGATTGCGACCACTTTTTACATGAAAAACGCACATAATTGACCAAATTTGGGAGTTCGGCTGCGTGTTCTAAAATAGTCTTGGCGATCTCGTTACACAGCTGTTCTCTCAGTTTTATTCAGAACGTGGTTGACCTCAATGATCACAATTTATGTGCCTCACGTTATCCACAACTTTTCTTTGAAACTCGCTTTATTAGTCATGCTGCATTACGGAATACTTCTCACTTAAAACAAACCCCCCCCCCCATGTAATGTGTGTGGTATTATCAACATATGACTTTCTATTATCATTTGATATTCGCCTTAACAACGGTAAAACTATGTATTCACTATTGCACTTAATATTATGATTTTTTAATAGAAATGTTCTTAATGTTCACGATTTGTGTAGTTCATCACATAACGAATACTGGGTTAGTTAGAATACTGAGTTGTGACCAGAAATGACTTTTGAAGGAATGAGGGCACAGTGCAGTCGACTCCAAGTTTTTCTCGCAGAATTCGTAAACTGAAAGATCACAATGCCATTGCTCTACAGACAACGGTTAGGTTTGAGTGATTGACAGATATCCTGTAACGACCGGAACACCACAACAAAGTGTTAGCTCAAGATAAAGAACTCGGTCAATTACATTCACATTATTTATTAAATTTACACAATTATCGCTCTATCAGAGAATTGACGTAGTAATGCAATCGAGGACGATTATAAAATTATATTAACGAAATTGAAAAAAATAAAAACATTTGAAATCGAACAAGCAACAAAACACGACTACTTATGAAAGATTGAAAGCTATTGCAAGAAAGCTCTGTGAACCAGCATTCAGCGACGTTAAATAATATGAATTATTAATATTTCACCAGTACTCTATCAAGCTTAGTCATCAATCAGATTTAATTTTATTAAAATTGAATCTTACAACAGTTCAATTTATCGCATTCTTAAGCGATAAAACAAGAAGTTTTTATCGCATTCACGTAACAATAATTATCAAAGGACGTAACAGTCACTGAGCCAGTAAGACTCATAACATTATAGCATGCTTTATTAGATAAAAGATATTCATATATGAACTTTTCCAATATTATATCTGCATCAACAACCTAATGATTGAAACTTGGCTATGCTGCAGTTCATGGACTTTTAAATGTTGATGGCACCTGGCGCTTCTGTTTCATAATGTACTGCTAAATATTCACTCCTCATTCCGTATCTTTCTTTAAAGTTTCCTAAGAAAACATTTCATGGTGGGGATCGTGAGGTTACGGTTTGGAGAGGGGCTGGTGGTCGTTCGACTTATTTCGAATGGCTAATGAGTTAGCATCTCGTGCCGTCTCAAGTGGTTTTGTGAACGTTGTAAGTGCTGCATCGAACTGTGCACTTTAAGACATGTACAAAGCCAAGGTACGTTGTCGAATTTTTCAATACTCAATGTAATATACCTTGAACATAAGTTTAGCTTCCTCATTATCGAAGGAAGGGAAGCTTTTTTGTTCGTGCAAGAAGTTGAAAAGATTTTTGTCTTCTAACATCAAAATGTCCACTTGCTATTTTTGTTTCCAAGCTGCAGATGAATTTCGGTTCCGTGTCTCTCGGTGTGGTTTTGGTAAATACTTCTCATGCCAGAAACTATACCAATATTTAGCCCGATTTCGATAAAATTTTCAAGAATAAGTTTCATCAGCGTAGGTTAAATTGTATCCTGGAGCATGCGCAAACGTGAATTGCTGACAACGACGAATTCCTCATCATCTGTTAGTTGGATTTTCCTCAAACTGGGAGGTAGTTGGGTGAATGTTCCAAAAAGATGCCCTGTGAATTATATCGCGATTGTTATTTTAATAACTATTGTGCCCGTGCACAACTAAAAATGATTGACACGGGCAAATCTCCGAGACTAATGGGTCGGTTTTTATGTAATTTTCAGGGATTGTAAAGGGAAAGCTTCTAAAGTATCCCACAACTTTTATTACGGTAGGAATGATTGTAGTTTGTGCGCATGCGAAAACGTGAATTTATAATAACGTCGACTTCTCATGATCGATGTGTCTGATTTGTTTCAAACTCGCATGCTTGATGGGCTTATGTCCAGGATAACGACTTATATATCAATTTTATCGCAACTGGTTCAGTAATAACTATAGCGTATGCACATGGCTAGTATTGGATGATAATTCGACGTTAATTGACCGATTTTGGTCGAATTTTAAAAGGAACTTGAGAGTCAACCTCTGAATAATATTCTACCGATGCCATTGCCCAATATATACTTTGAATTGTGATTACCGATGGATCGTTGGTACGGTATGCACACAGGCAAACATTATTGCTTAACAAAGATGCTTGATAGATTTCGCGTTTCCGCATGCGCTGAGTGAAGTATTGATTTGGGAACAACGAAACTTACAGCCATCTTCACCCTAACCTGCACATTCCTTGGACATTTCACAAAAATCCGTTGAATATGGTCCTTGTTACAAGTATAAGCGGATACTACACAGACACACTCACATACACACAGACACATACACAGAAAGATACGGAACAAAAGTTGTTCAGAATGGTCTAAAATGTAAAATGCGAAACGAAAACCGTTTAATTTAGTGGGGACTACAACTTTTCCATCTCTCAAAAGTGAAAACGATGCTTCCACTACCTATACGTAGACTTGGGAGCAATTTAAGAGATGAAATTTAGCGTACCAATACTTCTCTAGTAGGTACAAACGCACGGACAAACTCGATTTCGCAACGTTAAAATAAATTCCATTGGAACCATATATCACCTGATAATTCCATTATTTTGCCTATGGCTCAAAAATCGTGATCTGTAGCGAGGAACATGCGAACAGACAGATATACTCACAGACAAACATATTAGGCCAAGTATATAACACACACTTTGTTTGTAAATTTTCCGTCATATCATCCCTGGTTGCGTACTGTTTGTGCAGAGATAATTGTTTTTGTGAAGACATTTTACTTAATTAAGTAAGTGATTATTCATGTGCGAGGCAATGGTGCGATGAACACTTCAAGGAGATCACTCCTGAATGCCACCGGCGTTTTCAAACAGCTCACGCACTACGTATCGTCGAGCTAATAATCTAATATGTTAATGGTAACCCAAAAATTCTACATTCTCGCTGAGCCGCGTGACCCACGACGTATTAATGACGGAAAAGATTAATATCTGACGCAGTATACGCGTATATAGAAGAAGGTCCATTGTTTCGTACTCCTCCAGAGGTACTTACATGCAGACCTGTTGTTCCGCTTCGGTGGTGAGATTACGGAGTAAATCGCAATTACCAGAAACCACTAGCGGTTGTAAAATAGGTCATGAACATGATTGCGGGAGCGTTTATTTTCCGTTTATCATTCAACTTGGTTGTCGTGTTGTTTGTGCGTTTCTAATAGTTGTTTATTAATAAATTTTACCCCATTGGTAAATGATACCACCAGGGTGGTGGTACCTGCTTAGCTTTTAATAGGTAAAGTGTAAATATTTTGTCCGAAAAATTCAGTTATTTAAAAGATTATGTAAACTTTGTGGCGCTACCAATTATACCATAGTTTATTTTCACATTAGACAGCCTTTCTATGAAAGATCACTGGCCTATATAGGTAATTAAGTAGTCAGACATGCTTCTAACGAGAAAACTAAATTAGCCGAAATTCAGCATAATTCTCCATGCCAAAGTAACTATGCCATTCACAGTCGTGCTGTGACGATCCACCTCCAAGATGTAAGCCCTCGTTGAACGGAACGGTTGGATATATCCGTTTAAATGAATGAGGCTAAATGAGACACTGTATATATACAGTGTCTCATTGAGCCTCATTCAATTCATAGAGCTGAATTCCATTTACATATTTTTAACAAAAAGAAAGAATAACCTCGGCCCTTTGAGCCTCGCCGGGGGAGGGGGGGGGGGCAAGCCCCCCAGGGCCCTCAGATCTTTCTGCTGAGAGCCTACGGCTCAAACTCAAAACACATGAAGCATGCTTACCACGGGTATTATAACAATAGTTATGTAAAGCAGGAATTGGGTCCTCACAGAATTTTGATGCAGAAAATAACTTAATTATACCAATAACCTCCTTCAAAGAAAGTCATCCAGTAATACTTTATTATAATATAGAAACAACGTTTTCTATAGCGTCTTTGTAACCAGATTACAACATTTGTAGATTAAAAAACACTTACGCAGTTTGCGTTGGCACAACTAACTTTTTGAATAGTTGTAATCAGACGACGATATAACTTTTAGCACAATTTGCTGATCAGGATGGATCCTGTAAAATGATTCGATTCTTGCTGTCCCAGAGAGGCTCCCTATCAATTTTCAACGTCCTACGGTGAACAGGAGAGATTTTAGCTCACTCAGCTGATCAGAATGGCGCTCCTCACTTTGGTCGTCTCTTGTTTTATCGGAGAGACGAAAATTATAAAAAGTTCAAGTCAAGCAGCATGATCGTATGATCATACTATAGTATGTTACATCAGTTTTGAAAAATAAAAAAATGAAGACTTTGAGGGAAAAGGAATTGATAACTACCAATTTTATGACAAAAAGCTCGTTCTAAATAACATTCTTCGATTCAAATAGAGATTTCGGATATTCTGAACTTCTTTGCAATTTTTATCGATTTTTAGCACATTTTAGTGCAAATCTTTGTGAAATTTTAGTGCATTTTGCAGCATAATTTCATATATTCATCAATCATAAATCTTTTTTAATGTTCTATTATATTGTTAATAAAGTTTATATGAGCAATACTCTGCTAAAAAATATAAATTTCACGATTTTCAGCCGTTTTATGCTATTTTTAGTGTCTTTTTCAGCGCTTTTGAGAAATTTTACCAATTAATTTTGCTCAAAAATGCTGACCAACGATCTCGTCCTTTCGTTTGGAAAGCTTGATTTTTTGGCGCAAGAACGGAATTTTTATCTCAATCCTAAAGAGAGTTATCGTCTGGAAGGAAACGCACTCACACTACACACACACACACATACATACATACCTGTATGGTACCGGTATTGTGTTTTCATATATATATATATGAATAAGTGAAAATGTTTCAAAATTTGTATTTTAAAATTTTTTTAGCTATTGCAATAGCTTCATTTTCTACGAAAATTCGCTAATACTGAATTAGGATAGACAGGCCTATTTATTAAAATTTTCTGATATACCTACTCATTTTTGTGCAGTGAGAATTCCATTGACCATATAATATACCTATTATATACGGAGTTTAATAATTATAGACCATTGATTTGCGCAGAAGGGCTATCTAACACAAAAATAATAAAACCTTCAGGTAAAATATAAAATGAAAAAATTGAAAGTGCTAGGAAGAAAAAATTAATAAATGTACTGCCTTCACCGAGATACGGACCGTCGCCGCCGCCAGCGCAGCCCTATGCTCTAACCACTGTGCTACGAGCTAAACAAAGCTAAAAATCCGAAATCATTTTCGAATTTCCGAATATTATTTAAAACTAGTTTTGTTTTTTGCCGTGAACTTGAAGGCTAACAATTCATTCGTACACAAAGTGCTTAATTTTCAAAAGAATTGTAACATAAAATAGTACAACAATTTACGAAAATTTGCTCATATGAACATGTGAAAATTCCCTAAAAAATCACGATAGTTTGGACAAGAGATTGGTAGGGGTGGCAGCATCGACGAAATTTTTCACACACACACGTTTTCTTTTTTGTTTGTTTTTTTCATGGATTTGGATTAGAATGACCTGAAACTGATTTCCTTTCGTATTATGTTTTCTTCTTTTAATATCGTGCTTGGATTTTCCCACATGCCCCCTGACGAATTCAAATCAACTCTCCCTATATTGTCAATCCCTGCCTAAATTACCTAGCTTGTTGAAAGAAAACGTACACTAATCGCAAATGGCACGTGCAAATATACTTATGAACAAAATTAACATCTTTATATCCGACAACTCCATAACATAAATAATTTAAGAAGATTGAATGCTTCTATTATAATAAATTCTAGCAACTAAGGCTGAGCAAGAGTAAAGACTCAATGGAAAGTTTAAATGAATTTTCGAACCTGTGGGGGACTACCGGATAGCTTCCCAAAGATTTTCAAAGCCGAGGTAGAAAAAAACCGGAAGAAAAAGAGCTGGGCGAAGTTTGAAAAGTGACTAGGTCTTCTTAACGAGATTCTTCTGGATATCAACTCTGTAACTCCAACAAGATTGAAAAGAGATTACATTCGAAGTTCGAGTAATGAAATTCGGCTCCACGGAAGGATGTCAATAACAAAGTAGGTAAATTTCCTATTTTCGAAACTTAGAGAAAGCACTCGAATTCAGAGGTGGCCCAGGGAAAACAAGTAATGGCCTAACTTTTTCTTCTTGAAGATCTGTGCTCAATGAGAGTAAAAGAATACTTAGTTGTATAGGTTGTCTGTGAGAGAAAAAGTGACTGACCTACCATGGAGTTGGGATTTGAGGAATCGAGCACCTAGAAATTCGACTCCGCATATATTGACTAATTTTTCCTACTAAGCTGAATAAATTCAAAGTTCTCTCAAATTTAAATATAAGGTATTTTACTAGTTATTTAAATTTTTTTCGAAGATCCATGTTTTCAAAACTGCCTACGGTTTTGGCCAATACTGATTTTTCTTCAGTAAATCTCATTCTCGGAGTAGCGAAATAGCTTATTAATTGCCTAGTTTTCAGACTCCACTCAGTTTCTACCAGACTTTGTGTTCTTAAATCACTAGTGGACAAGTAGTAATCATTACTGTAAGGGAAATGCAGTAAACTAACTCAGCTGATCAAATGGAGCCTGCAATTTCAGTCGTAGCTTTTTATTCCAGAAAGGCTCTTTGCCAAATTCAAATCTCCAAGGGTGAACTAAACAGGCTAGAATTTGGCTCACTCACATGATCAGGAAAGTGCCCATAAATTCATTTGTCTCTTGATGTCACGGAGAAGCTACCTATCGAATTTTAAATTCCTAGCGTGAACAGAAGAGAATTGAGCTCACTCACCTGATGAGGATGGAGCCCGTCATTTCATTCGTCTCTTTCAATACCCCGGAATGGCGCCCTATCAAATGGTGTATGAGCGTCTGCACATACTAGCAAACTTTGGATTGCCAAAACTTCTTATTTCAACATAACAGAAATTCACTAAAGAAAGTGGAAAAGAAATAAAAATATCTACAATTATATAGAATCAATATTCAGTTTACAGATAACCATAGTTTTCTTAAACAGAGAATAGAAAAGACAAATCGTTAGTTAAAAATATAGGACTCCATTCGATCCTCTATAAATCATTTTGATAAATGCGAAGAAACGTTTGCCGTCAACAAAGTGGCGTACATGTATGAAGTATGGAACGAGTGTATCTACGAGTACACCTCTCTCTACGCCTCTTTATAATTTATTATATATTGTTTGGGATACATACATATATATATATATATATATATATATAGGGTGTCCAACGAGACGTTCACCCCCCCTCTAAAATCCTTATTTTACAGATTATTTTTTTTATCATCATGATTTTTTGCAAGGATCTAAAAAAAAATAACAAAATTGTGAACTGCGCACGTGCGCAAAGAGAGATCGAATTTTCATTAAATTTAGTGTAGAATTTGAATCTGAAATAAAAAATGGGGGTTCTCATGAGAAAAAACGAAGTTTGAGTATATTGCGCACATTTGCGCGCGTGCGCAGTGCACAACTTTGTCATTTTTGAGATCCTTGCAAAAAATCATGATGTTTAAAAAATATATATATATATATATATATATAAAATTCTGATTTAGCTGCAAAATACGATTTTAGAGGGGGGGGGGGGTGAAAGTCTCGTTGGACACCCTGTATGCATATACAAAGAGCCTATAAAAACGGATCTACACGATATGGGTACATGGAAAATGAGAGAAATCAGTCGGTGAAACAATCTGATACTCCGATCGATGTAGTTATACTATGTACTGATATGTCATGTTATGTTGGTGTGGGTGGTAGTCGGAATTGTATGGAGGAGACACCCGCTAATTAACATCATGAGCCAGAATACAGATAACAAATTTTTCCAACCAGTGAAACATTGGAGGAGGTTGAGCTAAAACCCATTGCCAAAAACTCATGTTACCGTGAACGGGACTATTCACAAATGTCAAGCAGGTGCCTTTATAGGTCTGACCGTAGAAACAGCAATAAAAACGACTTCGATTAGCTGAAAAATGACTCCGACGGCGGTTACAACATTTTTCACACTAGTAGATTCCACTGTGTGCCTGGAAATTCTGGATATCGATTTAGTAAGGTGTCTACCGACCCATAAATTCAGAAAATATCGTGTATTACGTAACTGACCTCCTAAGTCTGAGGTGGAATCATTTTGCTAGTTGCTACAATCACATCACATCACAATAACATTTCTCTTTTAATTTATACAAATTCAAAGGCGTAGTACCTTTGCGACTCGCACATACCTAGTAATCGGTTGGATATGTCAAGAATAAAAAAAATGAATATATATAAAGTAACTAATTAATTTTTTAAAAATTAAGTTATTCTTTTATTTTTGCGTAGAGAAGTACAAGTACCAACTAGCCAGCTAGGTACCATCTAGATACTCTGTTTGTTTGTACCTTAACACGTAATGTTGATACTTTTTTTTTTTTTTTTTTTTTTTTTTAAATAATAATCGGACATAGTGAAAGTGTGGACATAGTGCGAATTCCAATTCACAGTGGAACCGGAAATTATAAAAGACCATTTTTTGAGGGCACTTTTGCATTGAAGATCTATTGCACTGTAACGCTATGTCTACATAAACACTATTATGTATACAGCTGCATACATTTACATTCTTTACGATTTGGTCTAGCTTTGTGAAAGACAACAAATATGGGGGTTGATAACTGATGAGTTCACTGTTCCTCAGCGTTCTCACATAGTGGATAGTACGTAGGAATAAGATGCTGGTTACCGTATTAGTAAATAACCTTTTACAGCTTTCAGTGACAAATTCATGGAAGATATTGCCGACTAACGTTTTTTCGACAGAAATCCACGATCGTTGCTTCTAAAACCAGTATTTTCCTTAACGTCGGTTCATTTCATGTATATGGGACAAGTATGTGTTTTAATTCCGAATATCAATCGTCTTTCACCGACTTTGTTCTTCAAACTACTCAGAAAAGGGATTTTACTGGAATCGTGAGTTTGAGCGGCGCGCTTGAAAGAGAAGGAATGTTGCAATTGAAAAAAGAATCCATGTCAGGATCCTAATTTGGCTAAAGCATACTCGTGACGTCGCAATTGTGATAATCGGTTTTACTGAGATATAAGTGGGATTTTTACAGCGATGGAGAGGCAGAAGGGACTGTTTTAGTTAGGATTTCAACCATCCTATTCATAATACATACGACCACTTTGGAGCTCACATTCATCTTAGTACTTTTGAGAAGTGATATTTGATCGAATCACTATATTCACATGCGAAGAACATCAGCTATGTTGTGTCAGCAGTATAGCTTCCTAGTTTAGTGTAACAAGGACGTTCAAGTGCGGTGACCCTTGACTTGACCAAATCCACCAGACTCCAACTTTGGCGCCCAGATTCAGTCCAGTTTGAACGGCAGGAGTGAGTTTGTAATTCTACGCGGCACCCTCATCAATTTGGAATAAGAAACCGAGTCTGATAATGTAATAGGAATGATATCTAGTTCATAATGTTAAAAAGTCATCGTTGTCACCAAAGGTTGCCTATAGATCGTGGCAAATGCCAAACCCTTTTCTCCTAACTTGATTATGTTTAGTTTCACTGCACCTCACAACTCAAAAACTTCTGCCAAGTTGGGTGGGCAGTATAGCTTCCTCACATGTTCTAAAATCAACGTATAGAATTAGTTGTGGAACAAAGTACGAGTCAAAATCATATAATTTTTTATAAGAAATTAACGTTCAACGACAATGAAATTTATAGGGGAAAGTCGAAAAAACGATAATTTATAGAGCATGTTTCTTGAACATATACCCAGTTTCAACGTTCTGAGTTTGAACGAAATCGGACCAACAGACGATGAGAAATCGACGTTATCAAAAATTCACGTTTGCGCATGCGCACAAGCTTCTGTTGATTCGACGGATTTGAAAATTATAGGGGACCGTTTAGGAGCTAACCCTCACAAACTCTGAAAATTTCATTGGAATCGAACTGAAACTTGGTATAGTTTTGGGCGTGACAAAGATTTACCACAGACAGACAGACACGGAACCAAAATTGATCAACAAGTTCTGAAACGCGAAAAGGATGTGGAAATTTTGATTTTGGAGGACAAAAATGTTTTCGATTTCAACCACGATCACAAAGCTCTACATTCGGTTGTGAGGGACCAAAATGAGTCATGTTACTAGTTCTTAAAACTTTAACTTTCTCATAAGAGATGCTTCGAAGCGGCTAGATCCAGCGCACTAATTGTCAACTTCCTCTGAGCCAAATTAAGACATCAGTAATCAAAAATATTAGTTAGTCTCCAAATCGGTCAGCCCACGTTCAGGGAAAAATTGACATTTTTGAGGCGTACCTACCTAATGAGGAAAAATTAATGAAAATCTTCGAATTTTTCTCCAGACATTGGATTATTCGTATGCCGCACCCAATTGTGTGTAAATCACATTCCGATCCGACATTTAACGTCTAACAGGGGTAGGGGAATTTATTTATTCAATCCTCCGATAGTTGTTGTAGCTGAATTATGTGTAGTGACTTGTACATACACGTTATAGGAAATTGAATAATGATTTCTGCATGATCTGGAGATTAATGCATAGGTTTTCAATTTTCCACTGCAGGTCCTCTATTTTTATACAATATAGTTTATGGGGTCGTAGTAGTGGTAAGTATCCAATGCCTGTTATTGGTGTAGTATAAATCTCCGCACTTCCTCAATCATGAAAGACCTCATTCGAGAACATTACCTGTTTCCCGTACGTTTTTGACATGGATATGTCTTTTGGCTGGGGGTCAAGGAATTTTTCGCGACAATTTTTTTTCCCGACCGACATTTTTTTCCCGACCGACACTATTTTTCTCGACCGGCACATTTTCTATTGATTTTCACGTACAACCAAGGCGTTACTAGGGAAGAGTAACTCCCATAGTTTTCATAGCAGGAAAATCGTTCGCCACTTTTTGGAATGCTCTCATTTTTCCACGACATTTCATGACCTCTAAGCCATTGTAGTGTCAAGGAATGCTGATTTATTAATCTAAGTTAAAAACTAATATTGTTTTGTAACCATAATGAAATAATCTTGTGAAAAGAAGGCACTACATGGTTGGTATACAATAGAGTAGTAGGTACCTACTGGTAAGCAGTAGGTACTAGACATATCCATGATCTTTTGTTTTTCCCATCAAGGGAGAAATTGAAATGTTTGAAGTGTAAACTTCTATAGGCGCACCGCGTCGAAAAATTTAGCGGGGTGTGTTTTCTTCTTCTTTAGTCTACATAGATACGTCTATAACATTTCAAGACAGTTTGACATGGATATGTCTTTTGGCTGGGGATCAAGGAATTTTTTGCGACATTTTTTTTTCCCGACCGACACTTTTTTTTCCCGACCGACACTTTTTTTCCCGACCGGCACATTTTGTATTGATTTTAACGTACAACGAAGGCGTTACTAGGGAAGAGTAACTCCCATAGTTCTCATATAAGGAAAATCGTTCGCCACTTTTTGGAATGCTCTCATTTTACCACATTTCATGACCTCTAAGCCATTGTAGTGACAAGGAATGCTGATTTATTACTCTAAGTTAAAAACTAATATTGTTTTGTGGAATAATCTTGTGAAAAGAAGGCACTACATGGTTGGTATACAATTGAGTAGTACGTACCAACTGGTAAGCAGTAGGTACTAGACATATCCATGATCTTTTGTTTTTCCCATCAAGGGAGAAATTAAAATGCTTGATTTTTTAACGCTTTTTGACATGGGTATGTCTTTAGGAATTTTTCGCGACACTTTTTTTTCCCAACCTACACTTTTTTCCCGAACGGCTTTTTTTTTTTTTTTTTTTTTTTTTTTTTTTTTTTTTTTTTTGCGATGCCCAGGCTTTATTGCCTTTGGTATTAGAGTTAGAGCTTTTATACAGTTTCAAGATTTTCCCCTGAAGGATTGTACAAGTTAGTTCTAAGGTTCGTTTCATGAGGACTCTGTAGTCATTAGGTACATCAAGTTAACCAATGTATATGTTGGGTTTTTTCCAAGGACTCGTATTAATAGGGCCCCGTTTGTGACACTTAGTACACATAATACAGTTTACTACCGAACCTCAATTCAAATGTTAGCACGACTGTAACTGTCACAACGAGCGCTACCGTCTTATCATTTTCGTACCGCCCATTTTCAAAATGCTCTTGCCACTCAATTTCAAAAGTGGTGTCAATTTTCAAATCAGTCTGGGGGTAGTATGGAGATGAGGCAATGGAAACGTCTTACGTCAATATTTCAGCTCTCTATTGACTGACGTTTTTGTCACATATGGCCTGTGAGTTAATAGTTAGTAGTTGTCATATAAAGTGGAAGCTATCACAGATGGTTGTATTGGTTACAGAGTATATGGTTCTTCAGCCCTATTTCACATTTGTTACGTCCAGGTCTGACAAGCTATATAGCTTGGATTTTTTTTTTTTTTTTTTTTTCTTTGGAGATGATGTAATTCAATAAAATATGTACAAATTTCCAAGCTTTATTGCTTTTTATACTTTCTTTAGACCCCCTAGACGAAACAAAGGTGAAAACGAACAAAAGAACCATGTACACTGTAACCAAGACAATCATCTTTGATTTCCTCCACTTCATAGATATACACAACCAACTATTGATGTCGATTTATAACCACCATGAATAAGTCGATTCAAAAAGTGGTTGTAATCATGTTTGAAAAATTAATTGACAAGGGTCGCTTGTACGTAAACAACGATTCACACAACTAGGCTCATACCTCAGATCGTTGGCCACGCACTGCGCAGTGACGCTCATATTTGTTCAGCCTCCATCGTTTGTCAATGTTAACCACTGGCGTTTTCGGAATTGTTTCCATCATTATTTAGTTCATACCACCTTCGCCACTTGATTATTTTATTGGCTATTCTTATAGGAAATTTCACGCTGATTTCGAACAAACCCCATATTCCTATATCTAAAATAGTTTCTCAACGCACTTTTTCCCGGAAAACGAAATTGACATACTTTTCATAGTTTCGCCTTAAAAACCATCTGAAAAAATTGTTATTCCACAAAGTTGTAGAACTTAAATTCCGCGTCGAACGGTCACAAGCAATCAGAAATATGATGGAGAATATATCGCTTTTTGAAGTTTTACATGGCCGGAAAATGAAGGATTTTGAATTTTACAGTTCAAGGGTGATATTTAAGTGGTTTTCTGCAGTTATCAAAGTGATAGCAAATTATTTTCAGCGTCGATTGATCGCAAGAAATTAAAAATATAATGTGAAGGGTGTTATGATTTTTTTTTAAAGTTTTAACGTTAGTAAGTTTTTCAATTTTACACTTCACTGAATCCACAGAACCTAAAAGAACCAAGATATTATTATTAATCTTCACTGTAAAGACCTTACCCCTTTATCTACCTTTATTTACCAGAAATCGCCCCTGTAACCGTGAAAAGCGGACAAACAAACGGACAGACAGACAGGCAGACCGACAGAAAGACTTACGATTTTATTAATATAGACTGGTAATAATTGAGTTAGTTCTCAAGTATTACCAGTGAAATATTATTACGGGGAGTCCATGCTAATCCCACTTATTGAGAGGTCCAAATCCTTTTCATCCGCCTCAACGTCGGCAGTATCTGTTGGGTTTAAAATTTTATCCTTCTGGGGCTATTGATATCAGAATCAGATGTGATTAGGAATCGATTAATGATATTTTCATTGGTGCAGATATGTAGGTACGTAAAGATTTCCTAGAAATAGATTC
The DNA here is from genome assembly GCA_030762985.1 of Adelphocoris suturalis. Classification (NCBI taxonomy): domain Eukaryota; kingdom Metazoa; phylum Arthropoda; class Insecta; order Hemiptera; family Miridae; genus Adelphocoris; species Adelphocoris suturalis. The sequence goes on along the minus strand of CM061042.1, from coordinate 66,425,783 downwards.
TCTACATTTCTACTGTGAGCTGTACGAATGAAGATATCATGAATAACGGTAAAACTTTCAAATATCTTAACACCCTTAATTCACATTGTATTTTTTATTTCTTGTAATCAATCGATGCAGAAAGTAATTATCTATCACTTTGATAACAGGAACTCACTTATATACCACCCTTGACCTGTAAAATACAAAAACTCATTTTCCGGCCATGAAAAACATCAAATAGCGATATCTTCCATATTCTCTATCATGTCTTCGATTTCTTATGACCGGCGCGGAACTTCATGTTCTTCAACTTTTCAGTGGAATAAAATTTAAAAAATTCCGGTTAAAAGAAAAAATATGAAAAATATGTTAAAAACGTGTTTTCAAATTTTGTGTGAAAATGTGCGTTAAGAACATATTTTAGATACAGCAACATGGGATGCGTAAGTCCTTCAATTCGCCCTCAGGAGCAATTTAATTTATATTGGTAAAAAAGAAAACACTAATTCAGATTCATAATTACCCGTTTGATGAAATAAAAACAAAAATTTAGCTCTATATGCGCAAATAGCAAAATGAGTAAGTTTTCGTGCCTCCTGTAAAATTTTTAAGAATAGACATATCGTACATGGTTTTTCTGGCATACTATCGATAATAGCAATAACACATAACGAATGAAATATTGGAAAGTGAAAGAATAACAATTGAACACACATAGCAAGTTCACAACGTCGACCAGGTGGCGCCGACGGAAGGAATCACAAAATTGTGCTTTCGTTAGTTTTCGAATTTTTCTGAAATGGAACTACTAGTTACCACTCAATAGTAGCATAGAATCGTGTGCGCGATTGCGCTGAATCAATTGTGTGTGCACTTGCTAACCATTAATTTCTGATCATGTTGATTTCGTCGTAATTGGTTCTTCAATTATTATTACTATTATTTATAATGTATTAATGTATTTATTTACTTTTATTTTATTTATAAATTATTTTTATATATTTACTTATTTATTTATTTTATTTTTTCAATGAGACACGTTTTGCAATCGGAGTGCTAACATACTGATTCTTTAAAATGGAATATATCAATATAAAAGAAAAATACTTTTGTTATTTAGGTTCACCTATTTCAATCAATATCCAAAAATAAACCATTATTATTGACAGACGAAAGGACAAAAGAAAGGAATAAAAGCCGACTCATGATGTCTTACATTTTAAGATACCTGCGTAAAAGCCGTTTAATTATGAAATTATTTGAATATTATTCCATTCGTGTTATAAATCCCTTCGTTGGCCTTACATAACTGTTCAACAAACACGTTACCGAATATTACGAAATTATATTTCGCTTCAAACATAACTGAAGCTATGGATGTGCAAGCATTCTCCTTTTGGTTACGTGAAAATTTTGTTGTGCTCAATAAATTAGAGGCCTTTGAACATCCGGTCAAAAAAATAGAAATTTTACGTAACGGTAGTGGTTTATTTTGAAAGGATTCGAATTCGTTTATATTCTCTCAAACCGCGTACTTGTTTCACAATATATTTGTATGTACTCGCTAAAATGCTTTTGGAAATTCTGTTTTATGGTTCTCTAAAACGTACATTCATAGCGAAATCATACGAACATGTGATTTCTAACAAGTTTATAACCATTTAAAACTTGTTTTCTAACGCTAATTTTCTTGAGGGATATTCGGGTTTTTGAAGCCCAAACAATATTCCAGGGCATCTTTCTTTATGTAACTATAGCTAGTGTAGAAATTGGAAATGCGAGTTCCAAGGAGGCAGCTTCCACCCTGAGGTCCTGATTCCGTTCCATATTTTAGCTTCGTAGGATAAATAGCGTAGAAATTAGCGTTAAGGGCTCACTCAGCTGATTTAGTTGGTATGGGAAGTGAAAATTATACTTACTCGCTTACTCGCTTAATTATACTTACTTACTCGCTTACTCGCTTAATTATACTTACTCTACCTGTCTCATAGAGGGACCGTTCCGAATTTGAGCTTCTTAGGATAAATAGCGTCGGAATTAGCTCGAAGAGCTCACTCCGCTGATTGGGGTGGTTCGGCAAGTTAAAATCCTATCGTACATGGCTCACAGAGGCTCCGCTCCGTTCCAAATTTTAGCTTCGTAAGATAAATTGCATAGAAGTTTGATTTTTTGAAACACGAAATCAGCTCACGCTGCTGATTATCTATGACGATCTCTGCAACCACTTTATTTTTATCTTCTAGCAGATCATTTTGCCACCCATCCCATCTAATTTGGTCCAGACGTTCTTGAGAAAAAGCGCTCTTACGAAGATAAACATACACAAATAACGGACAAAGTGAATATAATTTTACAAATTCAATACCTAATACAACTTTTTTAAAAAGGAAATGCGCTAAAAATGAACGGGAGTTTCCATTTGAGTTATTTGATATCTTCATCAAATGCTTGAGCTCTATCGAAGTTTCGAAGAATAACATGTTTATGGGGTGTTACATTATTTGATGCAGGACAGTGGGAACCAAATACGGCTTAATACAAGAAGAAAACCGCTATTTGATTCCTTGCAAAGTTGTACCAAACCAGCAGATACAAAGAAATATATATATATATATATATATATATATATATATATATATTCGGGAGGTTGAATGACCAGTCTAGTTTTGAGTTTTTTTAGGTGTTTAACTCAAGACTAGACTGGTCATTCAACCTCCTGAATATAGATACATATCACCAGTCAACCAAATACCAAATTATATATATATATATATATATATATATATATATATATATATATATATATATATATATATATATATCATATCCAACGTTGCTTAGAATTTTATTGAAAACTGCCTGGAGTAATACTTATACCTAGGTAAAGGCTCCTTAAAGTCAGTCTAAATATAATAAGTTCTTCTTTTGAATTTTTTATAATAAGGAATGATTGAAATCTAACGATAATATTTCATTATATAGTTAATAGAAGCTGAAGAATCATGCCGAAGTGGCCGGGCAGATGGACATCAGCGACACGGTCTCCCTCGGATTGAAGAAAATAGTGAAAACTGGGAGCTGGTAAGTAACTGCATACATATATTATATTCTTACATTCCTTCCAGTGTTGTGGAAAATTACAAGGGCGTTTGCGATGAGAGACAACTAGCTCATATCACCAAGGCCCCAGTGAAGCCACAGCAGAAGCTGCGGCCTCCTTCTCACATATTCGCTGCCTGAGGTAACCTATGGGATAGTTTTAGATAGGCTTATTGAGTTAGTTAGAGTTGGCTGCTTGAGTTAGCTCATGAACTTCGGTCTGATGTGCGCTCTACCTGGTACCTACCTATCCACGCTCATTTCAAGGCCGTTCAACTTTGTATTATCTCTCTCTCACTCTCTAAAAATATATCCTTAGAACCCATTTTTGAGACCGCCAATATTAATTAAAAAATATAAACATTCATTAAATTTATCAATAACATTTATAATAATCTATGTCCAGTCATACGTAAAAAGTTCAATGCCCTCCTTTAACATAGATCGATTCAAAAATACGTAACCTAATGAGAGAAAGAGATCACTGTTCTAAAATTTATCAGAAAAACAATACGCCCGATAATTTTAGTAAGTATAAAAAATTACGTAATAGAACTAAACAATTATTGAGAAAAGCGAGAAATAGACATTTAATAGAACTTTGCGTGTCCGCGAGAACTGCTAATGAGAAATGGAAAATCATGAAATCGCGTGGTATTGGGCTAGAAAAAATTAAATTTGATACCACAAACACATCAATGCACGATCTCAATAAATTTTTTTGTGATGGAAACCCAAACATAGATAGTTTTATAGATTATTTTATTTTAATTATTTTACATTATAGATTATTTGTACCTAGCGAGCCGTAAAAAATTAAAGCCTTCTAAATGTAATGCCTTGACTGAGGCCGACACAGAGAAATCGATAAATGGGATATACTCTATGAGTGTTGGGACTGCTGGAATCCCCGTCGACATAATTAAGAATTCAAGTCCAGTTTCAATCCCTGTAATCACCCACATTTGTAATTTTTCACTGTTTCATGGAGTATATCACAATGTGTGGAAAAGCTCAGTCGTATTACCTCTTCCAAAGGTTTCTAAACCAGCTCAGCTCAATGACTATAGACCTATAAATAAATAATGTGCTTCAAGTAAAATTCATAATAAGCTAGTGTTTGACTCAATAACAGTCTGCATAGAAGACCAATGTTTAATTAGTGAGAAAAAACCTGCCAATTGTAAAGGAATCAGCGCCAAAACTGCTCCCATCAGTATGTGCGATGATATTAGAAGGAATATAGACAACGGAATATTTACAATTCTTTTTCGAATTGATATGACCCACGCGTATGGTAATGTACGATATGAAGTTTTTCTAGCTATGCACGCCCATTGAAATTTCTGTAAGTAAAGTATAAAGTGGTTTCGTTCATTTTTAACAGATCGTGGACAGTGCGTTGAGGGGAAGTATGCAATACCATTAATCCATACAAATGTGTTGCGATGAGATAAGGCTCTTCAGTACGTATAGCACAATTGAAAAGCTCTACTGATGTTGAGAATGTTGTATTGAATGGTCATCCTATTACATATTAAAATGAAGTAAAGAGGCTTGGAATTTACATGGTGGTTTCATGGTGATCTTAAATAAGTTTCCTTGAGAATTGATGTTGAAATCAACCCTTTACACAATACGGGAGCACATGAAGGCTTCTAGGACAGAAAGGTCAGAATATAAATAAATGCATTTGATAGGAGCAGATCAGGATAGTGTGAGAGGGTGACTGACAGGTTAACAGGTTAGTGTGTTGCTCTGCGTCTCTGACAGAACATCTGAAACGAGAGGAAATGAGGGAGAGAGAGCGAGAGAGAGAGGGGGGAGAGAGTGTGAGAGAGAGCGTGTGAGGGGTGGTGGGTGGGAGAGAGTATGAGTCTCCATTGACCTGTAGCTGGTTCTTGAAGCAAATTTTATATAGTAAAATTTTCAAAACGTTTTTTTATTTAGGAATTTTGTAACATTCTGAAAAGATGTTCATCTCAAAATCCTATCTGAATTATCGTGTTAAGCATATCACTAATATAAAGAAAAATGACGACTTTTTTTTTTTTTTTTTGTTTTTTATGAGTGTAAACTAATTCCTGACCGACGTTTGGGAAATCTTTATATATAATTCCGAACGGTCTTTGAAATTGTGAAGAACTTCGCGGTCCGATTTCAGTGTTAGACTGCTCATTCGAATCAGCACGGCCCCAAGTTTGTTGCAAAAGTGTCGCCGTTCGTCTCTATACCCGCCTTGATCGTGTTCTAGGCGGTCCTCATCAACGAGAGTTGTTTATTAGGCTGTGGCGGTAACAACAGTTGCCATCAATTCACGGTAAGTAAGAAACGTAGTGTAGTTACTAACATCTAGGAGAGTTATTTCTGAACGAAGAAATTGAAACTGAAGAACTTAGCGGACTTAAGATATAATTCCGAACGGTCTTTATATATAATTCCGAATCATTACGTCCCCAGGTGTCGGTAAGTAAGAAACTTAGTGATGGGGTCTTTTCTGATCAGCTGAGTGAGCTAAATCCATTCCTGTTCACTGTAGGAAGTTGAAATTTGATAGGGAGACTCTCTGTTTATTAGGCTGTGGCAGTAACAACAGTTGCCACGGTAAGTAAGAAACGTAGTGTAGTTACTAACATCTAGGCGAGTTATTTCTGAAGGATCTTTGAAATTGTGAAGAACTTCGCGGTCCGATTTCAGTGTTAGACTGCTCATTCGAATCAGCACGGCTCCAAGTTTGTTGCAAAAGTGTCGCCGTTCGTCTATATACCCGCCTTGATCGTGTTCTAGGCGGTCCTTATCAACGAGAGTTGTTTATTATAGGCTGTGGCGGTAACAACAGTTGTCATCAATTCACGGTAAGTAAGAAACGTAGTGTAGTTACTAACATCTAGGAGAGTTATTTCTGAACGATCTTTGAAATTGTGAAGAACTTCGCGGATCACCGATCTTCCAAACGTCAACACTGCCAACATTTTAGTAATTTGTGTTGGTCCCGTCGATGTGTGCACAGTGTCGCGCAATGACGAAGAGTTGACACTCTACAAAATCCCGGTTAGGGATAAAACCGGAACTATCAATCTTATCCAATGGGGGAAACAATTCAATTTCAACTCACATGACATTGTGGCAGTACACCTCATTACAACCAAAAAATTCAAAAATAGATTCGAAGCACAAATTGTACATGCCACAACACTCGAAATTAATCCAGACACAGAACAAGCACGAGCTTTGCTGGAGTGGTACCAGACACATCAGGACGAAGACAGCTGTAGCATCTCCTACACACAACTCAACACCAATTACCGACAAGATACAATCAACGACATAAAGAAGGAGATAGAAGACACGGACGCGCAGATTCACACGCTTACAAAGAAACAAAGAAGACTCGAGATAGAATTACACCATCATCTCACCATGCCCAAATTCTGCATTCCCCGATTAAACTTTTTGTTTAGTAGTGGCGAGGACCACCTCAACTGGTGATATTTATTTTATTACATTACTTACATTTTGATCGGTATAGTTTCCTCTTTTTTAATCATTCAATAACATCGCCTTAGCTTTGCTCCAGGTCACATAACGCCGAAAATAGGTAGGACTTATATCGTTACTATAATGTGCTGAGTTCCTTTTAGGTACTACTGTTATCCGAACTAGATTAGGGCTTTCCAAGCCCTAACAGGCCTCTAGTTATCAAATAAAGTCAAGTTATTGCAGCGATTTTTAAATTTTAGAAAGTAAATTTGTCGTAATTTTCCTTCATGAGAAATTCAGTATCAATATGAAACGGTTGGTGTCTAATGTTTGGAAACGACAATTCTAAGACGTCTCGTGGTGATCATCTCAAAATCAAAGCTGAATTATCTTGTTGAAAATATCACTAATATAGAGAAAAATAAACGAAATTGTGATTTTATGATGAGTGAAAAGGTATTGGAGTCCAACATTCTAAGACGTATCTAAGACGTTTCGTGGTGATCTTAAATAAGTTCCCTTCAGAATTGATGTTGAAATCAACCCTTTACACAATACGGGAGCACTTGAAGGCTTCTAGGACAGAAAGGTCAGAATATAAATAAATGCATTTGATAAGGAGCAGATCAGGATAGCGTGAGAGGGTGACTGACAGGTTAGCGTGTTGCTCTTCGTCTCGGACAAAACAGCTGGAAGGAGGGGCGATGAGAAAAAAACATCTCGGGAGTCTCCGAAGACCTGCGGCTGGTTCGCCCTTCAGGTTCGGCGGCAGAACCGCGGCGGTCACCGGACAGAGAGGGGGTTCCGAAGCGTCGGCACCTTTGGGAAGACGGCGCGGGAGGTGGGAACTTGGCGGCACCTGAGTCCCCTCCCTGCCCGCGGGCTTTCCAGCTTATTCTTTTAGTGCCATCGATCCGCGTTCGATCGCCGGGGGCTTCAGGCGTGAAATCGTTCGCGACAATTAGCTCACGTGAGTACGCATTTTAATCAAACACACCGACCAAATTATGTTGCACCGAACCGTGATAAGAAGCAGTGGAAAGCGGAGTAGACCAAAGGAATTTTGGAATTTTGTTTGGGTCATCACGGTTTTCACAGTGATGTTCATGGATGGTAATGTTGATAACCATTCTAGGAGGTAAAATTTAACAAATTTTCCACAATGGAAAATTTTGCACAATTTCAAAATGATAAATGATTCTTAAAACCCCAATGAAAGGCTGATTTCCAAAGTATCAAAATATTGCTCAAAATGAACAATTGATCGAAGTTATGACCTTATCAACAATATACGATATAGGTAGTTAAAACCTCCTAACAAATATCCAGCGAGTCTTCAAAGAAGATAAGCTCATTGACACGGTCTCGAATTTCGGAAAGCAATTATGTTCGACATTTTCGTTCAAGGGAAATTGTGCTAACCTTCCAAAATGATAATCGATTGTTAATATCTCAAAGGAAGGCGAATTACTCAAGTTTCAAAATGTTGTTTGAAAAGGACAAAATAAATGAAGTTATGATTTCATAAACGATATGAGATCTATGTAGCGAAACCCACCAACTAACAAAAAGAAAAATAATAATTATTATTGTAAATCCGAAAAAATAAGCGTATTGCTACGATCCCAAATTTTGGAACGGATCATTTTTGAAATTTTCCTTTATGGGAAATTGTGTATTATTATGGAACGATAAGTTATTCCTCACATCTGAAAAGAAAACGGATTTTTCCCGTTCAACATAATTATATGTCTGACATAGAAAAAATGAAGGAAATTGTGATTTTTAATAATACGTGATGGAGGCGTGAAACCATCCCTTCAAAGACGTTGAGCGAAATATCGAATAGGTACAATGAATTAATGTAGGGGCTCTCAAGTTTCACTATGTAAAATTATCAAAATTTTTCCTTCAACGATAATCGATGTCTGACACCTAAAAGAAAGGCTAATTCCTCAAGTATCAAAATAACGCTAAAATCAAAAAATTGATTGAATGAAATGATGATTTCGACTACGAAATATGTGGTGGTAGCAAAAATCACCTCTTAACAAATAACTAGCGAATCTTCCAAAGCAGTTAGCTTATTGCCACGGATTCCAAACTTTGGAATGTAGCATTTTTGAAATTTTCCCTCGTGGGAAATTGTGTCACATCGTGGAACGATAATTTGTTCCTGACATCGCAAAAGAAAGACTGACTTTTGCAGTTCAGAATGTAGTTGACATGAAAATAAATAAATAAATAAAGAAGTGGTGGGTTCAAAGGTGATATACGATGGAGGAGTGAAAACCACCTGCTAGAAGAACATTAGTGAATTACCGAAAGAAATTAATTACTGCTGCAGCTTTCAAATTTTAGAATGTGAAATTTTCAAAATGATTGTACTTTAAGTGGAATTTTGTAAAATTCTGAAACGATTATCGAGTCCTAACATCTAAAAGAGACGCCGATTCCCCTTGTTCCAAAATATCGATAATATTGAAAAAAGGATGAAATTATGATTTTAACTAGGTACAATGTAAGCGCAGGTAGTAAAAACCACTTCTTAACAGATATCATTCGAATCCCTATAAACTAAGTACCTAACTAAACTAAGCTAAGTAATTTCCACGAAATCCATGTTATATAAAGAGAAATTTTAGTAACTTTTCGTCAATGGTAATTTTGTAACATTCTGAAACGAAAATGATTCCTAATATTTCAAAACAAAGGCTGATTACTCAAATTCCAAAACATCGCTAAGAAGATAAATAAATATAGGATTAAATTCAAAAATAACGAATTGATAACGACGTGTAGGATGTAGGTAGTAAGAACCATCTTCTAATAGATATTCAGCAAAACATCAAATTATATTGAATTATTGCTATGGCTCTCAAAACATAGGAAGTAAAATTGTACAAAATCTCTTTCATCGGTAAATATGAAACATCTTGAAACAATAATCGATTCCGAACGTCCCAGATAAAAAGCTGAAAAGCTTGGAGTCTCAAAATTTTGGGAAAAAAGATACGGAATGGATAGAAACCAAATTTCTATCACAATAAAATAAGAAAAGTTCTTTAGTGGTTTCCTATATAATTAAGAAAAGTTAGTTCGACATAAATTTGCAGAATTGCAATATTTTAATCAGGAACATGTGCCCAAATTGTTGATAAAATACGAAATCTTGAAGGAATTCCGAACAATTATTTCGTATTGCAGAATAAAATTTAGAAAAAGCTTGTTTGACTCGAATTGGTGGCGAGTTTGCGGTGCGCGGGACTTCAGATAACCGAACTAACAGTCCTTTCCCTAAAAAAATTAGAGATGGTCAAAATTTTCAGCATTTGTCATTGGAAAATATTATTTTAGAAAAGGTTTGTTGGCCGAAAAATTGAGCTTTAGTAAATGTGTATCGAGGAGTAATGCTGAAATCGCATTAAAATGTGAAGCATATACGTAATATTAATTTGAACTGAGATGTGTGACACAGAACTCTCACAGGGGCTTATAGTATAAAAAATCATTTTCCTTTATAAGTTGTTATTATAGTCTACCATAAAGGCATTAGCGCTACACTCAGTCCGTGGTGTACAGTCGAAGCGCTATAAGAGCATCTCGACCCACGGGTCCAAAAGAGACATTGTAGAAGAGCTTGTAAAATTCGTCTCACATGCACAAATTAACAATGAGTAAAAAACCGTCGGCAAGCGAGACTCTAGTAGTCGGAGCATTCACTAATGATTGCAAATATGGTCACGTGTAGCTCGAAAAATTTAGCGAAACGTGTCAATCATTAGTGAAGATGAAACTGATTCAAACGACTAAACTTCATGAAATCACATGGAATGAAATTTGCATCTTCATGTTATAAAGTTATAACAATCTGCATCTATTTTATTTACGCATTACGATAACTCATAGTAACTTTGATTAATTATGCTAAAATACGAAGGGGCTGATCTAACGCATACATCTTGTCAAATAATTGTTTGCTTTCCAATCTTCAAGATGGAATGTATTGTGATCTTTTCGTTGACTTGGAGACGAATTTGTATGTTGACTTCGACTGCCATGTGCTGTAATTCATGGCAATAATTCAGTGATCATGCCTTTATGTGTTCGTTTTTCTGGAAGTGACTCTATACATGCCTTATTTAGGCCGAGTTACGTGAAATTCGGAGGGTAGACTCCTTGAAGTGTTGTATAGCTTTTCAATCTATTTTTATGCCAAGGTACCAGATCCGTAAACGGGGCAACAACGCCACACCATATTTCAGTTTTTTCCTATGACCCCCTAAACTGTATGTTTCTCAAGGATTTTGAACAACTAAAATTTTGTAGAGAATTCAATTTCCTAAGGCCTGCATGAGTGTTTTTGTCGAACGAATGTTTTTCGAGGCTTTTTGAAATGAACTATTGCGTAAGGCATCTAGTAAGCTGAACCACAAGAAATATTTATGTTCTCAAAAATCAAAATTTTCGCATGCATTTGGCGCATGCATGATCCGGCGCATGCCCGACCGTCCTGAACTATTTAGATTTCGTATCCAACTGTGTCTGTGTGGGTACTGATCCTTGTAACTGTAAAAACCCTTTAAACTTTGGTGCAGAGTAGATATCGCCAACCATTATTCGGTTGATTTATTTTCCTATCACTATCTTGGTTGAATTCATTCCAATAGAAGATGAATTGGAGATTTTCAACATTTACAAAGGCGTTTCACCGCTTGTAGATCGTTAAAAATTTCCGTACTACTCGTTGGTTTTATAACAATACGCACTTGATATCCATTCAGCGTTCAGCATTCCCGTAGTAAAATGACTGAATGTGAGCGCGGCGGAAGCATAATATCGTTTTCCCGGCCTGACCTTTTCGCCTGCTGATATTCACTCCTAGTGCCGTGTGAGTTCTAATGTGAGGTAGATATATGATTAGTATGTGATTGCACTTTATTATAGATGCACTTTTATACATGGTGTCTCACGAGTTATGTACCAGCGGCTGATCTCTTTCAATATTGGTGTTAAAAACCGAGAAAATTTGATCCCTCCACATTATTTTTTGCGAGGAATTAGCGCACCGCAAAATTGCGCAGCCATGCGCAATTAGCACCAACTTTGTTTTTACAAATAGGAACCCCTATTCTTTGAGGCCCCGCAGCAGATCAGTACGCCTCGGTTTCTCGTAATTGTATCCAACGTGTTCCAAAGGAGCTCCATCTAAAATACAGCACCGTGAGTCGATTAGCCTCAGAGGTTCAGAAGCTGAACTGAGTCTCTCAGTACTTTGTGATTGTATTCCAGATCTCCAAAAGGAGCTACTTTTCAGGTTTCAGTATCATGTTTTATGCCTGCTATGTAGGAATTGTTCACACATTTTAATAATCGAATCATGAACTAAACGAAAATATCTATCACTTTGATAGAAACAGTAAAAAAATTTCTACTATGGTGAATACAGCGATTCGGAGGTGACTTGTGTGGAAAGATATCTTACCTATAACTTACTTATGTGTTAATCCCTGCTTTTGTCAGTTTATCCAATTTAGTCTCAGCAATTATGCCTTGTTCTGACTTTAATGCCAAACTTTCCAATTCAAAAGGGAATTTGTCGGGAAGAGCTTTAAGAAGCTCGTATTGCCATTTGGAATAGTTTTTGCCAATAATTATTTGATCACAGATTCACTCTGCCGCCGATTTTCCAAATGCGAAATGAACCGCTTGTATTTTCAAATCATTTATGAATAGTTTCACCCTTTCTCCTTCTACTCTTCTACGTACAGAAAAACTCTGTCTGTAGTGATAACTGTATAAACATTCGCCGACACGTGGGCGGAAATGGTCAACTTTAGGTTCGAATGTGTGCCCTCCAACCTTCGTGAGTGGAGCATCCCTTCAATCCTCTTCCTTTGTTATATTGACAGACTTCCGTTCTATTTCTAAATATTATATATACGATACTGTGATACGAAATATCGTATTATTCCCCTCCTGGCATATTTGGGTCGTACACGCGAACTTGGAGTGTTATTTTAATCTCTTCCCCACTAGTATCTCTATCATCCGCATCTTCATTGGCGAATACTTGTCGGCGTCTTCTGAACATTCCAATGCTTGTTTAGTTTGTATCTCTTTTCACCACTTGAAATAACTCATGCACAGTTAACTCACGACTAATATATTTTTGGTCATTAGGTATGTCAACCTTAAACAATGAACACCTGCTGTTGACACCAATTGAGGTTATTGGAGTGAAGTGTATATACCTACCTTAAGTCGCTCATCGAGGGCTTCCCTCATAATCTCGTTGATGTGTTCATTGTGGGACTGAACTCGAACCGTAGACCCATATAAAATGCCATCGTTTTGAACGGGGTATAGACCTTCCTGAACATACAATCTGCCTGATAAAGGTAAAGTAGAGCTGTATTTTCATTCTTTTTTCATGTCCTAAAGATCCTCCCTACGTAATTTCAATATTCTAGGGTTAAAAGAGAAGAACTAAGGTTACTAAGCTGATCAGGATGAATTCAGTCATTTCATTTGACTCTAGTGGTCCCAGAGAAGCTGGAAACCTATCAAATTTTAATTTCGTATGGTGGACAGGAGAGAATTGAACTCACTCAGGTGATCATGATAGAGCCAGTGATTTCATTCGTCTCTTAGTACCTCAGAGAGGCTCCCTATCACATTTTACATTCGTACGGTAAAATGGAAAAAAATCGTCCCACTCAACTGAACAGGATGGATCCCGTTAATTTATTTCACGAAGTCCCAGTGAAATTCTCTATTAAATTTCCACCTACTTGGGTGAACGGGAGAGAACTCGTACTTACCTACTCGTGGTTAACTTCATATAAATGTAAGCCTGGTTACTACCGAATCTCGATATTATACCTCGAGTGTTGTTTACGGCTCACTAATATCCCTGCATGTAGATCGCCTGCTTTCTGTATTGGAGCGGTTAAGATATTATCATGAATAACAGATCTTCTAGATAGTATTGAACAAGTAGATCAGTGCACACGAAGTGAGTCACATGATGGCGCATTTTCTTGTAAAGATTCGCGTGAAATAGACGCTTCCTTCGTTGAATATGAGACAAAATGGCTGTGAAGCTCACTCAGCTGATCGATGACCTCTCAGTCGTCTTCAGCATTCTCCCTTGAGCCTTCCTTCTCAAATTTCAGCTTCCTGTGTCGAATAGGAGACGAAATGGCTATGGGGTTCACTCCGCTGAACAATGAACTCTCACGCGTCAGCGGCCCCTGATACATCTTTACTTCGCCATGTTATAGATTATATCCATACCAAGTTTCATAAAAAGTAACGTCGGGAAGTCGCATTTGAACCGATTTTAAGAGGACATATACATCAACGGACAAAGTGAATACAATAGCTCAATTTTCCTTTTTTGAAAGAAAATGTGCTAAAAATAGATCTTTTCAACGAGTGATGAACTATTTCTGTCGGGTGAAAATTGAAGGAGATACGTTTCCCTAGGAACGGCTCCATTGTAAGAGGTTGTCATTATAAAATTACTTCCGTTTCACTTCAAATGGTCCCTCATTATTCTTTTTACCGACCCCCAGAGCTAAACCATGTCAATAATAAGATTTTAAGAACATACTAACACATTACTAGCCCATCCATTTTTGACAATAGCCATAATAAACTCGATTTGGTGAAGTGAGAACTCAATTAGAATTTTTATCAGATGATACGATCGTCGTATTTTAGTAAGCAATTTATCTACGTTCTCGATTTCACCAGTTTTCATCCACAACCATGGAGTCATGTAGTTATAACAAAACCATAACTGCATATATAATATTTTGCTGGTGTGAGCGATGTAATACGAATTTATAGTATCCACAGTGATCGTCGGAGAACTGATAAAAACCCCCTTGGGTTTTTTTTCACTCATTATGAAAAAATTTAGATTTAAAAAAATTATTTTAAAATTTATTATTCGAAACGCAAAAAGAAACCGCGCGTTGTAATCTTGCCGGTTTATCTGAACAGGGCTTGGAAGAGTGGGGCCGTGCGTCTAGCATCGCGTCGGTCCTCAGTACCGTCACACTCTGCTCGTCTTCTAACCTCAGACCTGCATTCAAATGTATTATAAGTAATATTAATATAGATGTATGCCTCTTACAAAGAGCCTCGTGCACTGCCTCGTCCTAGAATCTAGGAATGATGTAGAAGACAAGATGTGAAAACCTTAGTTAATCTGCGCGAACTGTTGCTTTTAAATGAAAATGAAGAGTTATCAAAGTTATAGCGTGATATTTAAACCTACTTACCTGTCCACAAAGAATATCAACCCATGTTGACATTTTCCTAGGTTTAAACCCAAGATTGACGTTCAAACAATCACCTCTTGAATCTTCAGGAAGGAAATGGTGTTGCCTAAACCGTTTATTAATTTGATCTTTATCTTTCTGGACGAGGAAAACGAACTGGATAAATGATCCGACGAACCTTCAATTTCGGTGTCCGTTGACTAGCACAGTCTCTCAAAAGTGACGAGTTTCTCGATGTGTGGTCAGGTCTGATGGGGTAATCAATACTGGCCTTGACGCCTGACTAAACCTTACGTGAATAGGCTTATCGGACTGGTTAAACCACACTTAGTGTCACAGAGGAACAAACACGAAGCAATAAATAATTGGTATCCCTCTGAAATAATTCTCAACTCCTTCCGACGCTTTACCTCTATTTCCTTTTGTGATCACACTCGTTGGTAATCGGTCAAACTGTGAAATGTAGTTAAACGTCTTGTTGAACTGTCGAATGTTCGTGTTCTATAGGAGAGGCTAATGAATTCACTGATTCACCAAGGAATTATTCACCGAAAAGACTAGGCATGCAATCAACTAAACGTCAGGTTAGAATGACCCGACTATCACTGTGGAAATCATGAATTTCACATAAAATCGTAAAATAAAAATAGTGGTTGCAATCATGTTTACAAAGTTAACTGAGAAGGATCACCTGCATGTAAACAATCATACTTCAGATTGTTGGCCACGCATTGCGCAGTGTTTAACATAATACGGTTAGGTAAATCGAGAGCTTTCCAACGACTGGCTAACAATTTTAACACGATGTTAAATGCCGAAGATAGAGTTCCGTAGCAACAATTTTATTATAAGCGTTAATCATCAGAAAATAAGAGCGTAACGCACTAATTGTCACATAACGGTAATTTTGTCTCATTTACGGCTGGGTTATATCAGCTAAAACATGTTCCATGTTAAAAAATTCAATTGAATGTAACAATGTATATACTTCAAATTTCCAATTTTCGTCACATTAGGTACCTACCTAAGCAACACAATGAAAATTAACGAGTTAAAAATTTAACTCTATATTTAGCGTTCAAAAAATTTACTTTCAATGCAATCGGAAATAAAAGTATACAATTTTCTCGTCGTTTTTCCCAAAATGATAGAAAAATGACACTTACGCAGTTTGCATAAGCAGAACCAACTTTTCAAATATTTGTAATCAGACAGACGACATAACTTTTAGCACACGCAGCTGATCGGGATGGATTCTGTAAAATCATTCGTCTCTTGCTGGCCCAGAAAGGCTCCCTATCAATTGTCATCGTCCTACGGTGAAAAAGAAAGATTTTAGCGCACTCAGCTGATCAGAATGGCGCTCCTCACTTTGCTCGTCTCTTGTTATCCCAGAGAGGCTCCCAATAAATTCTCGTCATACTAGGGTGAATAAGAGAGATTTTAGCTCACTCAGCTGGTCAGGATGGCGCTGTTAGGTCATTTGTCTCTTGTTATCTCAGAGAGGCTCCCTATCAATTTTCAATGTCCTACGGTGAACAGGGGAGATTTTAGCTCACTCAGCTGATAAGAATGGCGCTCCTCACTCTGCTTATCTCTTGTTGTCCCAGAGAGGCTCCCTATCAAATTTCTTCGTCCTACGGTGAATAGAAGAGATTTGAGCAAGATTTTGTCATCATTATGATTGATATTACAGCTCTTCACCAGGTCAGCTGATCCTCACCAAAGTCAGCGAGGCTCAAGTTCCTACATGGTAATACATCATACCAAAATACGGGTGTAATACCCCATTTTCTATGAAAAGTTGGGTGAAAGGAAATTGTTATCAGAAGCAGCAAAATTATTGGATTTGAAGTTGGTAATTTATTGTCTTTATTGTGATTGGTGACCAATCAGTAAATTAGGTATTCATACCGATCGTATTTTCAATTTTCAAATTAGCACCCTTGTAAGCATTTGACCTTGAACAAACTTAAGACTTAGGTAGGCAATAAAATAAACTAAACACAAGTTGGAATAAAACCACGACTGAACATGGCAAAAAGCTCCTTGTCACGTATCACTATCGACCTGCTGATCCGTTGCAAGAAATCGTATTTAATATAACATGTAACAGGTGCATTAGATTGAATTCAATACTTTTCTTCCGGTTGGAGTCTACGTCTAATATCGTAGTTACATGGAGGTAAAGATATTTTCCAATAATATTGTCGGATGATCAGTAATTTGCAAAAGAAGAGCTGTCAAATATAGAAATGATAAACCTTAATATAATAAATGACAGCATTCTCGGGACTGCTTCTCACAACCCAAAACAGAGTTTTGAACAATGGATTGTAAAATAATTATAGATAAAATTGTTAAACTGTATCTTATAACATAAAATATTCTTGATATTTGTATAATGAAAATTTCTAATTGGTTCTTATATTTTGGTTTGTCGTTTTTTTAATTCAGCTGTTTTCGGATTTTTCGTACCGATTCTCAATGAAATTAGTTGGTTTTTCATTATTTCTGAGTTATGAAGGGTTTTATCCTATTCCATCAAGCAGAATGATCTTTAAACTTTCAGTGACCTTTCCAGTACATAACATATGATTAAAAACTTAGCTAGTGAGGAAATAATTTATGAATTGGTTGTCTGTCTCAATGACATTCCATAAGTTGATGTGCTTGAAATTGGTAGACCTGAGCATATCTCATTTTGAGCATCCCCATAACTACTGCGTCCACGGAACGCAAAGTTCCTGTGTTCCCACCTTTTGTAGTTGCAGTTGAGTGAGTCTAGCCTAGGTGTAGATGGGGAATTTTCATGGTTATATTTTATAAGCTCAATAGGATGATCTGAGCCACTCATTTCTGAAAAGGTTTCCGAAAATATGATGGATATGTGACTAGTAAAACGGCTCTTGAAATTCATTTGCCTTATATGGTCAAGATACCATGAAAAGTGGCAAAAACCTCTAGAATGAGTTTAAAAAATCTGAAATTTTGCACGAAGGTTCTGTTTGATCACTACTAGTTGATCTAAACATTTCGCGAGCTCCACCCTTAAGGGTGGAAAATGGATGTGAAACTGGTGTAAAAATGGGGTTGCAGTGTTATTGATTACATAAGAATGTGGGGTGTCGTTTTCGATGTTGTAGATGTACATAGAATCGATTTAGGTGGGTCCTAAGTCGACCAGTCCACACCCATGGGTGCAAGGGCTAAAAATGGATAAGAAAATCGGGGATTCTGAGGGTATTGTCATAACACAGTACACATCCAATTTGATATATTGTTTGAGATTAGTCGACCGACGGGTTTTTACGAGATGTCTCGCAATCAATGGAGCAATGAAAACGTTAATGGTCTCAACGCTAATTAGGAGGTAAAGTGAACGATAAACCATTCGGAGCTATTCGTTCATACGATTGCTGAACAGTGCACTAAAATACGGACATTCTTATGGTTGCGATTTGCGATAGTACATAAGTGGTGAAAACAGGCGGATAAATCCGATGGCAAGGTGAGTCATAATTTCTGCTTCATGAACCGCAGTTCATAATTTCTCCTTCGCGATGAACAGTTCGGGAAATGCGGTACTATGGACATACTTCAGACGAAATCTCCCTTTATTATCCCGCACTCAAAATGTTCAGCTCGTCAAATGATCAGAGGACAAACATAGTATTTCAGCTCACTTATTTGACTAATCCATTTTCATCTCAGGAATTTGGCCAGAGACGGAAATATTGTTCGTTCAATTGCATTAGAGATTATATCTAGCTGGTACATGGGGTCAACATATTGCTAGATAGTTAATATTCTACCTGAGCTGATCTGAAAGCTTCCTTCATTTCAGCAGATGCATGACCCATGATGTGATTTGCGAATTTTCAAAGAAAAACAAAATTATTACACAATGGTTTATTTTTTGTGTGTTAGATAGCCCTTCTACGCTGATCATTGGCCTATAATTTATTATTAAATCCCATAAATTATGAATGATCAGAACATGTCGCATCGTGCCTCCGAGAAGGGTTCACACTTTTACAGTTCAAAGACCCCGTAATTTTTCGCTTCACAATAAAATTGTTCAAAAAAAGGTTAATAGGTAAGGAAACAATACAGGTTCATAAGCCAATCAGCTGATCAGTGCGCCTCTGTACATCGTAATCTAAATAACAACCGGAGCTCCATCTAAATAACAACACCGTGGGTCGAATAGGAAATTTAGCCTCCGAGGCTCTGAAGCTTATCTGAGTCCCTCCATACTTTGTAGTTGTATTCCAGATCTCCAAAAAGGAGTTTCATATCATAAGTCAATTAAAAAACAAATTAGGCTCAGAAGCCCCACAGCTGATCAGTTTGCATTGGTATTGCATTTATTCTTGATATTGCAAAGGAGGTCCATCATATTGCAGATTCGAAGGCCAACGTAGGTACAGGCACCTGCAGAGGAAAAATTGATGCAATTAATTAAAACTTCTACATTTTCCTGGTCCCCTGATCTTAGTATAACGATATTTAAGTAGGCAGGTACCTTCTAATTGAAAATAACATGAATGTATAGATCATTGAAATGGTTTTAATAATAATTAAAAACTCCATTGCGGAATATAGTCAATCAAGATTCAGGTACCTAACGCAAAACTTCGAAATCGGTAAATTCCTCTCAAGGTTAGTTAAAACTCCCGTAGAATATTTTTGGAGCAATAATTACAGTTCTCGAACAAACCTGCAAATTAGTGGCTTTAAATCTGTGTACCTATTTGTCTCACTATTCCTGTATAATAAGAAGAAAACATCTTAGGGACTAATTCCAGTTAAAAAAAAAAAAAACTAGTATAGCAGTCAGTCAGTATGTTACATGGACTTTAGTTCAAAATTGTCATCAGCGCAGGCTGGAAAAAAAAAAAAAAAAAAAAAAAACAGCCCTCTATCTAAGTAACTCTCCTGATTGAGTGGCTCCTCATTATTCACATTGCCTACTTGCCCTCGAAAAGCTATTTCAAATGTTGGCAGCATTGAATAGGAACGAAGTTAGCGTCAATGCTAACTCAGCTGATCTGTTTGGTTTCTCATTTCGTACTTTCATTTTATTCGCCCTTTAGAAAAACCCCATTCAACTCCATTTCAGTCGCGCGAGAAGAATATGAAATTAATTAACAGTGCTCTGAGCAGATTTTAGTTTATCCATACTCAGTCATTTAATTTCACGTGTTCCATGTATATCACTTTGCTAGTATACGAAAGGCTATATTTCAAATGACATTTGCGTGGGTAGCATAGGGACAAAATTAGCTTCCGTGCAAAATTAATTGGTTTGGGTGATTCATCATTTCGTAATTAAAGTAAAAGTACTTCTGGAAGTACTCATCAAAAAGAGTCATGACAATTCTGTTTTGGAAAGTAATAGGACATTACTATTCAGTTTTCCTAAGGGTGGTTCTGATAATCATGATCGTAGAGCTTGAGAGTCTATGTAAGCGAGGGTCAAGACGCTAATGATCCTGAATTGCTCAGTTCCAAGGGATCAGACGTTGACTATCCGGTGAGCGATTTTGTGTGGTTAGAGCTCGTAGACCAAGCGGGCTGCGATGAAATCCGCGACGACTGCCACTCGAACACTGCTATTCAGCAAGTTGAGAGTGTGAGCAATAATTTCGGATTTGGTTCAGTGTTTAGTTTCTTCACCTGATGTTGATGTGCATCGTTCGAACTGTGATCGATCAAGCCAGCGATTCAATTACAAGTTAGTAATCGTCTTCATGTCTTGAGGTATGACGTTTAATTTTTATCGAATTTTTTATTATATAATGTTTAATCCAAAGAAAAGGAGCGGAAGGGGAGAGGGCTGCTCATAAAAACGACTTCAACTAGACATAACCAGCATGAATTATTCGGTTTACTATTTTCCGTAACCTTTTTCCGCTTGCACCTGATTGTATTACTTTACAGTTTGCGGGCGGCTGTCAGTCGCCAGTCATGGTTTTCCTCATTTCAATGAATTTTTTATTTTTTTAATTATAAAATCAATAAAAAGTGGATTTTGGATTGGTGGTCTTTCAAGTGAGTTCATACGCAAAGTTTAGGATACAAATTGTTTATTAGAAAAATTTTATCATACAAATCTAATTCAAAATACTTTTTTGAACACGGTTTGAAAGAACATATGAAGTGTCCAGGGGAAGAGCGGGCTATCACGGTTTTTCCTTGTTTGGAGAAAAACTAATTTGAATGAAACAAACTCAATAAAATGTATATCTTGCATTCGAAAAATCTGAAATTTTGAAATTATAATGTCAACCTGCAGGTTAAAGTAATAAAAATCCCAAAATGCCTTACAAATAATTTTATTGGAATATAATGGGAAAACGTGCCGAACATCACAAAAACAGTGAAAAAACGGGATCACGCCCTTGACAGCGATTGATATCCTCACTTGTAGGGTAATTTCTCAAAATACCTCCTGGCTTTCTCTCTACAGAATATTTTTAAATGATTAATCCCAGAATTTTTCAGAAGAGGAAAAACTTATTTTTGTATAGGTTTTTGATGGGAAGTAAAATTTTGATGGACGAGGTGGCTGCTGAGCAAAATCTGCTGAAATCAGGGCAACCACTGCAAGTCTTATCATTTCTTTTGGCGGATTCGCCGGCAACACTTGCTAGTAAATTCTTCATTATAGCTCTCACAATAGTAAACCAACTGAGGGTATCAACATGGAATTTACCTTCTCTCAGCCGCCTAGCCTTCATTGGAGCTTTAGGAATATATCTTGTGTCAAGAAAACCCACTCAATCAATGTATCTGATTTTGATCAGGAAAAAAATCGATGTATAACATAAGACGATGAATATTGAATAGAGACAGCAACCGGTTCGAAAAGTGGAAGAATGTGGCATGCCAAACACAGCTAACCTGTTGTGATTCACAGGCTGGATAATGTAAATAACAAGGATGGGGGAAATGGCAGCTTTGCGTTAGCCCGTTCTTTCCCTGGACTGCTCCCATGAGCCCGTTCTTTCGCTGTATACGAAATACCTACTCAACCGTTCTTTTGAAGCCAATGAACCAGTTTTTTCCTTATTCTGACCACACTACCATGTTCAGCTACCCCCAATGCATAAGGTATCGTTCTCCACTCACTTGGGGCAAAAAAATCGAGATAGCCCGTTCTCCCCTGTACTCTCTTTGACATATTATGTCAAATACAATTGCGGACAGAGAGAACCACCCCACCCCTACCAACTAGGGATAAAGGCAATTCTAATTCTCGTTTCAACCATTTCCTGGCTATTTTGCAGAACTTTTAAATAAGACAGTGTGTTTGACATAAGTATGGGTGCCTATGAACTGTAGGTCACACACTTTGAACACGTATTGCAGCACGGCAATGTAACGCACGAGTAAGAGTCCAATGACTGCCTGCGGAGGAGGGTGAATCTGGAAAATACAGCTGTATAATTCCGCATCATGTGTAATATAATTATCATGGGTGGCAGTCTACTACCATTTGATCGGATGAAGGTTAAGTATGCACCTTTTTAATCAACCAAGAAAATTAGTTGTTTTACTTCCCTTCAAACTCATTGGTGCAGGTACATTTCAGAATTTGTAGGTACCAAACTATCAACCTAGATACCAAATTACATGAGATAAGTACCTCATACGATAACCTGATCACCACCACCTTGATCAAGCTGAAAGCCTACTTTAGTAGACAATAAAACAACGCGATATGCATTTTTAAAGAAGATTATTTTTTCTGTAGAAGAGACCATCAGAAATACCGACCCCCCGACAAACACACACAACACACACACAGACACACAAACAGACAGACACGGAACCGAAGTTGTTCAGGATGGTCTAAAACGTAAAATTCGGGTGAAAATTTTGATTTTGGAGACATACATTTTTTATCTCCCAGTAAGTGAAAACAATGCTTCCGCTATCAATAGGTACACTCGGAAGCAAAAATAGAGTACCTTTGGTACACCTAGGATCCAGTCACAAGGCAAAGTGGCTCACTAATAGGCTCAGGCTAATTTCATTTCAAATTGACCTACAATTTGGAAATTAGAAATTGCACATCACCTTGTTTATTAGAAAGACGAAACATAAATTCCAGTATTATCAATAAGCTCAAAATTTTCTTTCTTCATTATCAATATAAAAGGAAATGTATTTACCTGTAGGTATATGCATACACCCTTGAACAATTTCCCTGAAACATCGATAGGAAGCCCAAATAGGTAAGACCTTAAACGTTTGTTACATAATTCCATGGATTAAAACGAGAAAACAATAAGAGAACACCCATGTCAAATAAGTGCATGTTGGGAGTGCATTTAAGTAGCCCCAGGAGATGCATTACTCAATATGTACCTAATGATTAACGCAGTTTTGTGTTAAGCAATTTAACCCATCACTCCTGACTTAGTTCGATATATCCGCCGTTACAGGTTCTCTCCATTGTGCTTGCATGTCTCACAAAGAGCCTCAATCTGATCTGGATTGATCTAGTTTCACTCTAATTTGAACTCCCCTCGTGATCTTACTGGAGGCAGTTTCGCTTTCTTAATACCAATTGTAGGTATGAATTTGGTGCAGGAGTACAGAAGGTCAAAACTCAGTTCTGCCTTTCACAATCAAATTCTTTACGCCTATAACGTTACATAACTTTTAGATAATCTTCATAAAAGGAAGCAATTTCAATGCCTCCGAATTTTTCAGTGATCAATATCTATAATATTAAAAGTTTTTTCTTTATGTAAAGCCACTTTTGACATTTTAAATGTCTTAGTCGACGGGTCAACCGGAAATTTTGTTACGCAAAGAAAAAACGTCACGCAACCTATAAACAAGTTAGGTGGTGTTTTCTTTTGATTTTCACGTACAACCAAGCCGTTGCTGAGGAAATGAAACTTCTTTAGTTTTCACCGGACAAAAATCGTTCTCAACTCGTTGGAAAGCTCTCGATTTATCACGCATTTCTTTCGTATTTGTTCTTCTATTCATGTCGTAGTTTTATATTTATATATGTGATAAATGGATATAGTAAACAATGCCCCTTGTTTTGTTTTCAGTTGGTTGGGAAGTTGCACTTTCTTATAGTAATTGTAGACGCGCACCATAACGGAAAATTACCTAACTGTAAATTCATATTCGTAGAAGAATTGGGCATCTTCGAGACTGACTTACAGCAAATTCAGTAATTGTGTGTCAATATTTATTTTATGTTTACTAATTGTTATTTTATTCAAAACAATAATAAACATTGAAATTACTGAGATATTCTCAAAGCTCATAGCTTTTCTCTCATAAAGAAAGTACGAGCGGCCTGCCGCGTTTTTCAATCCGATCTCGATGAAACATTTCATGTTTATTATTTGAGGTATGACAATCCTAACTATGACTATATCAGAGGAATACTCTGAGCAGCTGAGGGAGCTCTTAGCCTAATTTCTTTAATAATCGACCTGCGATGCTAAATTTTGAAATGAATCCTCGCTCAAACATGTTCAATTTACTTGTAATTACAACGTGCGTAATTACGTCATCTTAATCACCTCAGTGAGCGCTGATGCCAACATTATTCCTCATCCGCCTACAATGTTGAAATTTTAAACGAAGCTCTTCTGGGGTGTTTGGAATATAATTGAAACGTGGGGAACATCCCTGATCAGCTGAGTGAGCCACAAGCTGCCTCCAAAGCTGAAGTTTGGAACGGAGGCTTTCTGGGACAGGTGGAATATATTGAGCGATATCCATGGTTGTAGCAAAGCACCCCCTCCTGAAGGGACCACACTACCCAGTGTGACGTCACCAGTGCTACAAACTTCAACAAATCATAGAGAGAAAACTTCCCATCATAGGAGGGTGCTGATGGTGTCCAATTTCTCAGAATTGAAGTTTATTTCATTCAAAAATATAAAATGAATATGTGAGTAACGCCCATTTCAACGTGCGGAACTACCGTAATCAGCTAATCAAAGCAATAAAAAATTACAATGCACGATTTGTTTCAAAATGCTTCAGATGGGTTTACATGGTTGAAATTTTCAAAAACCTCACTTTTAAACATAATGTACCTATTTCAGTAGCTTCAGTTTCTTCTATAATTCGCTAAAACGCTGGAATAATTTGATGGATTGAAGGGCCATCGAACATGCGGCTGGATTAATAAATGTGCCCCCCCCCCCCCCATCAACCCTCATAAAAATGCATATCTCCAAATCTGTTTGATTCAAAGCGCAGAAATCGTTTTGGTGTTGTTGGATTTATGGCGTAAAAATATTTTCAGCTATCGATGCTTTACAAACTCCGCAATGGGGGCAGGCCAGGTACAAATCGCGATCGCAGCGAATCTGGCGGTATGTCCAACTAATTTGAATTTTACTGAGGGATTGACTATTTGACGTTATGTAATTTTGAGATGCGAGCTTGCGAGCATCCAGACCATCAAGCTATACACATCAACTAAGCTAAGTTGCGCCGAACCTACCTCCGCACCGCCGAGTTCGCTGCGATCGCGATTCGAAT
Source organism: Adelphocoris suturalis (assembly GCA_030762985.1). Lineage (NCBI taxonomy): Eukaryota > Metazoa > Arthropoda > Insecta > Hemiptera > Miridae > Adelphocoris > Adelphocoris suturalis. The sequence goes on along the minus strand of CM061042.1, from coordinate 66,400,392 downwards.
CCGGCCTTCCCCCCTTGTCTTGTTACTTTGCAGACAATCGATAATACCTACATCGTACCAATGAATTGAATTACTTAATCACAGCGTAGTTGACCTGGACAACGTTGTTAGGCTTATCCCGATTTCTTGGATTTGAATATAACCTCAAACCCTATGGCCAGAAACTCGCAGATCATTTTGGAAAATCTCTCATCGAAATCGGTATAGTCGTTTTGCAGGCCGTGTTGGCCACACAAGCATACAAACAAGTTCCTGGATTTTCGGATTGATGTAACTACCGTATGGATATTCATAATCTGATATGTTATTACGATTTGGTCATGATCCGAGTTTCCCCAAAATAACCATGAAATTTTCTGTTGTGTCTAAAACACAAAATTCGTCCTTCTTCTCACCTAGATCTTCAGAACTGAATATCCAGATTGAGCAAGGTCAACAAAATACCTAACCACCAAGTTTCGGGACTATTTTAACCGCGTTCAAACGTGCTAGTTGTAAAAACCTTTCAAATGTCTCAAAGGATGTACCTACTACGTGCTTGAAAACCAGGACCTCATCAATCTTCTCTACAGAGCAGAGGTAAATTAATGCTCGAAACGTCCTGTCTGGATTTGTATACTAATTTCATCGTCTTTTTGGAAGACAAATTGTTCGTTATGATCATGACACTAACAGCAGGAGAGCTGCGGTAGTTCTTTGGTACTTCCTCATTCTATGGGGTAAATGTTTGAGTGTTCAACCCAAAGCGCTTCTCATTTTGAACCATTCTGTTGCATGCATAATTCATGACACGAGTTTCTCCTCACTCTATCATAATAAATCTTTCATATCTCTTTAATATGTAGCTGAATTCGTGTGGTACCTACTGATCAAGTAGGTAGCTAAAAGAAAACTGCACAATATTACACTAAGTTTATTATTTCTGTATTGTTTAGCCCTTCAGAGCAGATCATTGGTGTCTGTACCACTACACAGGGAATTTGGTTTAAGGCAAATAACTACTGGGATTGATTTTACAACTAATTTCCAAGAAAAATTGACTCTTAGAAATTTTTTAAATGCTTTATTTTCGAATTATTCAAATTTTTAAAATTTGTTTCATGTTCTGTAATTACACATTCTCCAAAGTGTTCCCATCAAATGTGAGGATACCGTTGAAAATTTCGTTAAATTTCCTACAACCCTGATATAAAATATAGTTTTTTTGTTAGTATCGATTGGTTTTAAAAAACGCTGCAAATTATTACACAAAGGTTTATTATTTATGTATTAGACAGCCTTTCTACGTAGATCTCTGGTTTATAATTATTAAACGCAGCTTATTTAGTATCGGAACTCGGAGCTTCGGACCTCACAAATGGGTTCAATCCATTACAGCAGCGGAATCTCACAATTTTACGCTTTTTAATATAGTTGATAAACAAAACAATTTATTACCAAGTCATCTTTCCAACACATAAAAGTGTTACCTATACTGTATATTGATATCATCTAATTGGTCAAATTTCAAAAAATGTGCTGACAAAATCACTGAAAATGGCTAAGAATTGTTAATTTGATATTTTTTAGCATAAGATTGGTCAAATAAAGTTTATCAACTATGAAATAGAACATTCAAAAATTTATGTACGAAATTATGCCTAAAACTTGAACTTCATTAAATTTTGTTTCAAAAAATCTATAAAATTGCAAAAAATTGCCTAAAATCAAAAATTTCTTTTTGAATAGAAGAGTATCATTTAGAATACTTTTTTTCCCATAAAATTAATAGCTAACATTGTCTTTTCACTCATAAATCTCCAATTTCTATACAACTTGAAATATACAAAAAAAAGACACTTTTTCACCTATTTTTGGCTCATAGCCGCCATGAGAGTGGAGCGATCGAGCTGGCGAGAAGTTAGGACCAATTAGACCCCAAGTTGAGTCTATGTGCGAAAGAACAGATTTTTTAAGTCAATTCTAAGGCCTTTTATCGCCCGGACGGACGGACGGACATTTCAAATTTGGATTCTACGCACCTTGAAACGTAAAGTGACAAAGTTTGAGGGGGGGTTATAAAAATTTTTTGCTATACGATCACATAGGCTTATTATTGTAGATAATAAACCAAAAAGGCTAAAGTACGTGCGAACTTCGGAAAAAATTTCCTCAAACTGTCAGCTTTTGAACGGATAAATCAATTTTACTTTTACTTTGCTAATTGGGGGATAAAAGTATGTTAGTATGTTGGAAAACATGGTTTGTTCAATGGAATCTTGGGTTTTCGTAAAAAATTACCTCCTAAGAAAATATGAGTTTGGGGCAGGTTTCTACGTATTTTTTCTCGCTGAATCCAATGGTAACACTTATAGATCTTCCAACTCCGTCATAACGAGTTTTACATTTTAACTACCTAGTTGTGCCCTTAAAACACATCAAATTGAACATAACGAATAAACTGAAACTCATGTTAAAGTTTAAAACTAGGTTAAATCGGAGTTGGGGAGATATGCAAGTGTTACCATTCGATTCAGCGTGAAAAAATAGAAACTGGCCTCAAACTCGTATTTTCTTGGGGGATAATTTTTCACAAACATGCTCAATTTCATTGAAAATCCCGTTTATCAAAATACAAACATACTTTTTTCCCAAATCAGCAAAGAAAATTGACTCGACCGTTCAAAAGCTGACAGTTGGAGGAAGTTTTTCCCGAAGAGCGCACACCAAAAAACTCCCATACTCAGAATAGAAAAACTATAGGAAAAGCGTCAATTTTTAGGATGTCCCTCAAAAGCTAGGTCATACAGGCAAGGCTTATTATTTAAGAGGGACGACCTATTGTAATTGATCTGGGGGCGTAGGGGACAATCCAAGCATGAGAAAAAAGATAACAACATTTCAGACCACTCTGAGACTGAATCCGTAAAAAAAAATACAAGTGTGTATGTGTGTGTGTGACAAATTTCGTCGACGCTGCCCAGGCCATAATTATCAATCGATTTTGGAGATTCTTTCTTTGTTCGATCCCAATTTTAGTCTAGTTGTGCAACAAACTTCGGAAATTTTGAATTCCGTGATGGAAGAAGAAGAATAGAGGGGGTAAAGCCGAAGCCACCCAGGCTACGATTCTCAACCGCCTTTCATGGTTCTTATTTGGTTCGATTCCAATTTTAGTCTAGTTGTGCGACGAACCTTGGGAATTTCGGATTTATTGTCGAGATGGGAGAGTGGAGGGGATAATTACTGATTTTTTCTGGCGCTGCCCAAGCAACAAATCTCGACCGATTTTCGTGATTCTTATTTTGTTCCATTAGGAATTCGATATGGTTTTGGAATATGTCAGGAGTTTTAGATTTCATCTTGGGAGGGGGTGAATGGAGGGGGTAATACTGATAAATCGAGGTGTTTTAACTATTCTCGTCTGATTTCCGTGATTCTTTTTTTTTTTTTTTTTTTTTTTTTTTTTCAACTATGAATTCGGTCTAGTTTCGGATCGCATATCAGAAATTTCAAATTTAATTATGAAACGGGTGAATGGAGGGGCTAATAGTAATAAATCACGATGTTTTAACTAATATCGTTAGATTCTCTTGATTCTTTCTTTGTTCAACCAGGAATTTGGTCTAGTTTTGGAAGGTATATCATGAGTTTCGAATTTCATTATGGAGAGGATGAATGGAGAGGGTTATAGTGATAAATCATGATGTTTCAACTATTCTCGTCAGATTTTCGTGATAATTTTTGAAAATTAACTATAAATTTGGTCTAGTTTTGGAAATTATGTCAGGAGTTTCAAATTTCATTGGAATTTCATTTCATTGTTTCAAATTGTGGGGGGGGGGGGTAAGACCGAGCAGTCATGATATTTTAGGTTTTTCTCTTATTTTAACTACCACAAAAATTATATAAAATCCATTCATAGGGACGTCCCTGTAATGCATGCATTACTTACCAAGTGATTTTATGTGTTATTTCTGATTTTTTACATTGGCCTTTTTTTACCAATTAGAACTTTACACCGTGACATTGAGACGTTTTGAAAAATGAGGAAGTTATAGCCGGTTTAATGGCATAAGTTACAAAACACGAAATAAACCGAACACCCTGTATAGTCAGACTTTCATAAACAGCTAAACTAGAAAACCAAATAAAATCAAGCTGGATCAGTAGAGCCTACTCCTGTATGCCAATATCACGTCGCCAATCACAGTCGTGTTGATGACTTTTTATCCTTCCAACATATCGTTAGAAGAGTGAGGCACCTCCAACCGTTTATTAATGCAAAGGCTCGAGCTCTTTTTAGAAGGCATTTTCAAAATGTATACATTTCTTGCCCTGTTTAGCTAAACTGTCTGGCAATATGCAACTTGCAAATCAAAACCGCAATTCATACCTATTTTTACTGATTCACGAGAATGTTCTCCTACACTATCCAGTACGATGTAGTTTCTTCCAAGTTGGTTGCTGCATCGTATTTCATTGCTTCTTCCTTAGTTGACCTGAGAATCGCCTAATGTTCCTTATTCCTAAATATTCCATTAGGATTCACCGATTCGTTACCGTGGCGGATCCATCTAACATTGTTTTAGTTGACACGGCCCTTACGTGGATCTCATGTTACTTAAATCCCCCAATAATATTATGATATATGGCATAGCTTCTGCAATCTTCTTCTATTCCATATCTTTGTAGTAAGGAGATTGTTTGGATAAAATGTCTACGTCTACTATCTACACTGGAAAATTTAACTTAGACAGTGCTATTGCATCATAAATTTTGAATTCTTTTTCTCTACACCTAGCTATGCGATTTTGTTCATAAATCTTGCCTTTTTTACACAATTTTGCGTTTCATGTCAACATTTCTTATTTCCATTCAATTCCTATTTTTTCACTCCCCAACCTTTCAATTTCCGGAAGATTGTCCAGTTCAGCTCTGGGTGCATACATTCCATTCTTCATTTGGAGCTAAGGTGGAATGTTTCTGATCAAGTACCTGCCCCCACGTCTCTTAATCTTAGATTAATTTTTTCTTCTGTTCACGTTTGTGGAAAATAATAAAAACTCCAATCAATTTCCAGTTCGAAGGACCGAAATGTTGGATCCTATAACCACCTATACCGTTCGAAGGCAAATAATTAAGTGGCAAAGTAAATATTGTGGTCTCTAACACTAAGACACATGGCTTCCTCGCAACAGTAACATGAACCACAATGATCATTAAAATGTTTTGAGTAATAGGTATTAAAACAATAAAAAAATCTCAATCTATTTAATATCTATTTAATAGTTAATAAACTTTATTCGAGCAATATTCTGGGGAAAAATATAATTTTAACGAGTTTTAGCCGTTTTTAGCCATTTTTAGTGATTTTTTCCAGCATATTTTTTGATATTTGACAAATTTAATGTGCTCAGAAAGTGCTAACCAGCAGACTCTTCCTTCCATTTGGAATGCTTGATTTTTTGGAGCAAGAACGGAATTTTCAACTCAATCCTAAGGAGAAATATCGTCTGGAATGACCCACACACGCAGACACACACAGACACACACAGACACACACACACACACACACACACACACACACACACACACACACACACACACACACACACACACACACACACACACACACATGTATAGATATATATATATATATATATATATATATATATATATATATATATATATATATATATATATATGAATAAGCGTTATTCTCTAGGATTTGTGTCAGAATGCCTCAAAACGGATTTCAATGAAGAAAATTTTCGATAATTTTGATTTTAAAATTTTTGGAGCCATTGCAATAGCTCCATTTTTTTAACGAAAATTCGCTACAACCTAAGTAAGTCAAAATGGCAAGAAAAAGCGAATGAACATTTCGAAATTGACTTAACTTTTGTCTCTCTCTCTCTCTCTCTCTCTCTCTCTCTCTCTCTCTCCCTCTTTCTTTACAGTACAATGTATGTATCAGGGGATCATTCAGTTGGATATCGTCATTGAACTGAAACAAATTGAACTAATTGGTTGATTTTTTTCTCGACTTGGCTGTCTTATGTATATTTCGAAAGCAGTGTCCAAAAATAAAAACCTTGGGATAACCGAGAGGAATCGTACCTTGGTTTCCGACGATATCGGGTTTCCAACACTATTGATCGGAAGGCCACCAGAATGCTTAGTTTGTCGTACATCTATAATTTTGAGGTCCCTAATCCAAAACGAGACTACAACATGGATAGCGAAGAGTCCTTGACACAGGAAGACGTAGGGGGAAGGAGTAAATAGCTCCCATAGCATGCTCGGACTCCTAATAAGTTTTATCTAGGATGTATTGGCCTGGTTTCGTTTGGGTCAGCGGCCCAGTAACAACCGTTTTGGCCCTTCCATTCGAATAAATTACAAGTTCAGTGCGGTGAACGGCGAAGAGGGGGATCTCGCTTACCTCAAACCCCATCCACACAACTAAACCGAGCGGTGCGCGGGGGCGGGCGTGGGCATCTAACCGAAAATTTACGATCCTCTACAAAACACATTTGAAGGAGCATTTTCATTATCTTGACCCAGCTCAGGTGCCCCAATTAGACAAAGTGGCTCTTCCGGGACCTCTCCGACCGTCCTAGCGGCCTATGCGGGGAAAAAGATAAATATTCTCCATTACAAGCCGTCAACAAATCCGGCCGGCGCTGTGTCGCTCTAAAATTGCCCGCGTCAATCAAGGCTCATCAGACTCAATCAGTTCGAGAGATTCATTCACATTTCTAAGGTCATCACCGACCCATCACTCGGGTTGAATATTTGGATCACTTGTAAATTACTTTCTTCAATGATTCATGTGCATGAGTCATGTTCGGGAGGCCTCGTGGGCAGCTTGTTTTTGACGCTTCGAAATCAAATCGTTTCAGTATTGACTGAGAGCCGGCTGACCGCTGATCGTGAGGAGCAACAAGAGTAGAAAGGCGACATGTACATCAGTTCAAGTGAATCTTTGGATGTCTTCGAAGAGGTTAGACCTAGTGCGCTAATCTTCATTAAAAAATACGTTTTTTCTTGTCAAAAATTTGGATCTAACGACGACAAATAACAACGGCACAAAACAAAGACACGTTAAAACGACACGAAACAATGACACGTAACAACGACATGCAAAGAAGGATAGAGTTAAGTATCGTTGCCTTGTGATTTCCGAAGTTAATTTGTTTCCTATTCAACCTATGAAGCTAAAATTTGAAATGGAGGTGAAAACCGTATTTTACGCTCATCATTCATTAGCGTTTAGGAGGCACAAGGTCGTTTTCAATTTCGCGAAGCAGGACTGTAAGCCATCACCTCTAATTGTAACTTAACCTATCTAGTACTATGACCTTTGTTGCCTACATCAAATACTGAATGAGGTACCTAACTGACAAACTCAAAATCCTTTTCATGGGTGTTTTATGGATTCACATTTGCGAATGTAAATTCAGTTCCGAACTGTGAGTGTTTAATGGACGCGAGAACACCCAGTCCCAATATATTTTGTTGGAAAAATCAACATCGAGTGGGTCACTCCGACCTCAACATTATTCTGCTGCATCATTCTACTCTCCGCTCCCAACCAATCGAAGCGAACATATAAGCAGAAGTGCTCGGTTCACCTAGATCGCCATTGAGTCATTTTATTAATAATTCTGCAAAAGATCATGTAAATATTCCGAATTGGTGGTTAATGATACTTACTTGATCAAGATATGTTTGGTACCGATGCTGCATGTAGCTTGGATTTATGCATTACTAGCTAATATGAATTCCTTCTTGATGTAAATCAGCTATGATTAGATAGGATGTTTCTTGCCTATCTGGTTTGATGTCTCAAGTATGTTTAATGATGTATTTCAGAGTGGTTGAGGTTGCAAGAGATACCGATTGCGACTTAAGTTCAAAACTCGGTGAAATACTGATATCTGCGGTGCTGTGATAGGGATAGAATGGGCAGTTAGGATGAATAAACAACGCAGATCTTGACAGCTCGTGCCGCCCCTCCCCAGTAACTACACCAACTATTATAACTGCAGGGGGCGGACGAAGGAGGAAGCAAAGTGGGGTTGTTTTGTGAGGAAAATGTAAATTAGTTTCATTGTTCCCCCTTAGCTAGAGGTCGCTGTGGATGAAGGGAGGGAAGTTGAAGGGGGTCGGAATAAAATATGGAGAGGAAAGTGAAACGTGAAGGAGTTATGGAACACTGGGGGGGTTGAAGTGGCTCGCGGATCAGGTGGGAGCCCTACGCGCAGTGCCTGACCTCTGAGTCTTCAACTTTTATGGATCACAAGCATTCATCTATCATGTCAATCCGCAAGTGGGAAATTAAATGCTTGTGCCTCGACCCTCCTTTAAAATTAACGGCCCATCTTTCAAAAAGTCCGTCTTCTTGAGAGTGTGAGTCCATATTAAAGAATTGATTACCTACAATGAACTAATCGTTCCTACAGCACTATTTATTGTCTTGTATAATTTGTTTATTCACATTAAAGTTTTATTTACATTTGTTTATCTACATTTAAGTTTTATTATTCTCAATTGATTGTGCATTCAGTTGGGTCAGCGCTTCCATTAGTGGTACTCTTATTAATCGACAAAGTGAGTCTCTACCTTGACTCGGCTAACATTTGGCAGAGCGTGTGTGCGTGCGTACGTGTGTACCTTTTTCACGCTACAGGCCCTCAACTTTGGAATGATCAACATGAACGCCACCTACTAAAACGTAAACATTTCAGAAGCTGTTGACATGAAAATGTTTTGGTGGACTCCTGGGGCACTCAAAATTTGCTGTGTAGTTTTTGGTGACCCAACGGCACCAAATGGTGCCGAAAAGGCGTCACCTACAAGTTAAAATGGGCACGTTTGAAGTTATCGACTTGAAATTTTGTGAGGAGCCTCCTTAGACACCCTGAATTGGCTATATAGGTTTCGGTATCACATCAGCACTAAATGGTGGTGTTGCGGCGTCTTCACTCTGTTATAGATGGACATTTCAAGTGATATTTTGAAATCAATGGACAATTATAGTATATAATAGGATGAATAAGAAGCAAAGCCGAGACTTGATAACCAGTTTTTCAAACTTCGTGAGGAACCTGATAAGCAGAACAACTTCTTTTATTCAATACTATTGAAGTAATATTAGTTATATTATTTGTAAAATTGGCACCATAATTGCTATTTCTCCCATCTTCGAATTATAATTATTGCATGAGCTGTTATTCTCTCTCACTAACCAGGTCAGACCTTGGCTAGAGAAGACCTCAGACCAATCATTTATGAGCACAAACATTATTGCACTGATTTCAGTAACGAACGATTTGCATACTCAATTGCGTTTAATCGACTTGCGGCCGATTGTGAGGAATTGGAGCTTTCAATCAGTGACAATTCGATTCGTTAATGGTCTGTCCATCCTTCCAGCGCGTAAGTGACAGGTGCGAAGTAAGTGTCATTACCACGGCTGGTAATCGGATCTAGACCAACTAAATTCGATTCACACAGGTTTCGTGACGTGACTGGCGCGAAAGCCGCCTCCTATAATAACGCTCCGCAGATGGCCTTTAACAATGGGAGGTTTCCACGCATTACTTACTCCTCATTCATATCGACGGTTACTGGACCGTTTTCTTTCACTCGTCGCACAGTTGACCGCTATAAATACGAGTTGATTATAATGGCTTCCATCATCATTGTAGCTCTGGCGTGACACAGTAATACGCTTTGCGATGACGCCGTGAGTTTCAGCGCTCATTTTTCTCGTTTTAATAAAATAAACGTGGCAGTACCTGGTACATTTAGGATTTTCGCAGTCATTTTTAAAATAAATAAAAAAAGGCAAACTCATCCCGGTATTTTGAAATAACGATGAAAGTTACTCATGTTGATAACATTCCTTAGGTTATAGACATACAAAATTTACATTTAAAAAAAAAAAACACAGTTAGGTAGATCCAGAGACAGCCAATGACCCTTACGTTTACATTTTTTATATTTTTTAGTATGACACATTTCATTTTTACTCACCCTCTTCAGAGCAGAAAATCTGTTATAGTTACGCACTACTTATCGTATCATATTACTCAAAATCCTTTTCATCTCTTCTATCTTGTGTTTCTCGTTTTGCAACATTCTTACTTACGAACCTTTGACTAATTCGACCCCATTACTTTGCATGAACCCGAAGATCATTATTTCTCTACATTAGCTTCAGTTTTGAAGTTAAGAAGTAAAAGTGTATTTTGAGAAAGTGTTATATTTTTACTAAATGTTCGGGGACTTTGAGATGCTGCATCGTAGGCCTGCTGTATCGAGACTGATTTTATTTTAAAATACCCTTGCGACGTTAAAATTAATTGCGAAACGAAGATCAGTTAGTTCGCTGACTAAATACATGTCATTACATACCTAACATATGCACCAACGAGACTTACCTTTCCTCCAAACACAAATTAGGAGCCACGAAAGTGGGGAAAAAAATTGATTAGAAGAAAGAACGCGGCAATTTACTACACAAAGGTTAATTATTTCTTCACTAGAAAGCCCTTCTACGCAGGTCATTGGTTGACAATCCAATGAACCCCGTAAATAGTATGTACCTATACCACCAAAACTTGGCGCTTCGCACGCTAGGGTTCACGCCTTTACAGTACCTGGACCCCACAATTTTGAGCTTTTTTGATAAATGTTGTAAGTTTAGAAAATGTTTCGAATAAAACAGTAGGACTAAAACGGTATATTAATCCTCAGAGGCCCCTCAGCTGATCAGAACGTCTCCTTGCCTCTCAATTTATTCTCGAAGAGTTCCCTAGAGCTTCATCTAAATTTCAGCACCGTATGTCGATTGGGGGAGAGGTTAGCCTCAATAGTTCCATAGCAGATAAGAGCCCCTCCATAATTTGTATTTGTATTCTAAATGTCCCAGAGGAGCTTAGTTTCAGGTTTGAGCACCATAAGTCGAGTAAGAAATTAGGCTCGGAGGCAGTGGCGTATATAAATAATTTTTGTTGGGGGGGGGGGGGGGATACCCATGTCATGTTAGGTGATTTTGGTAATAAAGTAGTTATTTTAGTAAGATATGATAAATTTTCGAGTAAAAAAAAAAAAAAAAAAAGAGGAAATAAAAACTGGACATTACTTGAAACAATTGGAGCCCACACAGTCTGAGCTGCAGTTTTTTTAGGCTTCAAGCTCCCAAAAACGCTGCAAATTATTTCACAAAGGCTTATTATTTTTTCAATTGAGTATGATCGTAGTTTTAGTTGGCTTGCGTACGTCATACCCGTCCAGACTCCTCGGGGTGTCCTATTCCGAGTTGCCACAAATTATACTTCTATAATTATATACGCATGTTTATATTTCTCGATTTGAGCTCCTATCTATTCAAATAATTATCCCATAATAATAATAATCATTCCACTAAGTGGAACTGATAACCAGAATACAAAGTCGTATTTTGGAATAAAAGACGTATTTTGAACATTTACCCCCTTCCCTTGCACGTAAAATGCAAAGTTCAAAATTCCAGTCACGTCGTGTTCAACTAAATAGTTTCCCAGGAAACTCAAGTTGGAACAATTTGGTCACACACACACACACACACACACACACACACACACACACACACACACACACACACACACACACACACACACACACACACACACACACACACACACACACACACACACACACACACACACACAAACGCACGCACACACGCACACACACACACACACACAACACACACACACACACACACACACACACACACACACAAACACACACACACACACACACACACACACACACACACACACACACACACACACACACACACACACACACACACACACACACACACACACACACACACACACAAGCACACACACACACACACACACACACACACACACACACACACACACACACTCACACACACACACACACACCACACACACACACACTCAAAATTTTCCTCACGAATTTATCTCTTTTTCTCTGATGAATTTTGTTTCCACACAGTATCGGTGGTGTAGATAGTATATTATTCGAACTACGTATCACATTCCTGTGATGCGCCAAATTCGTTTGACGATCGACAGCAATCGTCAAAATCGTCAGTCAAGTATGAATACACCTGCCTCATTCGCGAACCTGCCGCCCCATAAATGGGATTCGGAATCTGCCATAAGTGAGTGTACTTCAGGCCTCGTCGAGCGAAACGTCAGGGACCCGCCAATAAGAGCCCCAACCCCCGAGAGCTTTCGGTGGATTATGACTTGCAAGTTAGGAGTAATAGAGCGGTCGGTTCTCCGCCTCTAATGAGCAGCTGTTAAGGGAGAGAGGGGGGAGGCCTGGAAAGCTTCTGATTGATTACAACCAAACCCTTTGATTGCCATCAGCTTTCCATTCATCGCTCACTCCCCTTCGGATCCTTCAGTTGGCAGCTTATCGAGTAATTAATACACTGCTTCCTTCGTCTTCCCGGCCTGTCGGGCTCGTGGGCATCTTTTTGATTCTAGGTCCTTTGTCTTTCTTCAGCTCTATATATCACAGGATACCTAGAGGAGTACCTACTTAATGCCATAGCTGAAACATAAATAGGTATACATATGAGCGGAAAAGCGTAACACGCAGGTTAATTTCTGATGTATACATGATTTAGACTTGTTCCATATTGCTCCTGAATTACGAAGGTAGAGGAACTGGAAATAATTACATAAAGGTTTATTACTTCTTTACTATACCTTTCTTCTACGCAGATCACTGGACAATTATAAAACAAAGAGCAGAGTTTGAAGTAGTTAACTAAAAATTTAGTTAATTATTAAATATGTTATTATAATAATATATACATATATATTTAATAATTACTAAATCGCGAACTGAGAACTAATTAATTTTTAGTTGAAATTTTGAAACTAACTTTCGAACTAGATTAGTTTTTGGTTGAATTTTTGAAACAAACATCTGAACTAAATTAGTTTTTAGACGAATTTTTCAAACTAACTTTGGAACTAATTTAGTTATTTTTAGTTTCTTAGTTTAGCTAGTTAGCTTGAAAACTGAATTAGTTTTCATTGAATAACTTTCGGACTAAATTAGTTTTCAGTTTGAACATGGCCAATTTGGAATTACGTTTTCCGTGTAATTTTCAACTGTGAATTGATTGATTGAACGGGGTCCCAGAAATTTGAGATTTTATAGACCGTAAAATAATTGGGACATGTACTCGGAACAGCGTACGGCGCTGCGTACCTACTGCATTTCATAAACCCGCGCATCTTGAAACGTAAAATGATGAAGTTTGAGGGCCGACAACAAAATTCCTTTACTGAGATACTTTCTGGAGAATAATCAACCAAAACAACCAAACTACAATCAAATCAGCTTGGAATGCGAAAACGGGGCCTAACGTTTCTGTTTTCGTTTTCCAAATGTGGTGCAAAAATTCATGTTTGGGACCCTGTTCATTTCATTCAGAGCTGACGATTACGTGGAAAACGGTATTCCACACTGGCCATGTTCTCAAGTTCCAAATAGACGCATTAAGCGCCTGTTGTCCACCTTCCCCGCCTCCTCCCTTCCTACAGACCTCACGAGTAAGACCAGCTGAAGAGGATAAAAATTATAGTTTATAGTTTTTCATTGGAACTAAGAACTGAAACTATTAATTTTAGTTTTACTTCTGAAACTAACTTTGCAACTAAATTGTTTATAGTTTCTCCATTCAAACTAAAACTAATGTAGTTTGAAACTTAGTTTCAAAAGTTAAACTAAAACTGATGATTTTAGTAGTTTACGTGAAAATCAACTAATTAGGTTTCAGTAATTGTTTTTAGTTTTGGAATTAGTTTCTGCCCAACTCTGGTTACAGTATATTATATAGAATAACTACATGGACGTAGGAATCTACCGAACGAAAATAAAAAAAAAACACAACCAAAAACTTTTAAGGAGCGTCTGGGCGCAACGCAACTAGCCATTTTATCTCTAACTCAGCAGCTAACTAGAGTAATGAAGAAAATGCATTGAAGGCCCTCCGTATCCGAATGGCTAGCGTACAGGAGATTACGAGGTTGAACCCCATTCAAATCAAAAAAAATTGCGTCGTACTCTACTGATATCGTTCCGCCACCCTGATACTACTCTATACGTCCAACTAATATGAATTTTTAATAAGGCATTGACTGCTTCATGGTATGTATTTTGACATGGATATGTCTTTGCTCTCGGGGTCAACCAAAAATTTCCGTGACGCAAAATTTGTGTCACAATTTCAGTGTTTTTCCGTTGCTAGGGGAATGGAACTTCCGCAGTTTTCATCGCACAGAAATCGTTCGCCACTCGTTGGAAAGCGCTTGATTTATGTGGTAAATGTTCACATCTCAAGCTACCAATTTCCCCTCCTTACGTACCTGGCTACATTCCTAAACTAAGTTGATTGGACTATAAACAATTTTAATAAGCCGGTTACAATATTCTTAACGTAAAGCAATAGCATCATTTACTCCACTCCATAGGAAACATTTTCAACCTCTTGACAACAGTCGACTGTTAACAACAACTCATTGTAGTGGCTTCTCTCCACAGTTATTTTCAACATTTCTATAAGTAAACCGTTGTTTTGTTGGAATTAGTCGGGATGCGGCCCAGGGATTTGTTTAAAGTTAAAGGATTTGTTTACAACTCTCGAGGACAACCGTTAAGAAATCCCCAATCAAAGACATATCCATGTAACATGGTATCTGCTGGTAAAGCAGATAGTGGAACTCGTTTACGAGTTGTTTAGTTAGGTACTTGAAGTTGTGCTGTTTTTGAGATGCGAGCGTAGCGAGTTATGACTAGTAACTTTGCACTAGTTATGACTAGTTAAAAGAGGATTCTTCGGAAGGGTTCGGGAGCTCTCGGCATTTCTCGGCTAGTCGCGCTGCGCCCAGACGCTCCTAAGCTTTTCAACTAGGTAAAAAACTTTTGTACGAGTCCGCAACCACGGGAGACAATTTCATGACAGGAGAATTACACATGACTCATCACTTCAATGAGCCAATTTCTGCCTCCTTAAGAGGGCATAGGATGATATATTTGCGGTTTTTTCAACTTTTCTTAGTGAACATCGGATCAATTTTGATTATTCTTGCGGCAATCTACTGGGTTTGAAATTCTCCAGATAATCAAGCCTCTGAAATTATTAAATTCCGAAATTTTCAACTTTAGATACCATTTAAAAATTTTACTTTCAATCTCCAAGGTCTGTTTTCGTTTCAGGTTTCGAAAATAGAACGACCGCTGCAGCAATAATTAAAATCTATCAATTATTGGCTGAGAAAAGTTGAATAAACCGTTTGGAAGTATATTGAATTTGGAGGGAGATTTGAACCCTTTTCTGGATCGGACAGAGTTTGCGCGTCTACCGCTAGGTATCACTACATTCGAGTCACTCTCATTTCCCGCTCGTTTGGATGGAAAGGCGCCAGTCAGTCTGCATTCGGAGACCTTACGGTGCCCTACTGAGAAGTTTTAGGTACACTCTTCGTTGTAATATAGAAACTAAGTACTGAGTAGTAGTTGTGACTCTCACTGGATCAATCCACAATTTTTTCTGCAGGGCTTGCTCCTTCGTCCAATACTTATTTTCTCATCTATGGGTTACTTTTGAGTGATGTTCTATTCATACAAGCAGTCGATGTTAATCACTTCATCTTATTATTTGATAAGAAATAGCTCAGACAGTTACAAAATCTACTGAAGCTCATCTACAAACCACACCTTATAAATTGCGGAAAGTATGAACATTTTCGGTGTCATAAGACATATCATGTCAAATAAGATGTCACAATAAATCAGCCTGTAGCGTTGACCCTTTTTGAATAGGGGTCTGGGTCATTTGTGTGTACTGTGGTTATGTCAGGTTCAAGCATGCATGTAGCTTAAATCTAGACTAATTGAATTCTACCGTCCTGAATATACGCCACCACATTGAAACCTACCCCCTAGCAGATGCAGCCTTCTTCTAACCAAGTGTAAGCGACCCATTCCTCAAAGAATTAGATCCGTGACAAACAGGCGCGATAAGACCCAAAGGAAACAGACATCAGGAAGGGAAAACCGTAGGGGCGAATTGCCCTTCTTTTTTTGAAGAAGATTAATGTCCCACAGCAACTCCTATCTCATAGATTTATGACTTTTCCCGTCAATGAGACCGGTCTGATGCGCCACCAGCGTTCCCCCGCCAAGTTTATCGAACACACATGACCTTCCTTGTCAATACTAACTGATAACCAATATTTTCAGCGTGAAATAATATGAACCGAATCGGAGGAGACAAAATGAAAATAATACAGCCATTCAGATTAAGAGAATTGAACTTCTTTGGACCGAGAATTTTAATAAATGGAAAGAAAAGAGAAACTAAAATTTAGATTATAAGCAGCAGTCGTACGAGTCGAGTCGAGTACTTATGATGAAAGAACCTTTTGGATTTTGAAAGCTTTATGCAAGAAACATTTTCAATGTATTTGATAAGGAAACAATAGTCACTTCGTAGATACAAAAGTAAAGAGAAGAACCTGGAGTATAATTTCCTAGCATACCTTGTGCACAGTGGTGCTAGGAAATACATAGAAATGAAATATAATATCACACAACTCTTTTATTTTTATCTTCTTAAGAAAGTCACTTTTAAAGTTGAGGAATGAGTACTAATTTCAAAAATCCCGTTGGTCTCCGTACTAGTAATTAATTTATATCAATTCTAATACTTCATAATATTTTATAATCTTGATTGAGTCAAAAAGTTTTACCATAAATAGGACCATAATAAAATTTTATCACATTTGTTTACTATATTTCGCACATTTTGCAGCATAATTTGAAATTTTGGGTAAGAAAATAATAATAACTCAAATCATGGTTTGAATGTCTTGTTTTGCGTGAAATTCTAATTGTGTGGGCTCAAGGCTTCCTCGTTGAATGCTGAAGCTACCATGAATGAATGAAAAGTTTTAAATGATCTTGAAAAATTTCATAGCGGAAAAGAGTATCAAGAGTAGCGTGAAATGTCATAATTGGTCAATTAAGAAACGAAAAAATGATACTCAATGCAATTTACGTTTCTGCAAGCGCAGAATGAATTGATGAGTTGAAAACAATGAAACAGGTACGGGACCATCTACAACTTGAAGCGCGCATTCGCTGACAATTTCATCTAAGTCGGATGAAAACTATGGAAATTAAGGTCATTACAAGTATTTCACATTGGCGCATCCGCAGTAGCTATTAATGATACAATTGTGTTGAAATTGATATGAGATAATCAAGTCATCTACTTCCAACTATCATCCAAATTTAAGAGAAATCGAATGACTAGAGTGTGAAAAAGTGAAGCATAATGGAATTTACGTTTGCGCATGCGCAGAATGAAGCATTGATTTGACAACAATGAAACTGATAGGGGACCATCTATAACCTAACCCGCGCATTCTGTGACAATTTCATGAAAACAGTGAAAAATAAGCTTGTTACAAGGATTTCATTTGGCAAATGCGCAGTAGCTATTAATGATACAATCATGTTGAAATTGATATAAAATATTCAAATTGTAATTTTCCAACTATCATCCAAAGTTGAACGAGATCGGACGACTAGGGCGTGAGAAAAGTATGGTTAGTAGAATTTACCTTTGCGCATGCGCAGAGTGAGGTATCGAGTCAATAACTGGTAGGGGATCCTCTATCCCCTATCCCACACATCCCCAGAAAATTACATCCAAATCAGATGAAAACTGTTGAAAATAAGCTTGTTGCAAGAATTTGCGGACAAACGACTCACACACATACACACAGACAGACCAGGCAGACGCGGAACCAAAGTTGTTCAGAATGGTCCAAAACGAAACAAGCGAGTGGAAATTTTGATTTCGGAGACCAACAATTGTTTTTCTCCCGAAAGTGAAAACAATGCTTCCGCTACCTTTAAGTAGACTCGGAAGCAAAAAACCCGCCGGCTTAGAATCAAATAAATGGTGATGGAATTCATGGATTTAATCCATCTCGAAAGCAGATGGCCGAAACAATGGCCACTTCAAAACTTGCATCAATTCACAATAAATATCAGGTATACTTTTTTCTTGAAGCTGTTGAAAAAACCTAGCATTCCAATGTAAAGAGTGAAGGGGCACTTATTTTGATTTATTCCCGTCAACGCGCCGAGGCTAAGGTTGTCACGAGCCAGTGATTTTTTCCCTCTAAAGGAACCAACACTCTTGAAAGATGACCGGGCGAGCGTGCGGTTGACATTCGCGGTAGAAGAGGTCTGCACCGCGAATAATGGATCTGTCCTTTTTCAAATTAATGTGCATAGCGGTCAACGATCCATTACAATAACAAACAAATAACTATCCCTCTCACAAGTTGGTCATAAAACCAGTTTTATGGTTATTAAATTGCTACGGGGGTAGAGAAAACATAGCGTTAGTTCCTAAACTTTTTTAACGTATCTACCAACTTGGTGATTTTATTTATGTGCTACCTTATCAAAAACATCAAATTTTACACATAGTCACAGCTCCTCAGTGGTTCTGTTCACTAGCAGATAATCTGAGCTATGGTCACTTCCAAAAGGGATCATATTCAATGAAACAATTTACTTCAATATTGTTGTTATGATTACTTAATCGAGATAGGTACTTAATCGAGATCAAAGAATTGATTTCGAATTTTTAATATGACATTAGTAATTTTTTTTTTTTTTTTTTTTTTTTTTTTTTTTTTTTTTAACAGTAATCGCGAAAAATAAAACATTAATGCTTCCCAAAGTGGATGTTTAATGAATTTTTAAACTACTTGACATATTACATTAGGTAAAGTATTATTCGTTTACAATAGAATTATATTAAGGTACATGTAGGTATGTTTATAGTTAGTTGAGTAGTATGTATTTAGAATGTGGTATTGACATACTAATAGTTAGGGTATGGAGAGGGTAATATTCATTAGTTATTTTACGTTAAGTAAAGCAGCCTACAATATTAAAAGGGAAAGTGTAAGTAACTACTAGTGGAAGTTGCGTACATGGTTCACCTAATATAGGTAGGAAATGTACTCACCAGGTCTCAGAATTATGAATTTACCGAAATAAGATTTCCTGGAGAAAAAAAAAACTAAATGTAATGAATAAGAGACACTTATAATAAACATGCCAATGACCGAAGTCCAATGGCTTGGACTACTACACCTCTTTTATTTCATTCCATCGGATGAAAGATCATAAGATGTTTCCTAAAAGTTACTATGCTAAGGGTAACTGTTTTGGGTCTCAGCGTTGCCCAATTAGGACGGATATTTAATTTCTTCTTATCGGTTTTTGGTTTATTATTTCCAATAATAAGGCTTTGTAATCGTATTGGGAAAAAAAAGTATTTTCTGTCAAACTTTGTCTCTTTACGTTTCTAGGTGCTTAGAATCCGAAACTGCAATATCCGCCCGCCATCCGCCGTCCAGGCCGTAAGAGGTCTTTAACATGATGAGAAAAACACGCCCTTTCCCACATTGACTCCACTTGGGGTCAAATTTGTCTTAGAATCTGCGGGAATCTGTCTGTGGGAATTTGTCCCGATCGCTTCTGACGCATCAATGCTACAAACCAAAAGTGGGCCGAAAACGGGATTTTTTTCTGCATATTTTTCCTCATACATAGGTTTTTATATTTTTATTGATTTTCACGTACAACCAATGAGTTACTAGCGAAGACTGACTCCTTTAGTTTTCACAGAAGGGAAATCGTTCGCCTCTTTTTGGAATGCACTTATTTTATCACATCTCATGATCCCTAATCCATTGTAGTGTCAAGAAAAGCTGATTTATGACGCTAAGTTATAAACTAATATTGCTAAGTAACCACAATGAACAGTGAAAAGAAGGCGCTAGGTACTCGTACATGGTTGGTATACTATTGAGTATTAGGTACTTGTAAGCAGTAGGTACTGAACTACTGCTATTATTGGGTCTTTTTTGATCAGCTGAGTGAGCTAAAATCTCTCTTGTTCATCCTAGAAAGTTGAGATTCGATAGGGAGACTCCCTGGGACATTGAGAATTGACTGAAAAGATTAGCTTATTCTTACTCAGCTGAGTGAGCTGAATTGTCTCATGTTTATCCTAAGAAGTTGAGATTTGATAAGGAAAATCTCTCGGACACTAAGAGACTATTGCAATTATTGGCTCTTCCCCAATCAGCTGAGTGCGCAAAATTCTATCCTGTAATCCCTAGGAAGTTGAAATTTGATAGGGATATTCTCAGGGACAATAAGAGACGATTGCAGTTATTGGCTCTTTCCTAATCACCTGAGTAAGCTACATTCTCTCCTGTTCATCCTAGGAAGTTGAAATTAGATATGGTGACTTTCTGGGACACTAAAAAGAGAATGAATTGATCAGGTCTTTACTGATCAGCTGACTTAGCTAGTTTCATTGAGACGTTTTCAACTTGAGACACAAAACACACATTTCACAGGGGGAAAAATAAGGCATATATCCTTGTACCGATGTAACTGCATGTAGTGTAGAGTGTTCTTTTGTTTCTTTTGGTAGGTGACACCGTCCAGTTATTAGAGAGTTCCTAGACGATAAGTCAATTCGGATAAGGTGGCTGGAGATTTTATCATCTGGGGCGAGCCAAAGCGGGCCAACCTGATAAAGTCAAGAGGGTAGAATTAGAATTTCATCTTAGAGTGACGCTACTTATCTTCAAGTAACGCTGAACCGACAAGGGGATTTTCCCACCTATCCCGTGTGTGTATTTCCAGCATTTCTACGTTTTCTAGTTTTTTCTTATTCACGATAACGTTTTTCGCAATGGCAGATTTTGAAAATTTATGAACAAGAAAAATGGATACAATTTTCATGAATTATGAATACCAACAAGAAATGAATATCAATGTTATCGAAGTGTAAGGTTACTTTGCGACAGGGAGGAAGAGATGAGATAGGTTGGTTCGGGATAAAGCGTCTTATGTTCAGATGAAATAAATTTCTCTATCTCCCTATCGCTTTAGGAAATCTCTATATTTTGATAATGCACCTTTTCTGGTTTGGTAGGTAATTTTTTTTGGACCAGTGTTGTGCGGTAAAGGGCAATCTAATACAGGTTTACTATGTACGGGGCTTAATAATAATTCATATATATCATTCCAAAGAATCGAAAGAAACCACCCATGTAGCTGTAACTTCATGGGTTTGCTCGTCTCCCTAAGGGCAGAACTTTAACAGGGAAAAAATCAACATGGGATGTATCGCAACAGGTGAAACTTAGTGAAAATTACCTGATTATACTACGACGATCGTATCAGCTGATATAATTCCTAAGGAATTCAGGATATTGTAACTTTTGCCACCTATAAATGGAGCTGATAAGCGTAGGTATGTGATTTATTTTATATAATTAATTTTCAGTTAGTAGGTCAGCTTGTTTTAAATTCAGTTGACTAGTAAAATGTAGGTGTTTTTAATTTCATTTCATTTCGGTAGGAGTCTATGCCACTGCAGATATGCTTAGATAATGAATAATAAGGCTTCGTTTAATTTAAGGGCTATCTAATACATAAATAATAAACCTCTGTGTAGTAATTTGCACCGTTTTTTCCAAACAGTTTGAGTTTTGGGTTGAAAATTTGCAGTTCAAAGTTACCATGGCGAAGAAATTGATCAAAAATAAGAAATGTCATACATAAACCTAATGTCTTGAGAGATGGTTCGTGATCTATACAGTCAGCTTGTACCGTTTCGCTACGAACAAGATTTAAGAGTTCATGTTGAATATTATATCCTTGGGTTCATCCCCACTCTCGAAGTTCAGTTTATTTTGTCACAGATATAATTAATGGCGCCCAACGTAAATCCAACGTAAATCCAACGTAAATCCAACATAAATACCAACGTAAACTAAGCATTTGATATACTATATTTTGAATCACCTTTGAGTAACTAACGTAGGTAACCATATATGTTGATCTTCGTATGTAGGTACCTATCCTTGTCTGTTAGATTTGTGTTCAAGTACCCACAAGCTAGTACTACCGATTACGATTTCAGAAATCAATCTTATTTATTTTAGTGAAGTTACGCTCACGTTTAGGTATATATAAATATAGATATACATTATTTATACCACATTTACAGTCCTATGAACTGTGTGGATAAGGACTTATAAGCCTACCTAGAATTTTCGTCCCAAGTAGCTTACCACTATGACAACTCCTCTTAGTCCTAGTGTTGACGAGTCGGTCAAAACCGAACAATATAAGCTCATTAGCGAACGTGAAGTTTTGTTTGCTTCACTTCAACAATTATTTGATAAATCAAAAAACCTTGGCTCTGCTAAAAGCATTCATGCCTTTTCTGCTTCATATGATAGACTTGGTGTCATCGAAACTAAGTTAGACCACCTGTCGGACCGTATTAGAACTTTTAATGCTGATTTATCCGAATCTTCTCAGAAATGGAGATTGGACATAACACAATTTTATTGTAATGCTATTGAAATGATAGATAATGCTCGTTCAAATTACGTAATCGCTAAGAAATCTCATGTAACCCCTGACCTACCTCAAAACTCAGGTTTACCTACTGGTGTTCCTAGTTCCCAACTTCCTAGAATTCCTCTACCTACCTTCTCAGGCAAAATCGAGGAATGGATGGAGTTCCATTCTCTTTTCCAGTCGCTGGTACATACTGAACCATCACTTGAGGGCAACGACGTAAAAAAGTTCCAATATTTGCGTTCTAGTCTGAAAGGTGATGCTTTTGCCGTTATCTCTAGTTTCCCTCTGAATGCTGAAAGCTACCCTTTAGCTTTAACCGCCTTAGAAGCTCGCTATCAAAATAGGCGTCGTCTAGCTTCGCACTTTATGAACAAAATTCTAGAATTCAAACCTCTTCACAACCCTACTCTTCCAGATTTTCAACGGTTCTTGAACGTCCATGAAAATAACTGGGCCTCTCTCAGTAAACTTCAAAATCTCGATATTCTCGATTTCATTAAATTGCAGTTGGCGCTTAACCACTTAGATCCGGCAACTCGGAAGTCTTTTGAAGAAAATTATACTTCAAACGCTATCCCTACTCATCAAAATTTAATCGAATTCATTACTGAACTCAGCCGCAGGGAGGAACTTCTTAAACCTGTAGTCACTAGTTCATCCCGTTCCAAGGAACAACATTCCAAGAACAGTTCAACTCTCAAGTCAGCAAATAATACTAAATTCCCTGATCAAGTGGGGATTTATCAAATTTCTCATAAAGATCCTTCGGATAAAACAAACAGTCCGAATCCTAGGATTGCTAAGACACCTTCCCAAAATTCACGTCCGGTTAGTCACAGTTCATCTAAAGAACCTGTTACCTCGGATAACAAAACACCGACTCAGCCCATACCCAGTACTTCTGGTGTGGTCTGTTGGAACTGTAGCAGCACTAAACATTTATATGTTTCTTGTCCGGAACCTAGAAGACGGTTCTGTTATCGTTGTGGACACACGGGAGTGACCGTTAACTCATGTCCTACCTGTCACCCGGAAAACAACAATGGGAGTCGTTCCTAGTGGGCCGTCCGTCTCCCTCACGATATATTGGCCCTACTATTTCATCTACCGAATTATCTACTACTACCGTTTCGTCTCTTCATTCTACCGTTTCGTCTCGTCTTTCGTCTCTACCTTCTACCGTCCTACCGTCTATATCTCATGTTCCATCTCTACGTCAAAAAGAGATTGTTCAATTATCGTCTATATTTCCGAGTGGACAACTGAGTCACTCAACATGTTTACCGACTTGTTCGCTGAATACTGATCCCGCTTCCTCTGATCTGTGGGTATTACCCATAAACTTTCAGTTATTAAATGGTAATTCACCTGACTTAGTTACAGTCTGCGTTCCAGCGCTTTATGACTCTGGTGCATCCTTATCGTTCATCGGAGATAAAGGTCTTCGAACATTAGGACTTCTACCAAAGAATCCTAAATCTGAGGCTACCTTGAGTAATTCTCATATGCGTCCTATTTTAGCTCAGATGGCAGATGGATCTCTAACCACCATATTTAAATCATACCCAATGAAATTTCTACTTGGACCCAGACTGTTAGAATTTGAATTTTATTATCTTAGTTCTTTATCTTTTCCAGTGCTCTTGGGGTTAGATTTTATTAAATACTCTGGCATTGGAACTGACCCTCGTGACAATTCTTGGTATTTTTGCGATTTTCCGCATCAGAAATTTCGTTTCCCGTCATCACAATTCTACAGTTCATATGTGAACCCAGTGTCAGTAGTCAACTGTTGTGGCATCAAGAAACTTACCGATCCTCAACGTGAAGTTTTGGACCAGATAGTTGAACAAGGGCTCTCTGACCTTGAGAAAGCTCCAGGACTAACTTCTAGGATTTCGCATCGAATTGATGTGGGTTCTGCCGAACCAATAAAACAAAGATCTTACAACTACTCTCCAAAAGTCTTAGAGGCAATGTACAAAGAGCTTGATAGTATGCTAGAGTCTGGGATAGTTGAAGCAAGTAATTCCCCTTGGAGTTCCCCAGTTGTGATGGTGCGCAAGGGCGATTCTTATAGGTTCTGTATCGACTTCCGCCGAGTGAACTCAATCACCAAAAAAGACTCGTATCCAATGCCGAATTTGAATACGTTACTCGACAGTCTCCGACAAGCTGCATATCTATCTAAACTAGATCTCAAACAAGCTTTCTTACAAGTACCTCTGGCTGACGAGGAAAGCCGTGATATAACGTCCTTTGTTGTGCCTGGACGAGGTTTGTTCCGATTTCGTACTATGCCGTTTGGATTATGCAATTCTCCCAGTACCTTTCAACGCCTGGCGGATTCCATATTCTTGGATTTGTATCCCCAAGTGGTTGTGTTTCTAGATGACATTCTTTTATGTACATCTGACTTTCATGAACATTGTACTCTTCTGAAGGAAGTTTTTCGTCGTCTCAAGGAATCAGGACTTCGCCTTAATCCGGAAAAATGTGAGTTCGGCTGCAAGGAAGTTCGATATTTGGGTTACAGGGTAAACTTCGATGGAATCAGCGTGGATCCCGAAAAGGTTGAAGCGGTCACTTCATACCCAGCCCCAACAAACGTCACTGAGCTCCGTAGATTCCTGGGAATGTCTGGTTGGTACCGCCGATTTATACCTGATTTCTCGTCAATAGTGGCCCCACTGACCTCTTTATTGGCCAAGAGGAAAACTTGGTTATGGTCTGAGGAGCAGTCCACTGCATTTGATTCTCTCAAGGCTGCTCTCACTTCAGCTCCTGTTTTGGCAAGGCCAAATTTTGAGTTACCTTTCATTTTGCAAACTGATGCCAGCCACTGTGGTATTGGTGCCGCACTTGTTCAATTGCATGATGGCAATGAGCGAGTCATTAGTTACAGTTCACGAACACTGTCATCCGCCGAACGCAATTATAGCGTTACTGAAAAGGAATGCTTGGCAGTAATTGTTGGTATTGAGAAAAATAGACAGTATCTTGAGGGAAGTGAATTCACAGTTATCACCGACCATTCTTGTTTGAAGTGGCTGCTGGAGTTGAAAAACCCAACAGGCCGGTTAGCAAGATGGACCTTGCGCTTGCAACCTTATCACTATAAGGTGGTGTACCGGAAGGGAAAGCTAAATTGCGTAGCCGATGCTCTCTCTAGGATACCTTCTCAAACCAGTGTCGCTGTCATTTCTTCTACCGTTATTCCTGATAATTCTCCTACTTCAGCTCCTATTACCAAACCAATTAAGGATGATTGGTACATACAGAAAATGTACGGGGTAAGAAACAATCCTGAAAACCATCCGGAGTGGAAGATACAGGACAATCAATTATATTATTATCGCAAGTCGTTTCTTAAGGGGGAACTTGAAGACCCTAGTGAGGACTGGAAACTAGTCGTTCCATGGAATATGCGATCCCGAATTTTGGCCGAATGCCACGACGTCCCGCAGTCTGGACACCTGGGGGTGGCAAAAACACACTGGCGTGTTGGTAGACTTTATTACTGGCCAGGAATGTTTCAAGACATTGTCCGATATCTAAAAAAATGTGATATATGTCAACGTGTAAAGCCGTCCAACACCGCTCCTAGAGGTTTAATGTACCCACGTTACCTTACGACCCCTTGGAAAACGGTCTCTGCCGATATTATGGGTCCCTTTCCTCGAAGTTCTTTAGGGAACAAATACTTATTGGTTTTCGAAGATGTCTTTACTAAGTGGGTCGAGCTGGTGCCCATTCGAAGTGCTACGTCTTCTATCATTCTTGCTAAGTTTAGAGCAACTATATTAAATCGCTTCGGTACCCCTTCCGTATTAATTACCGATAACGCCTCAAATTTTGTTAGTTCCGCTGTACGTTCCCTGGCTCAGGCATGTAATATCCAGCATCGTACCACACCTCTGTATCATTGCCAAGCCAACCCTACTGAGCGTGCCAACCGTAATATTCGTCAACTCATACGTTCCTACATTGATCAATCCCGTCACACCCAATGGGATTCATATGTAGGCGAAATCCAGTTCGCTCTGAATAGCGTTGTGCACGGCTCCACAAAATATTCCCCTGCATTTTTAAATTATGGCCGTGAGCTGAAACCTTTACATCTGTTCCGTTCCAGCGCTCACAACATCGAAGCTCGTTCTGAGGATTTCAACCCAGATGAATGGGCACTGCGTATGAAGAAATTGGAGGAAATCTATCACCTTGTGGAAAATAATCTCCTGAAGTCAAGTACAGATCAGTGTCGTCGATACAACTTACACCGAAGACCAGATAAATTTCGTGTTGGTGACAAGGTTCTGCGTTCGACCCACAACCTTTCTTCAGCTGAAGACCGGTCGGCAGCCAAATTCTGCCATAAATATGAGGGTCCCTTCACAGTTCTTTCAGTAAGCCCTGGAGGTACCTGCAAACTCCAGGATTCTCAAGGCAAAGATGCTGGTCTCTGGCACCCAGCGAAATTAAAACCCTACATCGGCACCTCAACCGCTGGTGGGGATTCTGTACCGTGAATATTTTAAATCTCCCGCCACGTTGAATTTGCGCGGTGTGAGGTTGGCCTCTTTCCACTGCCTCGCATAGTCAGACTCCGCAAGCAACAGCTCCACCGATAACTATTCCGAAGACTGCTGTAATGGAATGAGTTCTTTGCAAACTGATACCGTTTGTTTTATTATTATTGTTTAAATGAACATTGAAAATCATATTCAGTTGGTAAATGAAGAATTTATTCTCCCAACACGTTGGAACTACTTTTTTCGCCTGAGAGCTGCTGCCGCCTTCAGGACTCCCGACACAACTACCGTTTTCCTTTGTCTTTTTCTCGTTCTGCGCTCTGCTTGCCGTACCGTCTCTCAATTTTACGTTTTTATATAAAATTCTCCCGTATATGTGAATGGTTTTAATAACCAGTTCAGTTGCCGTAAAAGTAAGTCTCTCTTACCGCTGTCTCCACGATCTTCCGACTTCAGAGAACCTCGAGTTCTGTTGAAACAACTTCGCCTTTTGGGTAAGCATTGTTCACCAAACCCTTGGCTGTTCTTCTCACGTTCATTTCCTTCAAGTATCCAACAATTTCGTTTATTCTGTAGCAGATCCGTCGAAGTCATCAAGGACCAAGACATTTGCCTGGTGGAAAACATTCTTCGGGGATAAGTCACCGCATCACCGCCCACGATAGTCTACTCTACATCGAGAATTCTACGTGAGGCGAATCAACTACCGTACCGGTATGTCCCGCAATTTAGACTTGATCAGACGTCAAAATACTTATGTGAGGACGTGCAAAGAATGAGCATATTTCGTTATTTTTATCAGTTTTAGGTACCTACCTAGCAGACTGGTTATCCCTTGGATTTGGAAGCCTGCCGTCCGTCCTATCCTTCCTCACCTTCAGTTCTGACCTACTGCATAGTGTAACGTATATAATAGAATATATTGTCGAGTTTTTCCACTATCGTTGGAATTTAAGAAATCGTCCGAATTTAAGTAAGTGTCAGTGTTACACTTTACTACGAACTAGGGATTTTGTGATAACTTCCCGAATATTACCGTATATTATAACTTCGTATTTTTACCGTATTACCGCATTTGTTATACCTGTGACATTCCGATCCCTGAGCATTTCCTGTATATATATTTTGTTGTAAACAAGCAAATTTATTTTACTTCGTTTTTGCGGAATAAATTTCGCTACGAACAAGATTTAAGAGTTCATGTTGTATATTATATCCTTGGGTTCATCCCCACTCTCGAAGTTCAGTTTATTTTGTCACAAAGTCGGTAAACATGTTGAGTGACTCAGTTGTCCACTCGGAAATATAGACGATAATACCACCGTGAATATTACCGGTACCGGTACGGTTTGTTATAACCTTCCCAACGACGGCAAATAGTAGGTATCTACCTATACCATTGTATTAAACCATCTGGCACCAAACCCACTTCGGGATGGTGTTACAGTTGTCAATTTAAACGCGTATAGTTTTTATTTTATGAAAATCTACCAAACGTTTAATGGAAAAAATACTGATAGTAAACTCTATCCCCCCGTAATTATATCACTCCTAGTAACTGAGAAAACTAAAATAAGCAGTTTTTGTGTAACTGTCAACAGTGTCATTTTTATGTTGAGTAAACTAAATTATATTCCGTGTATTCAGGTAATATATTCATCTTAGCACTGTTGCTCTTCATAACATTCTACCGCGTTCCTACGTGACATAATACATAAATACCACAAAATTCGAGTTATATGATTATGTTGTCAGCCACTGTCACTAGCGCAGACTCTGTCGCGGCAAATTGCTAACAGCCGAAAAATTATATAGCTCATAGGAAATATTAATGAGAAAATCGACGGTATAGAAGAAGATCAACCATTATACGAAAAAAAAGAAATCTTAAACAGAACCGACAACCGGACAACAGAAACGATCTTATTTTTCATAACGTTCTAGAAGGGATAGCAAACATGAAAATACCCAAGAGGAAGGTGATGGACATTTTTAGAACGGAATCGAATAGCGCTCTGGAGAATTATGAAGTTATAGGTGTTAGATTTTTAGGCACCATCCAATTTTCATAAAGTAGACCTGACGACATTCATTTTGCTAATGATTTATCTGAATCTTAAGTACCCCAGAATGTTTACGAGTTCAAGGGATCTCAATTTACTAAGTAATTCATCCAATTTCTACGACAGGCTTACCTGAATACTCCTAATCCGATCTCTATCAAGATTTCTAGAAAACAGGGCAAGAAAAAGATGAAGTACAAAATCTACAACAGATGGAACGAACATCA
This sequence comes from Adelphocoris suturalis, assembly GCA_030762985.1. Lineage (NCBI taxonomy): Eukaryota > Metazoa > Arthropoda > Insecta > Hemiptera > Miridae > Adelphocoris > Adelphocoris suturalis. The sequence continues at coordinate 66,371,031 of CM061042.1, read as the reverse complement.
ACACCGCTTAGGAAATCTTGACAATGATTCGGGATTATCATTGAAATTTGACTCTGGAATGTGGGCTTTATTGATTGTGATGTAAGTTAACTATGCAATTATGTAGATTTATATAACTAAATATTTAATACATACGTAAAAGTCTAACATTGTTTGTTGAGACAGAAATGAAAGCAAGATATCATGTACTGTTTTTAATGTGTATTTAAGGAACTCCTATACCTACGTGTTATACAATAAAATTGAAATTGAACTGGATATTTGTAAAAACCAATACAGAGTGGGGTGGCACAGTCACAACCAGAGCATAACTTGGAGTTTTAATAGCCTCAAGGTCACTTCTCTGCACTCCAATGTTGTTTCGTAATCAAATCAAGTAACTCAAAAAAGGTGGACCACTGAGATGACTCAGTACCCCACTCGATAACTGTGGGTTAATACACCTACAAAATTGCTGGTAACAAAGAAGTGATTTCGCCTTTGTCACCGAAATTTAGACGCGTTCACCACCTTCCAGAAGTAATTAGTAGGTACACTCGCTTACGTCATGCTCGTTATCGGTTCACTGTAGCGCGTATTTGCCCGACGACTCGACTCCGAGCGAGAGTAAAAGAAAGAGGTCAAACTCGTTGAAGAAGGTTATCGTTCTCATGTGTTTTGGGACGTTCCTCTGTTGTGAGAGACGACCTAATGTTTTTGACTAATGCTCGAAGAGCATCAGTTCTGCTGTATGTCAGGGTGTGTGAAAAAAAAAAAAAAAGTTGTTGGCACCATTAAAGCGTCAATACTCAACCAACATGATGATCATTTTTTAAATTATTATTTTCAAGAATTAACCTTTTATCGACCAAAAGAAAAACGTTAACCCCCCCGCAAAAATTTATGTCGGTTCACCCTGGAAAATAACATTGATTTCCAAAATCGAAGTAAAAAATTCGCCCGTACTCGGACAGCGCCACCTTCCGAACTTTCTTCAAATTAATGGACCAAAACTTTCGAGAATCCGGTTTGAAATCATACACCAAAATACTAACCAGGGATGTGCCTGAAAACATGGGATCACTTTTCCAAGCAGTATCAATCCCTAAGAGTGAAAATTAAATATTAACATTAAAATAAATAATCACCTCAAAATTGTTAGAATAAAAACGGAGTTTTCCTTTGGTTTTCATTCTCTTCAATGAATTTAACGCGGTGAACCGTAAACGTGCATAGCCAATCGTTTGCGCTGCAGAAGTTCTTTCGAACTTTATTAAAAGAAAATCGACAAAACGACTGCAAATACAAAGGAACTTTTGGATACAAGAATTGACCGATCAATCAAATGTGTACATTAATTTCCTTGATAAATGAACATATGATTTGGTGAACTTGGACAGTTCTGGAATGAATGATCTGAAGATAGTTCATTAGGTTGTCAAAGTATTTTTAAATGGTATCCAGCATTCTTCTTCGTATCGAGGCAAAGTACACAATTCAAAGAGTTGTCAAGACCAATCCGACGCAAGTGCGATCCACAAAAAGCGTGATTCGCCCGCAATTGAGCGATTATGCTTATTTCTGACCTGCTGCATTGAACTTGAAAGAACCATAGCTTTGTTGATATCCGTGGATTAATTTCACGGTACCTGCCGCCCACAAGGGCATCACTGTAGAGACTATTCTACTTAGCTTCCATTTGTTTATGTACATTCACATATATGCCGAATCTTCGTGCTCGGTTATCTCCTTTATTGTCCATAAAAAATGCGAACTTGACTACGTGAGTTAAGACAAAACGTGATTATGGATGACAATTATCTCAAAATTATGTGTATACCCACCAATGTTCTTGCAGGAATATTATAAAATTACTCATTATTTCCAGCCTTTAGTTTTGTAAACTCATTTAGATTCCTATTTATTAATTTTGTAGTCAATAGGCAAACAACTTTTCGTTGCATTCTTGCTTTTAAGAATAGAAGTACGACCTGCTTTTCGTAATGTTGCATGCCGAATGATTGTCAAGTGAATGATGGTTCTGAGTCGACATCTAGAGCATCGGATATATTTTGATGAATATTGGTGAACAATTTCTCTTCAAAATTAAACTTTATACGATTTAGACCTATCTGGAAATCTTGTTTTGTGTTTGTCCGCACGACAATCTGTCTGTAAGAATGTAATCCATGTAGCGAGCAAAATATACTTCTTTGTAGTCTAAATTTGATGGAATTACTTGGGATCACGCAGGTTGTTGGGAAACCTTTGGAATGAATCGTTGTCAAATCAATATTTAGTATATTTCTGTGCAAACATAATATTTAAAATCCTCAACATGCGTAACTGCTATATTTCCATTCAATTTGATAACATTTTCTGGAGTTGAGTGGTAACTGCAGTAACCAATAAAGTTCAGTGATGCAGTTTCGTTATTATGACCGGATGTTCTTAAATTACCTATCTCACTAAAATATTTTAAATTGAATTGAAATTTGAGCAATATAAGTAAGAAGAAAATTTTAAAACCAATTTTTTGGCAAAACCAAACTCATACTAAATAAAATTCAGTGATTCAAAAAAGATTTTGGAATTTTAGATTTTAGCAGGTTTTATCGATTTTTTAGCGAATATTTATCAAATTTCAGTAGGTTTTTCAGCACACTTTTGTGTGACATTTTTTTATTGTCCATGTTAATCGTTGATAATTTTGTTTTCACTGAAATCCTGCTGACAATTGTAAATTTAACGATTTTGGGCCGTTCTTATCCATAAATGATTTTATAGCACATTTTTTGAAATTTGACATATTTAATGTGCGCAAACTTTTATGAAAAAGCACAAACTTCAGGAATCGTTTCAGGATGCCTCAAAACGGATTTCAATAAAAACATTTTTCAAGAATATTTATTTAAAAAATTTCCGAGCCATTCCAATAATTTCATTTTCCACGAAAATTCGTTGAAAAGCGGTACCTACCATGGAAGGATAACCCAAAAAAATGTTCGAATAAACTAACCTGCCGCAAATCTGAGGTGAAGGGAATCCTTCCAGTTTTAGGTGCCTTTTTTCTCATTTTCGAGTGAGAACCTACCATTTTCACATAAGATCACATATAAACAGTATGCTAGTTATTACTTAGATGTTTTAATGATTGATTCGCATGGGGTAACTTAAATGTTATTTAATATCTAATTCTTAATGCAGGGAAACCGACTACCACCAATATCTAAAGCTTTAGTTGTCGTTGATTTATCATTTAAGTGTTATTCATGTTACATATTTGAACATGGAATCTAATCCAATCGTTAGTGTACCACAGCATAGGTAATGTGTCTACGTCCTTCCAATATGCATTACTGAGCTTGAACGTGAACGGAAAAATGAGGAGTTTAAGCAGTGCCCCGGTGATCATTATAGCTCAGGTCAGAGCGGTGGAAGATTTATTGGCTCACATTATGAGAAAGGCCTTCCGTCCAATTAGTGATATTAAGAGGGCATATTGGAGCTTTCCGCTTTGAAAGATCCGACTGATCGACCCGTTTTACGGCCTGAGCGGCGGATACTAAACGATTCGCTGCTAGTTATGCGCGGGTTCCATTTCAATTCTGAATGGACTCAATTATTTAACACCGCCGTGGGATGATGTTTCAATTCAGAACTCGTTTTTTAAAATATGTAAATAACTTTATGACGCCATAAAGTTTGCGGGATCATCAATCGATTACGATATTCGGTGGAGCTGTGGGACATGGCCGAATGATGTGATTTCACTTCCCGTGACCGTGAGCTATTGTATGTCGCAAACATAGATAAATAGAGAGAGAGAGAGAGAGAGAGAGAGAGAGAGAGAGAGAGAGAGAGAGAGAGAGAGAGAGAGATGTGCTTTAACTTCAAACAGAAAATGCACAAATATATTAGCATAATAAGCTAATCTACGGGGTAATCATGGTTATATTAAAATGTCTAACGGGTAAACACTCCCATCCAATACACGCGTATGTTGGTGGCACGGAATGAAATCACAATACATTTATTTTTCTATATCCAACAGCGTCACATGATAATAGTAAGAACCCAATACATTTAACTAAATAGGTACACCCCAGCTTGGGACTAATATTTGCTATAAGAGAGAATCATCGACAGAGAAACTTGAGTTACTACAGGCTCTCCACGCTGCTTGGTCATCTTCTAATACCAATCGATTAATTAATTACTAACTATACAGCAGTAGTGAATAGTCGACAGGTCTTGAAAGATCATATTAGTATATAACTAATACGTTACAATCAGCTTTCTCTGATCAATGCGACATCCTTTTGACTTCGTGAGGTTTCATTTTTCGTGGAACATTAATGGAGAGTTTTTGTATTCGTATTTCTTGAAAACACGAAAATAAGCTGTTAAATCGAGCACGATGAATGCTAACCTTTTTCGCATTGATTTCTCGAAGCGTTTTCGTGAGCCCGAGAGAAAGGGAACTCTTATAGTGAAGTTAACGTGACTCTTGTAGTGAGTCACTGCTTAAAACTCGCAGTAGACTATTCCCAAAATATAACGTGAAATAAGAAACAACGACCACTCACCTCTACATCGTCCGAAGAAGATTCAGCCATGAAGAACACAAATCTTTAAAACATGTAAAATAAACCTCGGAAGCTCATATTTTGAAACGACATCTTGAGATGAAAATACTGAAATCGTCGAATGTTGAAAGCACGAATTAAATGCCGTTAATATCCCTTCTGGTTGAGGTGCGGAAAAAAAACACGAACAAAATACAAAGGTTAAACCAACAAAAAAGACTAGGTGCACGAAAGCGCTAAAAGTCAGGCGATTTTGTCGGGTGAGTCCATACTGGCGAATGTAAGTGTGTGTTCATACCAACTACGTTGTGGTTGCTCAGTTAGGGTTATCCTGAAGAAAGGTCATGTTGTCGTCTCATAATTACGATTCCGAAAAAGCTGAGCACGAGAATAGCTGACTCTTACCGTTCCGAAAAGCGTTTCAACGTAACGAAAACCTCTTCTCGTTTCGGAGAGGCTATTTTCGTATACGAGAAAACTAATACGAGCAATACAAAAACTCTCTAATGACTAATGACGGCTTACGGGTGGGTGATTGTCAGACCGTAATACTTATGCATGATGGTTGTTTACCCTCGAGACCAGCCCTGTTTCGGGTTTCTATATTCACCCTGTCACAAAATCGGTTATGAAATCTTGATATGGAATCGCATTACTACCTGAGGGACTCCAGAGGTCAGTTTCTTTCCTAATTGACCTACAGTGCTGCTATTTGGTATGGAGCGGTGTCTTAACTCGTGATGTACACGTGTATTGTAACTAGGTTGGGAAGCGCACTGATCAGCTGAGTGACCTGTTATGTATAATTCTCACATCGAAATTATAACCAATTCAAGGATTAAAAAAAGTACATGTTTCAAGTAAGATTCTAAGGACAAATGTAGCAAGGAACAACAAGCTGTCCTGCCGAGGACACACATACATTCAAGACATACATTCACTAGACATACATTCCTCTTGCTTTCGGGTTTCCTCTCTTACTGTCGTTTATTCAAAAACGAGTATTGTGATGAACTATGCAAGTGACGAACATGAAGAATACTTTTATTTCATAAAACATAATCATAAAATCAATAGTGAATACATCACCGTTTAACCATTGCTAACGAATACTTGTTGATAGAATGTCATATTTAATAATGCCACATCCTCCCTCACAAGTCGAGGCGTTGACGTGACATGATGCTTCGCATAGGCCTCTCTTCTGTAGAAGTAGATTGATTTAGTAGTGGCCTAGTGTTTTGTTGTGGCTTACAGTCATTAGCTTCCCGAAGGCGTTCTTCAGAAGGAGGAGGAATGAGATGCTTCTCATTTCTCCTAATGTGGTTTCCATTTTCCGTACCGACTAAGTAGGATCTTGGGGCGGAGTGTTTAGCAACGACAGTTCCAGGTATATTCTTGTCCTTTACATGCACCTTCTGACCAACCGCCAAGTCCTGTGTCTCCATGCTGCCTCCTAATTTACAGTCAAAATATTCCTTCTTTTTTCGTCGAATAGTTGCTTCCCTTAACCTTAATTTCTCGTCATTGGGTAGACGTGGTCTTAAATTCGCTGTAGAAAAAATGATCCATTGCCATTTCTAAAACTAAACATTTCTTAATGTCATCCATTTCAAACCCGAGATATTGAATCGGTGAGAGTGTGTCTGGAACGTAAATTCCCGGCCATGAGAGATATAGTAAAATTGAAATTTAATAGCCTTAAACGGAAACGTTGTATGCGTTGTGAAAGGTCATGGCTAGCTTTTGATCCCAGCAAGGACACTATCGGCTTGTGATCAGTTATTATTGTGAACTTCAGCCCTATTAAATACATGGAGAGACGCTCGCAAGCCCAAGAGATTGCGAGAGACTAATTCAATTATCACGTAGTCAGCTTCGGCAGTAGTCAACCCTATTGAAGCAATAGGGTAAAACCTATTGTCAATTTTTTTTTTTTTTTTTTTTTTTTTTTTTTTTTTTTTTTCAGAACTGCTCCAAGAGCAAATGAAAAAGAATAAGCGGAAAGTTTAGTTTCTCCTTTAGGATCAAATTTTCTGAGAACTGGAGGGGATATTAGTACTTTTTTCATATTTCCAAACGCAATTCGCAGAATCTGTTTTCAGTTGTTGTCGGAGTGGATACGAAATTTCAGCAGCGTTATTGACGAATTTCTACAAATATGTATACCTATATACCTAAAAATCGTCTCAGTTCCTTGGTGTCCTTAGGGGCTGGCATTTGTATAATGGCACTGATCTTAGTTTTATCAGGTTTCTCCGCTTCTCGACTGATCTCATGGCCCAAAAATGTGACAACTGCTTGTAAATTGGCATTTTTCCTGTTAAGCTTCATGTTGACCTCCTCAAGTCTAGATAAAACAGTTTCAAAACGAGAATCGTGCTCGCTTTCTGAATCGCCATTCACCAGGATGTCTTCCTTCAGCACAACACAACCTTCCAACCTCTCCAAGACTTCTAATGTTCGTTTCTGAAAATGTTCTGGAGCCGAAGATATTCCAAATGGTAAACGATTGAAATAATATCGATCAAACAACACAATTAAAAGTTAACAATTTTGATTGGTCTGCCAAAGGAATCTGCCAATACCCCATTGTAGCATCTAGCTTGGAGAAAAGTGTTGGGCTACCTATTTTCGCCAAAATATCATTGGTAGAAGGCAATACCAGCCATTCTTGAAGTACATGCTCATTTAATTTCGTAAAATCAACGAAAATACGAACTGAGCCATCCTTTTTCGTCGTCCCATTTTCAACATCGTTTCATGTTCCCTTTTGTCTTTGCTTATGAGGGGTGATGGCAATCTACCAGGAACTGAAATAGAGTATGGTGACGCAACTTGAAATTTGATGGTGTAGGGGTCACCTTTCGAAGGACCTGGATTTTCGGAAAAAACATCCATAAAAAGTGTTGTGGAACAAGTAGGTACCTACATAAATGTTGGACATCCTCTACTTCTTCAAACAAACCACACATATGCTGAGCATTTAAAGCTGTTCTCCTTCGGTGAAATCACGAGAATCGGTTGTGCATTTTGCATAATTTATGTACAATCAAATCTAATTTATTCATTGTTATGAAAATCTAAAATAAGATACTACTTGAACACTTTTAATAGCCCCATAAGACTCACAACTACTGGTTGTAGATAGCTAACTACACCTACTTACTAATTGTACATAAACAAATAAACGTTCCGAACTTGTTATTCAACTTCCAGACGAGACGTTCGCGAACAATCAAGTTGAGTCTCGAGACTCTAGACCCTGACCAACTAATCTAAATTTTTACTAAGTGATTGGCTACTTGATGTCATGTATTTTTGAGAAGCAGAAAACAGATCTGTGTGAAATCTCATGGCGACCGGAGTGCTGGGAATACCACGCAGTGAGTGGTCGAACTAGAAAGCAAGTCAAGATCTAAAGTCTCGTGACTCGACTTAATTGTTCGAGAACGTCACGTAACTTCCAGTACTTAGTTTTGTTGTCAAGAGTACGGACATGACCGTCATTAATTTTGCTCTCAGTTGTTTTTCATGATTTTATTAGTAAATATTCAGTGAAAGAATGGTAATTTGCCTCGTGTGAGTTGAGTCGAGTTAGGATCTATCTCACCATTATGGATGCGACAGTTAGTCGAAAACGCGAATCGAGATCGAATGAGTCAAAAACATCTTCCGCATCATCCCCCATTGACAGTAAAAGAGTACTTACTTGAACCTTCTGGCTCTGTTGGAATGACATGGAAGTATACCTATACCTCTCGAATCTTCTTCGCCATGTAGTCCAAGGAACGTCCTTTTGGGAGCCAAAACTTGCAAACGGAGGAGGTGCGTAGGTGTATGCGTTTGGTCTGCTACAATAATCAGGAACGTCCTCATCTGATTCACTTGCATCTTCATTCCGTCGAGAAGAATGTTTTCTACGAAGTTTGAGTATTTGGGTTGGTTTTGGAAATGTTTTTGCAACATTCTCTTCTTCGGATGAGCCGGAAAACAATTTTTCTTTTATATCATCAAGTGCGTCTTTTGCACGGGTGACGAGATGAGCGAGTTTTACTACCTTTTGATCGTTTATTAGGCATGGTACGTGAGAACTTCTGACACCATGTGATGAACTGTACACGCTACGAACATGAAAAACAATTTTATTGCATAAAACATAATCATGAAATCAATAGTGAATACATCACCGTTTAACGAACACATGTTGATATTACTACAAGTATGTATTTTGTGAATAAGTAGTTGCACACCATAGCTCTCAAATGCACAATTTTACATTTTGGTGTACCGAATCCTTAACCCTAGAATACTAACTAAAAAAAAAAACTGCTTGTTACTAACTATACGTCTCTTAGACGTACAAGTTATAAAAATGCATTTTGCTTCTTGAAATAATGTGTTTTCTAAGAAAGGACAAGGGGCTACTGAATACTTCAAGCACATTAAATAAAAACGTAACGTTAATGACTCTTTTACGAATAAATTGACACGTTTACAACAGTCTATAATGCACATAAATATTTAGCCAATGTGCTTATCAGTTTTCAGACTTGTAAATTCCCTTAATATCTTACCCTGTAAGGAACTTCAAAACTAAAATTACTTACCTAGTTACCATCGTAAAATGAATAGAAACACACTCGAAAAGAGATCAGTAAAACTTGTACGAAAAAAAATGCAAAATGCATCATCTTGAGTAGACTGAAAAAATACAGATAATCAGTAAGCAGGCATAACACAGCAGAATTGATAAAAGTTGAGAACTGTAAAACCTCAATAATAGAGTGAGTGATACACCTAAGATGGTACTTTTCCGTTATACCCCCCCCCCCCCCCCCAGTCAATTTGTCTTCAACACGCCCGCCCGATGTTTCCAGGCATTACTTCTTACTTAGATTACATATTTACGTAGAAGTGGTGACAATCTCAAGCTGTGGGAAGAAATATATTATTTAAAAAATAATAATAATAAGGAAAAAAAGAATTATTGTGTTTTCAGAAGTTGCCGATGTCGGTGAGGATTTGTTGAAACAAATTGGCGTGGTTGTGGTTTGATTGCCTCCACATGAATTCGCACAAGTAGAATGCACATGAATTCGCACAAGTAGAATGCACATGAATTCGCACAAGTAGAATGCACATTAATTCGCACAAATAGATCAGAATGCTGTGTATAGGTTGGTGGTCTGGATGCTCCCAAGCTCGCATCTCAAAATTACATAACATCAAGTAGTCAATCCCTTAGTAAAAATACAGGTTAGTTGGACATGTAGGTCAGAATGATTTGAATACTTTGTGTCTCAAGAATACATAATATAACATAACATAATCTAAGTAAGAAGTAATGCCTAGAAACATCGTTCGGGCGTGTTGAAGACAAATTGACTGGGAGGGGGGGGGAGGTATACCGGAAAAGTACCCCTAAGATTACTAATAATAAGTCTAAGAGACTCATAAACAAACATGTATGATTACTAACAATACGTCTGACAGGTGTAGAAAGATACAGTTATCATTACTGTAGTGGATTTACATATGTTTTACGTGGTGTAGGTAGACCAAGTGGGACATTTATATTCTGGTTATGCGGGTTAGTCCCTGAGGTATTCCTGTAAGGAATGTGAGCGAAATCGCCAAGGTCAGCTTGCTTGGCCGGGGGAACTTGGGGATAGTTCGTGTAGCAGCCGCGTGGAGCACTGGGCTCGCATAGTGGGTGCTGGGTTCGATCTGTTTGTTGCTGAGCCGTTGTGTAATATTCCGGCCTAAGATTTATATCTGTAGGAGGAATATACTGGGCTTGGTTGAGGTACTGAAAAGTATCCTTTGTTTTTAGCACTTTGGGAGTGTGTTTGACACTCGGATCGGCCGGGTAGCCTTGTGTAGAATATCGTGGATATTCAGAAATCTTTGTCGAATCATGATGATTGACTTCAGAGCGGGTCTGAAAGGTATCCTCGTACTTTTGTGTGTGTGAGGCTTGGCCTAACGTTTCCTTCATGAATACGTTAGGTAAGAAGGCGATCTCTTCGCGAGAATCGAGCCTTGGATCGTCGCTAGGAACAGCGGACGAGTCAAGTAGCGGGTAGGGAGTGCTGCGTGGGCTTAGGCCACCGGCCGCGCCGTGTTCTGCTTCCCCTTGCATGAGGAAGTAGGACGGGCGGCGCTCCATCGATATACCCGAGTTTGTTAACTCGTTTTCGATACCTCTACGTATAGGATAGAGGATTTGGAAGGTGGACTCGCTTGACAGAGCTTCTTTCCTTTGCTCGGATGTCAGGGTCCTACCTTGTAGTCTTGAAAAAGACTTCCTTGGACGATAAATTAGAGCGGATGAGCTGAGTAATTTATCGGCGTGCCCCAGCGGTCGGTGACGAGCTTAGTGCTACGAAACCCGGGCGACACGTCTCGGAACGTCCCAGCGGGCGTACGATCTAATGAGAATATCAATAGATGTACCGGGTGGCGTCCTGACAGAAGAACTACGTTGGGCAATGAGCAGGATAAATAATCACTGGACTCGTAGATGCCAATGCGAGATCTGTGTGGAGAGAAGGTATGCCTTGTAGAAAGCAGTAGGAAGCCGTTCTGAGATGAACTCGTGAGCAGAAGGGTCGTCAGCGTAGAGCGTGTAGAATCTTCGTACTGTAGAGTGTAGTCGTCGAGAGCGGTGAGTGGAATGAATTTCGGAGGGCTCCGAGCGGGGTAATTATAGGGAGGTGGCCGCCTCCTGCCGCCTCCCGATTGGTCCGCTTAATTTCATTAATTCGACTGTGTAATCTCATTGGCTCGCACATTGTTTTCTCAGAATCTGCGAGTATGATAGCTGAGTTGGTCCTCCGGGGTGGCTTCCCCGCGTCCGTTGCTGCGACGGGGTCCCCGGAGGTGGCTTACGCGCGTCCGTTGCGGAGACAACGACCTTGAGGTGTCTTCCCTGCGTCCGTCGTTTAGACGGGGTCCTCGGGTGGCTTCCCTGCGTCCGTTGTTCAGACGGGGTCCCCGGGGTGGCTGCTGGACCAGAGGTGGTTGCTTGCCGCCTCCTGGTTGGTTCGCCTATTGTCTCTCGTGTAATCAGTGTTTCTGATTGGCGAGTAGGCTTGCTAGAATTGTCCTTGTTAGTTTTAGAGGACGTTTGATTTTCTGTTTGAGTTTTCTCATTCAAGGCGACTTGGTTCGAGATACTTGTCGCGTCTCTCTCGCCCAGTAAGTGTTTAGTGAGGTCGCCTTGTATGTTATTAGTTAATATTTCACTTTTGAGAGAGAATTTCGTATTTTCTCTCTGGTGAAATATTTTGTTTGACGGAGTTATAACTCGACGTCTTATAAATATTTGTGTGTCGTGTCTACCTCTTTTTGGTAGCCCTGAAAAGGGCTGTTGAAAAGAGGGGGTGGTTTTCACCACAATTACTAACAATACATCTGAGAGATGTAGGAAAATTTACGTTAGATACTAACTATGCGCCTCAAAGACTCACTAGGTTAACAAAAATGGTACACTACTCACCATATGTGAATAGGACCGCGACTGGGGCACAACTGGCGGATAGAAGAGGAGCTACCTGAGGCATACCTAGAGGGAGGGGGAGCTGACTTCAAGGTCAAAAGGGCTACTACTCGTTCGAACTTCCTACTACGTTTCTGAGACGTATAGTTAGTATTCTAGGGTTAAGGGTTCTTACTTTTATAGACAACAAATCCTTTCCTTATAAACCCACATTCCCGATCCCATCCACCTATCAAATCTTTATGAACTCGTATTTTTATGGATACATATCTTCTGGCCGTCATCATTTATAGCGTCGGAAGGGTAGGGAGGTTAACGTTCTGTTACTATCGATAAATTTCCAACCTCTGACTAATTATGAAGAAAGTTTCACAGACTAAACTACGAAGCCCGTAGGATGTTAACATTTCAAAGTGGTATGGTGAGAAGAAAAAATAAAGAAAAAAATAAAATAAATAAATAGAAAATAATAATAATTGTTCCTCTCAGATATGAAGATGAAGATATGAATAAAAAAAACAAGGGTGGAGCTGTATTGACAAAGTAAAGAAGGCGTATTATTGTGGCCATATTCGAAGTCGTGGAGTGCATTTATGGAACATAGTTAGGTTCTCGATACCATTTTTCATCAAGCCTAATGTTTTAACGCTGCGAATTATTACCCAAGGGTTTATTATTTCTGTACTCTTTCCGTTCATCGCTTCGCTCCCTCCAAGGCTAGGCCATTGGGCAAGAATAGAGAATGCCAACATGAGTGTTTATCAAAACTTACGTGAACACCGTAAAAATCGTCACATAAACAAGGCGATCGAATCAGCTGATAAAATATCAATGGAATTCTCTTTTCAATAACTCGAATTCATTATAACATTTGTTTTATATTTACGGACTAATAAAGCGTCCTATACATACCTAGATTCTTCTGCGTCTTGTATATACTTCCGATGTACTTAGGATCTGATATACCGTTGTACTTAGGTACATCTTCCTCTTGTAACGTACAGAGTACAAAAGACAAAGAACGATTAAAGTTTTTTCGGTGCCTTCAAAGATCTCTACGTCTATGTAGGTAATTATACCATTATAAAGGTACCTAACGTACCTTATATTATAATACCTTCAATTATCATAGACCATTAATCTGCATAATAGGTTTGATGCACGAATTATAAACCATTATGTAATAACTTATCGTAATTTTAGAACCAATTTGCTCACCGACCAATTCGTCAAGTGTTCACTCAAAAAAATGCCAAACAAGGAAATGATTTTAAAGGATAGCATAACCATCACTCACTCGCTTCCGAGTGTTTTCTACATTAATCCCCTAAAAAATTGAAAAGAAGAGTGATATCATCCGCTAATCCCCACTCTCGTTAAATTCGACAACTAAAAAAAAAATCCTTCAAGTGGTTTCCACGGTTGCGCCGCTTTTTTATTTGTTCTTTTTTTTTTCTTCCGTCAATCATTTCATCCTTACTTATCTCTTGCGCTATATGATTGCTATTAACACAACAAACAGACAGTAGCGAAAAACTTGTATAATGAAGATTAACCGAGGATTAGTCGAGAAAAGAGCGGGTGATAAGAAAACACGGGTGCCGCTAGGTCGGTTCCCTACATTGATGATTCGAAAAAACTTGCCAATTACTGGGGCCTCTGGAGTTCGCTAAACGTACCAAGAAAGACGAGCAATTGAGTAAGTGAAAAAACACTAGTTTTAACTAGTGAAGAGCTAACATTGAACGTAATCATTTTTGAACGGTTGATCACTGTCGGCTAATGGCATGAGGAATAGATAACTGACGAATACATGAGTTTCATTGATCAACTTCGTTGCGACGGGTTAAGAGGTGAAATATTTTGGAGTAGATTGAGATAGAAATGTACGGGAATTATTCATATACATATTTATTTATTTACGAAATCAATTTTTGCTGATGATCTCAAATATATTTCTCTATATAGGTTTGTTTGTGCTTTCAAAAGTCGGAACAACTGTTTGGGTTCATGATTCAAAACACTAGAACTTTTTAATTCACAAGATCAGATTTTTTTCGTTTAATCCCCTCTGGCCATTCGCCACCGAACAAATTTGGTTGATTTACATTTCATGGTTCGAGGGTACAGCAGTTGAATTAATGTTGAGGCCAGCACTTTGAATTGGGTGATTCGTTTAGGGTGATACCAGGGCTGTTTGTCTTCTGAACCTCGGTATTGTATCATGTATCTATTTGTATCCAAGTCCACTTAGATGGGGTGAGTGGCGTGGTCAGTCGGGTCGAGTCTGTCGGGTCTCGTCCGTCGAGGGCTTGAAGCCTCTTGTTCTTCGTTGATGGCAAAGAATCCCAGCCTTCCATACCCGGCCATTGCAATTCTTCACGTACCACATTTCCGCGACCATTTCGGGGTTGTTTCTATAATTTTGAAGCGAATTTAGCTTCATTTAGCATTTAGGGCTTGTCCTTCCTTTCACCCTCAGCCGGCTTCCTTATTTTGCCCTAATACCAAATCCTCTTTCTTCATTTATCGATACCACCTGCGAGTTATGGATATCGCCGAGTTACAAGGAGCGTTGTAGCATAATTCTTGATAGTTACCGGATATTTCTCTCCGGTGGTCCTTCATATTATTTTATTGCTGGTTTCGAGGTGAACCAGCTTAATACCGTTACCCAAGGGTAAATCTTGTTCATCGATCGACTTTCGTTTCTGCCTACATCGATCGGAAATAGCGTCTTTGTTGACATTTATGTTTGTCATTGCTGAATCTCAATATATTATTCATTTATTGATACTGTTTACATATTTGATGATATTTGTCCATTCTATGGGGTTCTGTATTTAGTGAATAACTTAATCATATTTACACATAATATTATTGATCTTATTACCTTTATATAAATTTTCATCCTTGCGTATTTATCTACATTTAATTAAAATTAATTTGTTACTTCGCTGTTTTGTTAACATTTCTAAATTTTCCTACGAACAGACAGGGTTGATCATCTCCCTTTCATTGCTTCCTATTTCTACTTTCCTATTCCGTATCGTCGCCTATAGCGGGAATAGTGCGTGCCCAGTTGATGGCAGCGAAAATCGCACAATATATAGCACGTATGACAGCCGTTTTAGAATTCTCAGTCATTAACGATACTAATCGTGCCTTGTTCATCACCCAAGCCAGTTCCGTCGTGGATATGGGAGCGGAGTATATCGAACTTGCTAGTGCTCATGAGGGGGTAAAATTGGAAATAGATGAGAATTTTAATTAAGATATGACCGGAGTCTCGAATTTTTAGGATGCAGCGGATGAAGTTCAAACAGTCCTCAATGCTATTCGGGAAGAACAGTAGGTAACAAAACTGAACTCGCGTAAATGACACTGTACACGATCAGAACCAGCAACGTGTAGAGTGAAATTAGTAGGTACCAAGAAAAATCTTGAATTTGGATGGTTCTTATGAAAATTGGGTTCCCTTCATTCAGTCGTTTACTGATTTGATTGACGAAAACGACTCGTTGTTTAATCTTCAAAAGTTTAGCTATTTAGTCTCGCATTTGGTCGGCAGTGCTAAAAGTATGGTAGCAAGTATTCCTCCGACAGAGGACAATTATGGCACTTTATTAAGGACTTTGAAAAGGCGTTTCGAAGATAATAGGGCATTAAGTCTTCATTATTTATATAAGCTTTTGAATTTTAAATCCATTCCTCAAGAATCGGAAAAGGGACTCAATTCATTCCTGGAAGGCTTTGTCGGGGAGGTTGCTGCGATGAAAAAATTGAAAATAGGGGATCTTTTTGATTTCTTTCTGTTAAATATTGGGAAAGAAAATGGACCCTGATATATTACGGCACTTCGACATGGCGTTTCGTAATGAAAAGGTTACACAATTTGATGGTTTGGTATCTTTTGTCCAGGAGCAAGCAAAGATTCTGGCGCGCTCTAAAGGTTGTGCGCTGCTGACACTTTTTTCTTAGAGTAAAGGTAGTGGAGTAAATAAGAATTCTCTAGCTTGGTTGCGCAACAAACTAATCCATGATCTCATAGGGATAACAAAGCCCATTTTAAAACGTTTTAAATGCAGGTATTTATATATATTTTTTAATTCGCTCAATAAAAGGTTCGGAGCGGGAGCTTTCCAAAAAGCTACCAAATGATGGGTATCTTACCAGTAAAACGGCTTTTGAAATTCATTTGCCCACCTATCACAACCTCGACCCGTCTGGAGGGGAACCCTCAGCTCCCTCGCCCATTCAGTGGCTGAAGCAAACTGTCTTATGAGCTGGGAATTGTTTCAAGGAGGTTTTCAAGTGCGCTGAATCCAAACCTGAGGTCAAAAATGTGACATTCAAACATATGAGAGTTAACCATTAGAAAATAAAATACCCATTGCCATCTTGTACTGAAGCATCTAAATAGCTGATGCTGCAGAGATGCTTCTGGTAAGGAGAACTAATGTGATATTGAAAATACTGGGAAACAAGTATATGTGGTGTTCAAGCTCATTTCGATTAACGGGTACGTCGTATAAAAATGTCTAACGTACAGGGCTGGTTTCGTCAATCGCGATATCCATTGATTTATTCGTTAGGTGGAACCATCCGGTAAATAGCCACCCCATCATCGCTCAAGTTGGCAGCAGATCTCGGCACATTCCTCTGGAACCCGGCTCCGAACCCTCGTGACGTACAGCTTGCAATTATGATTTAGGTAAGGCACCGCTTGTTCATAATGCCGCCGCAACGCCCCACGTCTTTGCGGCATAACTAATGATCGTTTAATCACGAAGTTCGATCGTTAGACGCCCATTGATCAAGCGGTATTTATATCGGTAGCATTCAGCGAAAGCTTCAATCCCGCTCCTCGATTATTATTCAGGCTGTGCTCAGAACCGCGAATAGATCACGTTCCGCATTTCAAATGTTGAATACGTCTCAAGGCTAGGAATAAATTCAACGAAACACTTCCAAATATATAGGTATTATGTGTTCATTAAATTGATGTTGAAATAGTGCATGAGTGTTTAGGAAGACCAACATAAGAGCCTTTCAGAGGAGCCATGAGTTCTAGTCAGCCCATTAGTGGTGTCTCCTTGACGCTTCCTAGTATGAGTAGAGGTATCTATATAATAACATCTGCTTAAGCAACAAGAGCTGCTTTCACAGATATGGCCAGGTGGCCCTGGTAGCCACCATGGTGAGTTAGTTCGGGCAAAAGCAGACCCTGTAGAGTAGAGGGCAATGGTCGAAAAAGCTGACCTTGGAAAAAAGCACTTTGCCTTCTTCACGTTTGAGCATTGAGAGAGAGAGATTGATTGATTCATTGATTAACGATTTATTTATTCTCGCAAATGTTGGTAATTAACGACAATTTTTACCATTAACGAGAAATGAGTCAGTCACAAAAAAAAATATTTAAAAAACAAAAAATAATTTTCTTTTCTAAGTTCAAAATATCTCGCAAATAATAAATAATGTAGTACTTTTGCATTTTTACGTATCATTCTGATATTTTTCATTTGTTTAATATAACATGAATACTTAAATTCGAGTCATTTTTAATATACCTAGGTATTCCTTATGCAAACTAGAACTATTATATACTCAACAAGTGCATTTTCAACTTCCTTTTAAACTGAACCAAATTTCCAGATTTTTTTATATCGACTGGCAATTTCATTATACAATTTATTTGATTTGAATAAAAACGAATTGTGATACACAGTGGTGCGACATCTCGGATGTAAAAAATTTAAATTAGCAAAACGGGTATTAACAGAATGTGAATCAGACAAGACGGAAAATAATTTGAGCAAATATGCAGGTTTATGTGAATTAATAATTTTATACGTAGTTGTAAGAAGTGAATAATCCTGCAGTTTAGCAAAAGGGAGTATTTTTAATTTTTTATATTTATCTACAACTTTATCGTCAAAAGATAGGTTCAGAATGAACCGAATGCACGAATTGAGGGTTCTATGTAATTTCAAAGAAAGTTCATAATTTAAATCACACATTATTGATGCTACTTGATGAAGATGAGGAACAATCAACGTATTACCTAATTTTTGTTTTATTGATGTTGTTTTATACTTGAGAAGTTTTTGAAAACTGTACATATACGAATGCATTTTTTTTTACGACAATATTAGTTTGAATATTCCATGAAAGATTTTCTTCAAGTACAACACCAAGACATTTTATGTTTTTTACAAAGGGCAAATGAATTCCACCAATTTCTGCCTGCATTATTTCCCTTTTGCGAAACGTGGATAGCAATCTAGCATGGCCTGCTATCATGGCAGTACATTTATTGGGATTTAAAACGAGACCATGCTTGTGACACCAATTGTTCATCATAGCTAAATCACTATTAACTTTACAAATAGTTTCGTTCAAATCTCTCACCGAGCTCGAAATATAAAGATTCAAATCATCGGCATATATACTATACTTGCAGTTAGAAATTGCATCCGATATTCGGTTCACTGACAGAGCGAAGGTCAAACTCGATAGAGTTGATCCTTGTGGTGTACCCCTATTTATACATTGCCACTTTGACATGTTACCATTCGCAGTTTTGACGCATTGTTTTCTATCGCTCAAATATGATCGGAACCATGAAATGAAATTCACAGAACAGCCTACAGATTTTAGTACAGATAGGAAAAGATCATGATCGATGCTATTAAAAGCATGACTCATATCCAAACTCACTAAAATGATGACTTTACTTTCATCAATATTCTTCCTGATTTCATCACATAGTTTAATGAGAGCTGTCTGACAACTATGACCTTTTCTATAACCCGATTGATTAATGTCCAATATTTGATTATCTTCTATATATGATGAAAATTTTGCAAATACAACTTTATCAAATATTTTTGCTAGTAAATTTAATAGATTTATAGGTCTAAAAGAGCTACAAGTATCGTAGGGTAATTTTTTGCACAAAGGTAATACATAGGCTTCTTTCCATGATTTAGGTTATTTCCCTTGTTTTAACGATGCATTAAATATATTACATAAAATTTCACTCAATCTGTCTTTGATTAACTTTAGGAGCACACATGAAAGTCCATCAGGTCCAACCGATTTCGATGTTACCCCATTTATAGCGTCGCATACATCTTTAGAAGTTATAATACCCATGTCGAAATTTAGTGCATTACTGCTTGGAGATAAAATATTGTTATAATAATCTAAAATATTTCGATCAATATCTTGTTCATCACCCAAGCTACAAAAATACATATTAAGTTCATCTAGATCTACTTCGGGATCAACTTGATTGACAGATTTAGATTTACTAAAGCCATGTTCTTTCAGCAATGCTTGAAGTTCCTTAGGCGATTTTACTTCTCCGAACTGATCACGAGCAAATTTGTACGAAGCGTTTCTTATTTTATTCTTTACTTTATTTCTAAGTTGCTTATACCTAACTTTGTTATCTTCACTAAGATGATGTCTTTTTGCAATATTCGCTTTATTCCTCTCCTTTTTCAACTTTACAATTTCTGAATCTAACCACGGTACCGGTTTCTTAGTAACTCTTATAGTTTTGATGGGAAAGTGTTTATCCATTAGTTTCACCAAAAAATCCGTCAGAATAGCTACCTTTTCATCTATATCCTCACTCCTGAGCAAATCATTAAAGCTAAACTGTTCAACATCGTGCCGTAGTTCATCGGTGTTGACACTTTTATAATCCCTTAAAGTAATGAATTTATTGATTTTTTCACGAGAGAAAATCGGAAAGCAACAAAAAACCGTATCATGATCTGATATGCCTGGAGAGGGAACTTGACCAAATTCATGAATATTTTGTTCGTTTTTCACCATAATCAGATCCAATCGTAATGAATGTGATTTAATAGATGACGCTCAAGATTTAATAGATTAAAATTTAAATTATCTACTAGATTCAATAACAAGTTTTTATAGTTACATGATGCATCCGGGTTTAAATTTACGTTGAAGTCCCCAATTAGTACTGCGTGCTCATATTTCACTACATATTTTTGTACCGTTTCAAAAAACTCTTTCAACCCACACGCTTTCGGTGGTCGATAAACGACACAGACTAAAATTTTTTTAAACTTGTTAACCACCTCTGCCACAATAAACTCAACAGACTTAGTATAAATGCCATTTGATGTGTGCAAAATTTTACATTTTAAACCTTTATGCACATAAATTGCCACTCCTCCTCCTTCTTTGTTTAAACGGTCGTTTCTGTACATACAATAGTTGTGTAAATTGAAAACTGACGAACATAAACTTGGTTTTAAAAATGTTTCAGAAACACCAATGATATCAAAACTTTCCGAATTATACAGATCTTTAAATTCATTAAAATGAGCAACTAAATTCTCTACATTCGTATGCGATATTTTTAAATGCTTCCTAAAGTTACATAACGGAACCTCACTTTTACTGGGGAGATTAAAAATTTTCTGTGTGGTCATAACGATGGTTGGCAACTTGCTTAACAATCTTGAAGTTGGTTATTTCAATGTAAGTTTCTTCCAAAAGTGCTGATACACATTTGCCAATCCTTGTTGAACTTCCGCTGCAAATCAGTTGCGTTTGATTGTGCTCGAGTATATTCCAATACGACAGGGTAGCCACTAAGCACCGAAGATATGCAGTTGATGCAAGTTGATAAGGGTGAGTCTGCCGGATTGAGCATGACGGCGAAGTGTGACAAAAATAGAACGATGAGATGGGTAGATGTGAAAAATAATTTGACAAAAATAACATTATTTTTTGAAAAAAGAGAAGGTTAAACTTGTTTTTCCAAACGTGCGAAAAATCCGTGTCCATTTCCATGTTTATGCCAGCCTCTACTACACTTTTGTACCGGATTTTGTTAAGTGATTGGTACTGGAGATTGTGGTGTGGCGTTTTTTGAAGACAACTTCTTTATATCATCGAGACACCTCACTTCAAGCGCAATATTATTTTCCTCCTTCCGAAGCCAGATCTTACCATTTCGAACCCATACGAATTTGAAATGCGCTTCTCGCTTGAATTGTTTCGCTTTTTGGAGAAGTTGGCGTCTTTCTAGAGTCAAGCTCTCATTGACATAAATCCTTTGCGGCTCTCCTTCCAAAACTCCGATGTGCCTAATTTACAGATCCCTTATCTTGCGAGCGGCGTTTACAAACAGCATTTTGTCAATCTTCCTCACAAACGAAACAAAAACACTGCCGGGGAAAGGTGAGCTAACCGGTGCCTTTCTGCGATAGCAATTGTCTATCATCGCAGGTTCAATAGGAAAGTTCACAGCAGAACCTAGGTCAGAGACGGCCTTTACGATGTTTTGATTGAGTGCGGTCGGGATTCCAGATATCTCTACACATTTCTCCAAACCCAATTGGGTAATATCTGAAACCTGGAGTTCGAGTTGATTAACTCTTTTCTCAAGCTGTACATTTCGCTCAACTATCTGATCGACACAGACTTTCAAAGACACCAAATCAGAGCGCAGACTGTTTATAGCATCTGTATTCTCTTTAATGAGATCAGAGTATATATTAAGATGGGTTGTCAAATCTTTTATTTCGGCTGACTGTTTTTCATTAGATTTTCTTACTTCCTCACGAAAGTCGGCAATAAGTTTCTCAATCGAAGCTGCACCATCATACTCCGGTGATTTTACATCCTCCAACTGTAGGGATGTTCTTCGACCCTTGACACAGGATGAACAAAACCAACGCTTCTTACTTTCCCTAAGACACTCAAAATCCTCCTTCCTCATGTTTACACATGGGAGGTGGAAAGTGGCCTCACAAGTTTCACAGCTCAAACGAAAGGAATTGTGGGCGAACCCTTTATCGCAAGTGTTGCACGGAGAGAGAGAGAGAGAGAGAGAGAGAGAGAGAGAGAGAGAGATGAAAAGGGTTATCGAGAGGGAAGAGAGAGGATGAGACTGAGAGGAAGACAGAAGGAGAGAGGGGGGAAGAGAGGACGAGAGTGAGAGCACGAGAAGACATTTTGTGCAGCCTCGTAACTCTAACATCACTTGAGGTGGTCAGGTGCAATCCATGCGTCACTTCGTCTACACTGTCAAAAACAATAACATTGATTGCGAATTAAAAAATTTTTCTCGAAGGAAACATTTTGTAGTCTTCAAAGGTGGTCACAAGGCGAGCGACCTTGGCTGATAGGAAGCGAAAAAAGTAATGCTTAGGTGGGCACCTAATGATATTGAACGACCGAATGCCAACTCCACGTTCACACCACATCAACCTGGCAAATGAGACGGTGACAACGGCTTGATGCAATGGGCAATTATATAAACTTTTCTCACATAACCCGAGAAAAAAGGTTCCCTTCCTGAGAACTGTGACACCTAACGAGTTTTTACTCAATGAGAAACTTCTTTATCGTTTATCAAAAACCATAAAACTGAGAATAACTATTAATATTATTACTCCATTTAAATCACTGTTATTATCTTAAGGAGTTGGATAATTAAATATCACAGAAATAAGTATATGCTTGCAGATAATGTCTTAGATATAATTTTCTGTTACATTTTGATAAAATCTGAGAACTCATGTAGCCTCTACTACTTTAGTGACAGCTCGTCTGTAAGAGGTTATATACGTCAACTAATAGTTCACATCGTTTTATGACCCCGGATCATTAGCCCACACTCCCGGATCATTGCCGACACTGGAGACGTGATTGTTGAAATATGTTCGGGCTACTCCAACTTGAATCGCAGACTAGGTACATGAACTTTCCAAACCCGACCATTAGGGTTGGGGGGGGGGGGGTTGAAATAGGGTCATCTTGGACATCACTAAATGAACTGGAACTGATCGGTAAGAAATGTTTGAAATACTCTTACTTGAATCGCAGACTACTTTAAGTTTTCCAAATATAACCCATAGAAGGTGTTTTTTGGGGGGCAGGGGGAGGGGTATCATGGATATTACTGAATAAACTGGGGACCTGATTGCTAAAATAAGTTTGAATTACACTAACTCAAATCACAGGCTACTTGAAATTTTTCAAAGGTGACCCAAAAGGGGTATCTTCTTAGAGAGGGGAGGTGGGGGGTTGAAATGAAGTATCTTGGACATCACTGAATAAACTGAGGACCTGATTGATTAAATATGTTTGGAATACTCTAACTTGAATCAGAAACGAACTGGTGATTTGATGTTCGGACGAATGAAATATTGGATTAGTCTGAACGTTCTTTGGGGTTACCTAACAAGAATATTTTTAATCTGAAATATGGGGGGTGTTTGTGGAGAGAGAGCGGGGGTTGATCTCATTAGTTTGGTCCTAATATGTAATTTGTAAGTAAGTACTTTTAAGAAGGAATTTTCTTAATCAAACTTAATAGATGAAATGGGCTTGCGTATATTCAAGGCAACCTGTGCAACGCACGGGTGAACCAGCTAGCCCAAGATATGGATAGAGCTGAGTGCAGTGAATCGAATGAGATGACCTTTTTGCGCCCCCAAAGAAAAATAAATCGTCAATACGAAGGCAACTTTGGCAGGAACGAGTAGATTAAACTTATACAAATTTGGCTCTATCTTACTAGGTCTTCTAGAATCTATTTTTAAGCTAAACAATTGTTACTATATATGTATTTATGTATTGCACCAAGTGATCTAATTTATTAGCAACATTTCTTTGACAATGAATAATCATCTTCAATGATATGCAGAAGAAAGAGATCAAATCGCCCCTACAGGATCGCAATTATATTTGGCCCACTTTCTAAAGAAAGCATCAAATGCAGTATTCAATCAAATATTGTTATACATACGGAATCCCAGGAAAATACTGTGATCACTAAATTTTTAGAAGTTGGATAATTTTTGAATTCCACTACATCTCAAGTAGCTATGTTACATTCAATTTTGGAGTTTGAAGTTCAAAATATTGTATTATTGAGATTAAACGTACGACTGGTTATATACGGAAAGCAACCTAATAAAGATATAAAAAAATAGATAAAAATTATCAATAATGAATTTTTTGATTGACCAAGAAAAAATTCAAACAACCCTCAAATCTAATTTCTTTTTGTTTCAAGATAGGAACCAAGAGTCGAATAAATAAATTAAACAAACAAATAACCAATCGGTCGTGAATATGCATCTTCCCCCTCCCGCGTTTTTCCCCCTCATTTTTGATCTATTAGCATTTTGATAATGCAGTCATCGGCTCCTTTGATCGTATACCTATTGGATAGTGAATGATCAAATGTTGTTATTTCATAAAAGTTTACTAAGTACCACTATTGGAAGAAAATTCGATACTGCGTGATGTTTACTTCTTCCACGATTCATATCGTCCTTTCGCTATCTAATTAGGAAATTAATTCACGCATTACTGTCCTGAGAAGGACGGCAGCAATTGGTATGGTCATAGAGTCAACTGGTGGGTCACTTCGAAGTGAGGTAATTATCACAGATGACGTACGAGAAGTGGGTGGTCTGGTTAGTATTGTGTTGTTAGCATTACAGGCTACAGTGGCAGGAGATGACAAAATGTGTTTCGTGTTTTCTTATCATTTTGGAGTCATGTCACCCGCACCCGCATACAGTAAACAAGGTAGTTGGAATTCACCCATAAAGTTAAGATAAAATGCAGTACTCTCGGAATCGACTGGATAGCTTTTACAATCAAAGTTCTTATTCATGCAGTGTAAATTTTAATACTATAATGATCGATTCTTGTGGAATGCACGATCGAGTGAAATAACTCCAAGAAGTCTCAAGTAGATGTGTTTTATTCAGGTGGCCTTTTGGCTCTTTTATACATGGTGGCCTGGTGAGGGGGAAGTAACATGGCCAGGTAACATGGACATATAGAATTAGTTGAAATGCAAGTCAAAATGATTGAATGCAAAATATAACAGTAATCTAATACATTTGTATACAATGGTAAAGTGCGAAATAAGGCCATAATTCATGATCGCATGTGCGGAAACCTTCTGAAGGTTTACACACTCAATAATTAAAAATTTAATCAAAATCAATACATTATTCTTGGAGTGTCATCCATTATAAGATTTGCGAATGAGCAATCGTTACCGATTTTCAAGCAATTGCGATAAAATACAAAGGACAAATCCTCGACCCAAGAACGCCTCGAATTTGAACGAAATCGGACCAATAGGCTCTTTCCTAATCAGTAGAGTGGATTAAATTCATTCCTGATCGCCCTAGGAATTTGAAATCTTACAGGGCGTGTGTCTTAGACAACGAAAGTCGGATGAAATGAGTGACCCCTGAGCAACCTGTACATTTCAACCTTTTCCTCGTAGTCCACCAAATTTGTTTGATATCCGCCAAAAAGATTCTCCGCTGACAAAAGAAGCCAAGCTACAAAATGCATGATATCATCTAATGTGGGTTAATCCAAAGTCGGACTGCCCTCTCCCAGTACTACAATACATTCATTCTCCACTCCTATTGACTGCGTTTGCGTGTGGGGCGCTCCTTCAACGGCTTGGCCGATTTTCGCCACTTACACAATAAAAATCATTGCTGTTCTCAAAATGTATTGGGGGAATATCTCCTTCTGACGGAATCCTCTGATTTTCAATTCATTTTTATACAAGTGCCAGAACCCACAAGCCAGTATTGCCTACTATTGCAGAGCTCTAAAACTTTAGCACGAGACGAGTACGGAGTATGTGTTTCATCCCTTTCTGATCTCATATTGTGAGACTACTTCCATTCATTTTGAGCTTATAACCAACTTAACTTTGATTTAAAATTTCCATTAAAGAACCTTTGTAATCGACCAAGAAAAAACATTTTCAATCCCCCCCCCCCCCCCCCCCCCCCCCCAATCAAAATTTGTTGATTTATGTTCCAAGATGCGTAGGATCCAAAAATCGAATTTGAATAAAAACCGTCTCTCCGCCGTACGCCGTCCTAAACTTTTCTCAAAAATTATTTGACCAAACTTTAAGAAAGTTGTCATAAAAATCATTTATCGGCCAGGGATGAGTCAGTAACATCGGAATCACGTTTGATCACCACTAAAGGGTAGAACCTAAAGGCTGACAATTCAAAAATCGAGATCTTGAAATCTTTCTATGTAACAGTAATGATTTTTTGAGTTTCATTTATATAGGCATCGGCTCAAAGAATCGAACAAAACCACCCCAGTAGCTATGCGTTTATTCGTTTGCTTGCCCTAAGGGCTAAAGCATCGACAAGAAAAAAAAAACCATCAACACGGGAGAGAATCGTAACTAGTAAAACATATCGAAAATCGCCTTGAAAACTATGACAATTGTATCAGCTGATAATGTAGTTCAAATGGAATTATGACTTGCCGAAATTGAGTTTATTATAACTTCTGTACCCTATTGGGCTTGTGACGCGTAGGTAGGTAATCATCTACTTCAATTACATTAATTTATTAAATTATTGATTAGTAAATACTTAGGAACTACTCTTAATTATTTTTTAAATTATTATTCCAACACCAGTAGTTCAATTACTCCCGAGTCTACCAAGGTCGGAACGTTTTAGGGAATTTTCCAAGAAAATTAAGCTATTGCGACTAACCCCAAATTTCCTTCATGGAAATTTGTTTTGCAATTCCTTGAATTCAACGCTTTTTGATATGTGTATGTAGAGTTAGATCAAAAAGTTCTGGTTCTTATCAATTTTCCTGCCAACAGAGGGTCATTGAAACTTCTCGGTGGTCCAAGCGTTACTCTTTCTGAATCACCTGTTTATTTCATATTTGTGTTATATTCTCAGTTCTCGTGTTATTCTTATCAGCTTTGGAACCTCCGAGGCTAATATCTTTCCTAATCGGCTCACGTTGCTGAAATTTAATGGAGCTCCTTCGGGACACCTCAATTACGATGTTTGAAGGATCACTGAATAGCTGATGAGGCCTCTGAGGCTTATTTCTTTCCTTTTCAATCTACCGTTTTACTGAATTTTTGTTTTTTTGTTTTGACATTAAGAAAAATTGTTCAATATTCACCTACCAAAAACCGTAAACTTGTGGGTCCTGAGCTGTAAAGGTGTGAACCCTTCTGGGAGACATGCGCCAAGTTTCGATTATTTACTAGATTTATACGGGGCTTAATAATATTTATAGACCAATGATCTGCGTAGATGGGCTATCAAATACAGAAATAATAAACCTATAATTACAGACCAATGATATGCGTAGAAGGGCTATCTAATACAGACATAATAAACCTTTGTGCAATAATTTTCAGCCTTTTATATATATAGAGAAGAGAGTAACAAGAATTCAAATGGAAAATCAACATGATTGCTTAATAATCTAAAATGGTCTTATCAGTAAATAGATAACCTGGGATTGACTGATTCACGGATGGGAAGAAGGAGATATATTTGCGTTGAATTCGTAAGATCAGAACTGTGAATTACAGAAAGAAAAGGTTGGAAAGTAGCGTGTTTGTTGACAATTAAGGTTTAAAAAAGTTGAGTGGGTAGCGTGTCGATTCTTCTAAACTCTCAATGATATCACACGTTCTCTCCGTTGTGAATGGGCGGACAGATTAGCTGACCCATACGGGGAAGGGAATGAACCCATTAACTGCATTCTCAGTCTCTGATTCATACAGCTGACTCTAAATGAGGTGTTAATGAAATCAACGATAGTAAATTACGTTTATATTTTGTTTACGTTGGATTGGGAGAACAGAAGTAAACATACATTGACGAATATTGCATCCAAAACAGGGTCTCGTGTGTATAATGTGATTTTGAGAAAAGGCTGCTTTAGCATTGTAAAATTGGACAAAGAAAGAATGACAGATACTGGTTTGTAAATATCTCAATATATCATCCCCCACCCCCCCAAATCATCATTTGATATTTGATTCTGCTGACCACGATTTTACAGAGAGACCAAATATGTCAGGCGAAATCATAAAACAATCGAACCAATAAATGGTTCTGAAAATCAGTTGAGGGTAGTGCAAACAGTACAGTTTTTTTCACATCCATCATTCCACCTCATCACCAACCCGTCATCACAATGAAACCTCCGATTTGTCTCGCATTGCAATCAATAGCTGAGAAAAATGAAAATTTTCATAAATCATATGTACCCAAAGGTTCGGTGCAAAACTGGACTGTAATCTGGATAAAACGAAAAAACTGTCTCGGAAATCAAATGAGAATAGTGAAAACCCCGATTTATCAGTAGGTATTTATGTACTTTCTTTATAGGGTTGGAAATTCAACTCAGTTGTAATCAATTGCGAATAGGAGTACCTTTTGTAAATTTTTTGGTTTCACAAACCGCATAATTTAATCATCAAGTTGCACATTAGTTTTTGTACTCAATTCTGTTATTAGAAATTCAACTCGGTATAGTGGAGTTCTGGAAGCTGTGTGATCTACAAGTTCATTTTACAAGAGAACTCTCGAGTACTATCGGAAAAAAGAAAACAAATCCTCTTTTTCACGTTTCAAGTTAGTCTTTTTCACGTATCAAGTTAGCTTACATAATAGTTTGACAACAAGAATACCGAAACTTCAACTCTAATTTTCAATGGTTCTTATTTTCTGTTTTCATTGTAAACCAAAGCGAGTTAAGGTAGGTGTCATAAGTAGAAAACACGAGGAAAACTCATAGATGACAATATAGATACTCGAAAATAGAGTGATTAAAAAAAAAAAAAAACCATCAACGAGATCTTTTTGTCTAACCTCAAGGGTGCTCACTCTATGTATTTCCATATCGACCTATGTGGCTAGATGTGCTCATCTATCAGCGATCTAATGCACATTCCTTGTTTTATAATATTTAAGCCACCAGACCTGCCAGCACCCAGTAGATTAATGAGCTTTGTAGTGAAGTTTAGGATTTGATGAAACTTGACTTGTTGATAGTGTTGAAAGTGTCCCCAATAATTAGCCGTTCCCGTAACGACGATAATATTTATAATGGATGATGATATGGTTAGCGAGTGTTGCTAGCTTAAATTTGATTTGCACACGTTGGCACCAACCGCTGCGTTGAGGTTTGTGGGCACCTTGTACTGTGTGTCTCTCTCTACTTCGGTTTGCACACATCCAATTATCACCTGTACAAGTGGATCTCTGATCATGTTATCCCTCGTCAACGAACGCTGTCATTTGGGCTGTACGCATGACTGAAGCTCATGACTTCCCTCATAATCTGAATATGAATCAGATGATTGGTTACTGGCGTGGATTCTAAATCTTTATTTTTTTTTTTTTTTTATGTCTTAGCCATCAATATCTGTGTCAGATCTGTGTGTCATATCAGCAACATTTGTGCTCTAGATAAATACACTGTTCTAGGTAGATATGGATTGTTCTCTACCGAATGACGCAACAAAACATTCGTTCGTGAACATTTGAAATTATCAAATTATTATATTCGTTCGTTATTAACTGATTACTCCCTGGCGCTGAATCAAGCCGCTCTATCATCGTTTGACTGCCATATAAAATACCGAATCTTTCCGTGATTCCTTCAGATGTGGCTTTAATCATTAAAAAAATAAAGAAAGAAGTATATATACAGAATATAGTATTTATCTTGGAAGAAAGAGACACGGGAATCAGCGCGTATGGTTCAATCTATAAGTCAGCAAGAACTGACCTGTCTTACATTTGGAGTATTTTTTTGGTTAGTCAGCTGGAACCAATGTCTTCATAAATATCCAACGTGAATTTTATAGTGGTTCACTGAACCAAAGGAACGTTGATTGTCCAGATGTTCGTCTGCTTTTCTCGTACAGATTATACAGGTTGATGTGAAACGAGGAACCTCACACTATAGTAGTGGTTAGTGCTATAACTATACATGTCCTTCACTTAACCAGAACATAAGATTCACCTGTAGTTAAATGTATTGCAATTAAGTGTGATGTTTAGTGAGTGTAGTTAGATTCTGCTATCAAGTGTTGAGTTCTTATATTCCTCACCTGAGAAGTGGCTGTTAATGCTGGAACGTGTAAGTGATCAAACTGACTGCGTAATACTGCCGAGCGATAATAATTGATGCTGAGATGTGTTGCATCGAGCGATTTAATCATACAGAAATATGTATTATCCGTGACTAATCATAACCGTTGCTTCATAGTGTAGAACCACAAAATAGTTTCCATTTGTGTTACTCGCAGAGTTAGCGTGTTTAGGAATCAACAGGTGATGATGTCTTTGTTCGTCAAGCGCTGCACAATTTGTCTGTGGAAACATCGTTAATAACGTTATGAAAATGTATGGGAGAGTCAACATTGAGAGCGTAAGCTCTCGAGAGGATGAGGACTTCAACGGGATGAATATTTGAGTTTCTAACAGACCAGTACATGTTTTGCGGAAGACTTGTTCAAACAAAGATTAACGAAACAATACAATCTTGTATTGAAGCAACAACATTGTGCAACACAGTCGGACGCGGAAAATCCGCGCAACACATCGTGAAGTGAAAAGATGTACAGTTCAACTTTTGCGATAATAAAACACAAAATTTGATTGGAATGATGTATTTCTATAAAATGTAAGTATAATTCACGGATTGCTCACAATGCAATAATCCAATCTCTCAGAAAGACTGAAACATGGAATTTTCTGGCATTTTATTTATTGATTTTAGTTCTTTCATTTTTTGGCATGGCTGTTGGCCTTTTTATTCTAATCAAATCGTCAGCACCGTCAATAATACATAAAAACCAACAGCACAACCAACAAGACAACAAACTATCAGATGAACGTAAAAGTATATTAATTACAACAATGGTAATCTGTATAAGTTAATCTGGATATTCCTTGGCGGATATTTTCCGCTCTTTCAGGGTAAATGGAAACATCCACGCCTCAAGTGGAATTGCCATATTAATGAACTGAGGGTCAATATTGCCCGGTAAAAATGTAATGTCTTTCTTACTGGTGGTCGGCTTCTCATGTAAAGATTTTGCAAGTACTATATTGTCCAGAACTTTGGATGCATCTTTTGTGGGTCTCAGCTTCTCGTCCCAGACTAACATTTTAATGAAAAAGGGCTGTGCGCTTCATACGAAACTTCAATTTTTCTTAAAGGTCCAGTCAGTTCTGTGGAAACAAGAGTGAAGCTGTTTCCCTGGATGGCTCGATCGAACACATTTAATATTCATCATTATCTAGACATCGCTGATGATAGGTCCATATTTAAGTCTGTGGTCCATGTGAGAAGATTAGTGCCTTACTCTACCTAACCATGTACGCCCATGGTTGAACATTGCAATGTATAGAACACGAGCTCCTTGGTTCACCTATTGTTGAAGGGGTATGATTATCGTTGGATAGATTTTGTAACCTTGCTCCAAAACTAATCAGTAGAGTAAATATTGTACTTAGCTGGACCGGTTGTAGCTTGTTCATCTCGATGCAGTCTTACCTAGGTTCCTCTCCATGTTCCGAGAATACCTCACTTTAGTTTTAATGTGAGAAAAAACATTTTCCGCTGGGTTCAGTTTGATGGAAGTAGAAGCACCCTGGTTTCATGGCAATGGACGGATCGTGCTCTAACACCGCACTTAAACGTTGTCAGTTCTCGGCTATTACTTTAATTGAACGTCAACGATGTTAATTTTGGTTTGGGGAAAACGCTTGAAAATGCTCAATTTGGTTGAGGAAGGGTTACAATTTTAATGGTAATAACTGTAATACATTAATAAAATTGACGCATTTCATAATGTCTTCAGCTACCAGCCGAAAGTCATACAGTGACGTTCACGCCCGTGCTTTTGAAAGACCTTGCAAGGCTTACCAGCAGAGGACGAGTTGTCCTACATTCGCTTGACGTTGCATGAATTAAGATTACGCCGGTCGATCCCCTTGGACCCCTCGTGTTCCAGTTGAGTGTCAAACAAAGAATTTTGATGAGGCCCGCGAAAAATTATCGGAGGTTATGCAAATCGGGAGAAGGTGACCTCTTCTTTAGCATATGGCCAGTACCACTGTCACCCGTTCTGACCGGTCTCCCTCCTCCATGCAGCTTACCCCTGCCACATTCACGTTACGCTACGACGAGATGAAACGAAAATCCACGTAAAATAAGGTAGAAAAAGACGAACCAATGCGGCAAGAGGCTTTGCTCTTTGCGACCTCATATTTACATACTGCATACGAATCTAGAAATCATAGTGCACTCTCATGCATATTCTTAACAGCTAGTAGTTCTCCACCCTAGAAACCCTTTGCCAACCCTAGATGTTAGAAATAGAATTTATGACGTTACTGCCTGGTAGGTGTTTAACAAGCCTAGTTCTAAAAATTCCAATTTTCTCAAGATAACTTTGCAACTGCTTTACACTATTTTCTTAGTGATTTTCAATTACTAAAAATATATCATTAAGAAAACGTCTGCCAAGTTACGTGTGGCAAAATAGGGGGGGGGGGGGTCTGCACTTATATAAAAAAAAAAATAAAAAAAAAAATCGATTTTTTCTTTAAATACTTATCTATTTTCTACTCAATTCTGAACGATTTGGTATGTTTGATTTAGTGACTTCATGATGTTAGCAATGCTATGTTTGGTTTAGTGACTTAGAATGTTGAAGCCTGAGAAATGGAACTTGAAATTGACAGTCTCATGGGTTTTCTCTGGTTTCGAAAAACCAGGTGTGCTAAAGACCACACGGGAGAAGTGTAAACTTCTATGACGATTTGGACATTACTTTCCACTCTGTTGGGATGTTGGGAAAGTAAAAGTGGACAGACTCCGCCCCTGGACCCTCGGTAACTTTCCGCCTTGAGCCTTCGGCTAAAATACTAAAACATGGAACATGCTTTCTTCCCGCTAATTCGTAAATGTAAATAAATTTAAAACTACGACATAAATGTTTTAAAAATCGAAATTAGAACAGAGTACCTACCTAAGTAGGTAATTTTCTGTTATGGTGCGCGTCTACAATTACTATAAGCAAGATTAACTTCTCAACCAAGTGACAACGAAACAAGCGGCATTGTTTACTATATCCATTTATAACATAAATAAATATAAAACTACGGCTTGAATAGAAGAACAAGTACGAAAGAAATGCGTGATAAATCGAGAGCTTTCCAACGGGTGGAGAGCAATTTTTGTCCGGTGAAAAATAAAGAAGTTTCATTTCCCCAGCAACGGCTTGGTTGTACGTGAAAATCAAAAGAAACATTTCCCCAGCAACGGCTTGGTTGTCAAAACAGTGTAACGGAAAAAAACGTGACGGTGAAATCGTATTCACACCCCGCTAAATTTTTCGACGCGGTGCGCCTATAGAATTTTACACTTCAAAAATAGATACTGCCTATTTCGCCCTCGATAGTAAATCTCGTACTCCCAAATTCATTCCCACAGTACCTAGCCGAAAAACTTGAAAAGTGGTCAATATTTACCTGCTATATCATACACTGAGTCGCTGGTATATCCGTAGTACACTTCAACGTCGATGATCTTCGGAGATTGCTTGGAAGGTGTCGAAGAACAGGGTGAAGGATTTCCAGAACTCGTCGAATGCAAAGCATCTTCGTTAATAGGAAAAAATTGTTTTTCCCCAATGTTTACGAGGTGGATGGAAGCATAATTACGAATAGGCCTAAAGTTTATGAATCAAACGGTGACTGAACTCATATTAGAATTGTTCAGATTTCTCCTTCTTCAACCTCTGGTATATTAAAAGATTGTACAGTCTGAATCACTAAAGTCTTTTTGAAAAGTCAAACTTTTCATTTCCAATGCCTTCTGGATTTAATGGTAGATACTTGAATGCTCAGATTAGTGACTGGGTTATGGCCGATACTGCAAAAAATCAATGTTGAGAAAGAATGATAGCATGTACTGAAGTAATTTCATACGGCAATTATTGTTGCCATTAACACAAGTTTTTTTATTACTAGCCCATAGCTTCCAACCAGATAATGCTCCAAAACGTTGGCTGTTAAACTTGATATCTGAATCATAAAATCGGGGTATGCGACCTCTAAAAATCATCGTGTCTCTGTTTCCACGGCCTGAGGTAAACGGAGGAGTAGCTCATTCAAGTGATCACAACAGTCGGAATGATAAGTTTACACTCATACAAGACATTCTTATGGGGATACCTTGCTCGATTTCAACTTCGATGGATGACTGTAGTAGGATGTCAGTCAGTGACTTGGTGTGAGGGTTTAAAATAGTAAGTAGGTATCCCTATATATGCATACTTGCCGGTCACCCGTGCGTTGCACAGACCCGCATCTATGGGTCATTTTATTCAAAGTCATCTCGTCATTTACCCAGCAGTCTCCAAGAGGCTTCAATTCAAATTTCAGTAATTCTGTTTCAAGAAAGTTGTACCTAATTAATTCTTTAACTAAGAATCCCCTCAATATAACCTTAGTTACGTTAAAACTATTTCTGATCAACATTGCTGCTAAGGCGTTAATAAGGCGAGTTTAATATCAATTTTTGATGGTCTATCTCTATTAATAGAAACTGCTCGAATCAACTCACGAAAGTCGTTTCGGTATCGTTGAGTTTGTTATCGAAAGTTCAAAGTTGTTGTTATTCAAAGTTGTTTACCGGGGTGACGCCGTTGGGTAGAGCCGAACCCTTGATAAGGATAGAGGGTCTTCATATAGCCTAAGTTCTATTCCGGAACTTACTCGATAGTTTGCGCTCACCCACATAGAAATGGAGGAGGCTGGATCCCGAGCTGCCTAAGACAAGCCACTAGCGCTACCTCTTGGATACATGTGGAATCACTGATGAAGAGTTTAGGTATTCCTTCAATGGAGTCAATTATAACATTTTTGCTACATATTGAATGGTAGGGTAGGAGAAAAAAATTTATGGTCTCGAAAATCTAAATTTCCACTCGCATTTTACGTTTTAGACCATTCTGAACAACATTGGTTCCGCGTCTGTCTGTCTGTGTGTTTGTGTCTGTCGTGTGTCCGCAAATCCTTGTAACAAGCTTATTTTCCACAGTTTTCATCCGATTTGGATGGAATTTTCTGAAAATGTGCATACTAGGAGGTAGACGGTACCCTATCAGTTTCATTGTTCTTGACTAAACACCTCACTCTGCGCATGCGCAAACGTAAATTCTACCAAGCATGATTTTATCACGCCCTAGTCATCCGATCTCGCTCAAATTTGGATCATATTTGAGGGATGACAATTAGAGATCATCTTATATCACTGTCAACATGATTGTATAAATAATAACTACCGAGCATAAACCAATGTGAAATCCTTGTAACAAACTTATTTTGCACATTTTTCATTCGATTTGGATGACATTTTCAGGGAATGTGCGGACTAGAGTGTAGACGGTCCCCTATTATTTTCATTGTTGCGAATTCAATACTTCACTCTGGGCATGCGCAAACGCAAATTACATTATGCTCCATTTTTTCACGCCCTAGTCGTCAGATCTCGCTCAAATTTGGATGATAGTTGGAGGATGACGATTTGATCATTCCATATCAATTTCAACATGATTGTATCAAAAATAGCTACTGCGCTTGCGCCTATGTGAAATGCTTGTAACGACCTTAATTGCCACTGTTTTTATCCGGTTTCGATGAAATTGTCAGAGAATGCGCGGGTTAGGTTGTAGATGGTCCCCTATCAGTTTCACGGTTCCTATTCAGTTCATCAATACTTCATTCAGCATATGCACAAACGTAGATTCCATCCTGTTCCATCTTTTCACTCTCGAGTTCGCTTAAATTTGGATGATATTAGGAAGAAGATGATAGGTAAACGAGGAAGCTACGTGCCACACCCAACTTGGCAGACTTTTTAAATTTTTTTAGAACTGAATAGGATGGTGAAACCAGAATTACAATATCATATTCCATTTTCGGGTTATAGCTGATGAAGCATGAAGAAGCGCGATTTTTTCCAAAGTTACCTACGTATGTACTTTTAGAAAAATCGCTGCTCCATGGTTCATACGCTCAAATCCGAGAACGGAATAAGATAATGCAATATCATAGTTCAACTACAGTATTCAGTTCCAAAAAATTTTCAAAATGATGTGTCACTCGGCAAATAATTAATACAAACTGTTCCTACTTATTTACCAAATTCTTCCCCATTTGAATATTCCACAAAAACTGTGGATTTTTCATCTGATTTTTATTTACTTGCTCAAAACATAGTATTAGGCTCCCCAAAAACTTTCCAAGTTACGTTTCAATAAGTCAATTACAAATTTTCATTATTGAATCGTAACAAACGGAT
Source organism: Adelphocoris suturalis (assembly GCA_030762985.1). Classification (NCBI taxonomy): domain Eukaryota; kingdom Metazoa; phylum Arthropoda; class Insecta; order Hemiptera; family Miridae; genus Adelphocoris; species Adelphocoris suturalis. The sequence continues at coordinate 66,334,740 of CM061042.1, read as the reverse complement.
CGTATTGATCGTAACAAACCCAATTTGTGGAAAAAAAGTTAGGAGGGGTTACTTTTGGGACACCCTAGATTCAGATCATTCTACTTGGTTTGTAGAACTTACTTGAGATCATTCTACTTGGTAGGTACACGTTGAGATCCAACCTCGAGACTAGAAAAACATCTGAACAGGTTGCAGCTGCGTTGTTCAAGGAGAGATACAAATAATAATTAACCTTAGCTTATTCACATTTACGTTGACATAAATTATCTCAGTCCTCCTATCCTTTACTATAATAAATCATAAGACGTCAGACAATATCAATCTCAAAGAAAATTCATCAATTTGATAACTATTTGATGTGTTTGAACTAAGAATTCATGAAAGTTCATAAACAGGGCTCGATTTCGTGGTGTGATTCCCGTGTAACGCGCAACTGTAGTCTGAGATAAACTTTGGACCGGCATTGCATGATAGACTAGTGGTAACTTCGTTATTTGTGTTTCAGAGTCTACCATTTATTGAACTGTAGACCAACCAATTAGTTTGTGGGGGAATAATTGTTTTCCTTAGCAAATGCAATTTATTGAATAACAAATCAACGCAAATTATTGTTGAATGGATACAAAAAGCTGCGAACTCCGTTTGTGAAAGAGCGATGAACATGTGAGTAATTGATATAACAGGAATGACAAAATTTGGTGGACGCAACATGTCTGAATCTTGCCGTAAATACGCTTAGATAAACTTTCGGGTTATATAAGCAGCCAATAAACACCGTCCTGGAGCTCACTCTTATTGGAAATACTCAACATGCCACCAGATTGCAGTCATTCAATTGCTTTCCAAGGAAGTGAAATGACACAAACAACTCAAATGATCCAACACCGGACCTCAAGTTCGGGAAAAGTTGCCATCCTTGTTCCAAGATGAACGCTGCCCCTAAAGGTTTCTTCATTTCCACTTCCACCTTTTTTTTTCACCCGTTACCACAGCGTTGGCGGAAAGGTGCCTGTTCCCTTTTCAAGCGTTTTTTCACAGTCTTTCTTCAGTCAAAAAGATAAAGGACCTCGCTCATTGTTCGGGCTTAAAAGAAGAGAAGTGGAGGAGGAGAATAGGGGAAGAGAAAAACCCCGAAAGCTAAAAGAAACGAAGCTTTTGATTTTCTGCTTCCCTTCAGAAGCCCGAAAAGGTGGGCGCGTAGGATAAGGTGAGGCCTACACTGATTGCCAGGAGGGTAAAAGACCAGCTGCTTTATTTAAGAAGTTTTATCCGCTTTCAACATTAACAACAATAAATTTTACGGAGGAAATTCGAAAATAGAAGGCAATGAATGGTAGTTTCAGTAGGCCCTTCTCTGATCCTTCTTATTTTAATGGTTCTGGTATGTTTGCGGTTGCATTTCGCCTGCCTACTTGGCGACATATCATTTTGCCCGCACGCTGGTCGTAACCATGGGGGGTCCCCCCTCAATTATTCTTACACTGCGCGCTGCGCCACCGGTACAAGTGAGAGTTGTTCGCCACTACGATAGTTTTAGTTTCATCCGGGTGTGTAGCCCAGCACTGTTTCTTTTGCATATATTCATTGCATCATCATATTTCATGCCCGGCCTCATTAGATAAAGTTGCATCTATATATAGACTGTGAGCTCTCGGGTCTTTTGTTATCCAGTTACCGCATACTTCAGTTTGGTAGTTGTATTTAGTTAGCAGTGTCTGGATGCTGCGAAACGGGGATGAACACCAGCGCATTCTGAAGGCCCTGAGGACAGACAGGAGCACCCAGTCTTTCCCAGCGTTTCCAACTATTGATTATTTCCGGTAGATTCACAGTTTTTCTCTGTGATTACGACGAACGATAAGCTGAATAAATCTCCACAAGGCCTGCAGAATGCACTGATGAACGTCCCCGTTTCGCAGGTTAGAGACACTGTTTATTTGGTTCGCCCACCACGGGCTGCCCCGCATCTTTAGAAACATTGGTCCAATCGAGCCGGGGATAATGACCAGTCCGCTTTCGAGGATTCTTGAAATTTATTGTTGTCAAGAAGACGACGAGACTCTAAGGAAGATTCTGGAAAATAGAATCATTCTCCCTGTGGAAAGGGAGGTCTTTCTACCGAGATGCCGGGAAATAAGGGAAGAGGTTAACCTCAAGATGATGATTCAGGCAACTGAGGATCTAAGACAGGCCGCGAGGATCCGTAACGTGGTGGAGGAGGACCTAATTGAAGTCTAGCTCATGATGGCAAGGGGAACGCTGTCACCCGGCGCTAGGGATGCCCGATGCTGACAAGGGATGTCCCGCTGTGCACGCCCCTGTCGACCTGAATTCGAACTATCGTCAACTGGCAATGGAAATAAGCTCCCTTATGGGTGGATAAGTTCTGTGGTTATTCATGGTTTGCTCAAGTTTACGTAGCGTAATGGATAATGTATCAGACTTATAAGGGAAGATTCTCTCAATTTATTGAAAGTTAGTAATAGAGTCCTTTTGGATTAGAGCGTCTGGAGGTGATGCCTAAAGCCAGGACCTCCCTCAACCACCCCCCCCCCCCCTTCCTGAACTGTCTAAAGATGCCGTTGATCATATTTTTCCATTGCCTAACGGATCCGAAAAACATTGATTGCCCTCGAACATACAGGTCTAATATTTGTGGGTACTGGTATAAATATGCATTGAGTGAATATTCTTGTGTTGCTAGTGTGCCCCAGGCCGAAAAATGTCTTCAGCCAACTTCGGATCCATTCGGTTTCGCTGTCAATAAGGTCCACCGAAAATAGATACCTAGAAGTATGTTATTTCCTCACAACACTTGGATATCGTCTTCAACATGCACGAAGGTGTACTACGGAACTCACCACTTCATGATGCAACGTATTTTCGAATACTATCGTGGTAAAAAAATAGCTTTTAATCAGTTACATAAATATTTTCCCTAATAGCATTAGATTTGAGTTGTACCTGGTGAGAAAACCTACAATTGCGGTAGATTTAATCAGCTCCATATCCGCTCAATTTCGCCGAAATGTGGCTCAGTTAGGGCTGTTTTCAGTGGCAGGGACCGAATGGTAAATGAATTCAGGGAGTGGGAGACCTTAGCCAGCGTGTAATGGTGAGATGCCACCATCAGGCTGGGCCTTGTAGCTCCCAAATTGAATTTTGAAATGAGGGAAGGAAGGACGAGAAGAAGGAAGAGGATTTGGAGGTGTCGCAAGGAAGGAAGCATGTGGTTCATTAGGCACAACCAGACGCCGACGAAAGGCTCGGCCGGGTTCCCGGGGTTTACGGTTATCGGAGTACCCCCAACCCCTTTCTTCACTCAAACACAGCATCCAGCGTATACCCGCCACACGCACAGTCCCGGCATGACAATAGACCCCGGTTTCCAGAGGACTTGACCCCTAACTACTTTCATCCCCCTTTCGTGATATCTCCTGACCCCCGTAGCGTCGCTGCTTCCTTAGCGCTTACGTCAATCTATTCTTTCGCTCAGACGGCTAACTTTCAATGCCTACCTCTCTCTTAGTTATGGTTCACAAAAGATGGAGGAAAAACTTCTTTCTTTTTTTTTCTTTTCCCTTCACTTCCGAGTCTATGACTAAGTCTAGAACGACTAGGTACAGGGTTGAAAATAAGTACTATACCCTTCACGATAGCCTGATTAAAAATTATTTATAATGTTATTTTCCTCTATAATTTAGCTAATTTTGCATAGATAATCTTGTAATTTTTTTCCCCCAATAAATTCATTATATTAGAGAGTTTTTGTTCTTCCCGTAATTTTCTACCCGGGTACGAAAAAAGACCGAAATGCCAACTGCGCATGCACGAATTTACGCGTCATCGCGTAGAACTACGCGTGTACGGGAAAAAGGCCCACCTACACGTAGGCGGGAAAAATGCTTTCGTTGGAATCCCGTTCTACGTGTAGTCGTCATAACCTGACGCAAAGGTGACCACAGTTTTAAGAATAGGTTAGGTATTCGTTCTCTCTCTGGCTGTCGTCTAATAACTTTTCCCTTCCACAATTACCCACATAGTCGAAAAAAGTATGTAAGTACCCGTGATAAATATAATTGTAGTATTAAATCAAATTCCGTTGATTATGTGAACAAAGTACCTACTTCGTCCGACAGCCAGATACCCTGTTCACCTACTTGGGAGTAAATGCAGTCGTTGATACTTTTCCGATTTTAAAGTATATACCTATTCTTTGTAAGCATTCGCAAGTACATTTCGTACTACGAAGTTGTATCTACCAACATAAAGATTCAGAAAACGAGCAGGTTTGTGTCTAAGTAATAAGTTTGTTTACAAAAGCTGTTGTCCGTTCAATTACAAATTGAGTAGGTTGATAGTATATTTTGTGCTAAGTAGCATCTCAGATCCTGGAAATTACCATTTGATAAAGGAGGGAAGGCACTCAAAACGAACTATTCCACGAGGCCTGATTACGCAAACTTGATGTAGCTAGATGAAAAATTGAATAAATTGAAGAAAAATAAAAAAGATACCGTAATCGCGGCGGTCCGGGACGGTCACCCATCCAATTACTAATCAAGCCCGATGTTGCTTAACTTCGGTGATCTGACGAGAACCGATTTTTTCAGCGAAATGTGCGTAGGTGAATACTATTTATTCTTGGGTCGGACCTAGTTATTCGATGCCTGTGAAGATGGCTGATAAAGCAGAGTGTAAAATGATTTCAAACTTCTTCAACTCGATCTCGAATTCAAGAGAATCGTTGACTTTGGAATGCTAAAGAGACTTTAGCTTGACGATAGTGTTTGGTTAGTCGTGTACATAGGTACGTGTAAAAAAACGTGTGGAATTACGCGAAGCAGTTGCTCGCTCTAGACGCTGTTCTACGCGTTAACGTGGGAAAATCGTACGGGAAGAACAACAACTCTCTATTAATAGGCTTGAAAATACAGAAACCCCTTGGTGGATAATGTTTTCACGGTGGAAGAACGAAAGAGCATTTCCGATTTTGACGATAAATGCCGCTCTTAACAGGCTCACTAAAAATATGACAAAGTACGGCAGAGAGAAGGAGAGAGAGCGAGAGAGAGAGAGAGATGTACAGCGTAGAAACACAATGCACTATGGGGTAGACGCGAGACAATAAAACTGCACTTCATTTCTGATACATCGCCAAGATTCAATTAGGTACTTTTTCGTTAGCAGTAGAATCGCAATAAAATTTATAGGGCGTCTTTCAATAATATATGACTAATTACCTACCAAATTTGAACAAAATCGGGCAAACAGATGACGAGAAATCGGCGTTATGAGCTATTCACGTTCGTGCACGCCCACAAGCTACTGTTGATTCCAAGACATTGAAAATGATAGGGGCCCGTCTAGGCGCTTACCTGCTCAATCCCTAAAAATTTCATCGGAATCGGAAAAAAACTTGGAATAGTTTTGGGCGTAACAAGGATTTACCACAGACACAGAAAAAAAAAATTGAACAGGACGCAGTGAAACTCAAAAAGCAAGTGGAAATGTTGATTTTGAATGCAAATGACAAATTTTGAATACGAAATGGAATATTGAATCCCTTTGACGCACGATACTAGTAAATTCTTACTTATTTCACTTCTTCCACTGCAGCTGCTAGATGATCGGGTGAATATTGCATTCCTTGTTCTGTTTTTCTTTTGTTCCTATGTCCTTATCATCTTCAATAGTAAAAATACCCTGCAAAATACATACTTAGCTTATGTACTTACATACCCTTGACCATACCTAATAATATTAAGTTTCAGATCGAAATCAAATCAATAATCAATTTAGCCGAAAAATCTACACATTGAAGTAGTAAATCACCTGACGTTAGGCAGGATGTATTTTAAAAGACACAGTAATTATCTACTCACTCAATTCCACAACTTGTTATCTTCGGTTTATTTGCATTTATTATATCACTGTGCACTTGCTCCTTATCAGTGTGCATTCATTAAAATTACTGTGCTTAGTAATTATATTGGAATAACACTATTTAGGTTCATTAACTAAGAACTGAATAATATATTTCATCCACACCATATGATATCAAAAAACATGTACCTATTGGTACATCTCAACAAGTGGAGTCTCAACTTTCCAATCTGAATAGCACTTACCCCCAACTCTTTCTGCGTACTTGCGCATTATACAAAAAATGTGCATGCCGGTACATTTTTCCCAGATCAAAATGAATTGAGCGACCAACAAGTGTTCCAAATAATGAACGACTTCTAAAATAGTGACGTTAAAAAGCTTGGAAATATTGTGATACTTGGTTAAATGATTAAAAATAAACATATTGGTAAGCAATTTGTGAATTAGAGGGACGTCCCTTTGAATGGACTGTATATAATTTTGGTGAGAATTAAAATAAGATGAAAAAACAAATGTATCATGATTTCTCGGAATCCCCCCCCCCCCCCCCCACTCACACCATTTCACCCCTCCGATGGTAAATTTGAAATTTCCGAGGTTGCGGAACTGGGCAAAAATTTGGATCAAACAAACAACAAAACAGTCAGGAAAAGTCTGATGAATCTAATAAGAATATCACTATTTTTCGTTATTACCCCCTCCATTTACCCCCTTCCATCACGAAATTTAAAACTCCTGTTAAATATTTCAAAACTAGACCAAATTCAAATTTAAACAAAAAAGAATCATGAAAATTGGACGAGAATGTTTGAAACATCATGACTTATCAGTATTACCCTCCCCTCCGCCATTCACCCCCTTCCATCATGAAATTTGAAACTACTGTTACGTTTACCATGACTAGACCAAATTCAAAGTAGAAAAACAAAAAAAGCACTAAAATCGGACGAGAATAGTGAAAACATCATGGTTTATCAATATTACCCCCTCGATTCACCCCTTATCTTGATTAAATTTGAAAATCCTGACCAACTTCCAGAAACTATAACTAATTCACAATGGAACGAAATAAGAATCCCGAAAATCGGTAGAGCTTAGTAGCTCGGGCAGCGGTTGACAAGATCGGTAATTATCGCTCCACTCCCCACTTCGACAGCAAATCCGAAATTACCTTGGTTTTCTGCACAACCACATCGAAATTGGAATCGACCAAAATGAGAATCACGATTATTGGTTGAGAACTGTAACCTAAGTAGCAACATTTGTTGCAACGAATTTTGACAATATTTGTCGAAAAAAAGTTTTTTCTACTTTACCCCCCCCCCCCCACCCCCCTCATCCATCTTGAAATTCGAAATTTCCGAGATTTTTTGCACAACTAGACTAAAATTGGGATCGAAAAGAGCAAGAAGTGTGGTCTGGGCAGCGTCGACAGGATTTGGGTCTCACACACACAGACATACACTATGGTTTTTTTTTTTTTTTTTTTACGGATTCGGTCTTAGAATGGTCTGAAACGGATTCTTATGCGGTTATTTTTGTTCTCATGCTTGGGTTGTCCCCTACCCTCTGGATCAATTCTAGTAGGCGTCCCTCTTATTAACGAAGCTTATATGACATAGCGTCAGAGGGACGTCCTAATAAAAAACTCACCTGACAACTTGAACATGAACCACACTTCCACCCTTAGAACCTTCCCTGTGGTTACAGTCGTCAGAAGAGCTATGAGAAGGTTTCAGGAGTGAAAAAGATACGTTATTCACTGGAAGTCACCACAGATGGGAGCTCGGTAACTTCTTGTGCCAGGTAGTCTGGAGCTAGTTGTGCACTTGCTGCGAAAGTGCACTTGTCTCTCTAAATACCACTCTGCCTGTAAATAACTCAAATGTTTTATACATAAATAATTTGATAGTTGACATCTTCTGTACTCACAAAATGCAATAATAAAAACGTGACATGAAGGTCATGCGTAGGTAATGTTTTTCAGTTAATAATTTTTTAATATTATGTTTGTTTTCGGAAGTGAGCCCCCATCCACAACCTCAGTCTTTTTCCATCGGCTCCCGTAAAATACATCTTTGTGTAACTTACCACTTCTGTGACACTGTTGTGAACTTGGTCCATAGCGCCAACTGGAGTAATGAAGTTTTTAATATTGTATACTTCTTTGTTTCTTACTTGATTGTAACATTGCACACATTTGATTTCCCAGAACATGCCCGGCGAATGCATGGGTGGAGGCGACGAAAAAGGGACCCGCCGGGAAGTGAGAGGTGAGCTCAACCCGTCGTACGATGACGACGAGCCAGCCAGGAAAGTATCCATCAGCCTCACATCCTCACCCCTTTCAGCCGCAGAGCGGAAGGTCAGCCAAGCCAGCAGTGGCGGCAAGCCTAAAAGCATCCTTGTCAACGGTGACAACCTATCAATGCAGCACTCTACTTGCAGTGAGTACCTAAGACACCTCCTTCCTAAAGATGATTCACAAAATCCTCCAACCAAACTTTCATGAAGATTTCAGGAGCGCATGTGAAAACGTTCTTAACACAGGGTTGTCAAATATTGCTAATTAACAATATCGTGCACTTTATTCTATTCCACCCCTGGAACATTTTGCCAAGAGGTTTTCAAAAAAGTGCATTATGAAGGGTATTTGATAATTGGAACTGGCCGATACAACAGTGTGAAGAAAGCTGAATGGCGTCATAGGAAGACGGTGTCACCTTTGCAATCACCTAACGTGGAGGTGACGGCGGGGGAAGGGGGAGGGGGGATCGCGCCGCACTGTGACACCAACTGGCCAAAAACGGATGAAACTAGATATCTTGAAAATGCCTCGTCAAATGCCTTTGAAATGGGTAATTACAAATTGGAAATTGAGGAAAATGAATTGCATTTTCACATTGAATTCGTCCTTTTACAAAATTAATTTGACTTCTTACAAAATGAATTCGTCCTTTTAGAAAATGAATTTGTCCTTTTACAAAATTAATTCATCCTTCATAAAGAGGGACCGAATCTTGAAGGTATCTTAGTAACGGCGCTGTCTGGGGCTCGAAAAAACGGTGGCGGTCGGCAGTGTTGGAATACGATTGTAATCGCGATAATCATTCGTAGATTCTGAGTTGACTGTGATGATATTCGTATTCGTGTAATCGTATTCGTCTGTCAGCGATTACATGATTACAACCCATAAAAATGCTTCACGATCATCAATTTCAATAGGGCGTCCCGCTTATAACATGCGAAGCCTTGCTAATATTACCTAGCTTCAGAGAAACTTGATATTGAAATAGATTTGAACAACTTCCTATAATTTCTCATTTAAACAATAAGAATTGCATACAATTTATTATATGAATAAATCATTTGATGATCTCTAAAGTTGTAAAGAGTGTTGCACGAAATTCGTGTAATAAAGATAATATCAACATATAACTCAAAAATAAAAAGTCCAGTAATGCAGCATGATTGTATGAGCGAATTTTCTTAAATTTTCATCTATCGTAATAGAAAAAATCGTGATCGTAGATTTGCTTTTTTTGTAAATAGCAATAATTGTTTTATGGCAAAAACTCATAGGTACTAAATAAAATTTAGCAATTAAAGGAAGATTTTGGATTTAAAATTTTCTTTCTTGTAGTATTTTTAGACTTTTCAACAATAAAAATAAAATTTAAGCAGGTAAATTTTTCAGCATAATTGTCCAAATATTTTTTTTAGCTCCTTATTAATCGTTGAAAAAAATATGTTGGCTGATTGTCTGCTAAAAATTATAAATTGAACGATTTGTGGCAGTTTTTAAACATTTTTAGTGATTTTTTTTTTTTTTTTTTTTGCACATTTTTTGAGATTTGACCAATTTATTGTGCTCAGAAATTGCCGACCAGCGAACTCTTCCTTTCATCTGGAAAGCTTGATGATTTTCTGGCGCATGAACGGGATTTTTATTTCCATCCTAAGGAGAGTTATCGTCTGGAATAACACACACACTTTTTTTATATACATATTTTTTTTTACAACTCTCCCTTCAATGGCGGAAGGGGCACACCATTGAATTGAAAATTAAACAAATAAATAAAATAAATTGGGGAGGACGCCCAGGTGTACCCGACGCCGGCTCTAGGGATGAAAAAAGTCGCAAGAGGAGGAGGAAAAAGAGAGGGACGAAAGGAAGTGCCACTATAAAACGACCACCAGTTGAGGTAAGAGCCCCTAAGGACGCGAGTGGTGAAACCACGGAGTACTCCCGCTGCGATGTCCGACCTGAGTAATTCCGTGACGCTTTTCCCACTCCACACCCCGCGCCATGACATCACGGCCATGATCTTGATGTTATTAGGTGCCGCTTGCCGCAGATCATTTCTATCATATTTACTTACCTTAGCCCGCCAGGTCTACTCCATGCCCACACTGCCATTGACAACCTGGACATCCAGGAATATGGCAGACCCATCGGGCTTGACACCAACGATATCTGGCTTCTTGTCTCGGTCACTCCGCATGTAATATAGTCTCTCCCTTTCGACATCCCAACCACTGGATGACAAAGCGCCTGCGATCTGCTTGGCAACCCCATCCTGACGTGGAATGCGGCCACTGTTGGTAAGAGGACACTGCTGCACGAAATAATACAGGTTCTCATTTTTACCCCGACAGGCACGGTAAGAGGTGTCTACTGTCCTGCGACTACTTCTTGAACACCTCACCAAGGTGGCTAATGTAGCCACCCGGACGGCGTGATGATGGCAACCGTCGCGGGCCCCAATGCCATCTGAAGCCCATTCCACCCACTGGGAAGAAATGGGGGATTCAGAGTTCTTTACCATCTACTGACTCATGCAGCGCAGCAGCAAACTCAGCAGATGAGCTGGGTTTCGGAGCAGTTGGTGTTACTCGGTCAAACCACAACAGTTCCTGCCTGACGATGTCCAGGTGACCTCCCAGCTTGAGCCCCTAAGGGCTATAGGGATGGGATGCTGACCGGAAGAGAGACAATACCGAGCCCACCAGCGTTGACGAATGTGTGGATGTAGGCAGTTGAGACATCAGGTGGGAAGCCTAGACAAGAGCGCACAGCAGAGCAAACTTCATGGTCAAACTCGAGCACACTCTTTGCAGTAAGCCTGCCAAATATTAACCCATAGGTTAGCTTTGGCAGTAAGAACGTGGGAAGGAGGAGCAGCTTCTGCTGTGGCTTCAATGGAGCCTTGGTGACACTAGCTAACGCTCCACCAAGGTCCACAAGGGATGCTGGATCAGAAAGAGAGAAAGAGATAATACCGAGCCCACCGGCACACACGCATATACGTATATATATATATACATATATGAAAAAGTGCAAACTTCCGGCGTCGTTTCAGAATGCCTCAAAACGGATTCCAATGAAGAATTTTTTTCTAAAATTGTTTTGTTAAAATTTTCCGATTCATTGCTATAATTTCATTTCTTACAAAAATTCACTAACATGGGTAGACACGGTATTGATTTCTGTCTTTAATCAAATGCATAGAAACGATTCAATTTCTATTAAGTGTCTTTGGAATCTGAATTTATAAGGTTTTACTTTATCTTCACCTATGCTTACAATGAACGAATTTCGAATAGGTAATTGTTTCTTTCTAATTAATTCACAAATGCTGTTTTACATGGACAGTACAATAGTAATAAATAATACTCATTTGGTATCTTGGAGCCATTATGCTAAATGAGAAAGGATTCCCGTCTACAGCTCTTACCAAGATTAAGTGGATGTAGTTTTAATCCTCTCAAGGCACTATAACAATAAAAGTCCCATGACCGCGAATTATGAGCCGGATGCGTTACAGAGGATAAAAAGATAACGCGAAACGGAATTAAATTTCTAAATTTAGAAAGGTACTTTTTGATTCATGAGGGGTAAACTTCAATTTGATCACAAATATGTCTCGGTTGCACAAAGAGGTTGTTCTCTCAGAAGCAAGAACTCTGTTAAATAACAGCAAGAAGCACAACCGTGAGTTGATATTGTTTGCTCATATGCATACTTACTCTTTATGCTCTGTTGTAGGAAACGGTTTGTGTATTAATTTAGGTCTTTGCGGACTCTGTAGATAATACATACTGTGCGATACGAACCTACTTATCCGCGAAACCCATAGTACCCATTTTGATTGACTAGTAACTAAGTAGAAACTTCAGGTACTAGAGGTGAATCAAATCAAATTACGATATAGTTGTGCAATGTAAAAAAAAAATGTATCTTAGGTAAGTAAATCTAGTACGGTAGATGAGCAACTAGTAATGTAACTAGTAAGTAGCAAGGTAAAGTAACTAGTAACGTAGATGAGTAGTACTTTTGCTTCCTCACTACTGAAGTTTTCGTGCGAGAAGTTGAATAAATTTTTGTCTTCCAAAATCGAAATTTCCACTTGGTTTTTGCGTTTCAGAGCTTGCTGATCAATTTGGGTTTTGTGTCTGTCTGATGTCTATTCGTGTGTCTGTGGTAAATCTAATTCACACCATTAACTACACCAAGTGTTTGCCCGATTTTTCACCGATAGTGCGAGTAAGCTTCTATACGATCCCTTTTAACTTTTATTGACATCAGACTATTATAGTAGCCTGTGTTTATGCGCAAATGAGAATTATTATAACGTTGATTTTCATAACCAATCCGTCCGATTTCATTCAAACTCGGAGATTAGTTGGATAAATGTACCAGAAGCCACATTAAATCGGAATGGGGTAAGTAATAACTATTGCAAATGCTCAAAACTAAAATTGATTGACACAGGCAAAACTCGAAGAAAATGAACAGATTTTTATCTAATTTTTAGGGACGCTTGGATGCTTACATATGGATACGGTTCCCTATAAATTTCATTGCTAGCCCGTTTTTCATGATCTATCAGTCCGATTTTGTTCAAATTCGGTGGGTTTTTTTTTTTTTTTTTTTTTTTTTTTTTTTTGTTGGTATTTTCAAGTTCTAGACGCCCTATGTATTTTATCGAAATTGGTTGAATAATAATTATTGCGTATGTGCAATAACTATCTGTATGTCTGTTGCTTGACACTTCGCGACCAATGGACCGATTTTGATGAAATATTCGAGTACCCTATGGGTTAACCTCGAGGCAATATCATACCAATCCCAGCATCGCCTTACATAAATATGTACATTCCATAGTGAATGACGTTGATTTGGTGGTACGGTACGCGCTTGTGCAAATATGAATTATTGCTCTATTATGTTTGTTACACATATATTACTGTTGTATCACGAATTCAATCACTTTGACTCGTACTTGTTTCTTCAACTAATTCTATACGCCTAATTTACGATATGTAACGAAGCAATACTACCAACACAACTTGGATAACTTGTTTTCTTCAAACTCATTACCTTTGTTGGAATAGTGACACTACTAGTATCACTATATAGCGTTCCTTGACCTGTTAGCATTTATCTACCTACTCACGAGGCTTGTATATATGGTCTCATTAATTTAGTGCCCATTATACACACTGTAGGACTTTCAATGAGATGATTATTCTTAATTGCTCCAGTTATACTGCATAACTATAAGACCTAATTTTGGCCACTTCACACCGTCACTGTCAAACATTTCTGATGCTTGATCATTTGAGTACACAAACTTTTGTAATTAAATATAATATCAAACGTATTTAAATACCACATTCTCTAAATATCATAGTGCTACACCATCGTACTAAAATATTCTATGATTCGAACAACTGTTTACAATATTTGGTGATTATTCAGCACATTTTAATAAAATTTAAGTACATTTACATTAATTCTATGCACACATTTCTGAATATTTTAGTTAGCTTATAATATACTACGTATTCCTGAGTAGTATTTTTCAGATAAAAATAGTTATGTAGGTAGTTGTGTACTTACATTTATAAATTTTAAGGCTTTTTTGCCAATTCTGCGATTTTTAGCACATTTAATAAAATGTGGGTAATTTACAATCGTACCCTTTCTGTTAAAATGCTTGATTTCCAGTAATTCCAGTAGAATTCCATGAAAGAACAATACATTTTTAGCGCATTGCCATTTAACAAGAAAAAAAAAACACTATTGTATTTACTTCGTACGTGTATGTATGTATATATGTGTGTACAATATCCTCGTAAATGCGCTTTAACTCCAAAACGGCTGGACAGAATTTGACGGGATGGTCGCAAAATGATCAGCTAGTCATTCAAAATGAAGTGATTGCGAAAATCTTCATTGATAATTAGAATCGTGAACTGATTTCGTGATTTAAAAAATCGAATTTCTATGAAATTGGTCCAAAGACGCTGAAATTCGGAACGGAACTTCTGTGAGACATTTAGAAACTTGCCGACCACCCCAACCAGCTGAGTGAAGTCTTAACTCTAGATTCTCCGGCCTTACGTTGGACGTCCCCCCGAAATTGTTATTTCTTCATTCCTTGTTACTGTCGAAATGAAACAGGATTGAAATTTGTCAGTACGGTGCTCCTGATTGCCCAAAACGAGGCATTCTGGTCAGTTCCCTCGATGTCACTTTTTTTTTTCTTTTTGGTAGGTGTGTAGAGAATTATCAGTATCTTCCAAGTGAACATTCATGTACCCCATTATAACAACCACCCTATCGTGCGGCTTAAATTTTTGTGTTAGGGATGATCCATAGGTGTAAGGAATTCTTCAAAATTTGACGGTTCAGGGGACCAATAAACACAATACAGCATCAAGTTGAATGAATTCAAAGCTACTGCTGACACCTCAAAAATAGATTCAGCCAACAACTCACATTAGGGTGCCCGCTATCTTGAGAAAGGTGGAATTTTGATGATCTCCACCCGAAATTTCGTTTAAAATGTCAAAATGACCCCTGAATTTTTTCAAATTTTTTGCATAACAAAAACCAATGCCAGTAGCTCGATTTTGGTTTTTGAAATAAGTTCGCTTTTTTTGCCAATTTGTCAAAATTCATTGGAAAATCATGAAAATTCTTATTCTTATGTTTTTTGAGTCGCTCAACTCGAATTTTCTGTCAAAAAATCAAAATTCTAACAGAAATACGTAAAAATACGAATTTTCATAATTTTACAATGAATTTTGAGTAATTGTTATTTTTGACATGATTTTGACATTTTTGAGCTTCCAAAATGTCAAAAGTTGTTGCTGTCGACTTGTTTTGACTGCATATTCGAGTTCAGCGACCCCAAAAACGTAGGTATACGAAGTTTCACAGTTTTACAAAGAAGTTTGTAAAAGTTATATTGAAAAGTCTGATATTGGCAAAACAAAAGTGAATTTCAAAAACCAAAATCGAGCTACCGGCGTAGGTTTTTGTCATGCAAAAAAATCTGAAACGATTCAGGAGTCATTTTTTTGACATTTTAAACCGAATTTCGGGTGGAGGTAATCAAAATTCCACCTTTCACAAAATAGCGGGCACCCTAATGCGCATATGTGATCAAGTTCGTTTCCAAGGTGTCGATTGCAAGGTATGCTAGTGGAGACGTATTGATCAGCTGACAAGTGCCTGAGGCTAACGTCTTTCATATTTCCTATTTTATATCATAATTTCCTACATAATGGGGTGCCTTGGGGGCTTCTAGAATACGATTGCTAGATGCGGAGGCGCAATGATTAGCAGAGGCACCTTCGAAGTTTATTTCTTCCATAATTGTTCCTACGGTGCTGAATTTTGGAATGTTTTGCCGTGATACCAGTGATAATTTCCATTCCTGAAAGACATGGCCATGGAAGCCAGCAAGTAACTCACTGTGTTGCGGACTTGTTCACAAGCGGTTAATTTGATTTACTCTCGGATTCAAGAACAAGATCGATGACTGGTTTAGCATAATTTTAGTCAGTAGAGGTATATCCGATGATCTAGAAGTATAAGTAGTGTATGTTTCTAAAGGTAGCTAATACATTCTGAGAGTTTCCTCACCATCTGCACTTTTCTATTATGAGTAAGTTTCCGTCTGTCCACCATACACAGTTCGTTGCCAATGTATTTCTCACAAACTACAGCAAGTATCAACATTTATGAAACTTAGAATGAAAATCACAAATCGCTTACCGGTGGGTGGTCGTATAATATTGCTATCGATCAAACCAATGATTGATATTTTCCAAAATCGATACCGATCCCGAAAGAAAATTAAATTGCACAATTGTAAAGTAGGTTCACAAAGAAACGTGGGAAATAATGCAGAACTATTCAAGAATTCAACTTTTTTACCTGATGAATGCAATTCGCTACATAATTTTCCGTTTTGAAATCCAATTTAGGAAACTTATTCTTGAGCACAAAAACCGTTTACTTTCAAGTCGAATGGTGGAAAAACCCTTTCTCAGTTTTTCCTAATCTGTATTTTTAAAGCTCGTATGGCGGCATGTTACCTCACATCAAGAGCTAATGGAGCAATCTAATTTATTTTGATTGCATAATACACTCGGATATTTACACGGAGTTTTCAATGCACTGTTAATTCAAATTGAAAGTAAACAATCACTGCCTTGCATTTTTATTAATCAACTGGGAAACAATCAGACTGCCAGGCAGTTTTCAATTGTTACAAGTAATAAATTTGATGAATCATGATTGCAATTATCAACCACTAACCGACAAGGCGTTTCAAGAGGCTTATCATCATTAATTTGAGGGTCTGAGCTTGACCTGAATAATGTATAATATGTGGGATAATTTAGTCACCAGATTAGCGAAATTAAGAGCGGGGGATGATAAAATGTTGAGCACGCAAACTGTGTTGTTTTGCCTCTTCATGTTTTCATGTCATTTGATGTCCTTTAATTGTATTCGACCTAATCTATATTCAGTTAAGCTGAATATGCGTGTTTCTCATAAGGAGATTAAAACACACTCATCTCGTTACCCATTGAATGAATACATATCATTTATCAACACGTATGGAGTACTTTTGGTGCGATTCGTATTTGTTTGAGTAGCACTTAAGAAGAGCTCGGCACTTTCATATGAATGTTGAAATGTGGGAAAATTGCAGAAGAAGGAAGGTGCATGAGGGTGTAGCCGGTTGCATATATCCTCCGTAGCATTCACAATTCTGTGAATGTCGTGATAAGATAAAACATTATGAAATTTAGATTCTAAGAAAATAATTCATTTTCGAATTATGGTAAATAACACTATCTAATGTGTTCGCATAAGTGTAGATGCTTACTGAAGAGAAATTAACAAAATTAAATAACATGCCTAAACATTCTTAACTCGAACTGATGATGTAGTGCCTTGAATTAACTAAACCGGTGGCCACTAGCTTCCTATCCAGGAGGGTGGGGGACAACCCAATCTTGAGAGGAAAGGGGGGGGGGGGGAATCACATGAAAATCCGATTCAGAGCATTCTAATACCGAATCCGAGAAAAAGTCATAGGTGTATGTCTGTGTGTGTGACCAATTTTGTCGATGCTACCCAGGCCATGACTCTCACTCTGTTTTTGAAATTCTTTCGTTGTTCGATCCAAATTTTAGTCTAGTTGTGCATCAGACTCCTAAAATTTTGAATTCCGTGATGCAGGACGAGGAATGGAGGGCGTAAAGCCGAAAAAAACGTGGTTTTTTCGACAAATTTTGTCGACTCCACCCAGGACGCTATTCTCAACCGATTTTCGTGATTCTTATTTTGTTCGGTTTCAATTTTAGTCTGGTTGTGCAAAAAGCAGGGGATTTTGGATTTTCAATCGTGGTGGGGGTGGGGGGATAATTACCAAATCTTTCGAACGCTGCCCAAGCTACAAATCTCCACCGATATCCGTGTTTCTCATTTTGTTCAATTACGAATTCAATTCAGTATTGGAACGTGGTAAGGGGTTTTAAATTTCATAATGGGAGAGGGTAAATGGAGGGTATATTACTGATATGTAACTCAAGATGTTGACAATTCTTGTCCGATTTTGGCGATTCTTTCTTTGTTCAACCATGAAATTGGCCTAGTTTTAGACCGTACATAGATTATTCTCACAGAAAAGGTCAGTTTCGAGTTTGACTTTTGAAGAAAGGAAAAATTATTCGAATCGAACTGCAAAAATCACATATGCTCTGTATATATCGTATGCATCGAGATTCGATGCCAATCCAAACAGTATCGCCTTTATTAATTTAAAAAATGAACAATCAACAACAATTGAATAATTAAAAATGGAATTAATTGAATAATTAATTAACAATAATTACTTAATTAACAATAATTAGTTGAATAATTAAAATAATAAAGAATAGAAAAAAAGAAGAGAAAGAAACCAGTGGGTAACAATTGAAAAAGCTGATGAATGAAAATAAATAATTAAAAAAATTAAATAAATTAACAACCTCATCAGATATTCAGTGATCCTTCGAACATTGTAATTGAGGTGTTCCGAACGAGCTCTATTGAATTTTAGCAACCTGAGTCGATTAGGAAAGAAATTAGCCTCGGAGGTTCCGAAGCTGATCAGAATAACACGAGAACTGAGAATATTACAGTAATATAAACTAACCAGGTGACTCAGAAAGAGTGATGCTGAGGCCACCGAGAAGTTTCAACGACCCTCTGCTTGCGCGTAAATTGAAAAGAACCAGAACTTTTTGATCAAAATCTACATACAAATATCAAAAAACGTTAAGCTCAAGGGATTCCTAAACGAATTTCCATTAGGGAAATTTTGGATTAATTGCAATAGCTTCATTTTCTTAGACCTTGGTAGACTCGGAAGTAATCAACCTTCTGTTGTTGGAATAGGAATAATAATTTAAGAGAGAGAGAAACAACCTTTATTTACAAAAATAAAGATATTCCTATGTATTTACTTATCAATAATTTATTGAATAAATTAATATACCTAATTGAAGTAGGTGGTTACCTAAATATCCTTCACGAGCCCAATTGGATCCAGAAGTTATAATAAACTCGATTTTGGGGAGTCAGAATTCCATTGGAATTATATTTATTATCAGCTGATACAATTGTCATAGTTTTCAAGGCGATTTTTGATATGTTTTACTGATTACGATTCCCTCCCGTATTTTTTTATTTTTATTTATTTTTTTTAATTTTTTTATTTATTTATTATTATATTATTATTATTATTTTTTTTTTTTTAATTATTTTTTTTTTTTTGATGAATAAACGCATTGCCACCGGGGTGGTTAAGTTCAATTCTTTGGGCGGATTGGTACCTATGAATGGATCTCAAAAAATCATACATAGAAAAATTGCAAGGTCTCAATTTTTAAATATTTCAGCCCTTAGGTTCTACCCTTTAGTGTTGATCAAGCGCAATGCCGATGTTTGTTACCGGCACATTCCCAGCCGATAAATGATTTGTAGGCCAAATTTCTCTAAGTTTGGTCCAATACTTTTGAGAAAAGCTTTGGACGGCATCCGGCGGACTGCGTACGGCGGACGAACGGATTTTTTTAATTCGATTTTTGGATTCTACGCATCTTGAAACGTACACCAACAAATGGGGTTGAAAAAATTGTTTTCTTCTTGATCGATTATAAAGTTCATTATTGAAAATGATAAACCAAACATAGAATCAATCCAAATTCAAAAACGGAAAGACCTTAGCTAAAGCTTGAGGTTGGGAAGGTCGCTTTATCACAGGACAGGTCGATGAAAATTTAACTATAGATTGTTAATTTTCTATAATAAAGGAATAATCTATAATAAAGAATAATATAATTTCTATAACTTAAAAAGGAAAAAAAAAAAAAGTTTTAGACAAAAAACTGTACTACAATTTAAGACAATCCCAGCTCTCAAATATTTATACTCGACGACAGCCGTACACCCGGCCCGTGGTTCCCTCCACGGCGCTAGTCTCCCCTTTTATCAGTCTGGGCTTGTATGATCGCTCAGACCGGTAAATCTACGGATTTATCCGTATGCCAAGAGAAAATAGATTTATTGTTGAGGGCCCCAAATTCCGGCCGGGCTGATTGCCAACGTCTTCGGGTCCATATTTCCAATTCAGTGGTCAAAAAAATCTGCAGATTAGTTGGGCATGTAGATCAGAATGATGTGTATAGTTTAGTGGTCTGGATACTCGCAAGCTCGCATCTCAAAAATACTTAACATCAAGTAGTCAATCCCTTAGTAAAAATGCAGATTAGTGGACATGTAGGTCAGAATGAAATTTAGAAGTATATTTCGAAAGTTGTACGAGCAAGAAAAAAAAAATTACCATTCAGCAGGTCTCAAACCCACGACCTTCGGCTCACGAGACCGTTATCCTAACCAATGGACTAAGCCACTACTATCATATCTATAAACAATCACAGTACTTCACCAATCAGTAGGAGGGAGCTACGGGCCGGGTGTACGGCTACCGTCGAGTATCTTTATTGGGTCGCCACAACTGGTCCGTACATAGCTTCTGCCCCTTTCTGTGAGAATCACCCATATGGTTTCACATTGCATTATGGAAGGGGGTGAATGGAGGGGCAACAGTAATAGATCGTGATGTTTTATCTAATCTCGTCAGATTTTCGTGATAATTTTCTTGTTTAATTATGAATTTAGTCTAGTTTTGGAAAATAGGTAAGGAGTTTCAAATTATGAGTACTTATCATAAGTTTTATGATAGAAATTTAGTGTCGGTGGAGGGGGAAAATGGGGGGATAGGTATACGAGAAGTCATGTTTTTTATGTTTTTTCTCTTATTTAAAATCTCTCCAAAATTGTATTCAATCCATTCATAGGTACTTCCCTGTAATGAATGCATTACTTACCAATATATTACGATTTTATGCATCTCGAAACGTAAACAAACGAATTTTGCGGGGAGTTGAGCTTTTTTCTTGGTCGATTACAAAGGTGCAATAATGAAGATAATAAACCAAAATTTTCATTTTGCCTAGGAATAAATCATTACATAATTATTAAAGAATGAGTTAATTGATTTGTGCTCAATATTCAAAATAAGCTAATACAAATATTTAATAATATACTCGTGAGATCATACTGTATTACCAAATTTTTACTTTTGAATTTACATTGTACTTGAACCGATTCATTCTATCAATTAATCAAATTGTTTTATCTACAGCTGAACAACCCCGAAAGTTTTCTACTAATTCGGAAGATCAGAAAAGGTCATCAATTTACGACCCTGAGGAGTCTATAGAACAGTAAGTAGTTACCATTTTAAAGAATAGATGGCACAGGATATTTTAAAACTGCACTGAATTTTTAAAAAACGGTGGTAGTCCAGGCGATACTCAGTTCACTAATTATGAAGGTAAAACTCCAGTTGGAGTTGGATCTTCACTCCTGAAGATTTTCAGTAGATCTTACGCTCACCCATCTTTGTTACAGAATATTTCTTAGCATTATATTTCATAAATTTCTAATCGAATGATGTCTTAATTTTACAGTTAATTTATTTTAGTGAATTTATCTTCGTACCTTATTATGTTAGAAGTACTGAATCGCTGTTCCCCTCTCTTTACTGAGTTGGAAATGGCTTTTGTTATGTAAGTAGGAAGAAGTAGGTTAAAACATTGTTTTGTATTAAAATAACTTCATTAATTCTGTAAAGTTAGCTGACTTTTCATCTTTTATTATGTCGGTCTGTCTGTCATCATCATCATATGTGCGAACGAAAACGAACGCTACTATACTTAGGTACCTATGACATGACATCCACTCCACTCTCTGAATGGAGTTTGATACAAAGCAAACATAATTTCCAGTATTCACTACTTCTTACATGTGCCTCCGTAATAATAATGAATTCGAAAATTTCTCGTTCGTCCATGAACCACGCTGTGGGTTCCTTTGTTCTAATTTCAATGATATCTCAATTTTGGCTCATCTATTGGAGTCTAACCCACATAATCATCTAAAATTTCAACGAACCGTAATCGAGAGTAAAGTGAGGAAATGTTACAGGGTTTCACATCCCGCGCATGAGCAGAGTCTGTATATACACAATGCAAAAATACGATTTCGAAATGTCCTAGACCAACTCAAATTAATATTGGGATACTTATATGTACCTACATATTGCAGCAATTCGCAGATTCACAGACAATTGGGACAGGCAGGCAAATGAGTTTGATCAGAACGCTGTAATACTCAAAATTATTGTGGCTATATTGATTGAGATATCGGAAGTGATTGAAAAAAAACTGCCTCTTTACTTCAACCGACTTTCCATTCACCGTCCGACGTCCCGATCACCCTTGTCTTTTTTCAAACATTACTGCAAATGATATGTTATAATAACGCACATTAGATAGGTACCTGCAAACAAAGATGTCCGATTCCTCTTCTTGAAACGTTAAACGCTGAGAAGTTTCAAAGTTGTAAAACATTGTTAATGGCTCGAATTCAGTTTTATAAGATTTTAAAACACCAATAAAAACCGTGGATGTTGACAATGTTATCAGATGCTTTTTTTTCTCAAAAGTTTGACATTACCCCGTATTATTGTTACCCCGGAATCATGTTTACATGTATATAGAGCTGGTATTGATGACAGTAATTTATCGCAGTTGGACTATACGAGAACCGCAAATAGGTCCAATTTAGAATGCCAAAAATTAATCTGGAAATTTACAGAAGAGGTGCATATGTTGTAGCGTTACAATTTTTTTATAATCATAAAATTGATATAAGCCAGTTTGACAAATTTAAATTATTTAAAAAGCATTTAATTGAAAAAATTACTGAAATTGGCTCATGATATAAAGCTACCTATTATTTTTATTCTAAGAAGATTTTTTTCACAATTGTTTTCTTTTACTTAATAGTGATTTATTTTTGATATACCATGAGGGATAGGTGCGACTCCACAGAGGGACAAAAATTCTTTGAATTTAAGCCTCTGTGGGCACACGTGTATAACGTATTGGTTAAGTTTTTTATATGTTTTTAGATGTATTTATTTATTGATGAGTATATTTCCTTTTGTTTATTTTCTTGTTGTGCCAAAATAAAGAATATTATTACATAGTCCTTTGATAACAGGTCATGGTGGTTTCTCCTCTGCACGAAATGCAGACAAAAAGAAACTGGCCCCGGTTGGGAGCCTCCGCACTACCAGACGTTCTGCCCGTACCCGTTTTGCCCTACGTATCGCTACATCGCAAGGTTATTCGCTTTAACCCTACTCGGCCTCCTCGCTTGGGGCATCATATACTTCGTTATAGGTCCTGACGCAGCACCTGGCGGCCAGCTCTTCGATATTGCTGTATGTTTTCACATAATATGAAGTATCCATCAGAAACATTCCGTATTCAGTGTACCAACCGCAACCTTAGAGTCATTTGAATGTTGGCGATGATTCTGTGCTAAGACTCAAACTTCATTTTATACATCAATATATACCTCCATCAACACGATATACCAGACATAGTGTTAAGACAATGATATCAAAAAAGTTCCAATGAACACTTTTATTCGTAAAAGAGGTTGTATGTTTAACTGACTGACTTTAGTAGACTATTTATGGTGAACGGCCCTTTACTTTACTGTGGTTAGTTCTAAGTGAAGCTTCGAGCTCGTTAATGGACTGGTTATGTCATGCATGAACAATTGTACTAACCGGTGAGAATTTAATCAAACTAATTAAAGTACCTATACTTTAATAACTTGTCCCTTTTTACATAACAAGAGCTGACATCAAGTACAATTTTACACCTGAATCTAGTATACTGACTAAGACACTCTCCAACTTAAAATTATATTCTTATGCGTATTATTATCATGATAGTCTTGTTTTTGTTCAGTTAACTTCCCATTGACACTGTTTTCTAAATTCTTGCTTGAATGCAGGCGCTGTGCATAGCAGCGAATTTCGGTGGGTGGATCTTCAGGATGATTACCCTCCCGCCACTGGTAGGAATGCTGGCGGTCGGCGTATTATTTCAGAACGTGGGATTCGTCAACGTTCATGGACCATACATGCGACTAGCAAGTATTTTGAGGTGAGGAAACAAATGTATGTGTTCAAAAATTATTACTCATACAATAAGTTATTTATATACATATATATTTTTTTACATATTTTTTTAAATTATTAATATCAATAAATATTTCCCCCACCCTCCCCTGTAAATTGTTTCAATCAATTTTATTTCAAACAACTATAGTTACATATAATTTAATCTATTTTAACTAAATTTTGACTAAAATCCAACATTTTACTGATCCACCTACTGTACTTTAATATCACATCATTTCCTCTTTTCTCACCACCAACCTCGCTTACATTGAGTCATTTCTATTTTCATATCACCCATTTCATAATCCCACAAAAATCACACTATTAGTCTCTTTACCTCTTCAATTCCACTTTGCCACTGCCCTTACCTATACAAAAAAAAAACCCCACAATCAAGAAATGGTAATTTGAAAATGAAAATGGGATGAGACAAAAGAAATTACTTGCTCGGTGAAATTTTTAAAAGCTCTGCTCTATAAATGTTGTCAAATACCTTTCGTTTGAATGGGTGTGAGTTGTGTGGTGAGGCAACGCATTTTTGGACATTTCAGTCCCTTACGCCGCAGCCCGGCGTACAGTCCGGCTCATCCCGCTGATGAACGGGTTGAATCCGAGCTATTTGGTGAACTCGTGCTAACCTCGTGTCACTCTGAGCCTGCAGACTTATTCAATGACTTAGTTTCATTCTAAATAAATAATGTCACCGATTCAAGCTCACTCGTATACTCAGGTGGCGGTCCACCAACTAATAAAACCAACAGGATCAAAAAAATTATTTGCCCAAAATTTTGAACCTAAACTATTTTCAGATAGTAAGCGAGCGTGTCTCGAGAGTAAAGGAGACTGCGGCACAGTTAATTTTGTATTCCTTTCCATTAACCGCTTCTGTAGAAACTCTCATGGTTGCAATTACGAAAGCCTGATTGAAACGCAAGGAATGAATTCCGCCAACCCAACCGAAACACTCTAGTTCTAGGAAACTTCGAAGTACATTTAGAAGAGAATTTTCTCAGAATTCGGGTTGTAAAGACCTTCCAACCTCCCTCGCATGCTGCGTTCTAATATAATCAAGCGCTCCAGCAAAACCTTGTATGTGTGACACGCGAACCTTCTACACCCTTAACATCTTGTTACGTTGAAACTTCTTCCTTCCGACAATATGGATTCCAGATTAATTCTTGCCACCACCCCCCTCCCTACTAATTCAAAACCGGGAGTCAAGGTTTATGAGATTAGCTTTTTCCACGGAGCCGTTCTTTCCACCCACTTCTGGCGAAGTGTTGAGATCCCCTCCTTTGAAAACTTGGGTGCCACCCAAGTGAATTAAACTGTTTTCTTTGTGTCCACTTATTTATTGTCTGGCGGAATCCCCCTTTTCCTCTGCTATTCCCAACGCCTTCCCTCCAACTTCGGGCTTTCCTTTTTTCTGCTCTTTTTTCTTTCCTCCTTTTTCAGGGAAAGTAGAGCTTGGTAAAAAGGAAGGAAGGATCGGGATTTGGAAGGCGGACAAGGCAGAGGGGGCTCTTCGAGTTTCCAGGTTCTCACTTTCAATACCTTTCCAACTTGGGACTAAATCATATCTCCCACAGTGAGTTTCTCCGCGAGCCTTCTTCTTTTTTCCCGCACACTTCAAGAACGTCTTTCTCTTATTGGAGATCCTTACCGTTTCTAATTTATTGATTTGGTCGGAATCGGGAGGATGAGGAATGACATTTGAGTTATCATTATTTACTCCTGGATTACTATGCATAATCGATTTTTCGGTTAGCTCAATGTTCCTTTAACCAAAGTCAAGGTCATGGTGATGAGATTCAGCTCTTTTGAGTGGTTTTAGGCATCTTTCATTTTTCTTTAATAGGTAGGTAAGGAAAACTCATCGTAGTGCAAGATGTGTTTTTAATGTTTAATTTCGTGAATCCTTCTCCTAAAAATCGACTAAGGTATAGACTTAGGAGTTTACTTTCATTGTAAGCACGTCCCTCTAAAGCGTCAATCCGAAGGTCGTCCGTCAATATAGGGACGAGCTATTGGAATTGATCCAGGGGGTTTGCGACAACCCAATCATGAGAGGAAAAAAACCCATTCAAATCCGTTTCACATACTATTCCGAAAAAACAGAATCTGTGAAAAATCCATAGGTATATGACGTGTGTCTCTATGTGTGAAAAACGCTGCCCAGGCCTTGACACTCAATTTGTTTTTGGATTTCCGAGGTAATATCTTTGTTCGATCCCAATTTTAGTCTAGTTGTGCAACAAATCTTCGGAATTTCGGATTTGCTGCATTGTTGAAGGACTCAGGGAGTAATTAGGTACTGATTCATGCAAGAGCTGCCCAAGCTACAAATCAAGACCGATTTTCGTTATTCTTATTTTGTTCTAATAGGAATGCAATTTAGGTTTAGAACATTTGTCAAGAGTTTCAAGTTTCCTTATTTTAAGGGGTGGATGAACGGGGCCGTGATGTTCAACAATTTTCGTCATATGTTCGTGGTTCTTTTCGTTTGTATTCATTATTTTCATTTATTTTATCTTTCAAATTATGAAATTTGTCTAGTTTTTGGAGCATTATTGTCAGGAGTTTAAATTTGCATTGTGGGAGGGAGTGAATAGAGAGTGTAATTTATTCTGATTACTCGTGATATTTCAACTATTCGTGTCAGATTTTCGTGATTATTTTGTTGTTCATCTTTGGATTCGTTGCAGTTTTGGATCTCATCTATCTCAGGAGTTTCAAATCTCATTAAGGAAGGCGGTGGCTGGAGGGGTAATACTAATAAATCATGATTTTTTAACCATTTTCGAGTGATTTTCGTAATTCTTTTTTGTTCAATTAAAAAGTTAGTCAAGTTGTGGAACGCACGTCAGGTGTTTCAAATTTCATGATGGAAGGGGTTGAATGAAGGGAGTAATAGTGACAGATCGTGATACTCTTGCTATACTCGTCTGATTTCCAAGACAGCTGAATTTCGCAGCTGAATTTCACATCCCTCAGAACAATTCGACCATACAAAAATTTGTTCAAGAAACATTAGTGGTTGTATTTAGCTGAGATTCGTTAGTCTGCATAACATGTCCTTCTTAATAAAGGCACACTTTGTTACTGATATGAATTAGGGGATTGACAAAGAAAAATTACAAAGGTTGATTATTGAAAATATTAAACCAAAAGCGTGAGTAATTTATAAGTCTTACGGTTGTCTACCGTTAGCAAGCACAAAACTACTGTTACCGAAGGTCTGTGTCGGAACTAATCGGCTACCTTATATTAGAAGAGTCCTAAAATCTTAAAAAAGTTAGTGTGTCATAAATTTGAAATAGTTTTTAATAACACGTTAAACAATTCAAGTTTTTGCATAAACAACAAAAGAATGGATTTTTTTGTTTATCCTTTTGTATTTTATTATATTTTATACAATTCTACACAGAACAGATTGTGGTAGGGTTGATTTGAGTCTGTTGTAATGGAGCTGAAAAGCGAAACACAAAAAATTACTCAAGAGACTGTTCTCCACGTCTGAATTAAATTTGAAAAGCATCCTGTCCATCAACCATCATAACACATGTCCATCATATCACGATATTTATTTCGTCCTCAGTAACAAACAATAAATTATGAGACGATAAATGAATATTTTAGTTTAATAGTAGGTATAGTATAATCAATTAATTACAGTATGTACCTCCATTGATGTTTTTGCATTCTGATGAAAGCCTCTTATTCACTGTGAGATGAGATTGCGCTGGCCTTCAATTTCTTGGCGTCAACAATTTGTCTTTGATGAATAGTAGTAGAGAATACGTGTCTCGAAAGTTTGCTTTGCTCCCAACCGCCCGAACTTGTCATATCAGCCTCGGCGTTGACAACTCGAAAACTTTGTCTCACCAAGGCGGAAATTATTTCCTCGCCCTCAAAGGGAAATTAGTAATATTGAGTTATGTTTGCGGAAACTCTTGACGAGAGTGAAGAAGGGAGGCGCCTTGCTATAATATTTCAAGCTTTCTACCACCGCGAAGTCCGCCTCCAAGAATCCGTTAATGAAACCCACCTAGGCCCATTCAGGTCTTTCGCCATTGAACCCCGATGTGTTTGAAACCCATAAATTTTTGGAAGGACAAAAGGACTAATCCTCCCAAGGTCTCCGTGTTGTCCTACCCCTTGTTTCCTTGGCCGGGACCTTATCATATTATTAAAGCGTGTAACACATCTCATGTTAGCCGGGGAATGCCAAGCAGTTCAATTTTCTTCCCTGAGCCAAGGAATTCCGTGCAAGGTTTTCTCCTGCCTCCTACGTTTAAGATACGTCCTTCTTTTCTATACTCTTTTCAGCCTGTCATCCCTCGCCCACTTATTTCCCCTTCCCACGGGGAAACAAGCATAAAATGTGACTAGCGGTGATATATTCTTAAATTCTCGTCTCTGTTTGTTGCAAAAGCAATTTCATTTTCAAACCCATAATTTCTACAAAAATTATATTCTTTTATTGTAAAGGTTGAGTGAAGACCAGTAAATCTTCGTTCCAATGTGTTAAAACTCGCAATGAAAAAATGAATCTGTCGTCGAATCAAACGAATCTGATTTTGGCCTAATGTGATAGAACCTTCATCTATAATCGAGGCTGATACGTGTATTAAACAAGCGTAGCCACTACAATTGTTAGAGCTAAACAACACAATTCCTGATATTTTCATAAAAATCTGTCTATTATTCTTGGAGTTTCTCGTATGTCAACCAGCTTCGATTTCGTGCATTTGCATTGGTAGTTACACAAACAAATTAAATAAAATTCATAGGGCAACTTAGTGAAACAATTTACCCTCTTAGTTCAAAACAAATCAGATCACCTAAACGTGAAAAATGTGTGTCATAAGAAACTTAGTTTTCACATGCATTTACTCAACTGTTAATCAGATGGCAAAGCAATTATTAGTGGACCAGTAGCACACAAGTTAAGTGCTGTCACCGCTTTTTCTACGTAGAAGGCAGGACATTCTTTGCACAACAACTGATACACACACATAGGCGTCTGGCAATCTGCTGACCCTTTCCATGTGTATGAGTTGGGGTTATTAGCAGAGGTGAAGTGATCCTTCACTATAGCCAGTGGGCAAACTTTACATCCGCTAATAACAAACTTCGTCTGCTAATAATCCCAACTCATAAGCGTGCCAAGGGTCAGCAGATTGCCAGACGCCTATGTGTGTGTATCAGTTGCTGTGCGAAGAATGCCCTGCCTTCTACGTAGGAAAAGCGGAGACAGCACTTAACTTGCGGGTTGATAACAATAGATCATCAGTAGTTATGAAAAAAATAAATATGCCACTAAGCCGCCATGCCTCGTCGCATGATGATACATTTGATGATTGCTATGGTATGAAGGTATTGAAGAAAATGAGACCCACAGAAAATAAATTAACGCTGCTTCCGTCAGAGGGGGCTCATTCGAATGTTTTGGGCGCGTATGGTCCTCCACCAGGGGTGGTCATCAGGCGTTAACTGGGCAACCACGCTTCTCCATGGCAAGATTTTCTCACCAATTTACAAAAATCAAATTTTCTTTTCTCGTATTTTGAAAAAGGCATAAGCCGAAGTATAAAAATTAGTTTCATGTTGTCAATTATTGTTTTTCCTTAAAAATTGTTTATATATATGTGTGTGTGTGTGTGTGTGTGTGTGTGTGTGTGTGTGTGTGTGTGTGTGTGTGTGTGTGTGTGTGTGTGTGTGTGTGTGTGTGTGTGTGTGTGCGCGTGTGTGTGTTGGGTGTGTGTGTTGGGTGCGTGTGCGTGTGTGTGTGTGTGTGTTAGGGTTGCTGGGGTAGGGTAACTGTTGGTGTTTTTATCTCTTCGGAGCTCCTTCTTATCCCTACCCAAGTCATGGTCATGCGTCCCCGTCGCGCAACCCGGGCACCCTCTGGGTGAACAGAGGGTGGCGAAATGACCCGCTGGCGATAAGGGGGGCGGCTCATGCCAATGGGCCTCCTGTCCCTTACAAACGCTTCCCCCGTTATGGATCCGAATCAACAAGAGCCTCATAACCCCCGCGTGCCCATTGGCACCCGGGGTTCTAGGGGAGGCGCTCGGGGGCGCCCCAGGCAGGGGCGTCAGTCATCCTCCCATCCTCATCTTCATCATCTTCATCCTACCCTTCATCCTCTTCCTCTGCCCTGAATATTGCCCACCAGTGTGCCCACTGTGAGAGAGCCTTCAGTTCCAAGCGTGGCCTCAGTGCCCACGTCTGGCAGAAGCATTCTATACAGGCCAACGCTGCAATTGATATAGAGCGAGAGCGGCCCAGGTATGCTTCTGAGGATTTGCGGCAAATGGCAGCAGAGGAGGCAGAGGCTGTGCGCAATGGGGTACGTCATATAAATGTATTTTTGCAACAACGTTTTCCCATGCGCACGCTTTCTGCCATTCAGTCTCTTCGCCTGAGGCCCCACTATAAGCAGCTTGTCCAGGATGCGATCCTGGCAAATAGCCGTGGGGCCTCTGCCGCATCTCCTACAGGCGTGGGACAACAGCCCGCCGTTCAGCAATCCTCCCCCGGGACGTCCGGTCTTCGTGGAGGTCGCAGAGCAGCAAAACAAGCAAGAAGGCGGGAATATCAGCGGGTCCAGAAGTTGTGGAGGAAGTATCCGGCTCGTGTGGCTGCGGAGGTACTGGAGGGAGCTGGGGATGAGCAAGTTTTGCCCCCTCTCCAGGAGTTTGTGGACTATTGGGAGCAACTCTTGAGTGCTCCCAGCCACAACCCTGGTGAGCCGGTGGTACCCCCACCTTCCACCAGGGATTCCTTGCGCGGCATCATGTGCACACCGGTGCTTCATGACGAGGTACACAAGTGCCGTGTCAAGAACTCCACTTCTGCTGGACCTGATGGTGTTTCTGCCCGACGTTGGAACAAGGTACCAAAAACAGTTAAGCTGCTCATCCTCAACCTGCTGCTTCTATCGGGAAGACCCCCGAAAGCGTTGACCCGTGCCCGGACAATTTTCATCCCAAAAAAAGGGTTAAGTGGGCCTGGAGGCTACCGTCCGATATCTATATCGTCTGTAGTCTTCCGCCACTTCCAAAAGATTCTGGCATCTCGCTTCCAAACTGCTGGTGTCATAGGTGACGTCCAGAGAGCATTTCGGCCAGCGGATGGCACAGCGGAGAACCTTACAGTTCTCCAAACTGTCATTTCGCTGGCCCGTGTTAAGAAACGGCAACTCCATCTTGCCGCTCTGGACGTCGCCAAGGCCTTTGACACCGTAAGCCATTTTGCCCTGACCGATTGTCTTCGTGGTGTCGGGGCACCTACTCGTTTAATTGAGTATGTTGCTTGCCTGTACCACGAAGGCGTGACGGTTCTCGAGGCACAAGGTGAGATGTCAGGGGATGTTGTCATTGGGCGCGGGGTACGCCAGGGGGATCCTCTGTCACCACTCCTCTTTAACCTGGTCGTGGACACGGCCTTGGGTAAGCTGCCAGCTGAAATAGGGTTCGATCTCGCCCCTGGGGTGCGAGTAGGTGCACTGGCTTTCATCCCATTCTTCCTCCTCATCCTGCAACTTCCCTTATCCCTAGAGCCGGCGTCGTGTAAACCTGGGCGTCCCCCCACTTTTTCATTTTATTTGTTCATTTTTCAATTTAATGGTGTGCACCCTCCGCCTTTGAGGGGAGTTTCGTAAAAAAAAAAAAAAAAAAATGTGTGTGTGTGTTTCATTCCACACGATAACTCTCCTTAGGATTGAGATAAAAATTCTATTCTTTCGCAAAAAAAAATCAAGCTTTTCAAACGAAAGGATGAGTTTGTTAGTCAACATTTTTGAGTACATTAAATTGATCAAATTTCAAAACATATACTCAAAAAATCACTAAAAATGGCTGAAAAAGAGAGATTTCCAACAAGACGGCGAACATTTTTTAACAAGATTTACACGGGCTTACTATCATGTCATGGCCATCATGCATTTGGTATAAAACGGACCACTTTCCCCAGATGCTCGTGAAGCGCTCATAATGGAAGGAGGTTAGCCGACCCAAGTGGAGAAAATAGTCGCGTAAAAGAGAGGGGAGTATTGATATTGACGATTGGCCCATCACGTCTGGGTGAAACAGGCTGATGTGGGTTTTATAAAACCGTTACGGCCCCGCTGAAGGAGGCCCGACGTGGTGAATCTCCCTTCCCTCCTCTTCCGAATTGTAGCGCATTACCGTCCAAAGTAAACTGCCTTGCCTAAGTGCACCAAATGGACCGTAATTGTGGCGGATCCAGCGAGGCTCAAGTTATAGGTTCCCATTCAATATAACTGCCCTCTCTTTCCCTGGAACCGGAACTGCCCTCAGCAGCTTAGCTCCCGATCGAATATATTTTCCAGTGTGAATTACCTCGTTCCTCTTCCTCTAAGCTCATCGCTCGAATTCAAATAAGTTCTGTTCGCGAATCGTTCAACAATAGAAACCTTATTTTCTGGGGAAAAAAGAAAGAACTAATTAATGTGGAATAAATGCGGTTTTTTTGAAAATTATTCTTCAATTTTCATTATTGTTACCTATTATTTTGTTCATTTATTCTCCTTTTTTTGATAATCATTATTTTTTATGTTTTTATTTATTTATTTTATTTCATTATTATTATTATCCAAGAAATTAGTAAGCCAGATAAGAAGAGGGTAATTTGATGATCAATAAACTGACGAAAGTCTAGGGACTCTGAACCATTGTCGTCAAGTTTTATTATGCTATTGAGTGATCGACGCAATATTCATGAAATATTGGAGTTTTAACTATCCACTGTGTCCCCCGCATGGCCCTGCCCGTAAACCTAAGAATGACAACAGGTGGATGCTGAACACTAAACTCGACGGCCACGAGACCCATCTGCACCGCGTCTTATCATTACCTGACACATACATCCCGCTCCCATTAAAACAAATAAAATAAAAATGGGAACTATGGTAATCACTAAGGTTATCATTTGCTTATACGGTGTCGGAGGTAGTGGGGGCAGCGACGTATTGAGCTTCGAGTTTGCGGTGGCCTTCATTAATTTGTTTTCGGAACGGGAGTCAATTCGTGTTGGTTCGTTAGGTTTTCGGTTGTCATCGTAACAGCTGACTACACCTTAGAGTCACGTACGGTCAGCTTCCCTAAAAAGCAAAAACTCTCTATTATGACTATGATTTCAGCTGTGTTGCTGCAATGGAACAAAATTATTTTCTATGTCTAGTGACAAAACCCGGCTTTGGCATGATGCTAATGAGGAGAAGATCAGTGCTCTGAAATTAAATCATACTTGGAGTCCCGAACCTAGACCTACAAATAACTGTCAAACTCACTGTTAATTGTAAATGGATTTTCCGCCTCTCACTGGGTTCAGATGGGTCCACATCCCGCTACAAAGCTATATTGTGTGCCAAGGGATTTTCTCAGGTTGAATGTGTTGTAAACAATAAACCCTGTTGTAAGGTACAACGAATTAGCTATTGCCGCTGTAGTGGATCTGGGAATTATGCAGTTTGACGCACTTATTAATAGACACCTTGAAGAGGACATCTACATACTTCAGCCACCCGGTTAAAAAAAAAAACTAAAACATGAATCATGCATGCCAGTTGAATAGGTTTATATGGCTTAAAACAATCCCCGTGCTGTTGTAACAAAACCTTTGTGGATTACAGCGTTCTGGGTGGTTTCTTTGGGTTATTATCTATCAATTTACAACCAAACAAAATCACTGTTATCTACCTTAAAACCTTTTGAGTTACATCAATTTTCTAATATTTCACCCCTTTTTTTAGCCCTTTAAGTTTGAGTAAAGTTGATGCCGAAGTTACTGGCA
This sequence comes from Adelphocoris suturalis, assembly GCA_030762985.1. Taxonomy (NCBI): domain Eukaryota; kingdom Metazoa; phylum Arthropoda; class Insecta; order Hemiptera; family Miridae; genus Adelphocoris; species Adelphocoris suturalis. Next base: position 66,301,084 of record CM061042.1, on the reverse strand, counting down.
CATTCCCGGTCGATGCATCATCTTTGAGCCATATTTCATAAAGTTCAGTCCAGTAGTTTCAGAGAAAAGCTTCGGACGATGTACGGCCGTCGGACCAATTTTTTAAATCGATTTTTGCGACCTCTCCTGAACCTCGGATCTTGAAACTTAAACCAACAACTTTTGAGAGGGGGGGGGGGGGGTATTTTTTTTTTTTTTTTTTTTTTTACGATTACAATACGATTTACTATACGATTTACCTATAATTGAAAATAATATAACAAAACTCTTACAGTTTATTTTTCGTACTCCACTTTTTTATTCGTTTCCGTTAGGTACCTATTGTGGATTTTGGTTTATTGTCTAAGGATATTGTGGGTGAAGGCATTGAAATTATTCAGACACCTACCTAGACTGCATTGTTTATCGATATCGGACGAACGCAATAAGAGCGAGTTTCCATATACCACTTCAACGTACTTTGTTGAAAAACCGGCTTTAGACCTTCTGTGGTCTTTTATTCAATATTCATAAAATACGGCAGTTGTTTTGAAGTTGGCCCTCTATTGAGCCTCTAGTATTTAAAGGTCATATCCTCTAATAAATTGCAGGGTTTTAACGCTTATAGTTAAGTTGAACTTGGCGATTCCGCCTGAGAGGGACGTGAACGAGGACCGAGCGCATAAAGCCCCCCTTTGATGGGAGTTAAGGGGAAGAAAGTTCAATTGTGCCTTCATCACGCTTTTGTGTTCAGTGAAGACCCCCCAATGCCCCACTGGAGGATGATAACGGAGGCGGAATGTCCCTAATAAAAAAAGTTATAGGTGAGCTCAGGAAAGCCACAAGAGTTTAAAGCTCCATCTAGCGTGTTAAATGGCTTATAGTACCATCCGAAGTACCACCTCCCTTTCTGATAAAGTTTCGTATGAAATTTCACTTACTACATGTATGCGGAAAGTGCTCCGTGGCAATAGTAGTGTCTTTCCGATAGATTGGCCATGGGGAAATTACTGCTACAGGAACCTATCATCATAAAATTTCATGGGGAATATCCCGTCGTTAATTTGTGGATTTCATAAAGTTGGATCGAAGGAGTTACTCAGTGGAGCGACGTAAAAGACACTTCTCAAAACGGACTGTATTCGGATTTTACCTGTTCAAGCAACTGACTAATTTGAATTGAATGAATACGCAAGCTATTCTGTTTAAGAATCGGTCGTTGGTCGAATAACAATAATAATTTGCGCGTGCACACTTGCCTCTATGTACAATGCCCATAAAATGCCTGTATGTATTCTTATTCCAAACATCACTAGAGTGGATCAGCTACTAGAGCGTTCAATACTAATTCATTTCCCCAGCCTCCAACAACATAATTTTGTGGTTTTGAAAAGAACCGTCAATGTTCAAAGTACTTTTTTGTTGAATTTCTGTCAATTCCAGTGATACATTTATTGGTAAAGAGCTTCATAAATTCAAACCGACAAGTTTTATCGATATGAAAGCACATATGCAAAGGAATTAAAACGAGAACTCCGTGTAATGATTTGAAGGATTTTTTCTTGTACTACATGATCTATTATGCCCAACAATTATAACTTCATCATTTTATTATTGTATTTAATATATCTGTACCGCACGTTCAACGTCACCTAGTGAGTCAATATTCCGATGTCGGACGACATCGACATTGAATTCGACTAGGAATTGAATACTTTTCATGGTTAGAAATGAGCGAGTCTTAGCTCAAACCCTTTCTCTTTTATTTCAGCATGAAACGTCGTATCTGAAAAATTTAATATTGAAAATGAAGCAAAACTTATAAGATATGCTACAAATCAATTCTATGGCAAAGAATTCCTTGGAAATGAACCTGAAGAGTGTACAGAATTATTTTATATGTTCTATCTAAACTTATATGACTTAAGTATAGTTACTCCACCATAAAAACCGTTATGTAATTAATTACCTATTGTGGCAGAACAAACGATCCCACGAAGATGAGTTATTTTAATGTCTAAAACGGTACTGCTCCATGAAAATGTAGAGTTGTCTCAGTAAGCATGCGAAAGTGCACTATGATGAGCACTAAAGTTTTTCAAAACTACCAATTTAATTTTTATGCGCAGAGTTACTGTCGTCACTCGCTAGTTCAACTTATTCTTCCTGAACACTTCCTTAAGCTATATGGCGCCATTGCCCCAATTAGAGCGGATAAACGATTTCCCAACTGAAACAATCCCAGATACGCAGGAAGATGGGGAGTGAATAGATCGAAATAGAGCAAGGATGCCTCAGCTTTACGAACCGTATGTTGTAGTCATAAAAACAACTAATTAGTTCCTAGGGAGGAAATTTCCATTTGCCGGGACTTATAACGATAATTTATTGCTTCAGCATGCAAATGCCCTCCTTTATTGTGAGAGTTGGTGAATCCCTTTTATGGGTCGTAAAAGAAGCTATCTTACTCGAGCCCTTTTCTTTGTATTTTTCCCCCCCTTCATATTATATAGTATATTCAGTATGAGACCAACCATAATCCCGTTCAAGACCTCCTAACTTACCTCCTACCTTATTCAGATCCAAGAATCTCATCGTAAAAGCTACTTTTAAGAACCAAATAGCCTCATGTGTGAGAAGAAGATAAGATACGAGTGGTTATGTCGGTTGGTTCTTTTCTAAGTTATTGAAATTGGTTTTTACGTCATTGCATTTGATGCCTATTGTGATCCTATTTAAACCGTATTTATTTTCCTTATTCACACCAGTGTCAAATTAAACACAAACAAAACTAAACCACTACTAACGGTTATCTCAAATTCGTACCCTCAACCAAATATAGACGCCATATTTGCAACAGTTCAGAATTCATAAATCTTGGTACCCCAAATCAGAAAAATTCCAGACCGATTGCAATAACTTCCTTAATCCCTAGGGATGTTGAGATGGTAAAAATTGAATTTAAAAAAAAACTGAGGATTATTAACTTTGTGACTCAATGAAGACTACTGCCAACTGGAGACAGTACAGCCAAGTAGGCAGGAAAGACGGTGGAATAACTTTGCGCATGCAGTTACGAATTTCATTCATATTTTTCACCTCAAGGGGGTTCATGAGTCCCATGAAATTTAACACTTTTCCATGTAACTGTTTTTCTGGATCCCATTATATATTCAACAACTTTTAAATTTCTTCATCTAATCTTAAGATACTCACAGAGGGAGTTTCAACTATGTTCTGCAGATGATATACCTTACAAAGGTCGATTACAATGGTTAATCATTGAAAATAATAAACCTAATTTTCAATGATTAACCTTTGTAATCGACAAAGAAAAAACTAATTTTAACCCCCCCCCCCCCCTTCCCCCCTCCCCACCTCAAAATTTGTTGGTCTATCGTCTACCGTTGTCTACCGTACGACGCGCCGTATGCAGCTTTTCTTCGAAACTACGAGACCAAACTTTTTGAAATTGGCTCACAAATCATCCACTGGCCAGGGAGATGGCAATAACATCGGCCAAAATTTTTATCAACCCAAATGTTGTAACCAGTGAGCTGAAATATTTTAAAAATCAAGAATCTGAAAACATTTTTCTTTTTGTCTCATTTATAGACATCATCCCAATAAAATCAGGTGAAACCTCAAGGGTCACTGTACGTTCATCTATTGCTCTCCTTAAGGGCTAAAACATTGGCAGGTAAAAAATAACATTGTGGGAGCAAATCGTTGCTGGAGACCCTCTCGAACGATCAAGTTTGTCCCCCACCCTGGCAACCACTTGGAACCGTTCCCTACAAGAAGAACTGTGAGTTCTTCAATTCTGTTCAACTCGGAGCAGCTCATGAGTCACAAATGAAAAGTCACATTTACGTTTCTAAACTGTTATGTGATCGTGTTATGAGACCACGAAACTATACACTTCATTCTGATCTACATATCCAACTAATCTGCATTTTTACTAAGGGATTGACTATTTGATGTTATGTATTTTTGAGATGCGAGCTTGCGAGCATCCAGACCACCAAACTATACACTTCATTCTGACCTACATGTCCACTAAACAGGTTGAACGGAATTGAAGAACTCACACTTCTTGTAGGGAACGGTTCCAAGTAGTTGCCGGGGTGGGGGACAAACTTGATCGTTCGAGAGAGTCTCGGTTGCTGGAGTAACAGAGCAAAAATCGCCTTGTAGCTACGACGTTCGTATCAGCTGATATGATTCCAATAAGATTTTCAGCTTAGGTAACCGTTTTTATTATGAATTTAGCTTCTGAAGCTTTGGTAGGTGATATAATATATTTTAGATAGGTACATAAAATTGAAAGAAAAATCAAGTCGCTAGCTCTATTGAATGCCGAAAAACAGGTACATAAGTTATGAAATCAGAGAATATTTAGTTCGGAGAAGAACAGCAGTTTAGAGAAAATGGCCTATTTTCGAGGTATTCAATCCTAAATTGGTAGTGACTTCATTTTGAAGATATTGAAAATGAGTTCTGACCATTCCTTATCTTGGAAGGTTACAATGGGTAGATTAGGTTATGGGGTATCACTTTCTGATAAAGAAATATTTTTTCATCATTCATCAACTTAAGTACGCGCATTCAAAAAGTTTTGCCGATCCCGTTCACCGGTTTTGTTTCCTTGAAAATTCGAATGAATTGTCACAAGTCAAGTTTTAGTACAATAGATTATGTTAATTACTTATTATTTTTAGAATTGATAGCACAACGGAACGGAGTACTTAACAAATGTACCTATTTCGTGTTATACGAGTATTTTCATATACCTACATCATACTTACCTAGCTTTCTCTTTGGTTTCTTTCGATACTAATTTGATTTATTATGCTAGGCTACGCTTTTGAGCTGCGATTAGAAGGTGGTGTTGGTAACATGGTGTACGAATTATGCAGTATCTATCAGAAATATTAATACAGGACCGAACGCCGAAATTGTAAGTAGTTTTGGAAAGTTGTAAACCATGAGCCTGTAGCTAAAAACCGCAATCTTATTGAAACGGTGCTCGATCCCTCAATCTCAGACAACCCTTATCTCCGCTTTTCACTGCTGAAATTCAATGATGTTATGTACCGGATCGTTTGGAAAAACCTGTATAGTTCTATAAAAATGTAAAATATCGATTTTTGTCTCCCGATTTTGACTCAAGAACCCCTTAAAGTGACTCCGAATTTCAGAACTGATTCATCCTTCGACCATAGCACCTACAAACCATAAGGTAAACCATCCTGATTCTACAAAATTACGAGTTGAATGTGAACATAGGCACTGGAACTGGCAACTGGTATACTTACCTGTATTAATTTGAAGTGGACGGTGAACAGAAGATCCTGCATAACTTGAAAGTGTTGCGGGTTATTGCCTAACCACGATTCTTGAGGTTTCAGTTTATACAGCAATGACAATCTAAAGACAGGATGTTTTGCATTGGTGATATTGAAATGAAACGTGAAACTATATGATTCGAAGATGATTGCCCAATTGACATAGATTCAATATTTGCTCATCTGTTACACCCTGTTCACAATGTGATTTGTATTGGGGAGTATGTGAAATTTTCCTTCAATGTGACTGCCCCTATGCCAGCGGACCATTGAGCCTAAATTGTCATTCTGTTTATTCGTGAGAGAGAAACAAAATTGGGTACCTACAAGTTATTACAGAGTAGTTCTACTCAGATCACTGTTCGATAATAAACTCAGTATAGCACTGACATTGTACAGTACATTATTAAAAGAAATGCGCCTCTGAGGTGCCTCAGCTGATCAGTTCGTCTCCTAATATTGTGAATATATTCTAAGAGTTCCGAAAACTCGTCATTTCAAATGAAATCACTGTAGGTTGATTAAGAAATAAATTAGCCTCAAAGGCCGCTCAGCCGGTCAGTGGGGCCCCGTACTTTATTATTGTTTTCAAGGAGTCATAGAAGAGCTCCATTATAAAATTCAGCACCGTAGATCGATATAGGAATACAGTCAGTTCAGGTCCCCCAGCTGATCAGAGCACTCCCCTAATTCATAATTGTATTCAGATATCAAATCTCCATTTCAGATATAAGTACCGTCAATGGTCGATTAAGCAACGAATTAGGCTCATAGGTCCTTCAGCTGGTCGGTCCGCCTCCGTGAAGGGTAATTATATTCTAGATATCCCAAAAGAGCTGCATACCAAAATCAGCATAGTAGATAGATCAATAAAGAAATAACCTTCACCGGCCCCTTAGCCGTGCGAAAGGATGACTTTATCCTCAATATGCCTACGTAGCTGTAGGCAATAACAAAGACAAAATTGATGCAGTTAAGTAAAACTTCAACACTTTACTGTGCTATCTGTTGTAAGCTTACCGGTCAACGGTTATAATAAACTCTATTTCGTTAAGTCTAAATTCCAATGAAATTTATATCAGCTTATACGATAATCGGACTTTGCCAATGATATAGCCTTTGGGGAGAGCAAATCATTCGATTCATTGAAATAATATCTTTCACTGACAACAAACAAAACTGTGACCGCGATAGTTTTTGGGATTTCGGTTTTTAAATATCATAGTCCTTGAGGGTTGTTCGAAAGATGCTAAGATTACTGACACATCTCCGGCAGATTTGCGATTTTAGAATGAAAAATCATAATGCTTGGACTCGTAGTTTAGGAGAAAGGTTTGAACGGCGCGGCGTACGACATTCGGACGGATTTTTAAAATTTGATTTATGGAATCTAAGTATCTTGAAACGTAAATCAATAATCTTTGAGGGTATTACACTTTTTTTCTTGGTCTATTACAAAGGTTTATAATTAAAAATATTAAGAGAAAATGTCATCATAAATGTTCCGGAAAGAGGCAGCATCTGTAGAATATACAAATTCCCTAATAAAATACTGTGGAAATCTATAAGTTATGCGTAATATTTTATAGCTGCGTAATTTGAGTTTCAGTAGATATAGTGGGCCATTTTCCGAATCCAATTGTAACGAATAACCAAAAGGAATCAATTGATTAAATCCAATAAGTTGTTTGGAGGAAAGAGAGAGAAAAATTAATAACAATTAGTAAGGGCCATGTCATACGAGCGCTATTGCCGTCGCGCTGATAGCGTCGCGTTAAAAACGCTCCAACCCGGCAATGGGGTTCTTATGGAGCATGTCATACGGACGCTAATGCCGTCGGCGAGTCCGCGTTAGCCGGACGCTGAGCGCTGCCAACGCGGACGGTCGCGCTAGCGACGCGGCGCACGTGACGCCGGGACCCTGTCAATGCAAATGCGCCCGGAAGACGCTACGTATGACAGGCACCTGGCGTTGGCGGGACGGCATCAACGCGACGCATTTGCCGTCACGTATGACATTAGGGTGGTTCAAAAAAAAAAAGTTCTGGGATTTTTGGTCCCCATTGCGTTTTTGCTTCCTCGGTATGTCAGAATGACTCTCCTAAATTTTTAGCAAAAAATATTAATCCTAACCACTTTACCTGGGTCGATTTTTGCCAGTTATCGACTGCTATCGTAAACCAACCTCTAAATTGGGGCCGACGTGATGATTTGAAGGACGGATTTCAATTTTTTTAGGTCTATTTATGGGTTTTCGCATGCGCTGAACACGATGAACCTATTTATTTTACGCTCCGTCCACTAGTTATCCGGTAAACTGGCGGAGGGCACTGCTTGAAGATAAGTAAAAATCGAAAATTTCACCGAAAATGCTGTCGCCTGGTTGAGAATCGTACTGAAAACATGCTATTATGGTCGGATAATATGCTTTGGCATGTTCTGAACATGATTCCGTTTTTTACTATACTTTTTTACTTCGTTTATCGGCCATAAACCTCAAATTACTTGTAGGGTAATAGACAAATTCACCCTAATTTCACCAGAAATTATGTCGCGTTGATAATTTAAGGTCCCAAAATACCTTGTGCCGATAAAATTTGGTATTTTTTTTATGTTTCGATATTTCATCGTGTTTATTTTTTTTTTTTTTTTTTTTTTTTTTTTTTTTTTTTTTTTTTTTTTTTTTTTTTTAAATGTTATTCTCGTTAAAATGTTATGTTTTGTGAAACTAAAATTATATTACATATTATTTTCAATTATACTGCATCATTTTTTATTTAACAATCCAATAACAGTTCAGACAATTCAGAACTATGAATTTGACCCCGGAAAACCGATGGAAACTAAGGAATTTTACAGAAAAATGGGAAAATTTTAGCTATTTTCTCCATTTCGCCGCAATATTTGGCGAATACGTACAATGCCGGTTCAGGTCCTTGCCAAATTACCTACGGCTTTGTATCGAGTATCCTGGAAAATACCAAATTTTATCGGCACAAGGTATTTTGGGACCTTAAATTATCAACACGACATAATTTCTGGTGAAATTAGGGTGAATTTGTCTATTACCCTACAAGTAATTTGAGGTTTATGGCCGATAAACGAAGTAAAAAAGTATAGTAAAAAACGGAATCATGTTCAGAACATGCCAAAGCATATTATCCGACCATAATAGCATGTTTCTAGTAAAATTCCTAACCAGGCGACAGCATTTTCGGTGAAATTTTCGATTTTTACTATCTTCAAGCAGTGCCCTCCGCCAGTTTACCGGATAACTAGTGGACGGAGCGTAAAATAAATAGGTTCATCGTGTTCAGCGCATGCGAAAACCCATAAATAGACCTAAAAAAATTGAAATCCGTCCTTCAAATCATCACGTCGGCCCCAATTTAGAGGTTGGTTTACGATAGCAGTCGATAACTGGCAAAAATCGACCCAGGTAAAGTGGTTAGGATTAATATTTTTTGCTAAAACTTTAGGAGGGTCATCCTGACATACCGAGGAAGCAAAAACGCAATGGGGACCAAAAATCCCAGAACTTTTTTTTTTTTTTTTGAACCACCCTAGTATGACATACACTTTTTCCGGCTAACCAAAATGATTTACGAAATAGGTACATCGAAATAGTGCATTTTGGTGGCGAGTTGGAATAATTTACTGAATGAGAGACTTTCTGTAAATTATCGGTGATCGTCCGTATTGGTTTGATGTGTCAGTGTAATTTGCCCAATAGAAACTAATACATCAGATTACGTGGGTGGACTACTAGTACTTCGTGTTGGTATGCTTGGTAATGGTACATCTATGCGACGAGTGATTGTAGTCCGGGACCTCGGAGTTCTGCTTGATCCGGGTCTTTCCTTCTGTGAGCATATTGGCATGATCACAAGCACGGTAATTAGATCTCTTGGCTTCCTGAAAAGACACACGATAGACTTCACGATAGATGTTTCTGCCATTGTACTTCTGTACGAGTCCCTCGTGCTTCCTGTCCTTGAGTACGCGTCGGAAGTGTGGTCTCCGCACTACAAAATCCATGTATCCCAGTTGGAACGGATATAGAAGCGGTTTTTACGTTATGTGGCTTATAAATTGCACATCCCTTCCGATGAGGTTAACTACGATGCACTACTGGAGACCTACAATCTGCAATCGCTCGAGGACCGAAGAAAATGGTTGGAGGTCTCTCTCCTGTATATGTTAATAAATGGGCCTATTGATTGCCCATCACTCCTTGCACAAATCAACTTTTTAGTCCCCCAATTTTATTCCCGTTCAGCCACACTATTTAAAACTACATTCAATTCTACCAACTATATATACCATAGGCCGCTTTCTAGAATCCCCCGCAATGTCAACTTATCGTTAAAAAACCATTCCGACTTTAATTTCTTCACGAGTCCGCTGTCCCGTTTCAGAAATCATATACCTATTTAGCACCCTTTAATTATTATTTTTTCCTACGATTTACTCCTTGTGATTAGTACTGTGCTCTGGAAGACAACTGTGTTATGTTATTTTTTCTGATTTGTATTATATATATTCTGTATTCTGTATAATCTGTAATTGGGCTTGCCCGTGATTTCAATGAATAAATAAAATAAATATGCTGAAGTTACAGGTTAAATCTGGATTTGTGGGCAAGGTTTTAGGGTTGGGCGTGTTGTCACCTGAGCGTGGGTGGAGATTCATATTCCCCGTGTGATATAAGACCGTGTAAAAACATCCCTCAGTTAATTCTGAAAGAATGTATATTTTCATTACAGGAAAATAGCTCTAGTGCTGATCCTTACCAGAGCCGGCTTAGATCTCGATGCCCAAGCTATGAAGAAATGGACGGTGACGATAATGAAGATGGCCACTATACCGTGGGTGGTAGAAGCCTTCGTCATTGCGGTGTTTTCTGTTTGGCTCCTGGAATTCCCTTGGATGTGGGCAATTCTAATGGGGTGAGTTTTCATTCAACTGCTCACTTTAGTGTAAAACTATCACCCATATAACTATGGGTAATATAATCAACGTAACCATTATATTATAATAAAGCATCTATATGCTTCATTCAATTTTTACCTTGAGAAAAAATACTGCTGTGGTGTGTGACTGACTGTATGAACATCTTGTTTGTACCAGCCGAACAGTAACTTTAAAAATATTTAGGTGGTTACTAGTTGAGTGCATCACTGAATCATAGGTAAGCCATAACCGATAAGAGAAACACTTTAATTGACCGTTTAGCCATTCTTCAAACGTGCTGGTTTTTATTTACAGATTTATAAAATCAGTAAACCAAATTTGAAGAAACAAATAGCCTTCTGCACATATTAAATTTCATTGAGATAATGAATACAAATTTATAATACTGAATTACAACGAAATCTCTTAGACAATCGTAGATGAGCCAAAGGTATTTGCCCCGTTTCGTTTGCAAATTTTTGTAGAAAATGAAGCTATTGCAATGGCTCTTAAAGTTTTAAAATCAAAATTGTTAAAAATTGTCTACATTGGAAATTCGACGCTGATTCCGAAAATGAGGTACAAAGTTAAAATTAAATGAGGAAAAGTGAATAAATTTGAGTTAAAATGGATAAAACACGGTTTTCATGAAAAAAAAAAAACTTTAAAAAATCATATCTTGAGTACGGATTGAGATAAAAGTATAAAATATAAAAAGGTATATACGAGTAAGATAAAAAGGTGGCATTTTACTACATTTTTTTATGCTTATCCGGTTAACTCAACTTAACTTATCCGGTTCCACCCTGTAGATTCTGTTCATATTCGACTTAAGAACACTCTGGGAGAGTATAATTACATCTTGAAGAATCGCTATTCCAAACTAAGAATAGAAGAGCATCAGGAGGATTTCAGGGAAAATAAGGGTGGGTCGGCATTTGCAAAACACCTTAATCCAATCATACTTACAATTTTGACAGATAGACAGTTTGTAGAATTTCTTCATTTTCGTCCTAAAGGAGGTATGTTGAATGTAGAAAATTGTTTGAAATTGAATGCTTCGAAATTATCAATAGTGACAGATCTGGTAAATTCTTAAATGAGGATATCCCTCAATATATTTCACCACTGATAAGTCCATTTCTATAAAGCTTCAAACTGTTGAAACCAGTAATTCTTCCACTCCTTTCACTTCATTTGATCAGCTATAATCCCCCTTCACTTTGCGTGCACTTAGTTTGCTGTACCTCCAGCCCCCTTCCCTTTCTCTCGACCAATGGGATTCAATCTCCCTTCACCTGTGACAATATAAGCTGTGTCCTTTCTAATGTGTATCAGGTATCGTTTTTTACTGATGATGGCTTAACCATCAAAATCGATTTAACATTGTAACTCTTTATTTTCCGTGGAAATGGACAACGTTTTTTCACTAAATTCCTTTTTTTAATGTAAATACCATGCTACTTCTGGATTTGTATGCTACCTCAGGAAAAACCTTCTTATCCTAATAAAATTGGTTTGGCTTAAATTGTACAAACTGTTTTGATCTTGTTGGATTCATGGCGTAAAATTATTTTAGAAAATGATAATTTTAAAACATTCGATGAAGTAGTTCCTAAATTTAACCTCCAAGATTGAAGTCCTTAATTACGGAGTTGCCTACCTGGGCGACGTTGATTGGTTTCTCCCAATTTAATATGTTTCGCGAGGTTTTGGGGATTCAAATCCGTGCGAGGAACCCGTTGATTATTTTGGGAGAAACCTCAAAACATACACATACACATTCATTGTTATATATAAATGGCTATCGTAAAATATCTACCAATATTGCGTAACATAAAAGTGTAAGAGGCTTCATTGATTCGAACCAGTGATTAACCAAGAAATTGGATCGTTGTTGTGTAGTTTAATCTTTCTTTCTTCTTTGCTGTTAATTTCCGGTTTGAGGAGTAAACTCCCATTACCAAGAATTTATGTGGTTATAGGTCTCCACAAAGAAGTTGGGTCAGTGAAAAATTTTATAATGATGTTCGAATGGAGATAAATGGTACAACTTGCGCCACCTGCTCCCATTTAATAGACTCCGTGCAACTTGATTCTATCGTCATTTGGGTTGAAAACCAGTCCACCGTATTTTTCTCGCATCTTCTTTAGTTGGGCCAAGTTAGAATGAATGGTATGCAAAGTTGGTTTTGGTGGAGTTTCCAAGATTCAAAACCTCCATGCGCCATTGCAAATTGCTCTTAGGTTCATAGAGGGTGATTTTTCAAGAAAACTATCGATTTGATGGAAAAAACCATATTATTCAACAATAAAACCATGAGTTTCTCCCTTACATAACAAAGTAAAAGTAAAATTTACTATACCGTTGGAAAGAGTATAAGATGAAGCAGTTTTCATAAGTTTGGCAGTTTCCAGGATTTTTTTTTTTTTTTTTTTGAAAGAGTAGTAAAATTTTAAAAATTTTCAGAAATTATATTTTTTCAAAGTCGTCTACGTTTGAGCTGATGTGAAGGTCTTCGGATGGTTCCTTTTGTAAATTTGAGATGCTAAACTCTGGAACGGGATTTTTCTAGGTGTGATACAGTATAAATATTACAACTTTAGAAACCACTCTAATTAGCTGTCCGGGTTCTTTAGCTTATTTTGTTCCTATCCAGTATACGATTCTGAACTTTTGAACAGGGTCTTTCTAGGTATGGTAGAGAATAGTTAATGAGCTGAGCAAGCTCTGTAGTCCCTAGTATATTTGAGACGCTGAACTTTGGAATGAGATTTCTCTAGATGTGATAGTCTATAAATATTGTAACTGGGGAAATCACTCTAATCAGCCGGATGGCATGAATAGCTTATTTGGTTCTTATTAAGATGGTTACAATACTGAAGTTTTTAGGAGAGTCATAAATTGTTTCAACATACGAACATACGTTTCCCCTCCAATTAGCAAAGTAAAAGTAGAAAACGTACCAGCCATGCAGCATGATCGTATGAGCGAATGTTCGTAAATTACCGTATTGGATATCATTAAATTGTTTTGAAATTTTGGATTTTTGAGTCCATTGTTGACTATTAATTTTATGGCGGAAAACGTATTCTAAATAATAATCCCCAATTCAAATAGAGGTTTTGAATTTTTAGCTTTTTTGCGGTTTTTATCGATTTGTTAGCAAATTTTAATGAATTTTAAGTACATCTTTCAGCATAAATTTGTACATAAATGTTTGACAGTTCTATTTTATAGTTATTTAACTTTTTTGTGCAATATTCTAAACGAAAATGTATATTTAATGATTTTCAGCCGTTTTTAGCGATTTTTTGAGGACATTTTGTTTGAAATTTGACCAATTTAATGTGCTCAAAAAGTGCTGGCCAACAATCTCGTCCTTTTGGTTGGAAAGCTTGATTTTTTGGCGCAAGAACGGAATTTTAATCTTAATCCTTAAGAGAGTTATCGTCCGGAAGGACACAACACACACACACACACACACACACACACACATATATATATATATATATATATATATATATATATATATATATATATATATAAATGAAAAAGCGTTAAACTCTAGGATTCGTTTCAGAATGTCTCAAAACGGATTTCACTTCACTGGAGAAAATTTTCAAATATTTTTATTTTTAAAATTTTGAACCATTCGACTGGCTTCATTTTCAGCAAAAATTTGCTAATTGACTATACCGTTCAAAAGCTGACAGTTTGAGGTCGTTTTTTTCGGAGGGCGTACGCCCAAAAATTTCCATATCGGTTGCAGAAAAACGGAAGGAAAAACGTAGATTTTAAATATTTTTTGTAATTTTTTACTTCAGTCTTTTTTTGACCGATTAAAACTAACTAAGACAAATTTATTTTATATCAGGGTTATTAGAAATTTAACGGTCTTTACATAGATGTTCTTAGTTTAGAGTTTACGGTGATTCTAAAGGGAGTTATGGCCATTTTAATGTCATAAGGTACAGCACACTAATAAAATCTTAAAAAATCTCTTGGAGTAACTTAAAGGTTAGAAATGAGTTCTAGAATCGATTCCTTGAGTTTGTCTTATAATTACTGTAGACACCATGTGTATAGAAGCTCCCTATTGTTTTCTGTTGGCTCTAGCAGTGATACTGAAATTTATTTTTAGTTCTCTAGTTGCTGCTGTATCTCCCGCAGTTGTCGTCCCCTGTTTACTGAGACTTAGAAACAAGGGGTATGGCGTAGCAAAAGGCATGCCTACTCTCATCATCGCCATTTCTGGGATAGATGATGCTCTATCGGTTGCAGCCTTTGGAATCATCAGCAGCATCATGTTTTCGGAAAGTAAGTTTAGAAATATCAATAGTGAGATAACACGGGTAAGGACTAATGAATGATTTAAAACTATATAGAATCAAAAGCTATTGCGATCAAGATGAACAAAATCTGTCTTTTCGCTAAGCAATAAAACATCTCAGAGAGAAGTTAGTTAGGAGAGCTATATTTTTTTGTGGATAAAATGGTGCTTCAATTTCATGAATTTAGCTCAACAAATCAGGAAAATTGCCAAATCATAAGTGTTTTAATGGAATAGTATTGTGGAAAAGTTCTGTTATCGTAAATTTTGACTATGACCACGATCACTTAGGTAAGCTGAAATTTTTCACTCAGGTGTTTTTAATCAAAGTCTCTCCAGGAACCATGACACTATTGAATGCAGCCTGTAGCACCTGCACGGCTGGGATTTTGTTGCAGGTGGGGGTGGGATGGGGTCTGAGTCTATAAAGTTAGTTCAAAATTAGACCGTTGTCTAGACCCATGTCAAGATAAATAAGTTCGTTCTGTGTGGAGTACAAAAGTAGTAAGTAGTAGTAAAGCAAGTAGCAGCAGTAAAGTGATCTAATAATATTTCTGATTATATCTTCTGCTGATCATAGAATCACTAAAAATCTTTGGAATTTCGATGCATTCCAAAAAACATTGCTCAAAGTACACACAGTATCGTTTCTGAGACTCGAAAAAATACCATAGGAATTCCTAATACTTTTTGCTTCCGAGTCTACCTAAAGGTAGCAGAAGCATTGTTTTCACTTTCGGGAGAAAAAAATTTTTGGTCTCCAAAATCAAAATTTCCAATCGCATTTTACGTTTTAGACCATTCTGAACAACTTTGCTTCAGGGTCTGTGTGTGTGCGCGTGTGTGTGTGGGGGGGGGGGGGGGGGGGGGGGGTGCTTGTGTGTCATCGCTCATCAGTTCTTTCTGCGCTTGCACAAACGTAAATTATATTGATTGCCATTTTTTCGTTTCTTAATTGACCAATTATGACAATTCACGCTACATCTTGATTTACTCTTTTCCGCTATAGAATTTTTCAGTATTATTCAAAACTTGTCAATGATCTATACATTGATGATAGGTAAACGAGGAAACTATGTGCCACACCTAACTTGGCTGACGTTTTTTCACTTTGAAGTCGTAGGTACTGTGTATTCATAGGCATACGTTTTACAAAATTGTTATCTCGTTAACTACCAAATAGCTTCTCAAATCAACTGGTTCTTTCAGATTCCGTGGCTTACAACATTGCATTGGGCCCATTGTCCGTCATCATCGGAGTAGGTTACGGATATGCTTGGGGTTGGCTGGCAAGCTACGTTCCCGAGAAGGGTGATGTAAGTACTCAATCTCCTATTTCAGGACAGTAAACACTGTACGAATCATTACAAAAGGTTTATAATTTATTTATTATAGAAAGTTCTTTTCAACAAACGCAGGTGTCCTCTGAAAAATTGGCTTACCTAACTCCCTTCTACCCAGAATTATTAAATGTTGAGTATATGAGCAATGGGTTTGACAAGGAGGAGATAGAATCGAGTAGTACTTCAATGGGTTGATACGATTAACCTACATCACTCAGCCCCATCGCGCCCTGTATATTATGCTCCAAGTATTACCACGAGGGCGGCAATTTCAAGAAACGGGGAGAGTGGATTATCCATCTCACTTCCGGGGCTTTCAAATAGCATGGGGGAGGGGGTTTACTAATTAATACACACTGCGTATTAGTTCAACGAGCAACTAATCAGAGGTGCTAAAATTCAAACGATAATTTCATCAACAAGGAAATAATTCTTCACTATTCAAACATGCAAAGCGAACATAATCATCCATTGTCATGTCACAGATTATGTTTTCACACATTTCCTCTTCAGTGAATAGGTAAATATTCGGCCCTTTGTATGGTTGTGGAGGTGCTTGATGCGTACTGGGTTGAACATGGTGTTGAGAAGAGGAAAAATCAGGGTCTCCAGCTCTACTACTTAGTTGAAGGTAGGACAGGGGTTAGAGAACTATGTATTTGAGATCTCGGTGATTGTTCGTTGGTAGTTCCATGTTACAAGACTGTTTAAACTATATAAGAAAAATAAACAAGTTTTTTGGAATTTCTACGGAAATAAATTCAAAGATTTTAAAATTTAGTGGAGGAGAAATATGGGCTAATGTAAAAATGTGGGTTAAATGCATTAACCCGAAGCTGATGCTTTCACTCTACTAACTGTAGTAGATCCTTCGATTTCTATGCATAACAAGTAAATGCTATAGCACTTGCTACCTTCTTTCGCACTCCACAGAGAAGTAAGTGAAGCAGGAGCTGTAGCATCGACTCCAAATTGTATGCGTAAAAAGTATTCGGAGAAGGTAATGCTTCGAAAAAAGCATGAGCCTTGGAAGACTACGGTCTTCACTTTATAGGTGGAACCCGTTCAAATGGCCGCATTTATGCAAGTGCGCTGTGCTAATTTTTATAAAGAACGGAGGTCGTGCAGATAGAGTGACTTTGAAAAGTTATATATGATGAATTGAACGTGAAGTGGATTAGTGATCAATTTTTGGGCACAGAAACCGAAACGAGAGAAATTTTTCCTCATATACTTGGCAGATCCAGGATTCCAGGTTGGTGTGGGGAAAGACTTAGGGGTGCACCAAAGCACAGTTTCTCGTGCAGTGGAATTCATCTCAAATAAGATCGTAAAAAAAGCAGGTGTATGGATTAAGTTTCCGAGAAAACAGAGAGAAATTTAATGAATTCTACAGGTATGGCAACTGTCCATAAAATTTCCTTTTGCTATCAGTGCGCTCGACTGCGACCACATTAAAATAACAAAACCTAATTTACGGGGACGAATATGTTAACAGAAAGGCGTGGGTCGCGTTTTAATGTAACAAGCAACATGCGATGGTGCTGAGAGATTCACCGGTGTCGATATACATTGGCCTGGCTCTGTTCATGATTCTCGTATTTGGAAAAATGGTGCAACATACAGATTTATGCGGGGTACCGAAAATGCTGTGATTTACAGGAGTTCTAGGGGAGTGTGGAGGAGAGACATGTGACCGCGTCCATATCAGGAGGTCTTACTACCTTTTCTTAGTAACTGCTTCGGAGCAGATCCTTCATTCCTTGCATACGATTTGAAGGCAATGCTTCTAAGTCGAAGCACGACGTAAAGCATATTACTATTTTCTTCTACTTCAAGTATTTGCTTAGCTTTTATAGATACTAGCCAGTATCACCCTCGTGCTCCATTCAATATGGATGAGGATGGGATATTCCCCAAACTTTACTCATAAATCAGTTTTAGTATTTGCTTACCTTCCCAAAACCAGTTATGATGATACGTCTCAAAAGGTATCATGGATTTTTTCTTTCTAGTTGGTGGTTGAATGTTACCAAGTATTTGGCATTATTATAGTTGATTTATCAATCATAACCAAAAGTCTCATTTTCGGTAGGTATTCATATTTCTTGCTCATTTTAGCAGCAAGAAATATTTTCGAGGACATTTTTCTGAAAACGAAACGTTTATGTCCAACGAAAATGTGTTGCGTTTTTGTGTAACGAAAATGTGTTGCAACAATTTACTGATGATTTCCGCTTATAACCGCGTCGTTGCTAGAGAAATGGTACTTCGTAACTTTTCATACCTCAAAATTCGTTGAACATTCGTTCGAAGGCCCTCAATATGTTCAACCATATTTTGTTAACTACTGCGAAGTGCGTGGCCAACAAGCTGAGTTATGAGCATGGTTATATGAATGATTTTTTATACACAGGTGATCATTCACATGATTGCAACCGCTTGTTAATTTCTGATGATTTCATTAAGCTGGTGATGAGTCGTTGCGATGGTAATAAATAAATAAAATAAATGAGAGCTTATGACGAGGAGGCTTCAAATATGACACTTCGGACCCCAAGCCTTCACAGTGGGGGGGGGGGGGGGTAAATTTGCATTTTTCGTGTGAGGAATGGAAGCTTACGATGAGGAGGTTACAAATATGGTGCCTTTGGACCCAAAAACCCATCGGGTGAGGGGGGGGGGGGGGGCTGTAAAATATGCATTTTTCGTGTGAGGGCTCAAATGAAAGCTTATGACGAGGAGGTTTCAAATATGGCGCTAGTGATAAATCAATGAAAGAACTTGACATAGTAGTGATAAGATACACCGCAAAATCTGATTCATTCCTATATGCGGGTTTTACGGGTTAATGTGAAAAGCGTGAGCTAAAACTCTTCTTTGTTTCGATAATTTAATTCGAAGTAGGTACCTATGTAAATAGAGGTAATCGGGGGTCCAGGGGGCGTTTTTTTTTTTTTTTTTTTTTTTTTTTTTTTTTTTTTTTTTTTTTTTTTTTTAATTTAAGTAAATTATTTACTACTCTATGAAAAGGCCGCAATTATTTTCGAGGCCTACAGATTATTTGCCTAGTATTACTTGAAATACTCATCATTTTAGTGAATTTTCGTAGAAACCGTCATATGCGTGAATTCATTGTAAATAAAAACTGTGAATCAAGTATAACTATGAATCAAACAAACAGCTGTTCGTACGCGGTCATATTGTTCGATATCATTGCTATCAGGGCTAGCGGATATTGGCAAGTGTAACTGGCCGGGTTTGGGGAGATTAAGCTCGAGCCGCCTCAGTAGGGGTTTAAACTCGTACATCGCTCTGAAAAACGTTGAGCTACAATCTTTGGTAATTTCCATTGTTTTCGAAATTAAACTGGTTTAAGTTGTTGGTGAAAGTGGGCCATATAATATCATTTATTTCTCTCCAGAATTTTCTATACAGCTCGCTTCCTGTTTGTTTGTTTTCATGGTTCCCAACAGCCGTTCGTCGTGCCATTGAGAATTCTATTACTCCTGACAGCCGGACTCCTTGCCGTTTTCGGAAGCGAGAGTGTGGGATTCGAAGGCGCCGGACCTCTGGGGGTGGTCGCCGTCGCTTTCCTTTGTTGCGTCGCATGGACGAGCCAAGGTTGGGAGGTTGAAGACGTAAGTATGTCATTACATTAAGTATGTCAGTCGAGTCGTCACCTACTTTAGGCAACCGGATACATCAGTAACTAACGGCCGCTATCAAAATAAACGAACGCTGATTGAAATTTAAGGCTTGAATAATGGTTTTGGTCGTAGGGAGACCCATATTTCTATCTTCTTAGCATCTCATTCAGGAAATATTTCCCAAACCACATTCAATAAGAGAACTTGGGTTCATTACTGTAACCCATATGTAACGTATGCCCAAATCAGCAGTTGTTAGCAGATCTCATAACCATAACGCCTTCCCCTTCTTGCATGCAAACATTTACTGTGAATTTATTACTCATTTCTAATCTCGTGTTGGTAGTTAGGTCGGCCGTAAGGATTGTGTTATTTGAATTTGTCGAGATGCGGCCCAGGGAAAGTAAATGAGATTATTTAATATATTCCTTTATTATTCGACGTTTCGTCCCCTTACTGTGGACATCTTCAGGAACTACACACGGACAGACAGGCATTGTTATGTTGAACAGAAAAAACGAAAAATAATAGAAAATAAAAACAAATTTAAACAGATCACTTACAGCTAAGTCCAGGAAAAAAACCCAAACATCCAAATGCAACGGATTCTTCAAATTAATGGTAGGTAAAAAAACAGTAGTTCATCTAAGGACAACGAAACAAACAAGCTATAAAAGAAGAGCAGAAATAATATAAGTATAAAAAAGGAAAAATATAAATAAAATGTTATAAAAAAATCATAAATAAATACCAATAAAAAGGTATAAACATTTATCAGAAACTAATAAAAAGGAAAACAATAACAGCAAGTTTAGTATAAAAGGGTTAACCTTCTTGTTGGAAAGTAAGAAGTATGCACCAAGTCAACTAAATAGACTCATACAAAATATTTAAAAAAAAGAACAGAAAAAAAAGCAGAAAGAATGGATGGTAATTATAATTGTCATCAGAAAACTAGAGAATGGAAAGAAGTAAAAATCAAGAAAGAAAAAAATAGGAAATACATCCACATCCATTAGTCAGCAAACTGAAAAAGTAACCATCGTTGCCAACAAAACACATACGAAAGAGCAATTAGTGAAACATCACAATTAAACTATTATCATAATATATATTGCTCGTAATAGAAAATACAGTGATCAAGTAAGTAACTTGAAGAAATATAAAAATGGAATGTGGCTAAGACAGAAAAAAATAAGCTGGTGGTACCAATAATAGAGAACAGAGAGCATTATAGTAAAAAGAGCATGGAGATAAAAATAGAGCATGGTATAAAAATAGCATGGAGTAGAGGATAATAATGCCTGTCCGTGTATAGTTCTTGAAGTTGTCCACAGTAAGGGGACGAAACGTCAAATAATAAAGGAATAGATGAAATAATTCCATTTATTTGCCCAGGGCCGCATCCCGACCAATTCAAATAACACATTTCTCATCTCGTTAAGTTTAACTGAGGTAGATTCATCAGGGATGTATCTACCTCTGGAACTGCAGGCATCTTACTTGAAAGGATTCATTACACCATCCAGTGATTTCCAACTACACTAATTACCCTAATCTGGCAATAAATCATACAAATCAATTGAACCAGAGATTCAGCCAGAAAGGGGTCATGTTTGGTTTGCATTGTTGGCATATAATTTTATGAAGCCGTATTTTAGGTAGCAAGCTTGATGCCAGTTCAAATATTGGCATTATGATTTCTAAATTGTTTACAATTTCTCATAAATGTAGCCATCAGAAGTAATCCATGATTCGTCGTAAATATTAACGACTTTGTGATTACAGTCGAGTTTACTGAATGAATATCCACTAATTATCAATTAATCGTCAGAATAAAAACATAAACTACCTTCATCGGAATTTGCTGCCCTCAGCGCCGTTCACAGCCGTCTCAGCAGCTCTGTTTTTATTATAACAAATAAGACATAAATATTGAAAGTTAGTCATAGTAAGACTAGTAAGTTAGTTAGTAAGACATAAATATTGGGGTTAGTTAAAGGGAAAAGTTAGTTGAAGGACGTCGAGAGATTTTTGTTTACGTAATGATTCTCTACATGAACTTCGATTTTTGAAAACGTGAAATACGCTCATTATCATTAGATGTCATTAGACGTGCACCTTCCAATTGTAGTATGATCTTAGGTACGACTTCATTAAGGTGACCTACGTCCACATAAATGAGAATCAACATGGCGTAACAACCCAAAAGTATTTTATGCTTTGACAGAGTTCAAACCAATGCTTTTACCTTTTTGAGATAGAAGTTAGTTAGACAAGCGCTTTTGCAACCTATGCGACGGATACCATTTAATCAATCCTCTTCCTCTGCGGGAGTTTTCCTTGAACACCAATTCAGTATAGTAATGTGTGATGAACTCAGGATAACACACCATAAGTGGGTTCTACACAAACATTTTCTCAACAATTGTCGGAAAGTGGTAACTGGGATAAAACTAAATAGATTGCATAATGCCTATATATGAAGTTCTGTGTACGGGTATGTTATTTAGTCATCATTTACTGTGGTTTATATTTTATCCATCCTGTGCTTCAAATCACGATTAATTAATAAGTATCGATCTTTCTTCCCCCGTTCTAGAACCCGGTTGCAACAGCTTTTGAAATCTTCTGGATGATATTCGAGCCCATCTTATTTGCGCTAACTGGAACTCAAATAAGATTGAAGGAAATGGAAGGGCCAAATGTTTGGTGTGGATTACTGATGCTCATAGTTGCATGCATCGTAAGTTTCAAACAAATTGCTTGAATGTTATCTCAGCTTCACTTATGGTTCCATGTGTTATATCCTTGTATCCCATAATATATTGTTTTGCCAATCTGTTAAAAATTCACTCTGAAAGCTGCCCCAATAGATGATCGTATAAAAATGTTAGAGTGAAATTATCAGTCTAACTTGAAAATGTATTTTTATTATTTTTCTCTAGCTAAGAATGGTGGTCACAGTGATTTGTGGGTTTGGTTCAAAGTTGAACCACAAAGAAAAAGCTTTCTGCGCTCTATCATGGATGGCCAAAGCATCAGTTCAGGTAAAAATTTATTATTGGTTCCAATTAATTTCAAGATGCACGAACGTTTAATTCAAAGGGACGAGAAAAGAGAAACTTCCTTGCCATTTTATGGAATGCAAACAATGTTGATAACCTACACAAAACTAGTGAACCGTTTAGACTGTGACGTTCCTATTGAGTACCTACAGAAAAATCCATCAATGCGGTCCTTTTCCAACTTTCCCGACATTTTTTTCTTTTTTTTACTCAAGTACCAACCAATGATTTCAGGAAAATTGAGATATGTACTGCAACAGCTTCCGATATTGAACCAATTGACTTTCGAAATATTTGTATATATAGCTAAGTGTATATATATATATATATATATACATGAGTGTGTGTGTGTGTATTCGGAAAGAATAAAGTATAAACGCACCCTGAGCCCTTATTATCATCTTAATATTATAATTGTTGTCGGTAAAAACTGCCATTCCGGAGCCATGCCTTTTTATGTGTATTTAACGCAAAGTCATTTCCGTATTTAAACTCACAAAGAAGACCGGAATCATGAGATAAATAGCAATTATATAAGCCTGGTGGGAATTTGCTGAACGCAATGCCAGAAGGGCTCTCGTGGAAGCATGAATTTATAGGGTAGATATCTTTCGTTTAGAAAAGCAACGTTCGTTTCTGTTGGAATTTTGCCGTTCCCTCTTTTCATTGCGAAATTATTCGCTCGAGGCGGCAACGGGTATAATGAAACACTAGGGATGTGTAGTCGTATCAGCAGCATTACATTCGAGCTCTGTTATCTCATACGAAGTTTGGTCCTCTCGTCTGGAACTACCTACTTGTATGTGTTCGCTTGCCTCATGAAGCGTAAGATGTTCTAATTCACGAAGGGTAGGCATGCTATTATAATCGCTTATTAGAACTCGGCCTTTCTAGCCTCACAAGGCTTTGCTTCCCTGGACTCCCCCATTTCGCATTTTTAAGTAATTTTGACCAAATGAAAGGCTTTATGGCGCAGTCAACTTTTTATCATTTAGATCGCGTTTCATGATAATTATTTCACAAATTATTGTGCAACTGTAGGGTCTATTTTAATAACTATTGGAAAAAAGCTACAGGATAGCACTCTTCGAATACACAACTGAAAAATTGGGACCGTTAATTGAAGAAAATCTCAAAACCCTTATTTTTAAACTTTTTTTGGTGTAAACTTGTAAATTGGTTCGTTGAACTTTTTAAGCAAAGATTTTACTTCCTCAAACCAAAGGCAAGTCGATCAAGAAGTCAAAAAATATTTTACTCTCCAAAATCAAAATTTCCACTTCTTTCTTGCGTTTCACAGCTTACTGGACAATTTTGACTCCATTTTCTCTGTCAGTATGTCTTTCTTTCTGCGTGTTTGTGATAATTCCTTGTCACTCAAAGAACTATACTTTGTTTCCAATTTTTAGCCCGGACTTTTTTTTTCTTTTTTGGATTCTATGTACCTTGAAACTTAAATCAACAAGGGGGGTTAAAATTGTTCTTCTTGGTCCAATTATTGGATGTATCAAAGCAAAAAATATGGACAGGTATATTAGGTTAAAAAACAGATATTATAAGACAGTATCAGGATGTAGCAGCTCATGGGTTATGTGGACAAACATTTCAGGGCGAAGGGCGGAAGGAGCGAAATGGAGATGGATGATGAAGGAAGAAGTCTGAAGTTAAATTTCGTTATAGGAGATGGTCGAGCTGTCGGAAGATTCTATCGGGAGGTTGTTAATATACGTAATTTGTTTTCGGAATTGTATGTCTAAAATTGGTTGATTTCGGGAGTTTGTATCCGGGATATGTAAGTTGATTTCTTGGATAAGTTCTGAATAGTCGATCCTGCTGTTCAGTAAAGTGGAAAGGAAGGCCATAGTTATTCTGATTTCTCCCCGTGTTATGGGCATTTTAAGCCCCAAGTATCTCACAAACCTACACGGAACTCTATCCAACAGTTCGTACCTTGTATGTTTGGTAGTGTGGCAATCATATGATTGAGCAATATTCCATTGTTGGCATAACAATCATGTTCTGGAGATGGTACATACTAACAAATTCGGTGGTGATCCCAGAGCACTCATTGTCCACAAACAGTAGACTTCATATGCGTTGAAAACGAGAGGTTAGTGTGAAATTTGGACATAAAATAGCATTTGGAGATGTTCGAAGAAAGGATGTTGGTTTTACACCAACAGCCACTCCTATGGCTGGTAGACGAGGTGGCCCTGTAGAAGATGCTTTCCTCTGTCGAGCGAATAGTGCTGAACACTTTGAGGTCATCTGCTAAGAGAAGGAAGGAAACTCCAGCAAAAACCTCTGAGGCGGAATTAATAAAGAGAAGGAAAAGAAATGGTCTTAAATCAGAGCCCTGCCGTACTTGTGAGGTACCAAGGGTTGATAGATGATCTTTACAATCAGAGACAGAATCAACTTGGTGTCCCAGTTGGAAGGCATTTAAGATGTGCCTTTGATAAATGAGAAGGTTTGTGGTCGATGAGCTTCCCCTTCAATAGTCAGGCTGATTATAAATGGGTGCACAGAAGGGAAACCATAAACCTATATACCTATAATCAGGCTGGGTTTTTTCCACTGAATTCAATGTAGTATGTTTTGGGTTTCTTGGGTACCTACTTCAAGAAACCCAAAACATACATTTTATATACCCATGTATCTAAATATACTCGTATATTATGTACATAAGGAAAATTTGTTTGCGGACCAAATGATATCGTCCATCAATATAGGTATTGTTCAACTAATTTCATACGTCAATTGTAAAATAAGTGAGGAGGCTTGCCGATCCTACTTGGCTCACGTTTTATACATAATAACAATAAAATCACATTGATTTTTATGTAGAGATGAACTATAAGAAAGAAATTAAACTCATTATAAACTTTAGATATCATGATGAATCTATGTACATTTATGATTTCTTGTAGGATTCGCACACCGCACCGCTTCACATTCAATGAATTACGGGATAGGTTTACAATTATGTTCCCACATTTTCGAAATTTATATGCGTATTTTGTGCTGGCAAAGCAGTTCAGACGTGTTTATAAGCCTATCGTATAGAAATTATCTCCTCAAAAAGACACTCCGCGTACAAAATAATGCGAATTCACAAAATACTGACCGATTTTCGTCTATCGCACAAGTGTACTGGTGGTCGATTCACACATATCAGCAAGACGGAAAGTATATACCTAATTTGGAATAGTAATATAATATCATATATGAATTATACGGGGATTTGAATCCTTTAATGTTACTGTGGATTAGTTTACGTAGGTAGTATACGCAACGCAAATATCATTACACGAAATAATGTCAAGAGAACGATACACACGATGGAACGGAAGTAGTTTCACAAAATTCGATTTGAAAGATATAATAAAACAGTGTTACATACTTCGCTCCAGTATCATATTAAAAGTTGTATAGCTCTGCAATAGTAGCCAATGCGGAGGTTGTGATTCTGAACCCATTTCTATAAATGAAAATCGGGGAAGCTAGTTAGAAGGAGATATTCCCCCGCTACATTTGGAGAACAGCAATGATGTTTTTAGGGGTACTGGCGAAAATCGGCCAAGCCGTTGAAGAAGAAGAAAGAGAGAGATTATGCAAACGCAGTAAAGAAGAGTGAAAGAACGGATGCACCGAACTCGGAGACGGTGGTCTGACTGGCTTGGCTCAAATGGGATGATATAATGCATTTTGTGGCTTGGCCTCTTTTGATCGCGGTGCGTGTTTTCGGGTGAATATCACACATTTTTGGTGGTCTAAAAGGAAATGGTTGTAACGTACGGGCTGCTCAGGATGAAGTCAGTAATTTAATTGTTATTTTGTTGTTCGAAAAAATCTTTATGTAAAATTTAAATTTCCGATGGTGAACAGAAGAGAATTTAGCTCACATAGCTGACAGGATGGGACCCGTAATTTTGTTCATCTTTAATGCCCTAGATAACTTTCCTATCAAGTTTCACATTTCTAGGATTAATAGGAGAGAATATGCCGCTAATGACTCTTTTGGTTGAGATGCGGCTTAAACCTTTAAAAATAATAATAATAATGAGAGAATTAAGCTAAATCAGCTGGTCAGAATAGAGCCCATCAATTCATTCCGAAAACATGCATTTTGACGCCTCGTTTTAGCTTGCACAGAGCCAATCTATCGTTACAAATTTAGTATCAGGCAACTCAAGAGGCATGTCCCTCTCATTATATGCAAAAAATTAAGTTTGAGCCGACAGGGCGAGGTCAAGAGAAGGTCAATGTTGGGCCGAAGTTCTACTTTGTTACTTATCTCGGCGCGTCTAGTTGCAATGGTTTACTGAAAGCTTGGCATAGCGTCTCGCTGGATAGTTCAGGAGCATCGATAGTTCATTGATGTGTAGAGTAGCAAATTTAGTAAGATTATTTTAGACTGTCCGGAATATTAATAAATAAATAGTATTTATTTATTTGCTTCACATTTAGAATTTTTCGTTGTATTTTTCTGTCCAAGAAGGTTGAAATGGTGAGGATTGAGGATCGGTTACTTTCTGTCTCGCATAAATCGTTATTTCAGACCGATTTCTGAGACAGGACATTTCCGAAACCAAGTACCTACCTACCTATCTTCACATCAAATAAACCACCGTACATTAGAACGTTCGGGTTTCAAAATGTGAGCAACATTTGGAGAAGGGGCCGGGGGAGTATCATTGTGTTTCCAGAGTCCATAACCTGAAAAGAGATGGTGGAAAGAGCTCTGGTGAAAAGATACTATCTATCACAATAATTTTCCCGGATTCTCTCGCAACCCTCTAGGAGAAGAGATAAAATACGGCCCGAGCATGGGGGAAGGCTATGAATATTTTTCATATCCCAACCGATATGAGCTCAATGAATCACGCCGGGTGAATAATGCGGCGGGTGCGGAATCCGTCTGGGATGCTTATATTAAGTATGAATTGTACTTGATACCGCATGACGGCTTTCGTTTATGAGGTATTATGTTCCTCTAGCCTACAGACCAAGGAGTTGACAGTAATTCTGTAAAGTCAGTCCAGAGTGACGCAGCGATCAAAGTTTTAGAGTTAGAACTGAAATTATGGCAAAAATGTATCCGGTTTGTTCAGGGTCCGAAACTCCGATGACGATAATTGGTAGGTTGTTCGGGGGAATTAAGTTTTTACGTTGGTATGTTTATATTTAAAGATGCTCGTCGGCTCCAAAAATATAGGCCAACAAAATAAAAAGAAAAAATCGTTGATCGGAGGGCGGAAGACCTCTAAATTTTCCGATTAATCGTAAGCCATTTTTTATAGTATTCTGTTACCTAGGATACCGAACTAAACCTTTTTCAGGGTTGAAGAGATTAATAAATCTTTCACCGAATCGCACAAGCTTCTGAAGTGTGAAATCCTTAGTTATCAAAGAACTTTCGCTTTATGTTCATGTAGCCTAGTAATGTCTTGTAAGTTGTAAGCAATTATCCCCACTTTTTCCAAATCCTCTGATATCAATAGAGATGGAAAATGATTTTTTCAGATTTTTCAAAGCGGTTTTGGTTTTTCATGTTGGAATCCATATGTCGGGAAATAGTGTTTTTCTGAAGTTCAAAACGCCAGAGTATAGCTTGCGCCGGCTTGTGCCGATTCTGGTCTTGTTATTCTTAGTAGGAAATCTACTAACTTGAAATATAAAGACCATCAGCAAAAAGGTGCGATTTCGCACATTATCTCAAAAGCCTGAGCGGATATAACGAGAAATGAATGATGATGGCATGTTGATGGGAGCTGCAAACAGCAATAAAATCATAAAACTCCTGTTATAACGTATGTGCACATAGTTATTTAAGAGTAACATATACAACATAGATAAACTTCAACATAGATAACAGTATATTTACATGAATAACAGTACAAATGACTAGTCATGGTTACAATTAAATACAACATAATACTTAAAATATTATTTAATTTAGTAATGCTGATTCAAGACTGACAATGATTTCACGTCAGGTTTAAATAGGTGAGTCAATGTGGCACATGATAGACTGTACATGGTTGACGTAGTAATTTTGAACTGCGATGGTTCAGAATTTTTATACTCATCATGAAGTATCCAGGTAAGGTCTTGGTAATCGAATAAGCTTATTGACTCCTCTGATGCCATACATATTGTTAAAACGAAAGAGTGGTGTTGCTTGTAAAACATGGGGCCCAAAACACATACAGATGGGATTGTGAGAAGACCCTCATATGTAAATAGCTTTCGACAGGAAGGGGGTGAAAACCCAAGGATGGTCCGAAGTGAACTCTTCTGTGTTTTGAGGACCTCGGTGACATTGGATAAAATATCATAACTTGCCTTTTGAGAGCCAAAATGATGAGTAATTATTTTCCGATTATTTTAGAACTGATTCATATTGTAATTTAGCTGAATAGATTAAGCTGTTAGGTAAGAGAGAGCTTCGGGTGAGTATATATTAACACAAATAATCACAATAATATTAAATCGGAATCTTGAATTCGAATGAAAGTTTTTACAGATCACTTGTGAACAGGTGCACACATGTTAACTTTATAGCTCGTGAAGTAGCTCATTCTTAAGGGCGCGCTTCACCATAGGGGGTTAATCCAGAGTCGGGAGTTACACCTCAAAAATTGCAGTAACTTTGCTGGAATAGTTCCTGATCCTACATAGTGGAACGGGCCCAAATAAATCGTTTCATGAAATTTTGGGATTAGCGTTTCTACGGGCTGTAATTGATGCTGGCTCCAACGTTAAGCCTGCATCACGTGTTTGCTGATCCTTCATCTCTGCTTGAGTGTTTCACGAAGTTTCTTGTATTGGTTCGACAATAGTGCTTAGATAGGTACCCAACATAAATATATTATTAGCACATTATTTTATAATCAAGTTCTCTACAGGCCAGTAGTTTAAGGGGTAGTCTAAAACCCATCTGCATACTTTGAGAATCTCAGCGAATCTTTAGTAGGATCCTCGATCTGTTAACTAACCTTTTCAGTTCTCGGGCTTATTTATGACACTAGTTGAAGCAAAAGCAATAATATTGTAAACAGTGTTAACCCCAATCGGGTTAACTCAATAAAACAGAATGTAAATAATTTTTAAATTCCAAATTGATTTCATCCTGTAACTGAGCGCTCCTTTCTTATTCCAGGCTGCATTGGCTCCAGTAGCGGCCGAGCTGGTACATGACCGCAGCGCGGAGGAACAGGGATACGCTCAAACGTTGCTTCTTATTGTCGTCCTGTCCATCGTTTTGACGGCACCCTTGGGCGCCATAATCATCACATTCACTGGAACCAGGCTCTTGACAAAGACAGAAGAACCGATAATGACCGAAGGCTGGCGAAGATCCGCGAGACCTTCTCTCAGGGATATATCTATCATCAGTGATGAGCCCGATCCAGACTATGAGACCAGGCACCGTTCATCCGTCATCATCAACAACGTGAACAATCCGTAGACCGAAATGGATGAATTGTAATCATGCAGCTGCAACTCACGGCAACTCGCGGTGTATAAAAAAGATGACGGATAATGGCATAGGCGGGTGAGCTGTTGACCAAGCTTGTGCTATTTCCAGGCACACCAAAATAAACAAATGGAAAACGAATTGAGATACTTATGATAGTTCAATATCGATGTCACAAAGCATTTGATTCCACTCTGATATTTTCATTGATACAACTTGGGATAACAGCTGTTATTCTGTATCATATAATCTAAATGTTTATATGGCGAAATTAATAATATCTGAAAGTGCTATGAAATTATTTGAACGTACCTACGAAAACATTTTTAATTTTACCAGTAACGTAAATTGTGGTCAAAAATATATATTTAATTATAGCTTCCAATTATTTCGCACTGTATAGAGTAAACAAATCTAGATATATACATTCTAAGTCCAAAAGTGCTCCCAATTACTTACCACAACCACAGTGTTTACAGTTAGTTTGGCTAAACGAGATTCATTTAACAAACCCTTACACCCTTACAGTTCCTAAGATAAAATGTATCACCTCTTCCAACAGTTCCCGATTCAAGCAGGAAATGGAAAATTGTGGTTAATTTAAACCAGTCAGAAGGAGCAATTAACAATCGTTGCTGGACGTAATTATAATGTTGAAAATGAAACAACTGAAAGAATCAAAATTGTTATGCGAAAAAACTTTAAATTCATAACTGCCCCGTATAATTTTATTTCAAGTATAAATTATGAAGTTGTCTACCACGTTTTTCCGGCATTACAAGTTTTAGTTAATATTTTATTCCCGCTGGTATAAGAATGCTTGACTCTGAAAATACAGTAGAAAGTAAAATATTTTCAGACGTCCATTACCCGTTATTTGTGTTATATAATGGATTTTTAAATGTTTTAAATTATATCCTTATTTTTGATTTTCATCTTTAAAATTTGGTTAGCCTGAGGGTTTTTTCTTGGTTTCATTTTTTATTCATGCAAAAATACTCTTATATTGCTCTTTTTGCAAAATACTCAGGATTGTCAGATTTTTACTTTTTTTATCTGAATTCTAAGCGTTTTTTAATTTTGCCACATGCAGGAAAAATTTCTGCAGCCGAAATTATTAGACATTGTGAAGCTGGGAAACATTACAAACATTGAAGGTAATTTGATTTCACAATTCAACGACAGTTTGTTATATGGTTGGCACGTTTAGGTTATTCATGAGAACACATTAGTGGGTCTATGCTTATAAGCATGAGCCTCTTCAAGGTTACAAACTATTTTGGCCAGTTATGAAGAGTAGGACCATTGAACTTTGTTCTTTTAGGATGCCACGAACTACTGAAGAACATGCCTGCTGCTTAGCATCCTTCAAGTTATGGTGAATTATATCGAGGATAGCCCACCTAATCACAACTATTTGATCAGATAATCACTGCACTGAATAAATCCTTTGATTCAGCTGAATGTGGGATGAATTGATAATAAGCAGACCGAAATCCATTTGCCCAGAATTGGTTAATTGAATTCAACCAGGTTACGTTGTTATTACCAGTGCTGCTAAAGGGCTTCTGCATACATTCAATAGGCGGCCCATTGCAAATCAATCAGCGTCCTAGCCTAGTGACATGATAAGCCGGTAAACCGAGTAGTAAGACAGTAGGCATTTTACATCAGAGTACTTTGGATAGAACTATTGTTCATGTGACTATGTTTGCCTAATGAGATTTGACATCCACTTATGGTAATATCATATCGAAAATTAATTTAACTGATGTATTTCCTACATTATGTCAGTGAGCAGGGTCATCGCTTACTTGCATACCCATAAGGCATACTTGATTCGAAGTTAATAACTACCAGTACATATAATGTAGTTCTGTTGTAAGTTGAGTTGGTTGCGAATGTATTTGAAAAGGATACGGTATGAGCAGATCGTTAAATGTTAATTTAAAGCTGCCTAGGCCTGATGAAAAAGGTCTTAAGGCTTTCCTAAGGAAGATTTATGATGATCAGATATGTGCCTATCTGAAGATGAATCAGACTAAGAATTATCATTAGTGTCCAAAATTATTGACTGTTAGAGGAGTGATTCTCTGATGTTATAAGTGGTCTTTAAAACTATTGAGATCAATACGTATGTTGTTACCTATCTAATTTAGTCAAGTTATAGTAGCATTTTTGTGTAATGAGTACTATTAAATAATTTATAACAGTATTAGTGTTATGTTGTGGATTTATGTACATAAAATGGCAGTATAAATATATTTATTTTGATTTTTTAAAACGATATGGTTTACTAATATTACTATGTACTACCCGTTTCAGCTTATACGATCTCTGTAGGTTCTTCGTACGCGCTTGTGCAATAACTACTCGTACATGATCTACAAATACGAGTACATAAAACAGAATTCGTAGGGCAGCATCAAAAGCCTAACTCACAGTGGTTACGGAGAATTAGAATTTTAAACATTTTGTATATACCATACATTTCGCTCATTTCCTGCATTCAGTTGCTTTAGTATCCATAGAGAATCTATATGGAACTATTGATCTAACTGGATCGCTATTGATTTGGGAATCTTCAAAAATGCCGGTAAAATCGCGTTAAAATTAAGTAAGGTCGTGCTGCAAGGGTATCAAGTTTTTCGTCTGCGTATAAAGAAATCTGATGCAAGTAAAAAGAAGCTCATCAGTAGTCATTAAAATTTGCAATAGAATCGATAAAAACTGCAAAAAAAAAAACTAAAAATCCAAAACATATTTTTGAATAGCAGATCACTATTTAGAATACGTCTTTCGTAATAAAAATAATAGTTAAGAATTTATTTACAATCAAAAAGCTCAAATTTCAATACAATTAAACATATGATACAGTACGATAAGAAACGAAAATTCGCTCATACGATCATGGTGCATGACTTTTTTTACTTTAAATTTTCAAATCTGACCCACAATAGTCGGGGACGGGGTGGGGGAGTTGAAGCGTTTCTAACGTCACTAAACCAACTGAGGATCTGAGTTTGTCAAATATGTTTAGAGTATCCTAACTTAAATCACAACCTACTTGAAATTTTTCTAATCTAAACCATAGATTCGGGGAGGGAGTTCACGTAAATGTCTCCGAAAGTAGGGCCAAGAAACTGTCGGAAAACCGAAAACTGCAGAACTGTCCGAAAATATTCCGGCAGAATGGAAAATCCCCGTTTCGACTTCAAAAACTGTCCGAATGTCTGCTCAGGGCAATGATCCCGAGTGGGTCCTTTCTAATCCAGTCACATTCTAATCCGAGTCACATTCTAATCCGTCTTTGTAAAGCGTCTTCTTCCATTATTAGAGGGAAGCCTATATATGGCCATTCTCTTATTAAGACACATTCTAATCCGTTATTATAATGGCAACCACTGCGACTTGCGTTCGTAAGGGGGAAGCCTATATATGGCCATTCTCACACCATAATAATTCATTCGAAAAGTTTCATTCCTGAGAGTAAGATATTCGTTTTCCCATCTCTGTGACGTGTTTCTGTCCGTTCAACATGTTTTTGAAATGCAGGGCCAACGAGCCAACTCACTTCTTCAAGTTGACGAGTGCAATAATTTCTTATATATTAGAGATTAAAAGAAAAACTCAGTGTGGTACATGAGATGTTCGCATACGTCATGTCCTGGAACAGCAAAGATGACCGACATGCCGTACATTTTGTAAATAGACTTTTAAACTGTAGCGTGTATAAATGAAACTTGTCATATATATACCTGAAACTTGTAGATACAATTATACATACAATATATACACAAGCTCGAAGGTAGCTCGTAGGCATATAAAGATAAGTTGTAGATTTTTTCGTTTCACTTTCCTTTCTATAGTTTTTAACGGTGTTTTTCGAGCATATAATGGTATTTGCTATCGAGCATAAAACAGATGTTTTTCAAGCGGAGATTTTATCGAGCATATCGATCCGAGCCCTAGTCATAATATATATAATTTGAGGTATTTTTATGTCCCACTGGGGCCTAGATAATGCAAATAATGTTACTGGCCTTCTGTTGTCTGGCAGTGAACTTGGGAGTTCCTCAAGAGCTAATTACTTACGTTCGTATTTCTTTGATAAGGCCCAAGGTGGAACCTGGTAAAGGGATTTACGACCCTACTTTCGGACAGTTTTCAGTTCGTACAGATTCGGGCAGTTCCCCCTCTTCGCAATCTGTGTTTCAAGTTTTCTGGCAGAATCCTAATTCCACCTTTTCGGGGAGTTTGGAGGAACAGGTTTTCCGGGAGTTTTGAAACGAAACCCCGATCTCCCCGAATTTCCAGGAAGGGCGTTTCGGACAGTTTCCTGGTCTGGCAGTTTCCCCCCGACCTTTTTGTCATCTCTGAACAAACTGGCGATTTGATTGTCAAATATGTTTGGATTACTCTAATTTAAGTCAATGACCACTTTTTCAAATTTCTCGAATTTGACCCAGAGGGGAGGGGTGAGGATGTTAAAACGTTTTTAACGTCACTGAACCAACTTTAAGTAAGTACGTTTAAGTAAGGACTGTTTTGAATAAGATCCATAGGGGTGTCCCAAAATGTGATTGGGGGGGGGGGGGGGGGGGGCGTATATTCAAGTCAACCTGTGCAACTCATGGGTGAATCAGCAAGTAAACGATATATTGAAATGTCAACAAGACGTCATCTCATCAATACTGTATTTATGTACAAATCGATATAAAATTAAACAATAATAGCATTGAATTGTCTTAGTGACGAAGATTTTCGTGCACATGCATACGATGTAATAACTAAATACATAACATGAAATTACAACATTTTGATGGGAAACAGATTCGAAATATATCCAAGTAACTAGGATGGAAATTATATACATGAATAAGTTAGGGTTCAAAGTGGAGATCAGAGTGGCCGATAGTGTAGCGCGTCCACTTTGGGCGAGATAGAAAATAGTTCGACTCTGTTCTCATGAGATCGGAGTCTCTTGTATCCCCAGTAGACTCTCTCTAGTACTTCTGCGACCCCTCGTCTGAACCCATGGCGATGACTCAATGAGAACCGACAGTGTCGGAAACCGGCGTACCTAATGTAGGTACCTACTAGGTAGTCTAAAAGGTGCTCCAATTGAAAAGGAAAGCCCCCTCCCCCCTAGAAGTGTGAAAAGGAAATTTCCTAATAACCCCGGTGGGCACCTCAGTTTATTGTATTTATTTATTATTTTTATTATTATATTTTTTAAAATTTAATTAATTCGCCAAAAATTGTTAAATGGCAGATACAAATTTGACTGAACCTACGTATGAGTGCATTGATGTAAAGTTGAGTATGTCTGTGATTGAAATTAAGTTTTATCCAGCGTAACATTTTCGGTACCACATGGTATCACGGCTTGGTTCGTGAATCGTTTGATAGCAAAAAATTTATACAATGGAATCGTTGTGAGACCATTTCAGAAATAACTTATTTCTTTGTCGAATCAACATGGAATTCGTCAATTCACTAACACAGCGAGAGAGAGAGAGAGAGAGAGAGAGAGAGAGAGAGAGAGAGAGAGAGAGAGAGAGAGAGAGAGAGTACTATGAACGTTATCTACAGTATTTTTTCCTTTAAATGATTATTTTTAGTTGTTGTCAGATTGGTTCGGTTTAGTATGAGCATAAGCGAAGAACAAGCATGCCTGTCTCTCACCGACGCACAAAGCATTTGCCAAAATGGGAGGTCATAAATAAGAAAAATTAAGTTAACATTTAAGGTTGTCTAGTATAATATGTGGGAAGTGTAAGTTCCAAAGGTTTTGAAAACGATGCGATACTAATTTTAAACTTCGACACGGGAACGTAAGACCAGTTCAAACATGAGCGTTTTGCTTCTAGACTACAGAAGGTAGGGAAGCCTTGTGTTCCTGATATAGGTCGAAAAAATTTTTGTCCTCCAAAATCGAAATTTCCACTTACTTTTTGCGTTTCAGAGCTTGCCGATCAATTTTGGTTCGGTGTCTGTCTGTCTGTCTGATGTCTGTCTGTCTGTGGTAAATCCTATAGTCACGCCCAAAACTATACGAAGTTTTAGCCCCATTCCAATGAAGGGATTGTGCGGGATAGCTTCTAGACAATCCCCTATAAAGTTCATTGCCATCACATAAAAAGTAGTATGTGCGCATGCGCAAGGGTTAATTTATAATGACGTCGATTTTTTATAATCTATTGGTCCGATTTCGTTCAAATTTGGGGAGTAGGTGACTATCTGTTCCATTAAAATCTCCTTTGAATTATATTGCGATTGGTAGGGTAATAACTATGGCGCATGCGCAAAACTAAAATTGATCGACACAGACAAAACTCCGAGACTTACGGACCGGTTTTTTAATGAAATTATCAAGGATTGTGCGGTTTGGCTCCTGGACGTTCCCCCATAAATTTCATTTCCGGTGGATTAATAGTAGTCTGTGCCCATGCGCAAACGTTAATTTCTTATAACGTTGACTTATCAATCATTTATACTCGTACCTACTTTGCTCTTCAACTAATTCTATAATTCCATGTTATAATATGTGAAAAAATTTTGGTTTTTATATGTATTTTTAGCCTGTAATCAACATTCTTGTTTGAGAGGAAAATAAGGTACCTATTTCGTTTCTTGAGGTTTTAGATAAGTTTTAGAGTATAAACTATGGAATCAAAGAGATCCCGTCAAAAATGAAATTTTCCTAGGCTTATGAGGCCTATAGAAGACAAAATAACAACAAAATACAATTTTGTTTATTTTGCGTCTCTGGTAGAAATCATCAAAAATGTAATGTAAACTCGTATTTTCAGGTCATAGATGCTTTCAGACGAAAGTTTGTACATTGTTTGGAGGGCCGGCAAAAAGAAGGTTTTGAAAGAAGGTTTTCAAAGAAGGTTTTGAAAACACTCTTCAAACACTCTTGAAGGAGTAATTATTGAAGAAACTGCTACTATGTAACTACGACTATTTTTATTGCAGTAACATAACTATGTTTATCCACACCTAACATTGCATAGTTGCAGCACATGTAAGCTGAAAAAATATATAAATAAAAAATGTCTGCCATGTAGGGTGTGGCACATAGCTTCCTCGTTTACGTATCATATTGAAATTGGTATGGGATGATCAAATCGTCATCCCCCAACTATCATCCCAATTTGAGCAAGATGGGAAGACTAGGGCGTGAAAAAATGGAGCCTAATGGAATTCACGTTTTCGCATACACAGAGTGAAGTATTTATTTGGCAACAATGAAAATCGTAGGAGATTGTCAACACCCTATCCCACCCAATCCTTGAAAATTTCATCCTAATTGGATGAAACCTGTGGAAGTCAAGGTCGTTACAAGGATTTCGCATCGGCGCCTGCGCAGTTGCTATTAATGATACAATCATGTTGAAATTAGTACGGGGTGATCAAATCTTCATCCCCCAAATATCGTCCAAATTTGAGCGAGATAAAACGACTGGG
Organism: Adelphocoris suturalis; assembly: GCA_030762985.1. Lineage (NCBI taxonomy): Eukaryota > Metazoa > Arthropoda > Insecta > Hemiptera > Miridae > Adelphocoris > Adelphocoris suturalis. Next base: position 66,263,450 of record CM061042.1, on the reverse strand, counting down.
GCGTGAGAAAATGATGCTTGGTGGATTATACGGTTGCGCATGCAATACTGAATATTGAGTCGGGAACAATGAAACTGATAGGGAACCGTCTACACCCTAGCCCGCACATCTCATAAAAATTTGAATTTTGCGCACCTCAAAACATTAAACTACAAGATTTCAGAAGGATTCGTTTTTTTCTTTCTTTCTTTTTTTTCGATTTTTGACCTTCCAGATTGACAAAATATTACACTGTTGTGCGACGTGGATAAATAGACCATTCAACTTTTCCAACCAGGTTGCATAGTAACAACTATAATTAAACATTACAACTGGGCCAATGGTTGTTGATTGAGGGTGGTGTGGTCGCTGGAAGAGGGGGGGGAGGGGGATTTCACAATTAAAAATGTGGATATACCCTTCACCAACGGTATTTGAGATTTCGAACAGTTTGTACGACAGTCAAAATTTTGTATTCTAGCGTTGTAGGTTAATGTAGAAGGAGACAAAACCTCAATGAATGAGATGTCCTCGGGCCCTGATAAATTTCCAGCAATGCCAAAGAGACTCCACTATAAATTATAACCCCCTTGTTAAAATAATGAAAACATAGGTCTCGAGGCTAACTTCGTTGATTAATAAATCCTAATTGCGATACAAGCAACACTCACAAAAAAGTCGAGTCGTAATTTTATTTTTACACAACTTTATTTGGTACGGATTCGGTTTGAAAAGAAGAGGACTGCTTACATAGAATCTTCCTTTTCTCCTGAACGAAATCGTCTACTGGGGTGAGATTGTTGGAGGACGTCTTGTTCTGGGTACTGGAGGAGGCTTAGACAATTTTAATATACCTAGAAACTCTGACCGAAAAAGCATTCCGCCGAAATCCGCCGACGTTCACCCGAAAAGGACCTATATTGGATAATCTCACAGTCAGGACGAGTTTCATTATTTTAGATAGTAGTATAAAGGAACGTATGGTGCGGAAGAATCATCGTGTGTATTTTTGTGGTTAAATGTCAAACTTTGTCATAATATCCAATTCCCGTCGCGGAATTCAACTTTAAGTACAAAATGCACACTTCATGAGGAAAAAGGACAGTGCGGCCGCAATTTTCCCTTCAAGCCCTTCGAAAGGGCTGAAATTCGGAACTTAATTAGAAGACCCCCTTCTTTATCGGTGTAGAAAACAAATTGGCCCTGTCCGACAATTAGGGAAGGCGTGGGAGGGCTTTGAAAAGTGTGGTTATTACACAACGTCAAGGTGATGTAGGGAACGTTGGTGTAGCGTACGATCGGAAAAGGGTTCGCTCAAAATTTAGAAGCGCTGAGCCGAATAGATAACGTTGAGGGGGACTAAATCCTTACCAAAATTTAACGTCCGACAGTTCTGTTCTTACTGAAATTTTCTTAAAACTAACCCACCTATCTACCCAGTGTGTTTTCTCTCGTCTTGGGCCCTCGGCAGTGTCCATTTTGTTTGAATTTCAGGGCTCGTATCCAAGGCGTCTCTGTTTCAGCACGCTAGGATATTTGTGTACCTACCAGGTTGTATTGCCATCTTCCTATTTAAAGTGCTCTATTTCACCCTTCCTCTACGAACTCACCTTTACCTAACCCTCCGTTCTCCTCCAAATTTAGAGCGAACTCAAATGTATCTCCTCTTTTACATTTCACCTACTCGTTCGCTCTTAAGTTATAATTTTTATAAAATTACCGTTTTTACCCCCTCCCCCTCAACGTTGCTTATTCGGTCAAGCGGTTTCAAATATTGGACGAGCCCTTTTCCGATCGACCTCTACCCAACCCCCCAATCACCCAGTCCCTACCTACCCTCCTTCTCAACCTCAACTTGCCGTTGTGTAATAACCACACTTGTCAAAGCCCTCCCACGCCTTCCCTAATTGTCGGAGCGGTCCAATTTTATTTCCTATACAGATAAAGAAGGGCTGTAATCAAATCCCGAATTTCAGCCCTTCCGGGGTGCTCGAAGGGCAAATTGGCACCATACTGTCATTTTTACTCTACAAGAGTACCATCCTACTAATTGGCAAATAATTGTTTTCAGATTTCCGATTCGTTGGAGTAAAACACATAAACTCCTCCGTTCCTCCTTGTCGTACCTCGTAATTGTCCTCCTTAATAGTATGTATTTTTAGAATACTCATATTCCAGAATGTGAACAATTTATTACTTTCAGTAAGTCTGAAAAATCGCACCACCAGGTCCTTAAATGGTTTGTCTTTTCTATTATAAATAAAAAATGAATAATTCTTAACGCATACTTCCTCACGGTTGTGGACGCACTTATGTTTAGTTTATGGGAAATGAGGCTATTATGAGCACAATGCTTTTGTTAATTACATCAGAAATATAAGATCCTTATAACAATTGTTCAAAATTGCATTTTATAATATCATGATATTTTAACTGACTTACAATTTGTATCTGATGTGGTGGTTTATGTATTAAATCAATAAAACAGCACAACATTTGCAGCTGTTATAGACGATCTACGAATCTATTATCTGTAATCAAGCGTTTTGTAGAAACTTCTAAAACTTCAATGTATTAGGCAGGTGATAACAAATATTGGTGTGTTTGCGTACAGTAACAAGATAAAAACATTTAAAAATACAGATTTTTGGTGCTCAGCTGTGAAAATTATCCACAAATTTTAAAGCAACGATTCATGGATTACATAAGCATACTTCACAACTAAGTTATTTAGCAACTACCAATCTTAACGAGTTCCCTACTAACACAGATTGTCTGTCTAACATGATATTCCATCTTCCATTATTATTGGGGAACATAAAATGCCATATACTCTGCAGGCTTTTTCGAGGGGATCTTTGATTTCTTTAAAATCCACTGGCTTGCATATATTCACACGGTCCGACGAATCAAGCCAAATCATTCACATTTGACAATATGCCACAAAATCATGTATTTCACCATCAAGATTTCATGTAATGAGTTTGGGAAACTAGAATGCGGTCGTTCGCTAGAAGCAGTGAATTGGGGATGTCTGCGTGGTGTTTGACGATGATCAAGGCGTATAAAGTGATATTTTTTGGCGCACGACTAAACAGTTGAGAGTATTCTTTACAAAATATTATCAAACGCATGATTATAATAGTTGCAGGTTTTCATTTTCGATATCTAAGCTGAAAGGAGGAGTGAACTTCCTTCAGTAGCGCTTACTTATGCTGTAAGAGCTAATGAGTATCTTTTAATAAGGAAAAAACTATTAGCGTTCAGGGACACCTGCTATGATTTATTCTTCTTTGGGGAAAATCAACTCATTAGCTCAAAAACATGGTCCTGCAAAACTGTTGTACAGATTTCAAAGACAAATGTTGCCACGGATCCCTTGCGTGCAATCACTTTCGAAGTCCTTTCATCACATAAATTAAGGGTCATCTCTGAGTAATGTTAACCCGGTTTGGACCTAAAATCATGGACAACAGACAACATGTTGTTAGAATTGGTTGAAAAAGTCCTTATATGACCCTTAGGATTGTGCCTCGTTGATGGAGGATGATGAACAATAGAAAGCCGGCTGTCTGAGCAGCATTTTCTTAATGGAGGTGGTCGCCCTTTAGAAATGCATCTAGTGGTATTTGACATCACTGTGAACACCGTTGATGAAGACGAGGACGGTCTGTGACGTCTTGGTTCTGCGAAGCCGAAAATTTCTTTGACTCTTCTTGCAAATGCCTATAACAACAAAACATGAATGTGTGTTATTAAACAATTTAGTTCCTTAAATATGTTCTTTCCATCCCCACCGCTAGGTAAAACTTCACGTAGAGAAAAGCAAAAGTATAGGGAAACTCTTGCTGGTAATGTCACGGTACAACTTATGTAACATGTCCCGTCAAGAGCATATTTCTGAAATTTGGAAATAAGCTTTGTGACAGCTAAAAAAAAGCTTACTTCTGTTGTCGACTGACAGCTCACTGGATTAAATAATACCCAAGAATATTATTTTACAAGATCGGTTGTTCCATATAATTACTATTGTAACTTCTTAATGAAACTACTTGTTCCTTCTAATTTTTTATGCAACTTGGCTAATAACTGCAAATCACAACAGCCACGTGCACGTTGCGATTGATTTTTGATTCAGTCGCCTTTATCAAGCACGGTCTGCGATAAGTACATAAACCTAGCTGTGTTAGTTTTTCTGTGCTGCCATTAATGAACATTTTAACATGTTAAGGATGAAGTGTACCTCAGTATATCGTATTCTAGACACTAAAATTTTGCTGTTTTTAGCTGAAAACAGCAAAAACGAACGAGGTGTAAACATCACTGTGCTTACTCACTTTCTGTGTGGGATAAGCGCGACCGACCGTCGTAGTTAAAGTAATTACCTAGCCTGTTATTGGAATTGCATGTGAATGTTTTTGATACAGGGTTTATTTATAACTTATTAAATTATTAAAGAACTAAAACAAACCTTGAGAACTTTCTTCTTCAAAATAAAAATAGCGAATATGAACAGACCCTGTAGCGAGTTGATGAGATCAGAAAAGAAAAATATGTTGTAGTCGTTGTTCAGATCCCAGTAGGATACGTTTTCCAGAACCCAACTCACGCCCATCACGAGGAATAGCTTCATATTCATGATGAACCTATGAACACAGTATATCGAAAACACCATCAATATTGAAGAAGTCGCTCGGATGTACCTAGGGAATAAATATACGACCTAATAATTTTATTCTAATGATATACATACAATATACATTTTATAAATAATGAATTGATTTATTTATTTGGAAACTAACACGGACACAACAAAATAACAAAGTAAAGATTGAAAATCGGCATTGAACAATATAAAATGTAGAATATATATGATAACGGAGAAATTTATAAATATTATAATACAGACAAGTATCGAGTATGAACAATGGATTTGTGTAACGAGGGTTAGAAAACCTATAATCAACGTTGAGCAGATAAATAGGGATAAACATCGCAGACTCTACTGGTTATCAAAAGGCGATGGAACTGATAGGGGGAACTGACACATTTTTTGTGAAAATTCCATCGAAATTGCTCCACCTATCTCAGAGTTTTGCCTACATTGCAGTTTTAGTTCTGTCGTGCGCAGTAATTATCACTCAAGCGGTCGCTGAAATTCATTGGGTTCATCTAGGAACCGGAACCAAGCTGAGTTTGAACGAATTCTGTCAGACAGATCTAAATACATTGACGTTATGAGAAATTCAGTTTGCGCATGAACTCATGTTAGGTACTATTGATCTGACGGCGATGAAAAAACAGAGGAACGTCTAAGGTCGAACCCACACAAGCCATGATTATATAATCAAAATCAGACTGAAATACAGTACTGTTTTTGGCGCCATGAGGCAAGGACACACTAACAGGCATAAATCCAAAATTGATCACCAAGCTTCGGAACGCCAAAAGCAGTTGATATTATGATTTTGGAGGGAAAAATGTTTTTCGACTTCTTGTGCGAACACCTTCGGTTGTGAGGAAGCAAACCATTTATATACTCAGCAATACTGATAATTAATTTAATAATGAATGGATTATATTAGAATCTTGCTTTTAATTTGACTTTATTCGAAGAGAATGAATATAATCAAAATGTAAATGTAAGTTGTTCCGACCAATTCGGTTCTCAAATAAATATTTTCAGCAGTGAAATCATCCGTTCAACGCCGGTTCTGGACGGATTAATTGAAATTCCGCGCGAGATTTCAACTCCCACCCACATAATGGACGGAGGAAATGACGTTGAAAAAGTAGACGGATTATAAATGTCATAAATTTCGGTGGATCACCATCAACATTCCTCATCCCCCGCGATCCGGCTTGAGGATCGATAGAGCCTGGAGTTTCTGTCTTCGAGAGGATGGTGCCAAAAGAGGGGCCGGCGAAAAAAAAGGAATGAAAAGCCCATTGTTGAGTAATTGTTGTTGGAGGGCCGCGCTAATGACTAATTTGTCCTCTTAGGGTTTCCGAAGTATATTGTATAATTAGCCAGGTAAGCTCATTATTCATTAATTGAACCCAATTTCGTGTCATAATTGAGGTGAGCGCAGAATAGATATTAATATACGTTCTAGCGCATAAGGTAGGTAGGTACGATTCCCGGGACCTCCAACTCATAAGCATGCAATGCTTACCACTAGACTACGACAGGTCTAACTTTTCTGAGAACAATCGCAGTACTTCGCTACTCAGTGATATCAGAGTTGATGCCGTTCTCTCCACCTAAAGATAGGAGAAATGGAAATCCCCCAGTGTTCACTCCACGTTGAAGACCATGAAGCCAATGTGAGGATCCTAAACCCAAAAACGACTTCCAGAAAATTCTCACAAATTTGCCCAATAAACGTTGAAACTTTAGACGAACTTCCCAACGCTGATCCCTTAATTACCACAAAGTTGACGATTCCTGAGCTACTTGTAAACGATCACTGGGTCTTAACGAAATTTTTCTTTTAGAGATCTTTAGTAGAGCTAACATACTACAAGTTTTTGGCGGACAGAAAACGTGCGATGACGTGCATTATCAATTATGCTAATTTAAAACTTAATTCCTTCGATTTTTTTATTTTACTTTTAGCAAACTAGCGCTTAAATAGTGAACTACTCTTATCGATTTTTAGTTCAGGTATTTTTGTATTTACCATCTCCTCGAAGAATTTCCAGAAACAAGTCTGGTTTTTTCCGGACAATAAAAAAAAAAATATATATATATATATATATATATATATGTATATATATATATAAGTTAAATGTTTCCTTAATATCGCCGTACTGCATGAATGAAACGTTTTCAGCCATAAGTACCAACCTTTTGATATAACTGATAACATTAAGGAATGAAAACCCTCTCCATCTTGTCCCAGAATTGATAGCGTTGTCTCCAAAAATATCGTGCCAAGGGGAGGCTGGAGGAGAAAACCCCATTGTTGAGTAATTGTTGTTAAAGGGCTTCGCTAATGACCAATTTGTCCTCTCAAGGATCCAAGGAAAGTACTATATTGCTCAATTAGTCAGGTACTCTCATTATTCTTTAATCGTATCATTATACTCCTGCTGTAACTACTTTACAAGAAAGCGCAAGGGAAGTATGCAGAATAATTAAACCTATTACAATTAATCTTACGTAATAAACACTGTGAAGGCAATCACTACAGAATGCGAATGCTACGCAGGAATATTATTGTTGACCTACCAGATCAATCAACATATCCATCCGTCACTTCTGATTTATGTAACTCACGGTCATGCCAAAAGTCTCTAATTCAGCTCACCCTCTTCTTGCTAAACATCCAATTTGGCAAAAACGTGTAAAGTGTAGGTATTATTTTTAAAAAGTTCCAGTCATGCAGCGAGACCGTATGAGCGAACTTGAGTAAATTATCTTACTATATTATGTGACATTGTATTGAAAATTAAGGGTTTGGATGAAAAGAAATTATTAACCACCAATTTTATGGATGGCAGATCCAGTCATGCAGCATGCTCGTATGAGCGAATTTTCGTGAATTATCATCTAGGTACTATATAATGTTAAATTGTTTTGAAATTTCAGGACTAAGTAAAACGGAATCGTTAACTACTCATTTTATGGAATAAACATATTGGTAAGTAATGCAAGCATTACAGGGACGTCCCTATGAATGGATTGTTTATAATTTTGGTGAGAATTAAAATATGAGAAAAAAAAATTTATCATGATTTCTCAGAATCCCCCCCCCCCCCCATTACACCACTTTGCTCCTTCACCGACGGTAAATTTGAAAATTCCGAGGTTTCAAAAGTGGACTAAAATGTAGATCGAACAAACAATAAAAACAGTCACTAAAGGCCTGGTGAATATAATGAAAATATCATGATTTATCGTATTACCCCCTCCATTCACCCCTCTCTTGATGAAATTTGAAAATTCTGACAAACTTTCAGAAAATATATCGAATGGAACAAAATAAGAATTATGAAAATCGGTAGAGAATTGTAGCTTGGGCAGCGCTTGACAAAATCGGTAATTATCCCCTCCACCCCTCACATCGACAGTAAATCCGAAATTTCCTAGGTCTGTTGCACTTCTAGACTGAAATTGGAATTGAACGATATGAGAATCACGAAAATCGGTTGAGAATTGTAACCTAAGTTTTTTCTACTTCACCCCCTCCATTCCACCTCTTCCACCTTGAAATGCAAAATTTCTGAGGTTTGTTGCACTGAAAATGGGATCGAATAAAGAAAGAATCTCGGATATCGGTTGAGAATGGTGGTCTGGGCAGCATCGACAAAATTCGTGTCACACACAAACACACACACACACACACACATTCACACACACACACACGCACACACGCATTTTTTCCCCACAAAACCCCCCTCAAAGGTGGAGGGGGTACACGATTAAATTGAGAACTAAACAAATAAATAAAATGTCCAGGCAATAAATAAGGTAATAAATAAGGACGCCCAGGTTTACTCGACACTGGCTGTAGGGATAAGGAAAGTAGCGAAAGGATGAAGAAGAAGAATGGGATGAAAAAGTGCCCCTACAGAATGACCATCAGTTTACAAGAATACAATTCTTATATTTATCAGGTACTCAGGAAGGTTTAAGGGACCTTTCTAATAGCATGAAAAGTGGCCCCAGCATAATTTATTATGGTAACCCATCATATAACATACATTTGGTACATATAAACCCATGTTATCAATTTAAGATAGGACATCAAGGATGTTTAGATGTTTAGTTCCTCATTTATAAACAAAATGATTGAGAAAATATCATTAGTTAAAATTTTAGTTACGTACCTGATGATTATTGAAAACCTTGTGTGATATTGATTTTTTTTCTTTGCTCGGGTAAGTATACCTAGTGTTTTACTGACGAGAACATCATGCGATCAAACAGTTGATTTTATTTATAATCTTTATTAAAGTATTTATTATTATTTATTTTATTTTATTTTATTTACTATTTATTTATTTATTTTCCTTCTAGGTCTCCATAATTAGTAGGTATATTTCCAGCTTTATAAAGTAAAAAATATTTGTCTTTAAAAGTTAAAATTTCGACATTTCCCTATGAATGATGTTTCGTTCCGTCTCACTGTCTTTTTTATGCTTGCCATACGCATAATTTCCACAATTGTTGTTGGATTTCCATAAATATTACGATTATTACACCACTTGCACATAATGTGTAAAATCCATAAACCGAACATATCTCCAGACCTGATGAAATACATTTTTTCTTCAGATCATACATTACTCTCTTTTGACCCTTACGTTGCTGGGGTAGTAATAAAGATCTGCTCTCTCACCGATGAATGTGTGCTGGTATTGTGTAACAGCTTTAATTCCCCCGTTAACGCCAAATACTTCAAGCTCAAAGGGAGCCTGACTTTGATCAGAAAAAAAGGAAACAAGAGGGAAAGACAAAGTGAAAATGTCACTATAGAGGCTGGGTGACGGTGGTCACCTATTGTTATGGGTAATCGTTGAGTTGGCGATGGGTTGTGTTCCCTCTCGTGTCCCTTCAACGCACTTCAAAGCTTTGAAAAAGTCTGTCTCCTGGTCTTTGCTCATACGAGCTGAAACTGGAGGCCGGAATTTTTATCTCTTCAGTTTTATATGCTTCCCCTTGTTAAATTCAGATTAGGTGGAAATAAATACTGGACAGCTCTCTACCAAGAGTAGACCCAGCCTACCTAAAATTTTGGAAAGTGCCCAGTTCAGGTGGTTCGGTTGCCGCTGGTGTCCAGTTCAGGTGAGCCCCTTACATCACGAGACCCAATTTCTCTAACCCCCTACCCTGGCTAGGGGGAGTTTTGAAATTGGTGTGAACTTACGTAAGCGCACGAGCTACGATGACGAAATTCTATTGAGTTCGAATTTCATCTATCAGTTTCGAATTTCATCAGAATTCATTCATAAGTTTTGGCGTTTCGTATGTATCCCCAAACAAAGAGTTTACTAATGTATGTTGTTGTTTGTTATTGGCTGAAATATACTATTATTATTATTGTTGTTATGAAAATATTCTTGTTTCAAACAAAAAAATCTCTCAGAATATCATCAAATTTGGTTGATACTTATCTTAGATTAGGTATTAAATGAATGGCGTGGAATTGAATATTTTTCTGGAAAAGGAAATGGAAATGGAACAGAAGGACGGTTGTTGGAAAGTTATTTTCCAAGTACCTAAGTATTTGTATATAGCTGTATAAGTGCACTTAAATTTTTTATATAAAGTACGATTTCAACTGATCACTCACTTTTTCTTGTCAGCTTTAAAACGACTCTCATCAGCGTTTGTGTGGGCCATACGCTGGAGCTCGTTTCTCACTTTGGCGCAGTGATGGGCAGTGAGTGCGAAAAATATCAAGTTACAAACTTGGCTCGTGCTGGTAGGTATGAGGAAAAAAATGTATATGCCATAGGTACCCTCTGTAACAAATAAATAATATGCCAGTGAACATTCGAATCTTCGATGATTCAATCAGATAAATCAGCAGTTTTATTTCGTGGATATTATATTTATGTACACACTACGATCTATATCTTGTTTTTTGTTTCTGTTTCTTGGTCAATAAACTAAGTAACATTCAATTTGTCAACTAAAAACACACAATTACCAGCCAAAAGGAAAAAAAGCAAAATAAAAATGAGTTTTTTACGTTGTTATATTAGGTTCATCAAATTCATCAGTTTCGCGATTGCTAAGTTCCTCAATCTACATACAGTTGTTTTCTGATGAAATAACATTTGTCATAGCGTGGAACAGAATTTCGGAAGACCTATGAAGAACCAGAGACTTCGGTACCACCGAAACTAGGGATCATATTTATACATCATACAGAAAATGGTAAACCCACTTTTCAGGTATTTAACCAATTTAACCACTTTTCAGGGTTTTACGGTTTTTTGATAGTTTCACTGAATAATACAACATTTTTCCTTCAATTTCGTGTAATTGTGGTTTCGATTTACTATCATCATAATTATTTTCGGTGAGGTGTCCAATAATTGCTACCAAAAAGTTGATTACAACCGTTATTGAACACTGTCTAATAAGTGGATCAAAGTTGTTCTTCTCATTGGGTCTTGTTATTGGACACCTATTCTCGTTAATGTGCTTTAGCTTTTGCACAACCTAGAAGCTTTATTTTGGCAAATACCGTGTCCATACGGATTTCATCAGTTTATCCACAATGCATAAAAAGGCACTGGCGTGAAAGTGTCTGTTTATTTCAAATGTCCATTGAGAGAAAGATCCTACCTACTCAAATTTCAATCAAACCTTCACCAATCGATGGTGCTATTTTGAGCTTATAAACCTATTTTCAGGAGGTAGGTCTATATTTCAACTTGTTTTCGTTTGTGTGTTGACAGATTCTCTAAATGGCTCGTACGCCCAAGGATATAAGAGACCATTCTGCAGGAGGAAAATGGAATACACCCTATACTGCTAAAAAACATAAATTTAACGGGTTTCAGCCATTTTTAATAATTTTTTAGCATATTTTTTGAAATTTGACCAATTTCATATGCTCAAAAAGTGTTGAGGAACTGAATCGTCGTTCCGTTTGGAAAGCTTGATTTTTTTGCCCAAGAACGGAATTTTTATCTCAACCCTAAGGAGAGTTTTCGTCTTGGAAGACATACCCAAGTAATATAGGTAAATATTAGGTATATTTATATACAGGATGTTAGCACTTAACATTGTTAACCTCCTGGGGATTAGTTCTACAACTAATTCCCAAAAAAAAGTTTCTCGTTGCAATTTAGCTTAAGCAATGTTTTAATATAATATTTCTCTACTGATGTTAATTCATACTTGTTCATTGTTTTTATACCCAGAAACCTTAATAAGTATTATCATTTCACACTTTTTGATAATCCATATTGTTTTATGGGAGATTAGGTAGATATTAGTCACAAATTATGGTGGATTTCTGTGTGTCCAATAACTGGACAAACGGTGTACAATAACCGGGGGTAAGTGTCCCATAACTGGTAGAAACCCGTTTTCTGGGATAAAATATCCATTAAAAAAAAGTATTGACATGAGAGCTATACTTTTTTTTTTTTATCGATTTGGGAATACTTTCCACCGTCAACAACGTTTCAACTCTGAAATAAAAGCCATATAGGTTGACGTTTCGAGCTCTAAAAGTCAAACTTCCCCTTGAGTGTCCAATAATGGGTGCCCTTACCCTGTTCTCAATCAAAACATCTTATAAAATGAAAACAATGTACCAACATACCCAATAAAATACAATCGAATAGCGCGATAATAAAATTGACATGTATTCAGATCAAAACGAAGTTAAAACATGAAAAGAACGATTTACTAGTGAATATTTGTTAAATTTGTTCACATCATTGTTCAAAATAATGAATGGGGTTCAAAAATCGTTGGAATAAGATTGCAATAATATTTTCAATGAAGTTTTCATGTTGTAACCCATTTTTTAAATATATTATTCATTTTTTAAATAAATTGACAACAATATTAACTTTTATGTGGGTGCCAAGCCATGTAGGTATTCCCCGCAATGAGTGTGCTGATGCCCTAGCAAGGAGAGCCATTAGTGATGGCTCCATCGAAATGCTGTCAATGCGCTTTGAGGATAAAATCTCCTACATGCAGCATAAAGCCAATTCCATCTGGCTCGAGCAATTGCAGGGCGAGGTCACTAGTCTGCATGGAGTCCTTCGGGACCTTTGCCCGGTAGATCCTTTTGTGGCCCACCTTCCAAGGAGGGACCGAATAGTGGTCAATCGGGTAGCCACTGGCCATACCAGTCTTACTCACAGACACCTGCTAGATCCAAGTAGCTCGTGATGTAGTGTGTGGGAGATGTGGGGGTGATTTGTCTACCCGCCACTTTTTGGAGGACTGACCAGCCCTCATGGACCTTAGAGTCCAGCATTCACCCCCTCAGTGGGTGGATGTTCTGTCAGGACCAGACAAGGTCCAGTCCCTGTTGGTGTACCTACCTGAAAGCCACTGAGCTTTACAACGAACTGTGATATTCTGATCTGTGACATATTTATTTATGCACATCTAGTCATACCTTTATTTAACCAAGACTTATAGTATTTATTATTATATATTTATCGATAATATTTATGTATTTGTAAGGATTATCTAGTCGTAGTTTAGTTTTTATTACGGGGTATTTTTATCCGCTGTAGGGGCTACAAAGCTGTCATCGCTGTATCCCTTGAGGCAGATTGCAGCGATGCGTCGTTTTGCGGGTTCCTATTATTATATTTTTCCACCTCCGATCTGCCAGTGGAGTCTGTGTTGGCGATCCGTTTAGTGACGGGCGGTCAGCATGGCTCCCCTTAGAATCGTGCCCGTTGCAGTGTCCTTTTGACACCCCTTTTTGATTGCCGGTAATGAACCTTCCGGTTGAGACGCGGCTTAAATTCTAAATATATATATATATATATATATATATATATAATAAGAAAAAATTTTATCTAAATGAAATCAAGTACGAAGTAGTTTGAGTAGCGGGGAAAACTACAAGTTATGTAATTACTTCGTTGTAGTAACTGAATAGGGAAAAATGAATATTGCTCCATCGAAGAAAGACGATATTTTTGAAACAGTGCAAAGGTCCTTATACGGGGTGTATAGGACCGAGTGTAATAAAAAAATTCGGGTGAATAACTGCATATAAAGTGGAACAGAATGCCACCAACCGTGTATTTTTATCTCAATCCGTCCTCGAGATATTTTGTGGACACCCATGATTCCTTCTCAAACTTTAATTTCTCCTCTTAAATCCTTTCAATTTAAAATTTTCACCACATTTTTGGAATTTTTGGTAAATTCTATTTGGCGTACTTTGATTTTTGAACAATTTCATTTGGACTCTAACATCAGCTCAAACATTATACAGATTGAAAAAAATAAAATTTCTGAAAATCTTTAAAACGTTGCAACTCTTCCAAAAAAAATCCAGGAAACTGAAAAATCTCATGAAAATTGCTTTATTTAATACTCCTTCCGAAGGTATAGTCAAATTTACTTTTACTTTGCGATTTTGGGGAGGAATTTTGATTTTAATTTTTTTAAATGAGGTTTTTCAATGGAATCGAGGGTTTACTTGAAACATGACCCTACGAGTTTGGGGTCGGGTTCCGCGTATTCGTTCTCACTGAAACGACTGGTACCACTTTTAGGTCTCCCCAACTCCATTATAAACTAGTTTTTTGCGTTATGTAACTAGTTTATCTTCTAAAAACACATACAATTGAGCAGAACAAACTAAATAAAAATCGGTGATGTGTCTAAGTGTAGGACTCGGTTATAACGTAGTTGGGAAAGATCTGTAATTATTACCATTTGTTTCAGCGTGAAAAAATACGTAGAAACCGATCCCAAACTCTAGATTCATGGAGAAGCAAGAGGTTTCAATGTTTCAAGAAAACTTCGATTTCATTTAGAAACCCACATTTTCTAACACTAAAACAAACCTTTCTCACCTAAATAGCACATTAAATGTGAAATTTATAAGTTTGGAAAAAGTAGTGAATTAATGAAGCGGTTTTCCTTAGATTTGCCAGTTTTTGTTTTGAGAGAGAGAGAGAGAGAGAGAGAGAGAGAGAGAGAGAGAGAGAGAGAGAGAGAGAGAGAGAGAGAGAGCGAGATGTAACGTTTTAAAGATTTTCGTAAATTTTATTGTTTTCGATTTGTTTATTTTCGATCTGCTATTATTGTCTCTAGATAGAATTTTTTCAGAATCTAAGTGCATCATGATTATTGGAAATTTAACTTTGATTTCCTTGGTACTTTTGAAACCTTGGTCTGAAGTTGAAATTAAATTGACTAAAGAGGATAAATTAAAGTTTAAGAGGGTTTTCCTGAAAAATCCTTAATAAAATAATATCTCAAGAACAGTTCGAAGTAATAATATCTATCACACTTCATACTTAGTTTCACGTAAAATTTTTTGTCACACTCGGTCCTATATACTCTGTATAGATTACAATGAATTGAAATATTCATTCGTAATATAATGCCATAATAAAAAAATGTCAGCTCAACAGGTTGGGAGAAACACCTTTAATTTGCAATTCAAAGATTTGACACAAATAAGTGCAAACAATGCAGGTTAAATAAAAGCTTGGAGAAATTAATACTCTACGACTTGACTATGTTTTGTTTATTCGATGGGGGGAAATTCCTTGTTGACCATTGTTAGATGAATCTTGAATATTGCTCTCAATTAAACTTCAAATTGATATGTTTATTGCTTTCGATATTTCAATCAATCGTTCTGGTATGGTGATAGCTAAAGCAACAATTTCGTAGGGGGGGGGGGGGGGGGGGCTATTCAGTACCCATTACTAATTCACCAGCAGCGACCTTTCGATTCAATCACAGGGGACCAGCACGACCGTAAACATTTACAACGAAAGAAGACTATTGGGAAACAACGTTTTTAGAGGTAGGGAGGCTTTTTTCCCTTTCTTTTGTAAGTTAATTAATTGAGCCATTACGTAGCTTTTGGTTTGGTTCACGTAAAAACTTCTCCCCCAAAAACACTCTTCAGTGTGGGAGGACGGCTCGTCGTGAGAACCGCATTCCCAAGTTGGTCTGAAGCTAATTAATTTATTGCCAGGTGTCTCCATCTCTTGGAACAAACTTTAATTAGGTTTCAACTAACTTCCTCCCTCTTTTCTCCTTTAACAGTTTCGCTTTCCGCTTACCTTCCCAACCAAACGCTTTCTCTTTTGAGGAAAATTTGACTTTATATTCACGCCGTCGTCTTTATTTTACCCCGCTAGTCTTTCAAACTACCTGCCGCCTGCTTCTGAACTTTTAAAACTACTTGCCGCCTTTTAGAATCTTTCCAAGCCTCGTTTACACCATTGGTATTTAGTGATCCACTTACTTAACACCCTACAAACCGGGAACTCAATAACGTTGTTCCTGTGCCTTTAAGAGAAAGAGCAATCTTTCAAGGGGGACGAGAATGGGGTCTCACCTGAACTAGTCACTTTCCAAATCTTAGGTAGAACGCAGCGTCTGCTCCAGGATTTCTACTAAGGGTTTGACTACTTGATGTTATGTATTTTTGAGATGCGAGCTTGCGAGCTTTCATTCAATCAAACTATACACATCAATCTGACCTATGCCCAGCTAATCTGAATTTTTACTAAGGGATTGACTACGTGATTTTATATTTTTGAAATTCTAGCTTGCGAGCATCCAGAACACGAAACAAAACACATCATTCAAAAAGGTGAGATCAACCGTTCATAATTGACCGTAAGGTCTATGTCGGAGAGTAGGAAGTCGGTGGCCGGTGCTCAGATCAGGTAAAGATGAGTGAACCCTTTTCGGCTGGTGGCCAGTTCGACTGCGCCTGAGGAGGTACATACAAAAATACTACGTGATAACAATAACCCAACCGATTGAAACAAGAAACATGAAATTGTATTGATCTCAATTTATCAATCAGCAATTAGGGTACAAATCTTCAAGTGAATAACCCTGATCAACCGTGGCAGGAAACATATATGACATGATTACCTTGCAAGGATCTGTTGCGAACTGTTGTCGCTGCGAGAGAGGGGAAATTGTGAAAGATGCTATTCGAACACGACTTTAGTGGAATTGACGACATGGAATTTAAATGCTTATCTGAACCAATAAAATCCAAAAAATGATGTTATGTTCTCTACGTAGGTACCGGCACCCTCCGTCATTTAAACCAACGCTGGTCAGCCGTAACCCCCATTTCTGCAGGCCTAACAACTAATTGGGTGTCTCACATTTGGGCGCACTACCGGCTAGGGTTCGATTCTAATACTAATTTGTGACTTTTTTGTCCTGTAACATATATTTTTCAATTCACGCTAAAGGCCGCTTTTTCACTTTATGGTTTTTTTACGGACCTCGTGTCACTTAAACTGTCATAACTCTCTTAATTTTCAGTCAAAACTCATATATTATTTAAGTATACTGTTGGAAAGCGCGTTAAATTTCTTATCTCTCTGATGACTTTAAAGGCATTTTAAATGGAATGAACGGGTGAATAATAGGTAAGCCGTAAGTGAAAACTTCGTAAAATTCCGAAAATTTTCACTTTCTTCAAAGATTGTCTCTCGAAACGCCCTGGATGGAAATTTCCATGTGATTGATGGAATAGTAATTGACGTAGGTAGACATAGTAATAGCTTATTACTCTGCACCTGAAAACCCTGGCATCTTTTTCAAATCAGGAGTAAACGGATATGCTGTTGGTTTATTGGTTCACCAACAGCTATGCTCAGAGATCGGAAAGTGTTACCATTCAATTCATCGACAAAAACTACGTGAAATCCCATGCCAAACTAATTTGCAAGTACTAACTTGGAAATAATTTCTGGTGGAAAACGCCAATATTCACCCGAAAATGAACGTGTTTTGCCCTAAAACCATCATTTTCTACCCAAATGAGTGATGTTAAAATACAATACAGAATTAAAAATTGAAAATACAAATAGAAAAATTGCATAAATTGAAAGAATTCAAAATTAAAATACAATTGGAAAACTAGAATTGTGATGCAATTTTTTGGCTTAGAGCATGGCAATTTCCATCCAGGACGTTTAGAGAGACAAACTTTGAAAAAATTTAAAATTTTCGGAATTTTTCAAAGTTTTCGCTTACGGTTTATGTTTTACCGATTCGTTTCATTCAAATTTCTTTAATAAGTCATCAGGGAGATTTGAAATCTAACGCTCTTTTCAAAAGTATACACAGATTTGAGTTTTGACTGAAAATCAGGGAGTTATGACAGTTTTAGAGACACAAAGTCGAAAACGAAACAAATCTTATAAGTGAAAAAAGTGGCCTTTAGCGTCAGTTAAAAAATATATTATGTAGGACAAAAAAGTTACAAATCATCAGTAGAATTGAACCCTAGCCGGTGGTTGTTTACCTGATAGAATAAAATGGACATATTACGAGGAAGATATAATAAGTAATGGCCTGTATTCAGAAATAATAATTGTGGTGTCTAGTATTTGTTCAATAGATTGAGTAGACGTTCTGCCGAGCCCCTTTCAACCCTGTCAAAATTAAAACCTTTACTTAATTCAATCAATTTTGGGATTTTAATTTGTTTTTCAATTTAGTTTTCTTCAATTCTTTCTGCAAATAATAGTGCAATTCAGGTACGTTTTCAGCATTATTTCGGATTCGGATTCAGCACCCGCGAAACCCCCGGGATAAGTACCAGTTTTGTAACTTTGATTTTTTATTTTTTTATGTTTTTTTATTTATTATTATTTTTTTTTTTTTTTTTTTTTTTTGTGTGCAGAGTAATCGATAAATGGAAATGAGCTCATAGAATCACGCTGTATGACTAGAATTTGTATAATTTATTATGTTTAGTTAAGTAGTTACATATATGCTATTTATCCATTATTAATACTATTTTGTATTACTTATTCATAAGTTTAAGTTGCATATAGTTTACAATTTTCAAATTCAAGGCACCCCAAAACCAAGGTTCCTCTGGCCGGACTAAAGTGGTTCAGCCAAGCGTTCCATCTCCACGGATCTGGATTTTATATATGTATATTTATATGTATATATATATATATATATATATATATATATATATATATATATAAATTATGTGATCCTCTAACATAGGGAGGAAAAATAATAAAACTAATGCCTTCAGCAGTTCTCCCCTCCTAGTGGAAGCACCTCGCTTCGGACCTCCCGAAGCTCGGGGCAGTCGCTGTTGGGCAATCTCTCGTGCGGTACGTTCCCTCTCTGTACGTAGTCGTGTGTGTTTCTTTTCATATTTTAATAAATTGTATTCGGGAATTAAACGATTGTTTTTTAAAAACCGATTCCCGATTAAAGGACATTTAAGTGGCGCAGTCTCGTGGACAAATCAATTAACTTTGGGCAAATCAATCAATCAAAATCGATTGCATTCTGACCCAAAGGGAACCTGCTGTTCACCAAGAAGAAAATCTATCATCTCTACTCACTCTGTGACTTCAAGAGAACATCACACGCTCCACAAGAGGAAACTACGCGAATTCGCCAAAAACCAGGACGCCCGAGCAAAGACACTTGGCTCGTAAAATAATAGAAGTGGATTTCCGCCTGTGAAGACGGAAGAACGCTGTGCTATCCTCGCTATCTTTTCTCAGAAGCCGCTGGCCGCAACCCGACACCCGACACCGAGGTACCTACTCTGTCGACCTTCACCTAAAGCCGAGATAAGAAAACTCAGATGTTTACTCTCGTCGTGTTGTAAGTACCAACCCAGCTTCATCTTTTAATTCTCCAGGAGTAGCGAGATCACCGGCAAATTTTGAAGGAAGATTCAAACTTCTAATTCAACTTCATTTGATTTTTTATAATTGTTAAACCTCCCCATTTCATACCACCCGTTACCTGGTGGGAAGGAACAATTCAATTTTATTCTAATAATCGTTAAACCTCCCCATTTCATACCACCCGTTACCTGGTGGGAAGGAACGATCAAGTTTTATTGCAACCGCGTTTCAAGCCACCCGTCATCTGGCGCGGTATTGCAGAAAAAAAAAAACTAACCAATTTTTATTGTCTTTTTCAAAGACACTTTATTTTATTTGTATTTAATTATTGAAATTGCGTTTCAAGCCACCCGTCATCTGACGTTAATTTCATAATTAACCAATTTTTATTGTCTTAATTTAAAGACACTTTATTTTATTTGTATTTAATTATTGAAATTGCGTTTCAAGCCACCCGTCATCTGACGTTAATTTCATAATTAATCAATTTTATTGTCTTAATTTAAGATACTTGATTTCATTTTTATAATTGAATATTATAAACTTGTGTTTTTGTACATTTACACACTGACACAAACGAACACTTGGAGTAGACACTGAACAGTACATACTTTCCTGTCAAAATTCCAAAAAACTACAGAAAATATTTCTTAAGGAAGGTTCGCTCACCTTTCGAAAGACTACCTGTAATAGAGGAAGATTCTGATATGTCTGAGGGACAGTCACAACCTGGGGCGGCAAACCCGATCCCGAGCAACCCTTTTAATGATCCCAACTTTGTAGATTATTTTATTTCTCAAAGAATTCAGGAGTCCCTCAGAAACTTAAATATCAATCAAAATACTAGGGACCAAGTCCCCGAATTTAAAAAGAAACATGCGGACATGATCCCGACCTTTGAGGGAAACCCAGGAAAGCTCCGGAAATTTTTGGATACGTGTGAATCTATAGCTAATAGGTTCATAGATGATGAAGATCCCACAAATTATCAAAATGAAGAGGTCCTTAAGACCATTATGTCCAAAATACAGGGACCAGCCTCGGATATGCTAGATAATTACGCACTTACGGACTTTCCTAGTATTAAAACTGCATTGCTAGAGACGTACTCCGACAAACGGGACATATTTACTTTATGTCACGAACTAACTGGACTGAGACATAGGGAGAGCGAAGATCCTTTTCAGTTTCATAATAAAATTAAAGCAAAACTAAATTTGGCTATTGCTTGGATTAAAAACCATGAAACTGAAACGAAACAAGAGATATTGATCGAGCACTACCAAGATATTAGTCTACGGACGTTACTCTTGCACCTACGGGAACCGCTCGGAAGTCAACTTCGGAGTAGGAAACCGAAAACGATGGGCGAAGCCCTTTCGATACTAACGAACGATTATCAAATCATGCAGTATCAAAAGGGTAGACTCGATCGGAACCCCCAACACAAACCGGCGATAAAACCGGAAAATAAAAATACGACTCCGGCAACCAAACCGTCATATTATGGCCAAGGATTTAAGCCCAAAACATTCCCAAATAAAACCCAAAATCAAGTGCCATCCAAGCCCTTTACCCCCAATAAAAATAACACTTCACAAATCACAAGGCCCCCACAGACTCAAGTTCCAAGTCAAGGAACGTCCAATTTTGCAAAGTCGACTCCAATGTCTTGGCAAACAACTCGACCGAATTTAGATTTGAACAATGTGGAAATTCCCGAGGAAGAAAGTATGGGAAGTTCTGACCCCGAATACAACGCGGAAAATCCGGCCGATGAGGACTCTTTTTTAGAGGAGGAGTCCGAATCGCTACATTCTCCCTAATACATTTGAAACCAAAGGCTGGACAAAAACTGCCATACATAGTATTTCCGAAGCATAAAATTAGAATCCTGTTGGACTCCGGAAGCACTTCAAGTTTTGTGCATCCAGAGGTCATTAAAAAATTTTTCCCCGACAAAATCATAACAGAGAAATTTCAAGTTAGGTCAATCCACGGATTGTCATATGGGAGCAATAGTGCAAGGATCCCATGTGGCGAAATGTTCAAAATTAAAAACCTAAATCTCCTTTTTAGAATTCACAAATTCCATAGCCGATTCGGATTGCTATTAGGTACAGATAACCTTGAGTTACTTGGCGCTCATATTGATTATGAGAACAAGTTACTGATAATAAAAAATTTCAAAATCCCTTTTAAATATCACTACGTTGATCAAGAAATAAATAAAAAACCGATCTATGAACAAAAAATACCACCTAGGGCAATTTCGCAGATTAAAATTCCCGTACGATGTGATTCAACAAAAAAGGAAGGAGTAATTCCATATCTGAAACAAAATTCACTAGAAATTCCTGAATGCCTGGTCAAAATTCAAGATAAGGAATGTTACGTAGGAATTTTAAATAATAGTGATTCTGAATGTAATTTCAAACTGTTTGAACCCATCCAAGTTGAAGAAATCCCCATTTTAGACAAAGTGAAAAGTCCAAATGTGAATTATTATGATACGCAAAATTATGTATTTGACCCCACTAATATTCGAACGGATCATATGAACGAAGAAGAAAAGAGACAAATTTTGAACTTAGTATATCAGTACAAAGATTTGTTTCATTGTGAAGGAAACACCTTAACGTGTACTAATAAAGTCCAACATGTAATCCGTACCATTGACGAGATCCCCGTGTATACCCGCAATTACCGATATCCCGAGGTATATAAAAAGGAAATTGATAACCAAATACAAGATATGCTCAAACAGGGAATTATTCAACCCAGCTCTTCACCTTGGAATAGTCCACTCTGGCTCGTACCCAAAAAATTAGATGCATCCGGCAAACAAAAGTATCGACTGGTTATTGATTACCGCGGACTTAACAACAAGACAATAGACGATAAATACCCACTTCCAGTCATAAATGATTTGCTCGACAAACTTGGTAGGTGTATGTACTTCACTTGCCTTGACCTCAAAAGCGGTTTTCATCAAATTCCAATGCATCCGGATAGTATTGCCAAAACTGCTTTCTCTTCGGAAAATGGTCATTGGGAATTTAGTAGAATGCCGATGGGTTTAAAAAACGGACCTCCTAGTTTCCAACGGTTGCTCGACAATGTATTACGCGGTTTGCAGAATGAAATTTGCACTGTTTTTATTGACGATGTTATCATCTATAGTACAAGTCTCGAAGAACATATAAATAGTCTCAGAAAAGTTTTTGACAGACTCCGTGAAGCTAATTTGAAAATACAATTGGATAAAACGGAGTTCCTCAAAAGAGAATGTGTCTATTTAGGACATCTTATCACCCCTGAAGGAGTTAAGCCAAACCCCCTCAAAACCGAAGCTATATCCAAATATCCGATTCCCACAACTCCAAAACAAATTAAGGGTTTTCTCGGACTACTGGGTTATTATAGAAAATTTATTAAAAATTTTGCCCAAATAACCAAACCATTAACCCAATGTTTGAAGAAGGGAGCGACGATCGATCCTCAAAACCCCGAGTATAAAGAGTGTTTTGAGAAATGTAAAACTCTGCTCATAAATGATCCGATTTTACAATATCCCGACTTCTCGAAGCCCTTTAACCTTACAACTGATGCTTCGAACATTGCGTTAGGCGCGGTTTTAAGCCAGTGCACTAACGGTGCTGACTTACCTATAGCGTACGCTAGCCGGACTCTGAATGACCATGAACGCAACCTCTCTACCATCGAGAAGGAATGCCTTGCATGTGTCTGGGCTACACAATACTTTAGACCATACCTTTTTGGCCGAAAATTCAAAATTTTTACTGACCATAAGCCTCTTCAGTGGTTATTTTCACTGAAGGAACCCAATTCTAAATTATTCAG
Source organism: Adelphocoris suturalis (assembly GCA_030762985.1). Classification (NCBI taxonomy): domain Eukaryota; kingdom Metazoa; phylum Arthropoda; class Insecta; order Hemiptera; family Miridae; genus Adelphocoris; species Adelphocoris suturalis. Next base: position 66,240,269 of record CM061042.1, on the reverse strand, counting down.
ATGGAGGCTTAAATTAGAGCAATATGATTATGAGATCCACTACAAAAAAGGATCCACTAATCAAAATGCCGATGCCCTTTCCCGAGTGGAAATTAACATCAACGAAAATTCACCTGATGTTGAGCAAATTGTTCAAGATGCTCTCACCGGGGATAGTCCTCCAACTCCACTCATGAATGAAGTACTGGGAGAACTAAATGATGCCGTAAATAATTCATCGGAATCAATGGTCGTCAATGTGGACGAGAACGCCAGTGATTCAGCGTCTTTAGCTCCCACTGTTCATTCTAATTACGAGGGAAACACAATACTGAATATTCCTATAACCGAAAAACCTGTTAATTATGGAACTAACCAAATCATCATTGTAGTAGCCGACAGAGAAGAAATCAGAAACCCTAGGATTGAAAATATTTTTGAAAGAATCACTAGAATAACAGTAACGCTTAGGAAAAATAATCTTGAATCAGATATAATTCACTTTGTGAAAACCTACATAGTTCCGAAGAGAAAATATTCCTTATTTTTTGTCAATGATATCTATGAAGAATTCAGCCGAATAATGATAAGAAATTTCAAACATTCTGAAATAAGTTTCGTCAAGTGTTCCGCTAGGCTAGAAGATGTCACAGATCCAGAAACAGCTAGGGAATATATCCAACAACAACATATAGGGAAAACCAATCATCGAGGCATTACTGAGACCTTAGAGAAACTTAAGAGGAAATATTTTTGGCCGAATATGAAAACCACAATCCAAAATTATATTAATAAATGCGAAATATGTCTTGCCTGCAAATATGACAGACATCCCATTAAACCAAAATTAAACGTTACCCCCACGCCTTCTAGACCATTCGAAATCCTACATATCGACAAATTGTCTTTGGAGAAATCCAAGTTTTTAACAATCATCGATTCATTTTCAAAGTATGCCCAAGCCTACATTCTAAAATCATCTAATAGTATTGACACAGTCGGAGCCCTTCTAAAATTCTTTTCCCACCATGGGATACCAAAAATGATCGTGGCCGATAATGGAGCAGAATTCGGTAGCTCATTGGTCAAGGAGTTACTAGAGACCCACAAAATTCAAGTTCATTACATTTGTTCTCAAAACCCAAATTCGAATGGATTAATAGAAAGATTTCACTCGACTCTAATTGAACACGTTAGAATACTGTCAAATAGAGACGAATTCAAAAATGAAAGCATAAAAAATAAAGTTAACTATGCACTAATAGCTTATAATAGTAGTATCCACTCTGTTACAAAACTAACGCCATTCGAAGTAATAAATGGTCATGTAGAGAACGACCCTTTACTAGAAGCCGACTTAGAGAAAAACTTAATGACGAATTTTATAGACAAACATCGAGACAAAGTAAAACTAATTTATGACATAATCAAAGAAAGAACTCAAGCCCAAAAGGAACGTATTGCTGAAAGAAGGAATCAGGATAGAGAGGAAGTTCCAGAATTACCCACAGAAATATTTGTAAGAACTAGACAAATTCAAGATAAAACTAAACAAAAATATCATAAGGAAACCTTACAATCAACCAATCCCGAATTAAAAACCGCTCAAATAGTTCCTCGACACCATAACACACAAGGAAAAATTCATACGTCTAATATAAAAAGACCACGCAAACAAACTACGAGTGACTTACCCACTGACACTTCACCTCGTGAACCTGTTCCAGGACCCTCCTCTTCTCAATCGGAAGCTCCGAGGTGAGAAATATAACAACTAATCAAGGGATACTGCCTATTCTATTAGGACCAGCCCGACTTATAAACTCCCAACATACTCTGGTTCACCATTATAAAATTGACAGCTTAATAGATGAATTTTACGAACTAACCTCACAGTACGAAAATCTGTTGAATAAGATCAAAGTAAATCAATTCCAGGTCAGACAGACAGACGAATATTGTAAATTATTAAATTATACTATTAGTATTATTAAGGAAAAAATTACCCACATTAATGTTAATCAAGGTAGAAAAAAAAGGGGATTAGTAAATGGGTTAGGTAATATAATTAAATTTATAACTGGCAATCTAGACGCCTCTGACGGTAAACGTTATGAAAAGCTGTTTACTCAAATTAAGAATAATGAAATAACTGTTCAGGATCAATTGGATTCTCAATTCTCACTCATTGCAGATCTGATGTCCGATTTTAATTCGACCATTCAAGACATTCGTTTCAATAATGAGCAAATAAAAAACAAACTGTTAGAAATTGATAATTTCATGAAAATTAGTTCTAATCAGGCTCTCGCTGATTCCATAAAGGAAATACTCAACCTTCAACAACTAGTATTTAATGTGATACTGACAATATTCCAAGATATTGAGAATTCAATAACATTTTGCAAATTGAGAACATTACATCCTAGTATAATTGGAACGCATCAGCTGTTTGTAGAACTCCAAAAATTGTCAAATACTTACGGTTCCAAATTACCTTTAGAAATAAAGTACGAAAATATTCTAGAAATAGAATCCACTATTCAAGTTACTTGTGCAATCAAGGACGATGAAATAATGTATTTTCTCAATCTACCGTTGTCCGATGGGTTACAATACCACTTGTACTTTTTACGACCAATACCCACACTTAGGCAAAATCAGTATGTTTCTATATTTCCTAAGATAAATTATCTTCTCAAGTCTAAGTCAAATAATACAACAATACCCCTGTCAGATAATTGTCAAAGGGGTAGTATCATTCATTGTAGTAAAAAATTAATATCAAACCAGAATGTTAAATGTGAAGAAGAAATACTTAGTTCCAGTACTGCAGAACATTGTGAATACGTAACAGTAAACATTGAGGATAATTGGATTGAATCAATTCCAGAATCAAATCAGCATCTAGCAGTCTTCCCCTTTGGAGACAAAATAGAAATAAATAATAGGCATGGTTCGGAAATAGTGGAATTAAAAGGTATATTTTTAATTTCGGAAGGTAACAGTAGGATGTATTACAAGGGACAACCCCTTCATTCAGAAAGTGAATCATTAGGCCAACCTAAATTATTAACCGACTTAAATTTTGAAATTAAAGACTCACAAATGTCAAATACAACGCTTACTCTAAAAGAACTCAGTTTCAAAAATGTCAAACTAAACAGAGTAACACGTCTAGAGCCATTAAATATAATTGAATATTTTGTTCCAAGCTTTTGGACTATAATTTTGTATCTTCTTATTATCATGTTTATTACTTATACCATAATTGCGTATTGTAAACAGAAGAGTAAGCTAACCGCAACGAGAACATGAAGGCCTTGCTATTTATTCAAGTCTTTTCTTGTGAAAATTTAGTTTATTTTTAATTTTCTAAATTTTCAGCTTAAGGAGGGAGGAATTATGTGATCCTCTAACATAGGGAGGAAAAATAATAAAACTAATGCCTTCAGCAGTTCTCCCCTCCTAGTGGAAGCACCTCGCTTCGGACCTCCCGAAGCTCGGGGCAGTCGCTGTTGGGCAATCTCTCGTGCGGTACGTTCCCTCTCTGTACGTAGTCGTGTGTGTTTCTTTTCATATTTTAATAAATTGTATTCGGGAATTAAACGATTGTTTTTTAAAAACCGATTCCCGATTAAAGGACATTTAAGTTATATATATATATATATATATATATATATATATATATATATATATATATATATATATATACATTACTCATTGAAACGTCTCAGTATATAGGCATACGCATGCATATTGATAAATATAATATATAGTTAATTATTTAATAATGATTAACAGGACGTTTCCATTTTTTCCGACCGTCACGTCACGGCGAAAATATTGATTTTTTATTGATTTTCACGTTCAACCAATGCGTTACTAGGGAAGTGAAACTCCCTTTGTTTTCTTATCAGGAAAATCGGTCGTCACTTTTTGGGGTGCTCTCATTCTATCACAACATCTAATGATCCTTAAGCATCTGTAGGGTCAAGGAAAGCTGATTTATTTTTTAAATCAGATTCTAAAGATCAATGTTGAGAAGTGTCCTGCCATGTAAGGGCATAGGAGTCGTATTGTCCGTTGATGCTGTGAAGATAAACAAATACCGGACCATCAAGGGTGGGCTCACTTCTAGAGAGGTTACAGTAGCGGTTAAGCTTCTGTTAAGCACGAGGGCTGGTCAATCAAACCCGGACGCTCGGGGGACTGATCCCTCCATTGTCGCTGGTGTATCGGGATGAATCCCATTGTGAAATGACCTCCTCACATCTTGTCACATCTTGGTCAGTTGACACTTCTATGAGGAGTGAGAAGTACCGCGCCATCGGATGTTGGCCAATGAATTGAGGGAGTGTCGATGCCTATGAAGTGACTTACTGTACTGAATAAAAGGAGAAGGTGCATTTATTCATAAGATCTATATAATTTGATACATTAAAGAAATTATAATCAATTATTGATTATTGGCCAGAAGAAGGAGTCAAAACCTTAAGAATCCTGAGAAAAACATGAATACAAGTAGGCGGAGGGGTAGGTCAAACTGCAGGTGCTTGTGAAAATGTTCTAATTTCTTATTTGCTCAGCGTGAACTGCAGACAACCCAACAAAGATTACTAGCCTAAATGCGCAGACTGAAGAACCATTTACATGCGCCTTCATTTGTCTATAGATCTAGTGAATAAAAGCGCTTGTTGCTTACACCAATTTCCAGCAAAATAAGATAATAGGTTTAGAAGCTACCATACCATGTTTTTCTAGCTGAGTAAGTAAACTGGCATATTATTAGGGTTTAAATAAAATAATACGTGAACAATAAAGGTGAATATGTACTACATTTAATTTTTGCTTCCCCACTATCTAGCTTTGTGTTCGTGCAAGTAGGCGAAAAAATGTTTTTCCTCCAAAACCTTCTCACTCGCTGATCGATTTTGGTTCCGTGTCTGTCTGACTGTCTGTCTTTATGTATGTCTACATGTCGACATGATTTCGGTTTTGAGAATAACAAAATACTGGACAGTGAATACACACCAAAAGAAAAGAAAAGTGAAGGAAATGATTCACATTCACCAAACACCTAACACTCACCATTCAAGAACAGATGTTGGTCAAATCAGTGGTGTATAGTCTACTAACACCATTAGGGAATCTCATGCATATCACCCTCCTGTACCTAGTGCCTTTAATTTTCAATTACATCTTCTCCAATCAGTCATTTTGTCCCTAGTGTTATTCCATAATAAATTATTCTGTTAATAGTTTTAAGTATTTGTTTCAGACCTACAACATAATATACTATTATAAATCATAAAATAGGGTAATGTAAATCACAGAAGGAAACTAGGGATAGGGATGGGCCGGTCCACTAACCGTTCCGATCCAGGGTGGGATCGGATATTTTTTCTTTTACGATCCGGAATCAATCCCGAATCAGGTTTTTTCCCCAAAGGTATCGTGCGGCGGGACAATAGACAATAATCTTCTTAGAAGAAGAAACTATTACGTTGGTGGAAGGCCGCTGGTCAATCAAATAGAGAATTCAAAAACTCAATAAAATAGGAAGGTGTATTAATAAAATATACGAGTACATAAATAATTATCAGGCCAGACGATAACTCTTCTTAGAATAGAAATGTCATTCTTGTGCAAAAAAAAAAAAAAAAAAAAAAAAAAAAGATTTATAGAAGAAAGAATGAGTTTGTTAGCCAGCACTTTTTAGCTCAATGAATTGGTCAAGTTTTATAAAATACGCACTCACAACAATCACTCAAAACGGCTAAAAGTCGTTACATTTATATTATTTAGTGAAATTGTTGTAAAAAAAAGTTAATAAACCATGAACTAGAACATTAAAAAATTTATTTGCAAAATTATGGTGAATAACTTTCTTAATTTTACAAATATTTGCTGAAAATTTTAAAAATAGTGAGAAATCTAAATTTTTTTTTTTTTTTTTTTTTTTAATTGAATAATATTATTTAGATACCAGTTATTTTGCCATAACATTTTTTTAGCACTCAAAGTGCTCAAATTTCAATCCAATATTACTATAATTTAGGAAAAATTTGTTCATCCGATCATGCTGCAGGACTTGAACTTTTCCTCGGTGATTGCATCAACGAATTGAGGCGGATTCCGGATTTATTAACTCCTACTTTACTCTATGGGCAGATCCGAACCATCAGTGCCATCACGGTGATTTTTCTCCAATCCGTGTGGATCGGAAAAAATTTGAGCGGGTACCGATCCGTTCCGATCCCACTGCGGATCCGATCGTTCTATCGTTACCCCTGAACGGTCCACCCCTAATAAGGGATTAGTACAACAAGAACTAGTGAACTCCATATGTGACCGTAAAATAGTCTGTGGTAACTTATTGATAATAAAATAAGAATCATTAGCATATTGCCTGTTGCCATAGTTCTATCGTTTTTCATACATGGGGGTTATCTGTACACACGAACTAGTTTAATCTTCTCAAGTGGTCGAGAATTCAAGTATTGACATATGTATTAAGCACAATAACTTTACCAGTATGTCATAGGTATCAACTCTGACGGATATTAGAACAAGAATGGAAGAGGAAAATAGTCTCAAATAGTGGGGAAAAGGTAGGTAATGTAAGTTAGGTAAAGACCATAAGGTGAAGAAACACGATATAGACGAGCTAAGTGAACCACATCCTCCCAGGGCTAATGGAGTCAACATCGCCAGTTGATACAACGTTGTTAAGATGTCAAACTGAAACTGCCGCCACTCTTTCCTCCCACTTCCCTTCCAGTCGACTACCACCATTATCAGTTGACGTCTGAATTCCTGGTAAATGTTGACCGGTTTTTTCAGAAATACTTTTCCCCTTAGGTATTGAACTTGATAATACAGAGAACCTTAGTCTGCTAAAAGTGGGCGTGGCATGTGAGCGCCCTTATTTCCATACCCGTTTTACGTCCTTGTTTGATCAAACCTTAATAAAACTAGACAGCCTAAATAACACTGCTCAACTAAAGAAATGAATGCACGGACGTGGAAAAATGATTTGTTTATCTCTAAGTATTCAAGGTCACTGAACCCGAAAATGCAAACATTCCTTCAAAGTCCCTTCGTCGGAAAAATTACAAAGTGGCCTATCTAATTTACACCACCACAAACGGACTTAACAGCGAAAATCCGATTTTTGAGTTAGCTTCATATATAATAAGTGACTCTAAGAGTTAGCACAAATCCCCACAAGTTTTCGTCGCTTAGTAAGACAGCAAATGATAGAGTATTAAAGTCGTATCTACAACAATCGGAACTAACACATTGACAGACGTGACAATCATGACTCGCATCAGTTGCGTCACTTTTCAACTTTACTCCTGATGACCACTTCACTAATGACATTGGAAACTCCAAGGAAACCATCCAGATGACTCCAGTCGTGTTTTCCCTGCCTCAGTTTCGCCATTGTCGAAATAAGTATATTTTATCTAGTTAGTTCGTTTTAGAATCATCTTTATTTTTTTGGACTCCTTGCCCAGCGGATTTGAGAGGCTAATATGTCTGGTCTTGATCCTATTAGGGAGCGAAAGAAGAAGATTATGGGAATGATTTCTCAATCTCAATCATGTGAATCTGACCCTTTGGACGAGCTAGGATCTTCATATCCGAGAGCAGCGATAGAGGTTCGAGTTCTGACGAACTCGATCTTATATAGAATCAAAAAGATAATAATAGTGTCCTTTCGACAGAACAGCCGCCACAATGCGAAACATATGAAGAAATACAGAATGAGGGTAAGTGAACTCAATGATTTTAGCTATTGGTAATTCGGTACACACGTCTACTTCTTTTACAATAACAGCCTTAATACAGAATTCATGTTTCCGTAAATTTTTATTCAATTGCACAGGTCGTTTCCCTTGGAAATTCAAGGATTTGATGAAGATGTGCGATGTTGATAAGATCCTCTCGAAATGCCATAATTTTTATAAGAGCCTTCAGCCAACCACTGCTGTATGAGACCGCCTACCTGAACCTGATGCGGATGAAGAATCCGAATACAAAACTTAAGACTAGAAAAACTTTCAATTATTGATAATTACTTCATTCAATTAATTAATTAATTCATAAATTTATCGTTTTTCTTTAAAAACTTGTAAGTCATTAGGAACAATTTTTATTGATTTATTGAAACAGTTTTGTAAGGTACCGTATGATTTTTCTTCGCAATAACTTTCCTCCATTACCTAATGAAAATATGTTAATACAAGGGTGAAAAATAATGATTATTCCCTTTACAAAACCTCCACGACTGAAACGGTCGAGTGACGTACCTGGGAAGGTAGGTACCAATTTTTGACAATGAGAGAAGGACGTATCTGCTACTAAGGCATCCTTGAAGGGCGAAGAGCGACAAATTAGGTATTGGGTTGTTAAACAAGTAAACTATAGGTGGAATGAACGATTTTCGGTTGTGTACTTCTATTTTCCGATTTTTCCAAAGCCCTTAAACTTCTTTCAAACACGAATATCTCGAAATGCGTTTTTTGCAGTTACGTCCGTTTGTGGTGGTGGATAAAAGATACGCCACTTTGTCATTTTCCGACAACTTAAGGACACCTATAACTTGCTGTAACATTTACTAAAACTTAGTTTGAAATTTAAACTTTTAATACGCATTCGTGAACAAATGTTCTTTTTCCTACGCCTTGCGATTAGTTCGGTAGATTCAGTAGCTTCTCGCGGGTAGCCCTATACGCAGAGATGCGTCCATGTTATAATGGATTTCCCCAAGAGAGGGGTCTAGATATGAGGTCCATTCATTTCTACTTCAAGGCAATGGGGACAGGTAGGGGAGGCCAAAACGTTTATGCAATTTCATGCACATGCTTTTCCAAGTAGTCGTGGTCTGCTCTTAGTCGGTGATTCGCTACAAAACCTTCCCTCTTTAGAGTTCAGGGAATCAGGCATTAAATTAATCCTATATTTTCCCGCATGCAGCAGATTTATATAGTTAGCTTTTAAGAGAGACTTAAATTTTATGAGTTCTTAATTAACCTCTGAGCAGATCTGTGCAATCGGTTAAATAGATTTAAAGAACAACTCCCACTCCCGCCCAAACCTTCCTCGTTATCACCATATCATTGTTCTTTCTTTCCAATTCAAATGTCAACCTTCGACCAAAGGTAGTCCAACAAGGGTTTTCTAAGAGCTGAGTTCAGTCTTAAACTTGTGACTCAGTTCAATTTGGTAAAACCGATAATAATTTAACCTGAGATCAATCCATCGTTTACATTAACTTGGATCCTGATCAACGGAGTTTAATTTTTTGGTGAAGGGACCCTTGGACGATATCCAAGATGAAAAATTGGAGAGGCCGATTGAGAAATAGATGGAATGAGGGAAGTGGAGAAATTTGGGGGTGGAAAAGTAGAAGTTGACGAATTCGCTAGTTGGGAACTGAAATTCGGCATCCCAAAACACATCAGCCAAGTTGGGTGTGCAAATAGCTTCCTCGTTTACCTATAATCTTCTTCCAACTATCATCCAAATTTAAGCGAACTCGAATGAATAGAGAGTGAAAAGATAGAACATGATGGAATTTACGTTTGGGCATGCGCAGAATGAAGTATTGATTTGGCTAAAATGAAACTGATAGGGGACCATCTACGACCAAACCCGAGCATTCTCTGTCAATTTCATCGAATTCGGATCAAAACAGTGGAAATTAAAGTCATTACAAGGATTTCACATAGGCACATGCGCAGTAGCTATTAATGATACAATCATGTTGAGATTTTTATGGGATGATCAAATCGTCATCCCCCAACTATCATTTTAATTAGAGCGAGATCGGACGGCCAGGGCGTGAAAAAATAGAGCTTAATGGAATTTACGTTTGCGCATGCGCAGAGTGGAGTATTGATTCCTTGATGGAATATTGACAGTGAAACTGATAGGAGATTGTTTGCATCTTAGCCCGCACATTTCCTAAAAATTTCATTCAGATCGGATGAAAACTGTGGAAAATAAGCTTGTTACAAGGATTTGCGGACACGACGCGCGCGCACACACACATACACACACAGTCAGACAGACACGGAACCAAAGTTGTTCAGAATGGTCTAAAACCTAAAATGTGAATGGAAATTTTGATTTTGGAAACCAAAAATTTTCTTTCTCCCGAGAGTGAAAAAAATGCTTCCGCTACCTTCAGGTAGACTCGGAAGCTAAAAAGAATGTTATTTTGTGGACTGACAATTAGTAGGTTGTCAATGAATTGAAGTTACTAATTAAGTGGGTTTCGATTATCTTTTAAAATATTTGAAGTTCGCTGAAAGTTGGTATGTTATTGTTATTTATTTTATTTTATTTCCCCCCGATTTTCCCTGGCCGAAAAAATTGAGTGAGGAGCACTGTGTGTGTTTCAAGCGTTTACTTACTTGAATCTATTGTTCGCAGTATGTATCTATTTTCACATGTATGACATTAAATTTCGTGTTTGACCCGTCTGTGTGACATCAATGAATAAATAATAAAATACGATATATTCCGGGCAGAAGAGCAGGTGCAGTTAAAATAGGTAAAAGGTCAATTTATAATGGATTGATCCCGGAACTATCTTCCAATATCGAAGAAGGTATTTCCAATCAGGCCTGCGGGCACTGGAACCCAGTCACCTCCACCCCCCGTCCCACCAGAGCAACTTTCTCCTTTTCACGCTTCGGCCGCTTTTCCGCGGCCCTCTGAATTTCCGGAGGCATCTCATCCGAGGGCCATCGCCGTAATGGGAGCAGTTGCCGACGCTATGCGGGTGACATCCCCGATGCCGTCGTCTCGAAGGTTTCTCTTCGTCGCTTTACGGTTCTTCGGAAACTCGTAGAATGTTATGGTTATGCGACCTCATCAACGCGACGGCACATGAAACGGATGAGGAGGCCCGAATGCCTCATTGATGGCGATCAATCGACGAAGGTGAGGTCAGTCCACCGCTATATCAACGGCACTATCTGGCAGTACTAGGTACTATCACTGTGGGTACTAACCGGTGCCATTAGTGTGTTGTCAAATTATCGGGATAAGGGTCAAAAACGAATAAAAGTCCTTATTGTCCAGTGGCAATTATCCCGATAATTTGACAACATATATATTGTGGGTCGTTAATCTCTTTCTCTACTTGTTCCTGGGTGTCATTAGGGTAAACGCTCAATGGCATACAAAATAAGGGAATTGTGACGCTTTGGCATCTCTCTCACCAGTTTTTAATAATTTTTTTTTTTTTTTATTATTATTATTTTTTAATCTTTTTATTATTATTATTATTTTATTATTTTATTTTATTTTTTTAAATTGATTCCAAGTCTACCTAAAGGTAGCGGAAGGTCTGTCTGTCTGTGTGTATGTCTGTCGTGTGTCCGCCTTTTCCTTGTAACAAGCTTATTTTCCACAGTTTTCATCCAATTTGGATGAAATTTTCACTGAATGTGCGGGCTAGGATATACGGTCTCCTATCAGTTTCATCGTTTTGGACTCAATACCTCACTCTTCGCATGCGCAAACCTAAATTCTACCAAGCATCATTTTCTCACGCCCTAGTCGTCCGATCTCGCTCAAATTTGGATGATAGTTGGGGAATGACGAATTGATCGTCCCATATCGATTTCAACATGATTGTATCATTAATAACTACTGCGCATTTGACTATGTAAAATCCTTGTAACTACCTTAATTTTCACTGTTTTCATCCGATTTCGATGACATTGTCCGAGAATGCGCGTTTTAGCTGTAGGTAGATAGTCCCGTACCTATTGTATTGTTCTCAACTCATCAGTTCATTCTGCGCATGCGCAAACGTAAGTACATTGGGTATGATTTTTTGGTTAATTAATTGGCCGATTGGCCAATTATGATATTTCACACTACTTCTTGATTTACTTTTTTCCGCTATGGAATTTTTCAAGATCATTTAAAACTTTTCAATGATCTATACATTCATGATAGGTAAACGAGGAAGCTATGTGCCACACCCAACTTGGCTGACTTTTTTTTTTTTTTTTTTTTTTTTTTTCACATTGACTTTGTAAAACCGTTTATTAGCTGCACTTGCTTTCTGTTCTATGAAAAGGAATTTCAGTCCCGTGTAATATATAATAATAATAAATTACCTATAATTCATAATGATCCCTGCAGAAAGCCGATACCGAACTAATGAAGAGTTGAGTAATAATTTGCCTCTTTTACCCTTCGGAAATTTCCTCGGTTGAAAGGATGACAGGGGAATGCGATCCGTATATCATCATTTATTGTACGGCCAATCCTACGCTAACAGCCAACGTGAAAAACCGAGCTTTCCGCGCATTCGCATAATTTTCTCATTACAGATTGAAATGGCGCTCCCTTAATGAAACGTCGGAAACTCAAATATCAAAATTGATCGGAAAGGGTTCGGAGGCGAAATTGGGTTGGCGGAAGCAAGTTTCCTAAACCGCTTACGCCTTATTTTTTTGTGTGATTAACTGTTATTCATTTTATCGGTAGCTGATCGTTAATCCTGATCAAGGCTAAGCCGTATCGATTTCTATACGTTGGAAATATCCTTACCGTGCTGAACTTTACTGTTTTTAAAGAGGTGGCTCTGAACTCGAACAAACAAAATGATAACTCTATACCTTTCCGGAAGGGAATTCGCACTGGGATTTCTGTCCAATGATTCTGTTAATCGCATATCCAGTGCGGAACTCCATATTACAGTTGTTTTAATATTTTCAATAACACACACACACACGAGATTGAACGAAACGGGACCAATAGATGATGAGAAATCAACGTTATAAGAGATTCACATTTGCGCATGCGAACTTGCTACTGCTGATTGTAAGGCACTGAATGTTATAGGAGATTTTCCAGGATCTGATTCGCAGGAACCCCAAAGATTCTATAAAAATCGGTGAATAAATTTCGGAGTTATGTCGGTTTCAATCAAATTTAGGTTTGCGCATGTACAATAGGTATCACTCGACCAATCACGATATAAATCATAGGGCATCTTTCGTAAACATATACCCAACTACTTCCCGAATCGGAACGAAATTGGAACAATAGAAGGTGAGAAATCGGCATGATAAGGAGTTCGCGTTTGCGCATGATGTGCGCAGGCTGGCAGTAATCCGACGGCAACAAAAGTTATATGAGACCGTCTACGAGCTTATGCGCAAAATTCTTGTAGATTTCATCAAAATCACACTGAATATTATATAGTTCTGGGTGTTACAAGGACTTACACAGACAGACTCGGAACCAAAATCGATCGGCAAGCTCTGAAACGCAGAAAGCAAGTAGAAATTTTAATTTAGGAAGACAACAATTTCTTGACTTTTCGCTCAAACACAAAGCTTCCCTACTTTTGGTAATGAGAAAGCAATATATGCGTCTTTGAAAAAGTAGACCTTTCTAGAATTGACCATATTGAAATCGACCATTTGATTACTACAAATACCAATATAATATAATATGTGAGTTGAGTAAATATGACCCACCGGTGTAATACATGTTCCGGGTTTCATAGTGTGGACCGAAGGTTGAGAAATATTATTGTTATTTAGTTTTTGTTTTATGCTAGTTTTTCGAGTACAGGAAAAGGAGAATGATACTTTTTTCGTTTTTCTAACTACCCGCTATCACTGAATAAAAACAATAAAACGTCCCTTCACACAAAGTTCCAGTATATTTCACTTGAACAGCCATTTGGCGAAGTTATGGTCTAACGTCCGAAAGTGAAGAGAGTTGAGGCTGGGCGGAGGTCGCGGAGTATTTGCGAGGTTTTGGAGAGGAACCATCTGCATTTGTTTTAGGAGGGCAGTTAAACCACAAATGACCTGCCCCGATTGTTAGCACTGGGACCGACGTAATCTTTGTTTACACAAACTCAGACTCCCCCAAGGCATTAAAGAACCATCGTCAGTAAATGTGGCCGGCGATGGGGAGGCGGTGGATCCACAATGTGAAGTGGAGTGGTCTTCGAGGGTAAGCGAATGCAGTAAAGTGCTCTCGCGAACGACCTGAACTCACATTTCACCTTCTAGAGAGAGGTGAAAAAAAGAACTTTTTTCAGGGCTCAAACTAACGGTTTTTGATTGCGAAGCATTAAGGGGAAAACACAAACGAATCTTTCCGCAACTCACCTACTTCCAAACTGACCTAAGAATATCATATTTGTTTTTTGTTTTTTACATTTTTTTTATTTTTTTTAATAATCTGTCCTTTTTTGTGGACAAGGGTGAAAATTCATTAACAAAACAATCTAACAAAACAAGATTACTAAAACATACTCGTCCAACCATGGGAGAGAGCAGCTCCATCCTCCATACGAACTAAATCAATCGCGAAGATGTTGTGGAAACCCATTTCAAAACGGAAGTTAGTGAAAAAACGTTGTCTATTTCCACGAAAAAAAAGAGTTACAATGTCAATCATTGTACAATTTACTCCGACAAAATTTATTCGAGGTTGATTTCTCTTCAACTATCATCAAGATATGATCAAATATCTCAACAAAAACTGTCTTTGCTTTCAAACTTTAAAAGGTCATCTCCTTCCACCAGCTAATAATGATAAACCTTCGAAATGTTTCATTTGTAAAGGCGCATGTACGAGAATTATCAATTGGCCCTTGTTTAATTCATCATCAGGCAAGGAGCGCCTAAATTTGTTATCACACTGGCGTGGTTGCAAAATTTTTTGAGTGACACAACGTCAAAATGCACTTCAAAATGGCATTGTCAATTTTTCAACTTCGTCATAATTCATTATTATGTTTAAAATGTTTGAACCCTCACTCCAAAACAAGAGGTTCAAATAGTATTGATGATCCTCATTTGTCAAACTCTGAAACGAATTTAACTCTAGCAACATATGATTCCACCGAGAACCAGGTTATATTACCTTCTCCGTGTCCCACGTATTCGTTGGTAAACAGCTTTCAATATGGCCATTTCAACTCTTATCCTGGTTCACCCCAAGGCTTGGGAGTTGGGTTGTCTCCATTTCCCGGCAAGATTGTGAGCCTCCTTATCAAAAACACGTTAAACTCGTCGTGTTGCGCTCCATCCACTGAACAGATTAGGGGGGTGAAAGAACCTAGACGGTCTTCCGCTGCCTGGTCATATTTTCTATGTTTCTCTGCTGCTGCTGATCGGGCTACTTGCTTCCAGGTATGGGAAGAGTGAGAAACGGCTTCGACATTGATTATACAATTGTTGAAGAACTTTTCCACTCTCCCGCACCCCTTCCACCTTGATGTCAGATTTTAAGGCAGGACCTTCGTCTTCAGTTTCTCATATCACAGGTTCTATGACTGCCCCTCCCCATGACATGTTTGCTAGCATAGCCGTTTTCGTCACGTACTGCATCGTGACCCCGTTTGACCAACCTCCCTCATTTACAATTTAAGGCATGTGTAACATCAAATCTCCCTCCACAGCCATTTCAGGTCTCGGGCAATCCAATTGGTGTATATCATATTTGTTTCATCTAATAAATTTCGACATGGTTAATAAATATTTATCTTAAATATGGTATAATAAGGCCAGTTTCATCGATTTTTCATAGAGCATCATACCTCTTATTCTAAATATGAATGTATTCAATCATAAAACGTCTGCCAAATTGGATGTGGCATATAGCTTCCATGTATCTGTAACATTATTGTATTGTTTGAAATGTTTTAAATGAACTTAGAGAATAATGTGAGCACGTAAAACTTAGAAATCCGTCAATTGGGTAATGCTTAAATGGCACTTGATATATGTTACGTTTGAGCTTGCTCAATAGCTAATGAAGTTCATTAGAGAACATACGAGTATATAGCATAAAACGTACAAAGCCAAGAAATGTTATCGAAAAACTATAAAAATATATAATATTTATACAGGGTGTCCACATTTGAGGTTCCTAACCGCCTAGGAATCGATTCTACTACTAATTTGCAACAACGTTTGTCTCATAGTAATTTCGGTTTATCATTTCCAAAAATGAAGCTTTGTAATTGAACGAGGAAAAAAAACAGCATGACGAGGAGCCATCAAAAACTGCAGAAACTAGTAACAAGAACGAAAAGAACTCTCAAATGGAAAAACTTGCAACAACTTTGCATAAGTACTAAATCAACATATAGATATTTATTGTACTTTTTCGAAGACTCAACAATAATGATATTTTTTCGGAGCCGTTACTCAAGGAGACATAGCCTCACAATATTCAATAAACTCTAGGATTCGGTTCAGCATGTCTCAAAAACGGATTTCAATGAAGTGCCACTTTCGCTCCGTCCAAATATTTTGTAGGGTTTCTGAAAAAGCATCTGGAAAATCTTCCTTATACGACAGAAATGATGAAATTCTTTGCTATAATAATAATAGTTCAAATAGTTAATATATTGGGAGTGAAGATAGTTTTCGAGGACATTTTCCTGGGTGAAGGAGTTTTCACACTTCTCCCAATCGTCTGAAAGTGCATTGGTGATGTGGGTTTTGCCCCACTACTTCAGCCCCATATAGCTGAGAAGGTTAACAAATAAGATACTGGTAATCGTTATAGTATCTTCAAGGGAATTTCACATATACGTTACGGATCAATTTTGACAATCGACACTAGGAACATGATTCGTTATATGATATGATACACGATGCGAGAAATTTGTTTGTTATTTGACTGGAAACAAGTAGGTACCATAACTGTACGAAACCCCTAAACTTTTCAGAAATATTGCGCTCCCAAAACTGTTCAGTTTTTAATCTTTGTCATGAAGATAAATTACCGGTTGACGAATTGCAATAGAAATGTGAGTAATCAAGAGTACTCATTACGGAAAGTATGAAAAAAGAAACTAATTGCCACGTCCTAACGATAATGGTTCTCAACAAAGCCGTCGGACTTTTGATTCGTACGTCACATACTTGCAAGGAGAAATCCCGTTGTATGGTGGGAGTGTGATTAATCTTTCACCAAGTCCCAAAGTTGGAGCAAAGTTTTGATGCCGGAATGGGAGGTCGTTAAAAGTTGAGAAAGTCGCACAATGCACGTACGTCCGTGATTACTTCAAGTCACTTTCCTCGCACAATGTTTATCATTAACAAACGAGTACATCACCACCTTCAAACCCTTTCTTAGAGCGAGCAGTGCATTCTGATTATTTGAAGAGGCAGTTAGGAAGCCAATTACATTATTACACCCCAACATTTACAGTCGCAGAAATGTCAGACGGAATCAGTAGAACAATTATCTTTCACATCATGTCAAAAGAAAGAGAAAAGTATTTTTATGCAGGGTTGATGAATTATTGACTTGCTTTTGATACAGCAAGAAATTATTATTTTCCATCATATCAGTGACAAAGCTTTATTTGTTCAGTTACTTTCAAACATTTCATCGCGATCACCAGGCGCAATGGTCGTTGCTGATGAGGACGTGTCTACCAAGCAGTCACTTTTTTCCTTATACCTTCTTCCTGCCTTCTCCTCTCTTCCTTCCTAATTTGCTGGGCCTGGTCTAAATGTTCGTTGTCCCCTATTTTATGGCTAACGTTAAAACTTCTTCAGCTCTTATGGGGACCGCATAAGTGGTACCCGCGACCATTCTTCGGATCCTTCATGACCAGACCTCCAAATTTCACAGGAAGAGTAAAGATCTCTTGTTCTATGATGCTAACCTCTCGATCTAGAAATGCTGACACAAATGCACAGCTAGTGGTTTTATGAAGTGGCCGATTATCATCATTCCAGTCTTAAACAACCCGTTGAAGGAAGATCCACTCTGGTTGTTGGGATTGGCGTATGCTACATATTTATACTGCTTGAGTACAATTTCTGGCTGCTTCTGTCAGCTTGAGGTGATTGAGGTATCCCATCCTTGGACCTTGTGCTGCACATAGTTTTGGCTCCCTACTGTGGTACCTTGAATACCTCCAAGAAACCAATTGGAGTAAACTGTTTCAATGTTTAATTGTCACCGCTCTATCTCAGCCTTTCCGCGTTGCTATTAACCATACCACTGTTGACATTTTTATTTTATTTTAGCAGGTGAAAGAGAAGAACCTACCGAGAGTACAAGGGCTACCCCCATACCGAGGCGTTTTCAAGAAAGAAGTTGTTTCCAGACAAATTGAATACTAGAATGGTTACTTTTCAAGGATCGAGAGAAGATATTAAAATTTATCTTTGCCAGCAAAGAGGCCGGTTTCCTGAGAAAGACAGGGTCTCCCATATTGCAGAGGAAGGCAAATGGTAACCATAGACAGAGTAGTCAGCGAGATTCCCACCCTGCCGACACATCTGCATCAGACAGGATGAGTTGCAAGCGGTCGGTGGGATAAAGGCGTCATATTTTAAATTCATTTCGGAAAATTCTGGTGGTGATTATTTAATTGGCCTCCTGAGCTCGTCATGTCACAGTTTTCTTGTATAAGAATCCGACAACTGCAGCCAGAAGCGTCTCTCTGCAGTTTTTCTTCGACTGGTGATATCTCCTAATAACAACCTTTAGAAA
Organism: Adelphocoris suturalis; assembly: GCA_030762985.1. Taxonomy (NCBI): domain Eukaryota; kingdom Metazoa; phylum Arthropoda; class Insecta; order Hemiptera; family Miridae; genus Adelphocoris; species Adelphocoris suturalis. The sequence goes on along the minus strand of CM061042.1, from coordinate 66,221,765 downwards.
CTAATCACATTAGCTTCAAGTTTACCTGGAAACCCCGTCTTCTCTGAAAAGTATACAAAAGCCACTACTTGGTCACTGCTAGGTACTAACCATTCGCTGAGCAATTTTATTCGCGGCTAATGATGTGGCGAATGTTTTGCTGCGAGAAATATAAAACATTTCTAATATAAACGCTTGCATACGAGTTTGCAACACATTGGGACATTTTATGTCTTTAGTTGCAGACTCGTATATGTTGCAGACTCGTATGCAAGCTCTAAGAGCCACTCAGCTGATCGGGACCCTGGGCAAAGTCAAGTAAACGTCCTAAAGAGGCTACATACGAAATTACAGCTTCCTAGAGTGTAAAGCATAGAAATTAGCTTTAAAAGCCACTCATCTGATCCGGACCCTAGGCATCGTCAAGTAAATGTCCTAAAGAGGCTACATACGAAATAACAGCTTCCTATAGTGTAAAGTATAAAAATTCCCTATTAAAATTATTTAACCACCGCTTCACAAATCAAACCGTTCTCGCAATATTCGGATCACCTGCTATGAATCAAATCATCAAAACACTAGCTCAATGAAACCATCAGATCAAGCGGTTGCAATCTTGTTCACAATATCAATTATTGAGAATGATCACCTGTGTGTAAACAATTATTCAAATAACCATGCTCATAACTTTGTTTGTTGTCCACACACTTCGCAGTAGTTAACATAATATGGTTGGGTAAATCGAAAGCTTTCGAATGAATGGTCAACGAATTTCGTGGGTTGAAAAATGACGAAGTACCATTTCTCTAGCAACGACTCGGTTGTAAGCGGAAATCATCAGAAAACCAACCGTAACGCATTTTTTTAACGCTTTTTGTTAACGCTTTTTTCGTTTATGTGCCAAAGTAAAGACATAAAATGTCAAAAATTAATTGTATTATTTCATCGTCACATTGGTGATACTTATTTTCATATAAATCTGGAATATTGAATGAATCAATGAGTTTTCTACCGAAAGATTTAATTCAAGAATGAGCGTATTAAAAATGGATTTAAACTTCTTACATTTAATCGAGAAAGTCGGTAATCTTGAGGCTAAACTTTGCGATGCATTTGGAAAAGGTAAGTGGTTATGATTTGCAAGTCAATGAACTCCCAAGGCAAATTACCTGGTAGATGATATCAAGGGAAAGTAAGAGGAGAGGAGGGGGGAAAGGCGATTTCCGACCTTGTTTAAATAAATTTCTCTTCCCTCTTTAATTAAACCTAAAATTTAATGGTCTGTGAAAATCTAAAGGGTGCGGAGGCGCTAGGCCGTCCTTCCCTCCGCCCCTTTCTCATGACAATTATTCCAATTACCCCCAACCCCTAGGTGTCCACCCAGGATTTTTCACTCCCCCCCGCCCATTCTTCCTTCACGCCCCCTCCCCCACCCATCTTTATCTCCTTCCCTCTACTGTCTCTCATTCTCTTTCTTCCACTCTTCTCCAGGTAGTCGTCTCACCTTTCCGGCTTCCAACTCCTTTTCATCAGCCCTGTTCTTCTCTTCCTCTCCGGGGAATATTAAGTACCCTCAATGCCGTTTCGAAGTTATTAGTAGTACTTCGAGGTACACTTTGAAATGGGATTTCATTCTTCTCAATCATAATTAAAAAGGTTGATATTCTTGAAAATTGAAAATGGAAAAATACTCCAAGATCCTTTACTTTCCTTCTACACCCCTGATACCATCATAGGTCTTAAATTGAAACTGATTAAATTATATGTACTACGTACATAACTTCATTCTTGGAAAACTCAATCAAGACTACAGATAATCGTTTCTGTATAGTTTAGGTCACCAATAGACTACTACTAGTATCATTACATATAACTACGAAGTATCAAATGATTGAATTGTTGATGATAGGATTGTCTCGCCCCAGCGCAGAGCAGGGCACAAGCTCGTAAATTATCATGTTCATGTATTACTTTTCGGTACTGACTTAGACAATCAGTCACCTAGCAGCCATGTGTACAAATAGATCAGAATTATGCGTAGATTTTGTGGTCTGGATGCTCGCGAGTTGTGAAGAAGTGTAGGTAAATGTCGAACGTGTTAGTAATTCACGAATTTACTACAAGAGCGTTAATTGTGCCTCGCTCTGTGCTGCGGCGAGACACTTTTGCTGATGATTGCCATGAGAAATAGAATCTTCACTCACTAACAGAATACGATGACTTTAAATTTTAGAATAATTAGACTATATACATAGTGGTCATTACAATGTACATGTGACTAACAAAAATATCAAATACGAAGTAAGGAGGCGCACTGATTAGCCGAGCGGCCTCTGAACCTATATTCTTTCCTTGCCTATCTACTTGTTTAAAACATTTACTGTGAAGAGTAAAATGGCGAAGTCTTGGAACTGAAAAGGTTTGAACACAAATAATAAACCTTTGTGTAATAATTTGCAGCGTTTTTGTTATATGACATCCTCTCTGTATTGAGTTTGTCAGGTTTTCGGCACCTAAGCCCGAATCTCAAAACCAATCTTCAAGTCTAATTACCTGTAGCCAAAGGTTACACAATATGGAGGTAATCTATATACTGTGTTAGTCATAACATTATTAGAGTAAGTGTTGCAAATATCGTTACCCATCGATGCAATCCATCAACTTTTAAAGTAAAGCTGTTATTTCTATTCGATTACTCTTCCACAGTGAATTATAAGCTGAGTGGCCTCTGAAGTTAATTTTATTCCAATTTTACTAATGATGCTGTAGTTATAAACATGGCTTCCTGGGGTACGTTGAGACACAAAGACTAATACAGAGGCACTTTGTATTAGTGACTATAAAGTTGTTTCATTTTACATTCCCTCTTTCGATAACTTTTGTTTATTAATAATATTCAGCCCATATAGAGCTTCAGCATTCTGCATGCATCCTACTTACTTTCATACCAGCAATAATTGATGCCCATGTCTGCTCTCAAGTATTCTGGAAACCAATCAGTCCCCTGGGAAATTATGGCCAGCAACGTGAGAACGGCTGCCATTCCCCACGCGAACAGGTTGTATGCCACCAACCTTTTGCTGTCATTCCCTTGGCTTTTATTTGGCCTGATAGCTCTGAAACAAGACATCATTCGTTATAAGCCAACTTAATAACCAATTATCGTGATTCAACGGATAGGTCAAATTGAAATCAAAAGTTGAATATGTTAGATACTACGATGGTTCCGTTGCAAAATACAACTCAATCAATGCGCATGTTAGGTATGCAAATGTTTTCAATAATGGTTTTAGAACCCGAGGGGTTGGAAGGTCGATTCCCTTCTAGAGCACCGAGTACTTTATATCACCAAATTAGTACTTTGATGATGCATAAGCACAAAGAATAAATGAATGAGTTGATGAAAATCCTGGGATTAGCACGTACAAGGACTGGCAATCACTTAGGAACTAATCAGCTTAAAACTACACTGACCTCCTGACCCCTTCAAACTTTTTCTATCTTGTGGCAATTTACTCTAATCAAGTTTGTAAAGAATGTACAGGCAACTTCGTCACGCGAAGCTCACAGAAGATATTTGGTAAAGTGTATAAAATATATTGGGTCGTGACCGCAGATAATAATTTCGTTGAAAGACGATAAGCATTTTCTATTATTTGTGGTACACCAAAACTGTGTACCGACTGACAAGCAATGATTAAATAACAACCTAGTTTACCCGTAGATGACGCAGAATTCAATTTATAAGATCCAAATTAAAACCCAACCTAGACTACAACTTTCTAGTATATAGACCAGTTAGGGAAATGTTCGTGGCAGAGGGTGATCTCCTTCCTAAGCTAACGTTTCTTATAGTCTATTGTCCATTTTCGGGCCAATTATCCTATTTAAATTCAGGATGTTGCAATCTGTTTGTAATGAGTCAAACAACAATCCTTTGATGGTTTCTAAACTATTCAAACTATTGTATCTTTGAAAAATGGTAAGGAATGTCATTGTCTGGTGGCGGGCCGAAATTGTGAGATACATTGGCATCAATACCTCATGCTGTCATTTCATTGCTGTGTTCAGGTATGAACTGGTCAAGGAAACGTATCCTCCGTAGGTGAGAAATAAAATTGAACCAGATAAGTTGTAATGAAATGAGTTCAGAAGAAATGCCCTTGTACGCATCAGTACGTATCCTTAATGCAGATTCAACTGCGCAGCATCTTTTCAGCTGTCATAAGGCTACAAACCTCTGAAAAACTAATATCCTAGTATGAAACAATTTCCTTATTTTTTTACTGATAAAAACCAATAGAGTTCAAGTAGTTTGAACGTATTTTATGAACAAATTTCGGTCAAGGAGAGCAACGTATTGTACACCAAACTACACGAGGGGAATTACCACACTTTGGCAATAAGGAAGCAAAAATTTTACCAGCAGTGGACAGACATACAAGTATGAAAAGCTCAAAATCATATTTCTGCAGAAAAATTTAATTCAAGCTCCAATAGCCCAAATATTTTTGAGTTTATTACAAGTAATATCAAAAACATCATAAAACGAAAGGAAAAAAGGCGAAATAATTTTATCATTTGTAAATAACGCTTAAGTCTAGCGTAAATATAAATTTACTTTCTCAGTAAACGTAATGCAAAGAGCAAATAATGCATTTTTCAATACCTTCCTTTCAAATCATTATTGGTATCAGTTGACTTATCGGGACGTAAGTATTTAATATTACAATGCACAATAAAGTCAACCTAAAAATAATTACTGCCCTGAAGCTGTATGCATATCCAAAAATTTTCCTCCTTCATATTTTCGTGCGGTGAACGTCAGAGTTGAAGACGAAGTAGGTGCAATGTTGGTAGTGGGTACGAATATGGTTTTGCTGGTTTTCATGAATCACTACAAAGCGTTTCCAACTTCATTCTACATTTTCTCTTTAAAATATTAGAAGCACAGATTGCTAGAAAAGCGGTCTGACGAACGGTTTATTTTTAGGGGCGTTCGCAAACAAAGGTTTACAGTAGAGTACCTCCATGATTTCATTCATCCGGGGATGATAGTAGAGGAGCGTTCCCAGGAAAATGAACGGATATATATATATGAGCAGATACAAATTTCAATAATTTTTACCGTACCTTAGATTGTTTTCTAGGGCGATAACATAACTTATTCTTCTCCTTTTGAATCGTTGGGATTATGCGTATTATAATACAAGAAGTAAAGAAAACATTTTAAGTAATAGGCGAAATCTTTGGTCTCCTACAACAATGTCGACATCCTGGAAATGAGGCTGGTTCCTGATCCTACAATGTGGCTATGTGGCCTTCATTCAAGATTATGATTGAGAAATATTTCCACTCTCCAGTATTGGGCAGTAAGTAGTTACGACTAATAACTGATAACTACAACTAAATTAGTTACTAAAGTGGCGAATAATAACTACTACTAATTATCTATTAGTTATTATTGCCAGAGTAATTATTCCACTTATTCGATTATTTATCTCTAAGTAACTAACAACGAATTCAGTTCCACAATTTAGTAACTATTAGTAACTAAGAACTAATTAGTTTTTAGTCGTTATTTGCACGAGTAGTAACTAAACCAATTAGTTATTAGTCGTTATTCGCGCCAATTATAACTAATAACTAAATTTGGTTCCGAATTTACCTGTAAGTGCTGGGAGATGAGATGGCTGTACTGTAACATGAATTATGTGAGCAAATTTCTAAATATTCGTTTTTTTCCTATATCAATGCCCAAAAATAGTAAACAAATTCGAATTTCACGGGTTGAAATACTTGCAAACATTTGTTATTATTTTCGTTTTACTTAAAAACTAGCATATGAAGTCATGTTGCGCCAAGAAAATTTCCATCTAGACTGGTTTCGATTTTGATGTTTTCAACGAAAAAAAAAGTTATCTATTAGTTATTATTCGTGCGAATAATGACTAAAAACTAATTAGTTATAAGTTACTGGCAGCAACTAAATTTTGTATGACTAAATTAGTTATTAGTTTCATTGCGTGTAACTAATTACTAAATTAGTTATTAGATTCACCTGCGTGTAACTAATAACTAAACACCTATTGTCTATTAGTTATTAGTTTAACCTATTTCTCCAAAATGATCTATTAGTTGAAGGGTTGTAGCTTAAACTAATTCAGTAGAATTAAGCCATGCCTAATTTAATTGAAGTGGCTGTGATCAATTACATCGCTAGTTACACCGAAATATCAGGTTATGAATTTAGTTATGGGTGGTAACTAAAGACTAACAGTTATTAGTTTCATCGTCAGTTGAACTAAAAAATTAATTAAGTAATGCCCCACTCTACCACTCAAAACTGGGACCTAAACGTGGAGTGGAGTTCTTGGAGGTTCGTAGGGGTGTCTCCGACATGATTTTTCTGTACGTAAGTTGTTAGACAGCCATGCCGAATGCGCGCATTATCTTTTTATATACTGCTCTCAACATTCTATGTCCCATTCTCATCTTCTATGTCTGATTTGCCCGCAGCTCAATATTACCAACACCTCTGTAGACCTTCACGGCTAGCAGCGAACCACCTGTTGTATGATTCTCCAGATAAAGATTTTTAAAGATCTCCCTTTACTCGGTAAAAGATCAAATTAGAAGGAAATGAGAACCAGACTTCTAGCAACTTCCCTACTGCAAATCATTTACCTACATATACAGGTAAATCACCTAAGTGACTGACACCGGCCAGAAGTCGATTCTGCAACCAATTTACAACAAAAAGTTCCTCTTAGAATTTTTTTTTTTTTTTTTTTTTTTTTTTTTTTTTTTTTCAACATATTCACAACCACAACATAACCACAACTCCCACAAATGACAGAGAAATTTAAAAAACGAGTACACCGCTGGAAAGAGGGTTGAATGGAAGAGAAATCAGGAAGAAAGTTAAAATTTGACAAATCCCAAGAAATCTGGAAAAATTCTTCGCGCTATAGCTCAAATTTCTTCAATCGAATTTTACCCCCGGAGATTAAAAAAATCCACCTTCCCAACAGTGTGGTCGATTTTACTTTTACTTTGCTAATTAGGGGAGAAAATTGTGTTGTAACATTCGCAGATCTCTCCGAATCTGTTATGACCGAATTTTACACTTCACCTAACAAGTTTTACACTTAAAAACACATAAAGCTGAGGATAACAAATGAACTAAAAACTAGTTATTTAAAGTGTAACATTCGGTTATCTGCGAGTGTTACCACTCGATTCAGCGTAAAAAAAAAAATACGAAGAAACTGACCTCAAACTAGTATTTTCTTAAAGGGTCATTTTTCAGGAAAACTCTTGATTTCATAGAAAAAACACGTTTTTCAACATACGAAATCACTTTTCTTCCCCAACCAATAAAGTAAAATAAAAATTGATTACACCGTTGGAAAGCTGAGATTACGGCGCAACTTTTAAGTTTACAGGCAAACATGAACACGCTGCGGTTGAAAAAAGTGGATATTTTCAAGGTTTGACAAGTTTTCATCTTTAAGTTCATTTTTCACCCGTTTTTCCTATTTAAGAAATTTTTGTTTCTCATCAGGGAGATAGAAAATTCAACGTTCTTTGCAACGGTATCCTTAGATTTGAAAAAAACTCCAAAAATTGGGGAGTTAGAGCCGTTTTTGTGAAGTAAGGCCGACAACACGAAAAAACTCTTAAAAGTAAAATAACTCGGAAACGATTAAAAATGTTACGATGATTCCAAATAGTTACAAGCCATATGATTGCAATATCATTTCCTGTTTACAAGTTTCTTATTAAAAAGTTCTGAATTAGTGTTTTGCTATCAACTTAATGTTGTGTGTCAATAACTTCGTACTTAAATACTTTCATATTTCATCTTGTAGATTAGGTACAACATATAAAAAAAATATATATACACCCATACACACACATATATATATATATATATATATATATATATATACCCGCAACCTTGTGGAACCACCAATATTCTCTCGATGTCGAGTTATATCGGAATATTGACCTTTGCCCATAATAATGAGTAAACAAATAATGTTGTCAGAAGAAAATGAAGCTTGAGGTTGATGATTCACGAATGAATTAGAATGTGATCTTCTACGAATGAAAGATTCATTGGCAAATTGAAATGGCAATAATTCACGCCCAACTCATAAATATGCAATATTATTCCACTTGGGTAATTAATAGCATTCTGATCATTTCCAATTTGAACGTAACCATAGGTACTTATTATTGAAGACTTAATTAGGCAGTAAGAAGTGTATTACCTAGGTGTGTATTTTATGTTGACTCTTGCCCAAAATATATATTATAATGCTATTTTGGGTCATTATTTATTTTGCCTGATAGCCTGGTACCTGATGAGTTATACTAAACCTGCAAGACCGCTCGGTCTTGAGGAATGATGAACTCAGTTCGCCGTAATAACAAGAAAATAATTGGTAGGTCGCAATACTTTCTCTCAAGACTATAATTTTCTCTGTCCTTCCCTATACGATTGGATTATTCTTTCCAGAATGATAATAAATATCTTCGCAGTTAAAAAGGAAATTTCAATTCAGCTCGCCGATAAATCCGCAACACCAGGAAACATTTCCATGTTTTGCGCAACACTCATCATCATCTCCCCTGGTGCTGCTAATTTATCGGCAAGCTGAAGTAAGATTTTTTTTTACGTTATAAATTATGCAGTTTTTTTACGTTGACGTGCTGTTCACTCAAGTCCTTTCGTTACCTAGAAAGATTATAACTTAAAAAAAAAAAAAAAAAAACTACCTTGCGTCTAAAGGCTAAAGAGTGATGTGCGTAGAGCACTTTAGAATAATACTTACGTTAAAATTAATTTCTAGATGTGCCAAGAGGCATCCATTTCAAATCCCAGCTTCATAAGTGGGATAGCAAAGAAATTAGCTCTGGAGCTCACTCAGCTGCTCTAAGGTGCATCTGACCTTGATTCGTTTCTAAATCTCCCAAAGATCCTCCATTCCAATTTCTTTTAATCATAAGGTGAATAATGAATAAATTAGCTTCTGAACTCAAACAGCTGATCTAGGGGTTTCAGACATATGATTAATTTCTAAATATCCCAAGAGGCCTCAATCACAAATTTCAGCTTTATAGGTTAAATAGCTAAGAAATCAGCTCTGGATCTCAATCAGCTGACAATGTTGACACGACACGCAAATCTGCAACGTTTTTTTTCTGATGATTTCCGCTTACAACCGAGTCGTTGCTAGGGAAATGGTACTTCGTCGTTTTTCATCCCACAAAATTCGTTGACCATTCGTTCGAAAGCTCTCGATTTATTCAACCATATTATGTTAACTACTGCGAAGTGCGTGGCCAACAAGCTGAGTTATGAGCATGGTTATTTGAATAATTGTGTACACTCAGGTGATCATTCTCAATAATTGATATTGTGAACATGATTGCAACCGCTTGTTAATTTCTGATGATTTCATTGAGTTGGTGTTTCGATGATTTGATTCATAGCAGGTGATCCGAATATTGCGAGAACGGTTTGATTTGTGAAGTGGTGGTTAAATCATTTTAATAGGTAATTTCTATACTTTACACTCTAGGAAGCTGTAATTTTGTATGTAGCCTCTTCAGGACATTTACTTGACGATGCTCAGGGTCCGGATCAGATGAGTGGCTCTTAAAGCTATTTTGAGGGCATTAAATGTTTCGTTTCTAGACCTCCCCAGGGTTCTCCATTTCAAATTTTACCTTCATTGATTGAATAGAAAAGAAATGAGCTATGGAGCTCTCTCAGTTGATCTAGGGAGCTTAAGACTTTATAATTCACTAGTATAGTCTTCTCGCTCGCTTTGGATGAGTCGCTCGCTTCCCCACTGAGGCTATCAACGTTCTAGCACAGCCCTTTACATCAGTTAGAAGAGGTGCAAATACAGATATTGAAGGAATTTCTGGATACAATCTTCCAGACGGGGAAATATTGAAGCAAGGAGAATGGTGGTAAGGCAAGGAAAGCAACAACAAACTTAGCCATCTCACCCTCGATGCTGGAGATGTGATTCTATTGGCCATATTGCTGTTAACTGTCCTCTCCCTCCTCTCAATTTTCCAGCACATCCAGCTTTACATATTCCTCAGGGCCCGGAAAACGAACTCGGGTTGGAATAGCAGAGGTTGAACCAACCTACTAGCCAAAGCCCCTGACACGAGAGCATGTAGGCACTCAGGTTTCATGGAGTTCAGTTGATCTAGGGAGCTTAAGACTTTATAATTCACTAGTATAGACTTCTCGCTCGCTTCACTCGCTCGGAGTGGGATGTACAAAAACACGGGGCATGAAGTAAAAAACACCGCTCTGCAGGTCATTGCCTAACCTCAACAAACTAACCCCTCCCCCTGCGCGGCCTCCAAGCCGTGATTCGGATGGGGATAGAAAATTTTAAAATTGCTTATGCACCCTTTCGGACAAATAATGATCTCATGTGTACGAAATTTTGATTTAGTTATTTCTACGTGTAGTTCATCCACGAACTACTCATTCGCAACAAATCCAGGAGTCATTGATGGTTTCCGATGTGCGACTACATTTTCATTTGTTGGGAGACCTTATTTTATTTCAACATAAATATTTTATATCAAAGAATAGAATTTATGGATTGAAACTGAATATCTGAGACAGCCGAACCTGAGGTGTATATTTTGATCTTTTCATCTAATTATGATCACTGTAAACTCGTACGGAAATTGTTTACTGTTGGATTTAAAATAATTTGGATGTATTTACCACTCTTGGTACTAGATGGGTTCGGGACCGATCCCTGGTTTCATTGGTTGAAGGCTTGTGCATGAGTGGGTAGGTGGAACGCCTCTTCAGATTGGATAACTTTTTTTCCCCAGTCTCCCTCCAGTTATGATGGGACGTCACATTTCTGAGGTAAGTGAATTCTATTCCATTACTTTTGTTTGAAAATCAAGTGAGCGGGGTCGGATTCGAACTCATCTGGTCTTTCTGTCATATTATCCGTCTTGCCAATGATAGGATTTCATCATTCATATACCTAACTATTGCTTTATAGTTCGAAAAACTTGTCATTTTGGAAGAGGTAAGATCCCCCCCCCCCCCCCCCCCCGACTTTTTTCTTAACGACCCATCAGTATATTTTTTAAGTGCGCGCAAACGGGCGCAATTCCGCTTTAAAAGAGCAAAATATTTGAAATACTGAGTTTTGAAGATATTCAATGGCCACGTTTAATACATGATTTTGGAGTATTTTATCGTGCTGAACCATTTTATTCTCATCACCAACCAGGGGAAACCCCGAAAAAACTACATTTTAGTACCTACGCTTTGTGCTAAGTGGAAATGTGTAAGATCAGTGTGATTCCGGTCGATTTGTAAGTGTTTCCCCAAGTTGATGTCTTAAATATCAATAAATGAACATCATTGCGAGGTTCAGCAACAAAAAATACCCCTAAATCATGTATTACATGTGGCATATTGAATTCTTCAAAAACTCAGTATTTCACAATTTTTGCACTTTCAGAGCGGAATCGCATTTTTGCTGTGGTTTCGTTTTAATCTATGTTCCGCTAATGGTTAATGAGTTTGTCACGCTATGATCACTGACGAACGACACTAAACAGCAAACAAGTACTACCTACGTTGAAAAAACTCAAAATTTCTGTAAAACATTATAATTTTACGTCAATATAGGATATAAAGCTTCTACTTTTCATCCAAGTTGTTTAACATCGCTCTACACACTGATGATCTTCCAACTAGATTAAAGCAACAGTTTGCTGTTTCCCTACAAATACCAGAGAGCGCAAGTGTTCATGACACCAAGACCACACCGATTTCGTGGTTCGGTAATTAGGGGACCACAGTATAAGTTATTAGAATCCAAGTTTAACTCTGATTCAGACGAGGCGTCTACTAATGCGAGTTGACTCTCAAGTTAATCAATTAACCACCAACGATTTATCAATCGGTGGTTCCTTACCCAAAGTTAAGGAGACTTGGGAAATAGTTTTCTCCATCTCCATTGCCAAGTAAGTACGTTCCTAAATGGGTAGCAGTTTGTGTTTCGTGTAATATCTACGTCAAGGTTAAGCTGGTGTCTGTTGTTAACTTAGTTATAGGATAGAACTTCCTTCTGACCCTCTATCAACTTAATGCAGCTAGTGAACCCAATATGTTATAAATAGGAGAAACTCTTCATTATATTAGTATTCGATGACGAGTATTAATTTAGTTAAAAGCAGAGCATACATGAGGTAGTGTAGGAACAGCATAATGCCTAGCATCTGATGTACCATGTAGCCCCTTATGTGTACATACACTCAAAATATATATTTCGTCGGTTGCAGGGAAAAATTGATCAAGCAAGAAAAGTAAATTTCACACCACAGCAAACATATTGCCGCGTTGGAAGGAAAAAGTGGACATGTCCGCAGTAAAGAGGTTGATACATTTTCCGTTAGGTACACTGTCGGAGTTCCTCGTTTCCTCATTTCAGTTTATATTTTCAATAATAAACCCCTGCAATCGACCAAGAACAACAATTTTTTTAACCCCGTCAAAATTTTTTGGTTTATGCTCCAAGATGCGTAGAATCCAAATGATTATGATCATAATGATATGATCATTAACAAAGAGGAGGTGAGAACGATATACACATTGTTGTGGATTATCATGTAGACTGACGAACATGATAATATTCGTATTTTATTTTAACACTAGTAAATATTGTACTGATATGAGATTGTGATAGAATCAGTCCGGCGACAGAGACCATAACCATTGACCAAGAGAGGATTAGGACTTCAAGTTTGTCGGCTACCATTGGAACATACCTTTATTGGAATATTTATATTATACACAGGTAATAAATATTGCATTATTAATATGTCAAAGGTATATCATGTTATAGTGTGCACTGTGCAGAGAGAGTATGTGGACTTTGGTGACTATTTACCTATCACCATATTGGTCTACTCAATTAAGATAATACTCAAATATCAGTAAATTTTGAAGACAAGTTAATTTTAAATACATTGAAATTTCCAATAAATTTAAATGTCGATACAACCAATGAATCTATTAATGGTATGAGTATGGCTTTGTTGTTAGTAATAATTTATTTTTATGATATTTACAATTTACAATATTTACAATTCAAGGACGACTAAAACTAGGAATTACCGCAATAAAATGCATTACAGCTAAACATATAAATATCAATAAATTGTAAAGACGTCTTTGATGCTCAAACTGAAAAGTGGAACAGACCATTGTCGAGAACTAGTTGGGTCCGGGTAAAAAACCCGATTGTCAGTTTATTTGTGGAGGCAGCTTCCGCTTGAGAGGATCGCAGACAAGTATGCAAACACTAGTGACAGAATATGGACAAGCGCTTTTATCCTCGCAGTTCTGAACAAGAATCACACCTGAAAGACACCCCCCCCCCCCCTTCCCATACAGCCTTTTATGAGACTTTTTTCCAGATCACTCTTTTTTTCCTATATATCAATGAGTAACTTTAAGGCAAATGAGGTATTTCATTATATTGCTAGAAGATGCAATAGATAGAATGATCCCGTAGGTATTCAAAACCATTTGAATGGCACCTCATTTTCACGTTATTCATGTATTATATTATTTGGAGGTCGTACATAAAGCTTTCCTGGAACAAAATATGGTGGGGCTTATTTGGTTGGTAATGGAAGAAAATGAGTCTTCTAAAAAACCTACATCCACATCATCATCTCACGCCCTTCTTTAGAGTCAATCGATTTACTGATATTCGTTTGTTCAACCCACAGTGATAGCGGAAGATTTTTCCCAGGACGTTGTATCAGAGTGTATGTTAATATGATATGGATCAATAAAATGTGTAACGAAAGTTGCTTCCTATCAACAGTCCATAATACATGCCATAGGTATAATAACAGTTACAATGAATTCAACCTACAATATTTAGGTTACATCTTTTAGGTTATACCTATAATTTTTATAGGTATAATTGTTTTTAACCGGTGGGTTAAAATCAAGGCACGAAGAAACTCTGGTACTCCACCAAAATCAACTACGGGCTCAGAGAGTTGTGAACTTCTGTGCTGTAGGATAGTGACAATTGTCTCTGCTATGTTCTCAATCCGGTTAAATATTTTCGATACTAAATTTTGAAATCTGCCAAGAGAATTATACCCCCCCCCCCCCCCCCCGCATCAAAATTTGTAGGTTTTTACGTTATAAGCTGCGTGGATAAAAAAAATTCAAAAATAAATAATAATAACGATTTTAGCGGAACAGAAGGCTGTAAATAGCTGTATTTATAGCAAATTTTAAGCTTAATCCAAAAACATGTACATCATTTTCATGAAACTAAACTACCTACCTTCATAAACTATTTTTTAACAAAGCACAATTCGAAAAACGCGTTTTTGCACAATGAACGCGTGGTATGATATGTGTAAAAATCAAGAAATTCCATAATAAATTAGGAAAATGCTGGTTGTTTGCCATTATTTACGTGTGGCAAATTTACTATAGATGATTATGGGCTGATGGTGATGTACAAGCGGCACGTATCTGGTAGCACAGAAACATTTAAGAGGATAAAAAAATGCAATGCGATTTTTTTTTTTTTTTTTTTTTTTTTTTTTTTTTTTTTTCTTTTGTATAAGTTTTATTCACCTTCCGAAAGTGATCTCAATACCTCCGCTCCCTAAGTAGACTCGGAAGTAGCACTTGCCTCACCCTCACCCTCACATTTACCAGTTGAACTGAAATTATCTCTCTGCCTATCATGTAACGTGCATACAAATACTTGAATTTCCTCTTATTCAAGATGCCAATCGAGTTCGAAAATCAGAGTCACGAGATACGCACAATCAAGTGACGAAAGGTGAAGATCCACAGAGACGGAGGCAACGTTGGAACGAGGACAGGCCATGCACGTGACAGATAAGGACACTATTTGGTTATCAGGAGGACGGTAGCTTGCTCGAGGCTGAGATGGATCAGTGTAATCCAGCTGTCCCCTTTCGTGTGTGCACTCCCTCGATGTAATGGAATGGCTTATTCGAGATGAGGGAGTAGCTTCGCGGAATTCGAACGTAAACTAGAGATAAACGAAATGCCGCACGATAAAGCGAAAGCCAAGATGGGACCTTCCCTCCGACCCTTATGATTTTGATGATTTAGGGTATATTTCGGTTCTCAAGGCCGAAGCCCAAAGCAAGAAGAGAGCAGATATCTCTACATGAGATATGTATTTGTCTCATGAAATACATTACTCTTTTAAGGACTTTTCGGAGAAAATGCTATTGAGAGAGTTCGAACAATTTTAGTACCTACCAATCAAGTTAGGTTTTATGCAGAGGACCAATGGAAAGGCCCCATTAACATCACGATTATATTGCCGTCAAGATAGAATGAATGACAACGAATTCGGCTAGTCACTATTACACTTCTGAAGAGTTGCTCAAACTCGGCGATGGTCAGACCTAGGCATGAATCCATCCATAGCATCAAGTAGTCAATCCCTTAGTAAAAATTCAAATTAGTTGGACATGAATGAATGATCTGACAGAACTCCAGGTGCTGTCGCCAGGTTC
Organism: Adelphocoris suturalis; assembly: GCA_030762985.1. Lineage (NCBI taxonomy): Eukaryota > Metazoa > Arthropoda > Insecta > Hemiptera > Miridae > Adelphocoris > Adelphocoris suturalis. The sequence continues at coordinate 66,206,174 of CM061042.1, read as the reverse complement.
GACCTTGATAATCCACTGACACTTTTCTGACCGTAGCCGAATTTTTTTGAAAAATTGAAAGTTCCAGTCATCGAGCGAATTTTCGTAAATTATAGTATTGTATGATGTTAAATTGTTCTGAAATTTGAGCTTTTTGAACTATTAATTTTATGACAAAAAACGTATTCTAAATAATAATCTTTTATTCAAATACAGGTTTTGTATGTTTAGCTTTTTTACAGTTTCATGGATTTTTTTAGCAAATTTTAATGAATGCAAGTATATTTTTCAGCATAATTTTGTACATAAATTTTTGAATGTTCTATTTTATAGTTAATGAACTTTGTTTGAGCAATATTCTACCAATGAATATAAAGTACACGGTTTTTAGCCATCTTTGGCCATTTTTAGTGATTTTTTTTTATTGAATTTTTGAAATTCGACCAATTTAATAAACTCAAAAAGTGCTGGCCAACAAACTCATCCTTTCGTTTGGAAAGCTTGATTTTTTTGCGCAAGAACTGAATTTTTATCTCAATCCTGAAGAGAGTTATCGTCTGGAAGGACACATTTATAAATATATATCTATATATACGAAAAAGCATTAAACTAGAAGACTCGTTTCGGAATGCCTCAAAACGGATTTCAATGAAGAAATTTGTGAAACATTTTGTTTTTAAATTTTCCCGGGGCATTGCAATAGTTCATTTTCTACGAAAATTCGCTAAAACCTTACCGCGTAAACGATTTCAATCTCTCTAGACAGTGGGAACTTTGTCGAGAAAGTGGAGGATTGTTATCTAGAGGCATCTAGTGCGATTTTCAGGTATATTTTCCTAATAGGGTGTCTCTTGTTCAAGGACAGTGATTCCGGTACAATTGCTAATTCGCTTTAACATCGAATGAGACTTGGATAGCTTAACTTTCACCAATTCGCTCTCTCTAAGGGTTTAACCATAGGCATTAAAATAACGTCAACATGAGTAATATTGATCAGACGTGTACCTATTCAGTCATGTGTAAGTAAGAATTCTTCATAAACCGCTACGGATGAACCAGCAGAAATAAATACATCTGAATCCACTCACCATGAAATCGAATCTATCATAACTTTTGTTACCTATTGACGGACTTGTAAGCGTGGGCAGGTGTTTCACTTTATTCCATTAATGTCTATTCATTTGGCTCGATCTTATTCGGTTTCGTATTTAGAGAAGACTATACCTCACTAATTATATAGGCAGAAGGTAGTTTTCGGTTTAAAACTCTATTATCAGGATATGAATCCATTCATGCAAAAGAATAATTTATTCATCGAGAAAATTGCCCAATGACGTTACCTGGAGGGTGTGACCCATTTCGTTTATAGCAAGTATTTCTCCATCCTCTAATCCCCCGTAGGTCTGTGTTATAAGGTTCTAGATTAGAGCAATAAACCTCGGGCTTAATTAAAAACAATGCCAACACCGTTTATGACCTCATCCCGTTGAAGCAACACTATAAAATCAAGTTTCACACTTTAGTGGAGTCTCTGCTAAGTTATAGATGCGAGTGTTTGGGGAAAGTACCTCTCCCATCGAACGGTGGGACAGGTAGCAGCTAATAACATTTCATCCAATATTGTATAATTATAAGTAGTGCAGTTTCTATTCGTTATTTAAAATACATGAGATTTCAAATGAACCACAGAAAATAGTGTGTGAACGAATTAATCAGATAGCATAACCCGATCCTTCCCCTTCATATTATTAAAGTAAGGTGTATAATACGATGGTTTTATGTTAGTTTTTATTTTCAGTGGTTTTTCTTTTGTAGTCCACGTACATTGTGAAAATTTCGAGTGTCGGAAATCCCCCCACTCTGACGCGCAATGTAATTTCTGAGTTAGCTTTGATGAGGCCAAACAAATCCTAATATAAATGCAGTGTCCACTCGGTCTCTTCATAAAATATGATACATCGGAGAAAGCACTTAACCACAGGAATCAGTTGTGCGAGGTCTGATTCTAATTTCATAATGTAAATAACAACCAGTAGAATATAAATAAAATGAGCGAACAATCGTAACTCTATACGCCGCAATTTATCATACAAAAGTTTATTATTTCTGTATTATATAGCCCTTCTCTGCAAATCATTTGTCTGTTATGAATATAAACCCCGTAAATATTAAGTATCATAACTTGGCATTTCCCACCTCTCGAAACGATTCGAACATTTACACCTTCAAATAATTTTCGAAAAATTTAGAAAAAATAGCACACATAAAATAGTAAGTCCAAATCTCTTGAAGCCTCCCAGCTGATCAACTCGCCTCCGTACCTTTTATTTGTATCCTATGTGTTCCAGAAGTGCTCTACTTTAAATTTCATCACCGTAAGTCGAAAACGGATGAAGTTAGCCCCAGAGGCCCCTCAGCTGATCAGTACGCCTCCCGTACCTCGTAATTGTTTTTGGGGTGTCCCGAAGGATCTCCGTCTAAGTTTCAGCACCGTACGTCAATTAGGGAAGAAATTACCCTCAGAGGTTCCGAAGTTTATCGGATTCCCTTCATTCTTCGTAATTGTTTTCTAGATGTGCGTGTGTGTCTGACGGAAGCTCCATTTCAAGTTTCAGCACCATGAGTCAATTAAGAAACAAATTAGTTCAATGGTCTCTCAGCTGATACCACAAAAAAGCTCAATTCATTTTTTTTTTTTTTTTTTTTTTTTAATAACATTTTATTTAAATATTCAAAGTACGGCACTTCGTACAGCTTGGTGGGAGTTCTAAACGTGGAATTCAACCTCTTTGACTATGTATTAATTCATTCAGGCCCCAACTCCATTTCATATTGCAGAGCCGTAGGCATAAATAAGCCTAATAAGTTATAGGTACCTACAAAGGAACACCTAAATGTACTTTAGTCAGTCTCCCTGAACCACGTACAACGACATTCCCAAATTAGTAGTTAGACCCTACCAAATGAAAATGTATGATAAAATAAATCGCCTACCAATGCTTTACTAGTTCATCCGTACGGAAAATAGTTGATGAACTCAACTTTGCAAAGCCAGAGTTCCACTGGGTACCACTGGCTGGTAATGCCATTAAAACTATATCAACAGATTTTTTTTTTTTTTTTTTTTTCAACATACAATGCAAGTTTTATGTATTCTGATCCTATACACACTTAACGCTCTAGGTTTCAAAAATTCAATTCAGCGATTGAATCTACCCTGACTCAAAGATATCACTACCAGGGCGTGATTTACCTAAGTTTTCGCACTGAGGTTATTTTCATGAATTATTTGCCGCTCTCTCTCTCTCTCTCTCTCTCTCTCTCTCTCTCTCTCTCTCTCTCTCTCTCTCTCTCTCTCTCTCTCTCTCTCTCTCTCTCTCTCTCTCTCTCTCTCTCTCTCTCTCTCTCTCTCTCTCTCTTCTTCTCTTCTCTCTCTCTCTCTCTCTCTCTCTCTCTCTCTCTCTCTAATCTCTCCACAAAAGTACCTGGTTAAGCGATTTATCAGCTTCCATCTCCGATTCGAAGATCACTTGAATTCACTTGCCATCGGCAGTCTTCAACCACCCACTCCCGGACATCTCGTCAAACAAAGATATCTCTGTGACATCATCAACCAATTAAATAATTTCAGTAACACTTGCTCAAAAAACACTCATTTTAAAGCTCAGCATCCAAGGATCGTCACCATTATGGCCATCCTAAATAAACGATTTATTATGCAGCTAAATAATCATAATGCATATTACGTTTCCTAATGGTCTCACATAAAATAAAACTAAAAATTAGAGAAAAAAAAACCGACGAGCTTTTTGTTCATTAATTGGTGGCTTCATAGCGAAAACGAGATCGCTAAGCAAACATCGTTAGCTTTTCAGTCTTGTTGAATCAAGCTACATCATCAATTTCCGATCCACGAAGGAATTCGCAGCTAGAAAATCTGCTTTTGGAGTTCACAATTTCTAACATTATATTCTAACGGAGCTGCCATCCCACCAAGTTTCGTTATAATGAGTTAGAATGATCAATAATGAGAATAGCTATAATTATACCTTTCCACTCATCACACCGTTGATCACCCACCTACACTCGTGGCTCTAGGTACGTTCGTACTTGAAAATAATGAGATCCGCGAAGCAAATGCCGTACGGAAGGTTTTAAGAGAAGGCTTTTACTAAAGCTTGATGATTAATGATTACGTAATGGTCCTGTTAATTAAAAGCCCCTTGAGTATATAACTCCTCACAAAATGAGAGGCGACGTATAATGTTAAGCTTCGCGTTATTAAAATTTCTTAGAGAATGAAACTCATAAGACACTTAGTTTTTTTGTTCTCTATAACTCTCATTATTATAGTTGATTAGATTACAAAAAACAGAAAAGCGAGGTGAATACTTCGGAAAGATTTTAAGATCACAGACATAAATAAAGAGGAACGAACGGTCTTACAGAAAAGAATATGTGTGTTCAGAAGCCCATTGCATATTTCGTCATCGATATTTGCTTAGAGGAAGGAAGGAGGGTCTATGTACACGGTGATAACTCGAGAATCTCTTCATCCGGCTATATCGTTTTCGAGAGAGCAAGAACTTTACAATAGACCAAAACTATAAACTTACCTACATGCTTTTGAATATCGATTTCGTGTAGTATTATAAAGATATACCTATAGATTGCTACAAGTGATGAATCTCGAACTACGTTTATTGGCACGTTTTTGACATTTGCCGTTAACTGTGAAATTTCGACAGCGCTTTTATTTCGACCCAATCCCGAGTTTTGAGAGAGAGCCGATAATGTTTTATTCATGGATGATGAATATGAAATCAGAAGAGATGATAACATTGAATAAACCATAGTACTCGTGAGTAAGTAGACCCAAGTACGTATTCATTTTAGCCTTGGAAAAGGTAGCCACGATCAAAATGCAGGAATTTTTCGTTGTTATAAAAAATACGGAAGTTAAAGAAGAACATAGTCTAATTCCACGAAAATAAATAGTTACAATGTCAGATCAATTTCGATGGTTAGGTGATCAGTAACAAACAATAGAGAGTTTTTGTACTGCTCGAATTCATTTTCTCGTATTCGAAAATAGCCTCTCCGAAACGAGAAGATGTTTTCGTTACGTGGAAACGCTTTTTGGAACGGGAAGAGTCAGCTTTTCTCGTGCTCAGCTTTTTCGAAATCGTAATTACGAGACGACAACATGACCTTTCTCCATGATAACTCTAAATTAGCAACCAAACGCAGTTGTGGCACACATATATACATTCGCCAATATGGACTCACCCGACAAAATTGCCTGACTTTTACCGCTTTCATGCAGCCTTTGTTGTTGGTTCAACTTCTGTATTTGTATTTTGTTCGTGTTTTTTTCCCGCCCCTCAACCAGAAAGGAAAATTAGCGGTATTTTACTCGTGCTTTCGACATTCGACGTTTCAAAGCGACGATTTCAATATTTTCATCTCAAGATTTCGTTTCAAAATATGAGCCTCCAAGATTTTATCTTACATGTTTTAAAGATTTGTGTTCTTCATGGCTGAATCTTTTTTGTATTACGTAAAGATAAGTGGTCGTTGTTTCTTATTTAACGTTATATTTTTGGAATAGCCTACCGCGAGTTTGAAGCAGTGACTCACTACAAGAGTCACATTGACTTTACTATAAGAGTTCTCTTTCTATCTGGCTTACGAAAACGCTACGAGAAATCTATGCAAAAAAAGTTAGCATTCATCGTGCTCGCTTTAACAGCTTGTTTTCCTGTTAACGGGAAATACGAATACGAGAAGTACTAAAACACTCCAATAACTGAGCTCAATAATACGGATGATGACGTAACCATCTAAATCGATCTAACATTGAAACTCTTCATTTTCGTGGAATCAGATAACGTTCTTCGTTTTTTATTGAAACGGGTTTCCACAACTTTGACGCCAACGTTTTAGTTCGTCTCGTTCTAACCTATTCGAATGGAGTGCATTCTTAGTTACTAGCCGCTCCGGCTCGCTACGCTCGCCTCCACGTCCAGCCGGGGGGCAAGCCCCCCGGACCCCCCGTTAAATTGCTCGCTTCGCTCGCAAAGTGTAGCATATAGGAGACGTTGCTCGCTTCGCTCGCAGAGTGTGGCATGTATGGAATGTTGCTCGCTTCACTCGCAAACAAAAACCCTGGACCCCCCCTTCAAGTTGCTCGCTTCGCTCGCAAGGTGTGGCTGTACACATGCGATGTGTTACAAACATATTTGCTTCGCTCGCAAATGGTAAATCCCTAAAGGTAGGTTTAATTCTGTAGGGGATGTTGCTCGCTTCACTCGCAAACGGTAAATCTCTAAGGGTAGTTTCAACTTCTGTAGGGGATGCTGCTCGCTTCGCTTGCTTGAGGAAGTTATACTGCCCACCCAACTTGGCAGACGTTTTTTTCTGTTGGAAATTCTTACAAACAAATTAAATCTTATAAAACTACGTGGAACCACGAAAAGTTTATTAGGGAATGTTGCTCGCTTCGCTCGCAAGGTATTGCTTCGCTCGCAAAGTGTGGTATGTAGGGAGTGTTGCTCGCTTCGCTCGCAAAGTGTGGCATGTAGGGAATAATGCTCGCTTCACTCGCAAAGTGTGGTATGTAGGGGATGTTGCTCGCTTCGCTCGCAATTGAAACATGTAGGGGATGTTGCTTGCTTCGCTCGCAAACGGTAGATCTCTAAGGGTAGGTTTAACGTGTGTAGGGGATGCTGCTCGCTTCGCTCGCGAACGGTAAATCTCTAAGGGTAGTTTCAACTTCTGTAGGGGATGCTGCTCGCTTCGCTTGCTTGAGGAAGTTATACTGCCCACCCAACTTGGCAGACGTTTTTTTCTGTTGGAAATTCTTACAAACAAATTAAATCTTATAAAACTACGTGGAACCACGAAAAGTTTATTAGGGAATGTTGCTCGCTGCGCTCGCAAGGTATTGCTTCGCTCGCAAAGTGTGGTATGTAGGGAGTGTTGCTCGCTTCGCTCGCAAAGTGTGGCATGTAGGGAATAATGCTCGCTTCACTCGCAAAGTGTGGTATGTAGGGCATGTTGCTCGCTTCGCTCGCAATTGAAACATGTAGGGGATGTTGCTTGCTTCGCTCGCAAACGGTAGATCTCTAAGGGTAGGTTTAACTTTTGTAGGGGATGCTGCTCGCTTCGCTCGCTTGAGGAAGTTATACTGCCCACCCAACATGTAGGGAATGATGCTCGCTTCGCTCGCAAACGGTAGATCCCTAAGGGTAGGTTAAACTTCTGTAGGGGATGCTGCTCGCTTCGCTCGCTTGAGGAAGTTATACTGCCCACCCAACTTGGCAGACGTTTTTTTCTGTTGGAAATTCTTACAAACAAATTAAATCTTATAAAACTATGTAGAACCACGAAAATTTTATTAGGGGATGTTGCTCGCTTCGCTCGCAAGGTATACCTGTATACGTGTAGGACAAAGTCCGTATTTATTCTGTTGAAATGGCTCTCGCTTCGCTCGCAAGGTAGGTACCTAAGTATACCTGCTAGCCTCGCAAGGTATTGCGTAGAAATGCAAATGGGAACCCCCCTGTGAGGGTCCCTTCTGGTAAGCAACGTTGTGAAACGGGCGGCCCGGGTCGATTAATTTCTCATATTAAACGGTTCCCCTCGCTTCCGCTCGTGATTTGACCGACTGCCCGTCACTTTTTTCGATATCCGATTTCGGATTCAGATTCGGCGGACCCAAAGCTGTATTTCGCCCGCGAAAACCGTTCCGAAAAACGTACCTTTATGGGGTATATTTTAATCGGAAAAAACCAAGTTTTTCGGCGGACTTTTCGAGAAAACGGGTCCGTACTCTCGCATTTTTTTAACGCATTTCCCGATACTTTTTTCGCGATCCGATCGCGCCGTCGTCTTCCTCGTAGGAAAACCTACGAAACCCGTATTTTTCCGGAATTGTCAAGGGCCGTATACCTGTATATGTGTAGGACAAAGTCCGTATTTATTATTTGAAATGGCTCTCGCTTCGCTCGCAAGGTAGGTACCTATGTATACCTGCTCGCCTCGCAAACCCTTTGACTGCGTAGGCTAAGTGCCCCAAACACGTCTTCCCAGAGCCTTCTCGCGAACACGGCAAAATTAATTTCTGATGTTAAACGCTTCTCCTCGCTTCCGCTCGCGATTTGACCAACTTAACGTCACTTTTTTCGATATCCGATTTCGGATTCAGATTCGGCGGACCCAAAGCTGTATTTCGCCCGCGAAAACCGTTCCGAAAAACGTACCTTTATGGGGTATATTTTAATCGGAAAAAACCAAGTTTTTCGGCGGACTTTTCGAGAAAACGGGTCCGTACTCTCGCATTTTTTTTACGCATTTCCCGATACTTTTTTCGCGATCCGATCGCGCCGTCGTCTTCCTCGTAGGAAAATCTACGAAACCCGTATTTTTCCGGAATTGTCAACGGCCGTTTAGAGGGGTAGGGGAAGCGGGGAAGTCCAAAAAGCGCACATTAATTATTACTTCGACCCCCCTCCCGCCCTACGGCCCATGGTTCGGGTGGGATTAGAAAATTTTAAATTCGCTTATACACCCTATCGGAAAATCCCAAGAAGATCCCCCCACTCGTAGATCCGGCCCACTCAGCCGTTTGGCCGTGCATAGACACGACAAACAGACAAACAGACAGACAGACGGAGTTTCATTCTTATAAATAACTAGCCGCTCCGGCTCGCTACGCTCGCCTCCACGTCCAGCCGGGGGGACCCCCCATTAAGTTGCTCGCTTCGCTCGCAAAGTGTGGCATGTAGGGAATGTTGCTCGCTTCGCTCGCAAAGTGTGGTATGTAGGAAATGTTGCTCGCTTCGCTCGCAATTGAAACATGTAGGGGATGTTGCTTGCTTCGCTCGCAAACGGTAGATCTCTAAGGGTTGGTTTAACTTCTGTAGGGGGATGATGCTCGCTTCGCTCACTTGAGGAAGTTATACTGCCCACCCAACATGTAGGGAATGATGCTCGCTTCGCTCGCAAACAGTAGATCCCTAAGGGTAGGTTTAACTTCTGTAGGGGATGCTGCTCGCTTCGCTCGCTTGAGGAAGTTATACTGCCCACCCAACTTGGCAGACGTTTTTTTCTGTTGGAAATTCTTACAAACAAATTAAATCTTATAAAACTACGTGGAACCACGAAAAGTTTATTAGGGAATGTTGCTCGCTTCGCTCGCAAGGTATTGCTGCATAGGTGTTGTTAAATACCCGTATGAAATTCCGTTGAAATGAGTCAAGTGCGTAGTGAGTCCCCTGTGAGTCATCGCGTCCCTTCGCTCGCAAGGTGTGGCTGTGCGGATGCGATGTATTACAATTGAAACATGTAGGGGATGTTGCTCGCTTCGCTCGCAAACGGTAGGTCCCTAAGGGTAGGTTTAACTTCTGTAAGGGATGCTGCTCGCTTCGCTCGCTTGAGGAAGTTATACTGCCCACCCAACTTGGCAGACGTTTTTTTTTTGTGTTGGAAATTCTTACAAACAAATTAAATCTTATGAAACTACGTGGAACCACAAAAAGTTTATTCGGGGATGTTGCTCGCTTCGCTCGCAAGGTATACCTGTATATGTGTAGGACAAAGTCCGTATTTATTCTGTTGAAATGGTTCTCGCTTCGCTCGCAAGGTAGGTACCTATGTATACCTGCTCGCCTCGCAAACCCTTTGACTGCGTAGGCTAAGTAACCCAAACACGTCTTCCCAGAGCCTTCTCGCGAACACGGCAAAATTAATTTCTGATGTTAAACGCTTCTCCTCGCTTCCGCTCGCGATTTGACCAACTTAACGTCACTTTTTTCGATATCCGATTTCGGATTCAGATTTGGCGGACCCAAAGCTGTATTTCGCCCGCGAAAACCGTTCCGAAAAACGTACCTTTATGGGGTATATTTTAATCGGAAAAAACCAAGTTTTTCGGCGGACTTTTCGAGAAAACGGGTCCGTACTCTCGCATTTTTTTGACGCATTTCCCGATACTTTTTTCGCGATCCGATCGCGCCGTCGTCTTCCTCGTAGGAAAACCTACGAAACCCGTATTTTTCCGGAATTGTCAACGGCCGTTTAGAGGGGTAGGGGAAGCGGGGAAGTCCAAAAAGCGCACATTAATTATTACTTCGACCTCCTCCCGCCCTACGGCCCATGGTTCGGGTGGGATTAGAAAATTTTAAATTCGCTTATACACCCTATCGGAAAATCCCAAAAAGATCCCCCCACTCGTAGATCCGGCCCACTCAGCCGTTTGGCCGTGCATAGACACGACAAACAGACAAACAGACAGACAGACGGAGTTTCATTCTTATAAATAATAGAGATAGAGATAGAGATATACGAGTTACACTCGTGTTATCATGTGCAACAGTACACGCAAGAATTAAATTATTCGAACTAACAACGCCCGCTCATTTCAACGAGCTGCAAAAATGCAGTGCCAAGCTGGTGGAATTTAATGTCTATGTACTCGCCCCTGTATCTGCCTAATCTGATCCCTCCAGTTGATCCGAGAGATCAGATCAACCAGAAGCCAGACCTGGAAAAGGCGACGTACTACAATCGGCCTGAAAAATGAAAAAAAAAAAAACTGGCAGGGTGTGAATGGAAATGCATATACAAACATAGTCATGTAATAATATCAAGGTCGTGGCCGGGTTCGTATCATGTTGCAGGAGTCACACGAGTTGGGCATCTCGGCTGGTGTGCTAAGTGGTATTACCACTCGTGTGGCCATAGGGGCAGTACTGGTGGCCTTAGGGGTATTGCTTCGGGTAACGCATAGGTAAAATTAATTCAATAAATTATTCAGTATCTTGCTTTGATAAAAACTATAAATCTCGGTGCCATTATAAAATTGATTACATTAAGTGGCGTTTTTGTTCAATCCCAAATAAGTGAAGACAAGTTAAGGATATGATTGTTCCATACATAAGTAACTAGAAATTTGTCCGCCATAACTAAGTAACGCAGACCAAAATATTGTATTTTTTATGAAAATGCGGGCCAACTTTTATGGATGGAACTTTACTGGTAGGGGGGGCTAGAATTAGGATCTTAAATTGGTTATATCAATAGATTAGAAGTTGCCATCTCAAAAGTTCAAAATTCTCACCTATGTACCCAGTCCCCGATTACCCATTCCCAGCTAGAAATGACCCTTTGTGTGTTATCAAAACTCGGGGCTTCGCGCCTCGCAGATGGGTTTACTGCATTACAGCTCCAGGACATCATAATTTAACGGTCCTTAGTAAAGTTATGGAACAAAAGTCTACCAATAGGTAGCGGAAGCATTGTTTTCACTTTTGAGAGATAAAATAGTTTAAGTCTCCAAAAATGCAAACGGTTTGTTAATTGTGGACCGATGATCTGCGTAGAAGGGTTATCTAAAAAAGTCCAGTCATGCAGCATGACCCCATGAGCGAATTTTTGAAGAAATCTTCGACATTTCAGTCGCTATTGATTGTGTTGAGAAATTTTAGTTTATGATTTTGATAGACAAACATGGAATCAAATTATTAACACATTTATGATTACATTTTTTTTTTTTTTTTTAAAGCACCTACTACCTACGTTTTAAACAGCATGGTTCTAGGATTGGTTATACAGGGATACTTCCATAAGAGTAGTTCAATCTGAATTTGGACAATGTTTCATGCACATATTACCGATTTTTACAACTAGCGAACGGCATTATTTCGATTTTTGACTGATTTTTCAACTTTGAAATTTTTGAAAACTTGATACATATTCTTATAGGAAATTTTACGCTGATTCCGAATATACCACATGTTAGTATGCTGAAAAAATTATTTCGCACAACAAATCCCAAAAAACAGGCTATTTTGAAATTTTTGACTACATTTTTGAAAATTTCAACCCGAAGATGTAATCCGATCATGCTGGCCAACGAACTTGAACTTTCGTTTTGTGTCCTTAACATTTTAAAATTTGTTTGAAGTTTCTAGCACAATTCTACGGACAGTTATCGTCTGGAATGACACATACATACATACATATATACATACATACATATATACATACATATATACATATATACATATATACATACATAAAAAAATGCGTTAAACTTCAGAATATGATTCAGAATAGCCTGAAACGGATTTCTGCATAAAATGTTTTCAAAAATTCACATTCTACAAATTTTGAGGCGAGAGCAATAGCTTAATTTTCTTCAAAAATTCGCTAAAAGAAATAATAAACCTTTATCTAATAATTTGCAGCGTTTTTGAATATGTCGTTGTTACGTGTCATTGTTTTGTACCGTCGTTACGTTTAATTTTTCCGTGACAAGGTTTCGATAAAAAGATATCTATGTTAATATATTTCAAAACCCACCACTTGGATTTGAGACACCTGTTCCAGAACCAAGACCATGGGTTGCCGTAGTAGCACCTATAAAAACATCTCTAACACGGTTATAAGTTTAGTGAATTTATTTCTGGCTCAACGGGCCCTTTTAAATTATTTACTCTGTCGCCTTTCTTGTGTAATCCTGGAATGTATCAAATCCAAAGCAAATCCTGCAATGAATTACGAGACTGCAAGCATTATAACCTTCGCTCCCTATCCGATACCACCCATGCAGCTGAGTAGGAAGACGCAGATCATATAATTTATTTTCAGGATTTCCGAAAAGGCTCTCAATAAAATTTCAGGTTTTAAGAATAAACAGGAGAACATATAGGATCGGTTATGTGATTATCAGTAGCTAGAAACCAAGATGTTGCCATCATGAAGAATAATATTTCGGCTCCAGGTCGGCTGAACCAAAATAACCCATTTTTGCTCTTTAGGTTACCACTTAGTGAAGTCCGGAAGTCTCTAGGTTACCTGGGTGCCGAGTTTTCGATATAACGGACTGACGGACGGACGGACAGACATACAAAAAATACGCTAAAAAGTACCCGCCTATCTCTACCACCAAAATATATTAGGTATTTATCTTCCCAGTTACTAAGGTATATTTACTAAATTGCACAAAAAATTGACTTGGGAACTTTTACTCTCAACCCCAAAAAATTGTTGTTTGTATATTGTATGAGTAGAGTAAACCTGTACACTTACATTCGAACGCTCATTAAAATTGACGTCATCATCCTGGAGCTGTTTTTTCGCATAAAAACGCTCGAAAATGCTGAGATATGGTTGATTTTAAGCTCCAAACCGCTCTTTAGGCTCCGTAAAGGCTCTTTTGGTCCATTTGTGTGCGTTTCGTGCTTTTGGGAGGGCATTCCCATTATAATCTATGATACATTGTAAACTTACCGTACACGTAGACTCGGTATGTTGTTGCCACCTCTTCTCCGCTGCTGCTACGCTTAATCGAGGCTTAAGTTTTTTTGCTCCCCATCAAACTGTCCTACCTCATCGTGCTTTTTGTTTAGCTCGTATTTCACTTCCGTGTGTTGAACCTAAAGGTTTGCATTTTTGTTCCAAGCCCCTGCGAGCACGAAACGCACACAAATTGGCCAAAAGAGCCTTTACCATCGTATTGAGATTTTTATACGCATGTTTGCTGGTAGCCATACCACCAGGGCGCTCCAAATTAATGTATTTTTAGCTCCCAACCATGGTTTTTTTGTTCCTTTTTTACTAACTAAAAAGCAGGCATCATGTAATTTTACGATTTGTGTGCGTTTCCAAGGAAGAAAGCTTCAAGATACGCCAGTTTGGAGCTTAGACTCAACCATATCTCAGCTATTTTCGTGCGCTTTTATGCGAAAAAACAGCTCCAGGATGATAACGTCAATTTTAATGAGCGTTCGAATGTAAGTGTACAGGTTTACCCTACTTGTTTGTGAGTTTGAATTTGGTGTATGGCTTGGGTGAGACGACTCGAATTCTTTCCACATTCGACACGTTTATAAACAAATCTAAGCTCGCTGGGAGGATCTTTGCTCAGACATTCTATTTAGTTACATAACATATTCGTGTACATTACCACTCTCAATGAATTGATAAGAAACGGAATAATTCATTAGTGGTACGAGGCTTGAGCAAGACGGCTCATACCCTTTTCATATCCCACACGTATAGGTTCTCTTTTGTCCTCAGTTGAGCCGGTGACGTCATTGTTCCTTGGGGATGATGACAATGGGTGATCAACTCTCATCCAAGTCAATACCGTCAATCATCATTAAGCGAGTTTACTGCCAACGCATTAATATCTGTCACCTTCGCCGTCTCCGCTATATAACGAGTTAACTATTATCGGGGTGGTGCTTCCGTTTTCTTCACTGAATGTAATAATTCATTGCTTCTCTTGAGCCTAGAACTTTGGAAGTGAATACGTTTTGGGGGATATAACATAGAGATGGTTCAGTTTAGTTATGAAATATCTACAATACAATGTGATCAAGATTAATTACAAGGTCAGCAAGGGGTATGTGTAGTGTAGAGTCAGTTCGTCCAATCTTTAATGGGAATAGAAGTGGATTGGTACAGTTCCAGTCGTGCAGCGCGATTGTATGAGCGAGTATTCGTAAAATATCGTAATTATATTATGTTATGCTACTACCTAATTTTATTGAAAAATTAGGTTCAATACAAACTTTTGGGTTTACTTTTTTTGCAATTTTAATCTATTTGTCAGCAAATATTAATGCTATTTAAGTACATTTTCAGCATAGTTTTGAGCATACATTTTTTAATGGTGTAGTTGAACGATAGTTAATAAACTTCTTTTGAACCAAAGTTTAACGCTAAATTTGACTGAAATTTAAGATAAATTCAACTATTTTAGCCGCTTTTGGCAATTTTTAGTGATTTTTTGATAACTCTTCTGAAATTTGAGCATCTTGATGTGATTAAAAGTGCTGACCAACGAACTCATCCTTTCGTTAAGAAACCTTGATTTTTTAGAGCAAGAACGGATTTTTTATCTCAATCGCAAGGAGATTATTACCGTCTAGAATTACACATATATAACATATTTATATATATACATATATTTTATATATAAATCACAAAGATGACACGCATATATGAGACGCGTTTCGAATCGCAATCAGTCTAATACTCCTATTCATAACCGGAGTTGCTTTCATTGTGCGTGGATACTTTGTAACTAGGAGGAAGTTGTAGTCTCATAGGGTAAAGTAAAACATAATAGCTAACATTTTTAAAGGTAAAATAAAGAAATTCAACTAAAAAAACTAAATTTGTAAAATTATCATCAATAAAATCACTAAAACTTACTAAAAACGACTAAAAATAGTTAAATTCGTAGATTCAAACTGAATTTTAGTCAAAAAGAAGTTTAGGAACAATGAACTAGAACATTTAAAAACAGTTGCACGAAATTATGCCGAACTTAATTAATATACACTAAAAAAAATATATAAAATCTACAAAACAACGCTTTAAAAAATGCAGAATCTTTTTTGACTCGCAGAATATTATTTAGAACTAGTTTTTTGCCATGAAATTGGTGGTTAACAATTCTTTGTTATCAACGTGCTTGAATTTCAAAACAATGCAACATAACATAATTAGGTTTTTTTTAAACTCATAATTCATTTTTACTGTAGGTATGTAAAAAATTTAAAGTTAGAAAAAAATTACAGCAGATGTTTGAACTTGGAACTTATTAAAGGGTGCTATCTACTGATAGTTCTCCATAACACCTTTATTTATTCTTTTGGACCTATCAGAAAGTTTGTTGGTTACTTCCGTTTTAGCTTCCGTTATAACCTTGCCTGAGGCAGCTTAGAATCCAAGTTTCTTAAAAGAGAGTTGGTTTGAGCCATCATTCCTTCAGGTTACTTTCTGAATTTCTTCTGAAGGGCATCTTAGACGGAGGGGGTATTCAATTCAGCGTGAAGTAAGAGTGATGTCGGTAAATACCATGATACTCCGGTAATAACTCTGAGAAGGCTTTGGGGAATTCGATCCTTTTGACTCGTGTTTTATTGGTCACAACTCAGAATTCTCCACTTTCAACCACATGCGTCTTAGAATAGTGAAATGGATGTGAGGTTAATGAAGAATGAATACCCATAACAAAATTTTCATTTGTTTCAGGTGATACCTAAGACTTTAAAGCTATGTGAACGCCGTATATTTCAAGTAGTTGTAGATCTAGACTTACAATGATGCTTCAAAAATTTGCGTCGAGTTTAGATTGTCCCTGTCATTTCACTACCTACGTGCAATCCGATTTCGGATAATCATTTCAACAAGAAAAAATTATAATAGCCTCCCTTTCCCCTCCTTTAAATTTGTTGGTTCACGCTTCAAGATGCGTAGAATCCAATTTTTTTTTTTTAACACAGAACGTGTTTTAGCCATGGACTAACTAGCCGAAAATGGAACGCGGGATGGGAGCGAAATGTGTGACGGATGATTTTCACGTACAACCGAGCCGTTGGTAGGGAAATGGAATTTCCGCCATTTTAATCGCACAGAAATCGTTCACCATTCGTTGGAAAGCTCTTGATTTATCATGAATTTATTTCGTATTTTTTTTCGTAGTTTCATACTATAACTATATAAATTGATGTTATAAATGAATAGTAAACAATGACGCTTGTTTGGTTGTCACTTGGTTGCGCGACAACGCAATTTTCGTAGTTTCATACTATAACTATATAAATTGATGTTATAAATGAATAGTAAACAATGACGCTTGTTTGGTTGTCACTTGGTAGCGCGACAACGCAAACACATTCTGTGTTTCAATAATTTCGTCCGAAGTATGTAAATAGAGGTAACCGGGGGTCCAGGGGGCTTGCCCCCTGGCGAGGCCCGGAGCGCCGAGTTTTTTTTTTTTTTTTTTTTTTCATCGTCGCTCCTTTGTCTACGGGACATTGATAGGACTTGGGTTATAATAATTCACCTTTGTTGTTTAGCTGATCCTAGAACCACGGCATCAATTTTTATCAACCCTTAAGGATAGCATTTAAGGGCTAAAATATTCAAAAATCGAGATTTCGAAAACTTTTAGGTTAGCAGTTCAGGGTTATCAGACTTCTTTGTTGTTGTCATTGACAGATATCATCCCAAAAAATTGAATAAAATGTTTTTCCGTCATCAGTCAGATGGTTCCGTCAGTGACACTGTTCCATCATATTGTACATTATTTGGGAAATGTCATTTAGTGGCATTTAAGTACATAAAAAAGAGGAATCTACGATTATTGAATCAGAATATTTTTCATTCGAGAAGTAAGCGTCTTGCGTTTGTTTGGAAAAAACACATTTCTCCAAAGTAACTTCACCTCAAAATGCTAAATTTATGTTATTTCGGCTTGACCTTTAAGGAAGCAGGACTCAGCGTGATTTACCACTTCATGCCACCATGCTAACTGAAGACTTCAACTTTTAAGGATTATCTGAAGGATCCAAGAAACGTCGTCGGTCAGCGTTCTCTAGGAGGAAAAAAAAAAGTCTGTCAAGTTGGGTGTGGCACATAGCTTCCTCGTTTACATATCATGAACGTATAGATCATTGAAAGACATTTGGTATACTCAATGTTATTTGTATTGACATTCGAGCATGTGCAGAATGAACTGATGAGTAGAACAATGAAATAGGTAGGGACCATCTACAACCTAACCCGCGCATTCACTGACAATTTCATCAAAATCGGATGAAAACTGTGGAAATTAGAGTCGTTACAAGGATTTAACATTTGCGCATGCGCAGTAGGTATTATTGATACAATCATGTTAAAATTGATATGGGATGATTAAATCGTTATTCCCCAACTACCATCCAAATTTGAGCGAGATCGGACGACTAGGGCGTGGGAAAATGGTGCTTGATGGAATTTACATTTGCGCTTGCGCACAGTGAAGTATTGTGTCGGGAACGATGAAACTGATAGGGTACCGTTTACACCCAAACTCGCACATTCCCTGAAAATCTCATCCAAATCTTATTCTTCTAATAAATAGTTCTAAGTTTTGGAAGATTTTTTCTTGGCTAGAAAGCTAAATGACAGCTGCCATGAAATGGTGATGAAAACGTGATGGGGCTAGCATCCGTACTACCAATGTTCAGAATTAACTTCGTTTTTTTCTTATTGTGGATCCTATCCATACTTACCAATCATAGAATTGGCTAGATTTAACGACATTAATGCTCCAGGAAATCCCAGGTGCTTGCGGTATCGAGGATGGTATGTATGAGAAACTTCTTTTCGCTAGTTATTTTTAGCAAGTGACATAAACTGGAACGTAATAAAATTACTTAATTTGCAATACATGGGACGGTCCTCGTCTGGACCAATAGAATACGTCTACAAACGGCTTATAATATCGTAGCGTCGAATGCTTCCCATTATAAATAAAAATAAATTAATGATATTATTTTGCTATACAAACCAGTTTTGAATTTCCAAAATTGTTCTTCAGATAATATTGATGTTTTAGTTCATTGTAAAGAATTTAATTATATTTTCCAGTGCAATTATTTGCGCAATTATTTTAATGTTTGAATATTGTTACACTTGTGCTGAGTTTTCTCTACTAAAAAATAAAAATTTAACGATTTTTAGCAGTTTTATGACGTTATTAGTTATTTTTGACATGTTTTATAAAATTTGAACAAGTTATTATTCAGTTCAAACATTGTTGAAACTTTTAATTTTCAAAAAGTACCGGAGCTTTGAAACAGCTTAATTTCTTCAAAAACTCGCTAACACTTTGTGACAGCTCTTAGAATTATGTAAATAACTCAGTACCTGACCATTATTATGAAGGTATAACAAATTGATTTCAAACTAAACTTGTTCGCACCCAAATATTACTGACTTTTTACAGCTACTAAATTGTAGCAGAGGTGTCGGTGAGGTGTCGTTTGGGTGTCGTTGGGGTGTCGTGTGTTCATCGTTATACTGTGGCCCAGCCTTTGCTCGGACGTCCGAGGCAGGTGGTTCTTGCTACGATGCTGCATACAGTCCACTATTAAATGGTAAACGGAGCTTTCACACCCCTTTACCGGTTTAATGAAATGGGCTGCGGCCGGAGAAAAACGTCTGCCAAGTTGAGTGTGGCATAGCTTCCTCGTTTACCTATCATGAATGTATAGATCATCGAAAGGTTTTAAATGATCTTGCAAAATTCCATAGCGGAAAAGAATACATCAAGAAGAAGCGTGAAATTAAATAATTGGTCAATTAAGAAACGAAAAAGTGATACTCAATGTAATTTACTTTTGTGCGAGCGCAGAATGAACCGATGAGTTGAAAATAATGAAATAGGTAAGGGACCATTCACAACCTACACCGCGCATTCGCTGACAATTTCATCAAATCGGATGAAAACTGAGAAAATGAAGGTCGTTACAAGGATTTCGCATAGGCGCATGCTCAGTAGCTATTAATGATACAATCATGTTGAAATTGATATAAGATGATTAAATTGTCATCCCTCAACTATCATCCAAATTTGAGCGAGATCGGACGACAAGGGCGTGAGAAAATGATGCTCAGTACAATTTAAGTATTGAGTCAAGAACAATGAAACTGAGTAGAGACCGTCTTCTCCCTAGCCCACACATCCCCTGAAAATTTCATTCAAATCGAATGAAAACTGTGGAAAATAAGCTTGTTACAAGGATTTGCGGACACACGACAGACACAAACACACACACAGACATACAGAAGGACTGACACGGAACCAAAGTTGTTCAGAATGGTCTAAAACAAAAAATGCGAGTAAAAATTTTGATTTTGGAGACTAAAAATTGTTTTTCTCCCGAAAGTGAAAACAATGCTTCAACTACCTTTAGGTAGACTCGGAAGCAAAATATACCTACAGATCGATTGCATAACTCGAGTTTAGACCTTAGGGGTTTTCGAAAGGTAAAATGATATCATGATCTATAATTTTCAGTTTAAAATCGATTCAAAATTAATAATTTAACATCTCCGTAATTGATAATGTTCGCAATAAGAGACGGCATAAGGAAATAGTCAACAACTGCTTTCATTTACTTCGGCGTCGGAGAACATAATTACCTACGTCGGCAACAAGGATTACCTTCTTTCTTCGGTAGAGGCGAAATGGGAAAACAGGCATTCGTGTGGGTCTCTTGCAAGAAGTTTAGAGGTCGCAAAAACCAACAGAGTGAAACAATATTCGGCCAAAGGGGTCGCTGGGGCTGTTTGGCTACCCCCAGCGCACGAGGGGGTCGAAGCTAAAGACTTTGGAGAAGGGCCAAGTTCGCTAAATCACCAAGTCACCTGAAAACCTCTCCCACCCCTTGTGTTGTCTCCTCCCTCTACTTCTTCCTCGAATTCGTCCCCTTGGGCTTCTTAATTAAGGGTCTGGGGCCTTTACCAGGCCAGAAACCACAATGTGGTGTCAACAACAACCTTCCGATTTATGTATTTGTGCAATGCTGCTGAGGGAGGCAGTTTTGATCCTTATCCAACGCGTCTTCCGCTCCGACTGGCAATTCAAACTGCTCGAATGTCAAGGATTCCTTGCCTCTTTTTTGACGGCCCAGATAATGATACTATCATTGGAAAGAAGCTAATAAATTCAATTGAACCATAGAAAAGCTGACATGGAGTGGAACATCATTTTGTGAGAAATTTATAAGCTTCAATCGCAAAAGCATGTTTAAATTAAACCTGGAAATCAAGTTTTCCTACTATTGATGCATGTAGCTGCTGTACATATTGGTAATATCTATCCTCATTATCTCTGTTTTCAGTCAATACCAAATAACAAAAGCATAAACAATGCTAAATCAAGTCCCAAATGTAGAGGCTGTCCCAAAGGCAGACCGTCCTGCAGGTACTCCTAGTGAGCATTTTAAGTAATCTGTTTATCATAGTTTTCTTCTTTTTCAAGAACTAATGTAAAATTTTAGTGCTCCTTCGAATGAGTGTGATTACGAGAAGGTAACGTTGTCAGCAATTTTTTTTCAAGCCACGATTCTTCGTCAATACCCACTCGCAAAAGTGTACATGTATTTATTTTATAATTTATTTTTATTTTTATTATTTATTATTATTTATTTAACCTGTTTTTTCTTTGAATCTTTGTTAAACAAGTACAAGCATGTATACAAATAACTAGCTGACCAGGCGGACCTTCCCGCCAAACATACTTAGTATTCGTACAGTCGTGGTTACAAGTAGCAATCATTCATTTATTAAAATTTATTATTTAATTGAAGCGATGAAAACGTTGAAAATCAATAACAAAGTAGTGCGTATAGAGGGTCAATACGGGTGTGTAAGGGATTATAATGTTGATTCATAAATGGTGCAATGCAGTTTGTAAACGATACCTCTTAGTCTTAAGCTGTTCTTCTTGCTTTTCAGTTTCTTCCAATTCCCTTTTAACAGACGCTATTATGTGACTGATAGAAGGCGTATTTAAATTAGTTTCTGATGATGTATTGTCCAACCTTTCGGAAACGTTGAAAGATATGTCGGACTCTGTAAGAGATGGTTCATGAAAAGAGACCTTCATTTTATTCTATTCTCGATGTCTTCGAGAGGCCAGGGAGAGCCGCCTAACAAATCATTCCATATTCCATGCTCATCAACTGAGAGTGTCATTTTCACTCCTGCATCCTGCTTTCACACTCCAATTTTCTATTAGTAATTTATACATAAATGATACAAATCACCGACTCACATCCATTCCTCCCCCTCTATACCAGCCAATTGCTCATCAATTTCAACATTTATCGAGTATGGCTTCAAATTTTGACAACATATATATATATATAGCACTTCTTGTACATAGAGTCGTGGATTGCCTACTATTAAATAAATTTCCCTCCAAGCTGAATCTAGTTTCACATGAGTACTAATTTCCTTGATTCAGTATGATATAAGGGTTCTTACGAGACATCCGTAATAATGACTTTACAAACAACTGGCACTTTCTTCGGAGGATATCGGTAAGGCTCCTCGTAATTGTTTTCATTATCAATCACTGAATAATATTAATTTGTTCGAAAGCAGTATGGTATGCACCTCCCCACACCAAAATGTCATACTGAATAAAACTGACTATACGATAAAAAAAAAAATAAAGAAGTCTTAACTTATAACATTTCAATTCATTTCTCTAATTAAAAAAATAAATATCGTATCAATTTATTTTGTATGAACTCAATGTGCTTCCTTGCGAACTACAACTACAAATAGATTCCGTACGACAACCACGATGTATAACTAACTTCATATTTCCTCTGTCATTTCCTATTATGTAATAGTTGCTACCAATTACTCGATATTTTGTTTTCTCCGCATTAAGAGTGAGGATGCGAGGAAGGATCTGAGAACCAGCCTGATAATGAATTTAATGAAATTTGGGCTTTAGAATAAACTTACCCCCACGACTTATTTAAGAAGTATTTTGGTGTAATATGACATAAGACAGGTCTTAGCAATTAGAACATTAAGTTTTAAATAGTTTATATGAATCAAAAACAACGTCGGACTAAGTGCACCCTCCTGAGTAATGCCATATTCTATCCCAAGGGATCACCCTGGGTTTCTCCTATCGATATTACCTGTTTCTAAGCTGATAGATAACTGTCAAACCTCTAATGCCAATGTTTTCCATTCTGTTCAGTATGATTCGCCGAACGATAGACTCAAACCATTTCGATAGGTCACAAAAAATTGGGACAGCTTACCTCCTTTCATCCCTAGTTTTAAAGAGGTCCCCGACCAATAGAATAAGGCTTGATCTACATCCCTACCCAATCTGAACCAGAATTGTTCATAACAAAGTACACTATCGACTCCAAGTGGTATCATAGGTGCATTTTTATTCCATTTTTCGAAAATCTTGGCAACACAGCTAAGCATGGTGATAGGGCGAAAGTTACCAGGGTCAGTTCTATCGGTTTCTTTATTGAGTGGACATACTTTTGCTATTTTAAACCTTTCAGAAAATATGGCTGATACGAGCATGAAATGCTAATTACCAGCCTATGATCACAGAATTTTGTTTTATAGGTCAATAGTTTTTAACCTATGGTCTGCGGAACACCAGTGGTCCGCAAAGTACCCAGATGTGGACAGTGAGACTTTTTCGAAAGCTTGATGCACTACCTACCTAAAAATGGAGTGGATGAGCGCGGAAAAACGAACAACTTCGTACCCACCTATTTGCGATTTATTTGTTGACAGTTGTGGTATCGTACAGTCGACAAAGAAAACATTAGTGCATATTTTTAATCGTTGACTAATTACTACCCCAAAATTGTACGTAATCCATCTAGTATCGAAGCGATCTCAGTACCAACCTGATGATGCAAGAACAACTGATAAAGTCATGAAACAACAGAAACTACAAACCACGGACAACTTCACCGATGAGAGTTCAGGTGCAAAAGTCATTTGTCGCAATATAATGAGGCCCCAGCATTGGGCTGAAACTTTTCACTTAGTTCACTACCAATCTACGCCGGTAACGATTTTCATCTGTTCTCGCGCAAGGAGCTGGTACATCTAAAATAAAGTCTCGCATCGATAGTGGTCAAATACATGAAGGCGTAGCCATCACATTAAAAAGTTGTAATCGAAAATTTCCAATAACTATGCTTTGAAACCTTCAATAATAACAAAACGTATAGAATTACTACTACATAAATAATTACTTTCAACAAAATCAAATGATACGCGAAAACTTTAGGTCCTTATTAGTGGTCCGCCCATTCAAGAATGTTATAAACCCCTGATACAGATAATCGGAGAATTCAAAAAAATAAGGAATTGACACTTAAATGGGGGAACTGCGTGAAGGAACCCATTATACGGGAGGCATTTAGGATCCGAACCAATGCTACGAGGGGATTTGGTGTGTCGAGGAATCTGGGAGCCACAGAGAGAGGCGTTTGACTTCCATGTCGTCTTAGGATTCTCGTCCAGTCCCTTCTGTCCTATCCTCAGCAGAGCAAGAAAAGATGCGTAAGTGTCTGATTGCATGTGAATACGAGCATGCCTCATTCACACCACTGGTATGTTCAGTCGATGGACTATGTTCTCCTCAGGTAATTGCCTTCGTAAAAGTATTGGGTGAGCGCTTAGCAGATATATGAAATCGGCCTCAGACGGTAGTTCGAGGTTGGTTAAGAGTCCGCATCACAATGGCCGTATAACGTGCATCCAGCGTGTGTCTTAGAAGCACAAGAAGAAGATGGAGAAGCGTGGAGCTTGGGTTCAGAGACGGAGCAGTACTTCAGTTAGGCTTATGAGAGATCAAACAATGAACGATGAAGAGCTCATAAGTTGGCATATATTTCTGACATTTAATAAAAATTCATAATAATAATTGATACTTAAATTACAAATACGCGAACTCTTTCATTTCTGGGTCACGACGAGAACACCGAAGTTGTGTGAGTTTCGCTAAATTCGATGGTTTCAGTCCTAATTCAACCTCTGATATCGGCAGTAACGATAAAACGTGTGACAGCTCAACTTGATTGCTTCTCTCCAATAAACGGGATTAAACAGGGATGAGTTAAAAGAACTCGTGATGG
Source organism: Adelphocoris suturalis (assembly GCA_030762985.1). Taxonomy (NCBI): domain Eukaryota; kingdom Metazoa; phylum Arthropoda; class Insecta; order Hemiptera; family Miridae; genus Adelphocoris; species Adelphocoris suturalis. The sequence goes on along the minus strand of CM061042.1, from coordinate 66,181,701 downwards.
ATGCATTTGTACTTTTGACTTGAGGAAATCCAGCGCAACCTGGATCATGAAAACGTCCATCACTAAACCCTCCCGTCATATTTTACGTTTGAACGAATGAGTTGTTTAAGTGGTGCTCCAAATGAGATTAAATGAATTATCATCAACGTCCGATCATGATGCATTAAATGTTGGTTCGACTTTCAAAGAATCGTCCAATAAATTATTAAAAAGAAGTTGCGCAGTTCAACTTCCACCTGCCAGCAAACATATACCTACATAGAATCAGGAAATATCAATTTGAGGCCCAAGGGTTTTGAAGGCCGATTTGTTATCTATCTTCTTACATTTGGATAGTTCAAGATTGAACGAAAATTCATTATTATGATTTAAATTTTCTTCCAGTACTACACATTATAAATCAATGTATTTAAAAGCCACTCTAATAAAGCACGTCAGTGACATATTAAGGTATTCAATGATATATATATATATATACAATCACCTTATGGATACAATGAAGCTATGTGATAACGCCAATTTTATTACTAATTATTGCCTAGAATAACTTTTATCGATATCAAACTCGTCCCCATGTTGATTGTCCTCCACGCATAATCGGAGAGGACTAATCATGTTCGAGTATTTATCGAAACAGGAATAATTGTGTCGTACACTCGAGAGTATGATAAAATATGATTAGCAACGAATGGTCGGAAACGAGTGGGATATAATCGTTGGAGATATTATAACAAAATTAATTAACTTAGGTGGACACGGGTAATTGCATCAGATACTGGAAACCTTTATTTTTGATAATTAAAAACACTGGGACTTTTTATGCCTGCTCTTTATAAACCGGATTTTATTTCATGATAGGTACACAGAATCAAATAGCAAGAATCAATAGCTTGATCAGCTTTTCGAGATTTCTTGAATGCTCAATACGATTCTTATACAGCAGGTAAGTAACTCTGCCGTAAAAAACGAACCGTTCTCTAGAAGCCGAACTTTGACGCTTAGGTACGGTTGTAAGATGTTTTCCTTAAGGTAGTTCCCCCCTTAATGAGAACTATAATTAATTGTATATGATTATTTATGATACATGCATGAGATATCTTGATAATTAACATGATACATACATTATTATAGATGCATCATAGATGATATAGTATTGTCATGTTACGAAGTAACATGTAAACTTGTTTTTAATAATGTTTTAGATTTGCCAAATGAAATAAGTTAGCTGGTAATGCTAGCACCTTCTTCTCTAGGTGCCGTAGACCGAAAACCATCCATCGGCGATCCATTCTCCCTCACACAAGTGTACGGCCGATGGCACACTAGCCTTGAGAGTCGCCAAGTCCTGAATTCCAGTCCACTCACGAATATCTTGGAGCCAAGAAAGTCTTTTTAGCCCAATCCCACGTTTTCTCTCTATCTTTCCTTCAGGAATCAGTCACTGAAAGGCGCAGCTAGCGGCTCCCTCGAAAAATATGCCCGATAAATAAAAAAATATAGCCAACTTTTAGTTTTTTCAAAGTCGTAAGCAATTGTCGGTCCTGTAAGCCTGCACGCTGCGAAACTTCTGAGTTTTTCATCATGCACCCAAGAGATGCGCAGTATCCTGAAGCACCCCATCTCAAATGCTTCCAGCTGATAGCATCGCAAGCTCGCAAAATGACCGTTGCAGTCGTGCGAGGCGATCGCGATCCATCTCTTGTACTGCAACGGTCACTCTCCCCCTGAAGGGGGGCTTCGTATATTATATATGCGGTACTGCTGCCCTGGTTGCCATTTTACATCAGAAAATGCCAGACTGTCATTTTATCAACCAGATAATGCGTACCTTCCTTTTTTCATCCAACTCAGATCTCCAGATCTCTGCGAAGTCCTAATTGCTGGACAGGAATTCCCGTACCGATAAATTCCTCTCACAGTTCCCGCTATATATATTATATATATAATTTTTTATCAAGTATAATCCCCCCCCCCACCCACCCAGCAAAAGTGTGTTTAAAAAATTAACATTATAGTTTTGATAACAATTGCGTAAAAGTAGATGGGTTGTACCTGATAGACATGAAACATGTATTTCGGATACAACCATTGGTTCCACAGTACCGGTCTTATCAAAAGGTACAGTGCACGAGTTTATGCGAGAAGAGCAATTTTCGGTCGCTTTATTTTCGATCTGATTCTGTTTGGTATACGTGACGGATTAGCTGCTACTAGTGAAGCCATGGGGTTTGGATGATCAGTCCAATGGGCTCGGAGATCGTTGAAGGCCTTTTTTTACCGCTTCTTATATTTGCATAGGGAATGGCCATCCATGTCATTGTAGAGCGTTGCATTTTGGAACTAAAGCGAAGCCGCAATAATTATCCTCAGCACTCGGTTTTGAGTCACCTCTCTATTGTTTATGTGTGCTGTCACTGTCGACTGTCACGAACAGCTAGAATTGGTTTGATGAGCAAGAGATAGAAATTTGTCTTTGTGTTCTGAAGGGAAATAGATTATCTATTTCCATATTTATGGTGGTTTCCATAGCTTTATTCGTGGACGTACTTTTGGGATTAGATATTTCACGTATTCTCCCATTGTAATCTTGATGTCCAAGTGAAGGCACCTCTACTGATATAATTGGGTTGATTTTTTCCTCCATTGCTCATACCATTCTTTTGTACATACCATTGAGTGCAACACGGATGCACCAGAGGAATCCCCTACTTGGAGGAAGGCTGTCATCAGCCATAGCTATCCAGCGCGAACATATCGAGAAAAAACAGCAAAGTATTTGAAAAATTAATCGAGAGCATTCTGCTTCAATATTAATTTATTAGGAAACTAGCTGGTTCACCCGTGCGTTGCACAGGTTGACTTGAATATACGTTTGAAACCCCCCCCCCCCCCCCCTCACCCATCACATTTTGGGACACCCCTATGGATCTGATTCAAAAAAGTCCTTACTTAAAAGTACTTACTTATAAATTACCTACTATAGCCAAACTACTGAGATACCTCCACTCCCTCTCTACAAACACCCCCCCATACAGATAAAAAATATTCTTGATAGGTAACCGAAAAGAACGTTCAGACTAATCCAATTTCATTCGTCCGAACATCAGATCACCAGTTCGTTCGGTGATGACCAAATTATTCCATTTAACCACCCCCCCCCCCCCCCCGCCACCTCCCTCTTCGTAGAAAACACCCCCTTTGGGTCAGATTTGAAAATTTTCAAATAGCCTGTGATTTGAATTAGTGTAATTCAAACATATTTTAGCAATCAGGACCCTAGTTTATTCAGTTATGTCCATGGTACCCTATACCCCCCAACACCCCCTATGGGTTAGATTGGAAAACTTGAAGTAGTCACATCTAGTAACTCAGAACTAGTAACTCAGAACTAGTAACTCAGAACTAGTAACTCAGAACTCAGTAATAAGAGTATTTCAAACATTTATTACCAATCACCTCCAGTTTATTTAGTGATATCCCCCTTCCCCCCTCCGAAACATTCTAATGGTCGGATTTGAAAATTCCAAGTACCTAGTCTGCGATTCAAGTTGGAGTAAACCCAACATATTTCAACAGTCACATCCCCAGTTTATTTACTGATGTCCATGATACCATGATTTCACCCACCTCGTCATTCAAACACCCCCTATGGGTCAGATTTGGAGAATTTTCAGTAGCTTGTAATTCAAGTTAGAGTAATCCAAACATATTTGACAATCACATCCCCAGTTTATTCAATGGGATCCAGGATACCCCATTTCACCCCCTCCCCTTAAACACCCCCTCTGGCTCAAATTTAATTTTAAAAACTTCAAATAGCCTATAATTAAGTTAGACTGATACAGACATTTTCTACCACTCATATCAGTTGTCCAATGACCCCTGTAGCCGTGAAAAGCGGACAAATATACGGACAGACAAACAGACAGATAGACAGACAGACAGCCAGGCAGACACAGAAAAATTGAGAAAATGGTACCAATCGTATACAAATAGCATGAAACGGAAAAGAAACGCCAAATTGAAGATTCTAATCAATGTACAGACAAACATACTTAAGTTTTTATTAATATTTTGATGAATTAATCTTTACATTCAAACTTTCATTGAATGTTTTCAAATTATTCACTGTACTAATTAAACCTCCCAGTTTCACTACTTACAAGTAGGTAGTTTACTGAGTTAGAAGAATGTGGAGGTCATCGTACGGTTCGGTCCGATTTTCATTAGACAAACTCAGGGCCACATTTATGGCAGCAGACGAAAATTATTACGGAAAAGAGAGGAAGGGGATTAAAATTAATTTTTATTAAAAAGAAAAGACAAAATGCTGATACGGTTTAAATTACAGAAAATTTAATACGATTTTCTGGATTGGTTCATATTTTTGAGCACCTAATAAAGAAGTACGCACTCATCTTTTGCTTCCTCACTATGAACCGATGGTTGTGTTCGTGCAAGAAGTCATTAAAAAAATATTTATCTTCCAAAATCAAAATGTCGGCTTGCCTTTTGCGTTTCAGACTTTGCTGATCTATTTCGGTTCCGTGCGTTTGCTGTGTGTCTGTGCCAATTCCTTGTCCCACCCATAACTATACTAAGTTTTAGTCCGATTTTGATTAAATTACCAGGGATTGTGCGGGTTGCTCCTAGATGGTTCAATGTGAATTTCATTTTCTTCACATCAGTAATAGCGCGAGCGCTATAATTACAGAAATAATTTCACAGAAATAACATCACAGAAATAATTTCTTAAAATGTTGATTTTCCATGATTTATCTGTCTGATTCAGTTCAAATTTTGGCGATAGTTGGGTATTGGTTTGACGGAGCTATCAATGGGTTTTATTTTTATAGGTTGAGAAAGCAATGATGAGAGGTTGAACTAAAGCAATGTTCATTGACATACATGAAACTCTGTGTCTAATGGACCGATTTTATTGAAATTTTCAGGAATCGTGGGGATTATCTTCTGGTTGTCCCTCTTTCAATTTTAATGTCGTCAGATCATTAATGGCGTTAGCGCATGCGCCGTCTATTTCCTATAACGTCGATTTCTCACGATCTATCTGTCCGATTTTGTTCAAATGCAAAGAGTAGTTGGGCATGAGTCCCAGGAAGATCCAAAATGAATTTCAGCGCGATTGGTTAACTAATAACGATTGCGAAACTGAAGGGTTGACACACGTGAAACTCCGAAACTAATGGACAAATTTGGATGTAATTTTCACTAATTGTATAGGTTAGCTTTTAGATGGTAACCTACAAATTTCATTGACGTTGAATCAAATGTAACATGTGCGCATGCGTAAACATGAATTTCTGATAGCGTCGATGTTACCGTATTGTTTCTTTCAATTAATTATAATATATGTCCATGTTACAGTAAATGAGGAACCTGTACTAACGACCCATCTTTGCAGAAGTTTTTGGAAGTATCAAAACTTTGAAATTGAACTTCACCCAACCTATGTTATGTGTAATGTATGAATTCCTGCATGAAACTGCCATTCAGTTTCCAGAGGTGCTGATTTCAAATACTAATTACCTCAAAGGAAATTATGACATAAATTGCATCACCAATAGGGGTGAAATATTGAATATAGTTTTCCATCTTCAACTATGAATAAAATGATAATTTGAATCACGAATTGAACTAGGCATGAATAGAATTATGATTAAAATTGAATCCAAGTATTACGAAATATCAATCTATGGATCCTCCTAGATTTGAATAGTGGCCTTGCATTCAAACTTTAAGCTGGGGTTGCAGAAAAAAGGGGTAGAAACTTACTTTAACAAAGTGAGAGAAATTATCACCTGCATTAAATCGCCACACAGTTAAATAGACTATTTATTGTCGACTTTTTAGTTCGTAAGGACTCCGAAGTGTTAGTATATGGCAACACTAGTTAGAAAGTTGTCCCTACTATCCAGCTGCAAACGATTGTGCTTTGAAATGAAGGAAACCGAGTAGCCTCAATCCTCAGCTGTTACACATCGGAAGAGCCAAAACAAAACATTCTCGGATCCGCCTATTATTAGACGTTCATCTCAATCGTACTGACGTTATACGTTTCAGTAGCTTTTTCATTTTCTCACATGATGCAATGCATAGTTTTTTTCTCCCTCAAGAACGTTTCCTAAGATTAATTCACTTCTATAATTACTTGAACGAAGACAAGTAAAATATAACCTGGTCATAAATTACAATAGTTTTAGTGTTATTCTTTGAGAAAAGGAACCAAATATGTTTCATAAATATATTTCCTTGTAAGCATACCTACTCTATTGACTGCGGATCCATTGAAATGGATACCAACCATTCAGAACTTCGAATATCACCCCAATTAGGTTTTTAGCGAATTTTCATAAATTATATATATATATATATAGAGAGAGAGAGAGAGAGAGAGAGAGAGAGAGAGAGAGAGAGAGAGAGAGAGAGAGAGAGAGAGAGAGAGAGAGAGAGAGAGAGAGAGAGAGAGAGAGAGAGAGAGAGAGAGAGAGAGAGAGAGAGAGAGAGAGAGTGAGTGCGAGAGAAAAAACTTCATCATAGAATTTATTGGAACGAAATTGATCACCGGTAGTGATTATTATTATTGTTGTGACATGTGTCATATTTTCCAACCTGTTGGTACATGCTTGAAATTCAATAGTTGTTTATTTTTTCTGGAAAAATTGCACTAGTCAAGAATATAATTTACGAGTAATTTATTCCACTGTTATGAAAGGTTATAAGCCGCAAAAGAATCAATAAGCGTGAAACTATTACTGATGGAATCGAACCCAAAGATAGTTGAAGAACCACATTGATAATCGTGGGGCTCGAGAACTAGCGCATAATCCAGCACGTCACCCTCGAACTAAACATATTGACATCAGGCACCATTTCGTTCTGGAGGCAGTAATAAATGGAAAAATTGCCCAAAACTATAAGCCCACAGATCAAATGGTAGCAGATATAATGACAAAATCTCTGCCGGGTCCAAGGTATCAGGCTTTATCTTCAAGCTTGGGATTCAGGAGCCAACATCCAGCTTGAGGGGGAGTATTGGAACAAAATTGATCACCGGTAGTGATTCCACTGTTATAAAAGAATTCCTTTTCGAAGCAGTCTCCTGAAGCGATTCCCGGATTTTTATATTATTTTCATATATCTATATAGTAGGTATGAACTTTCACTTCCTGAAAATCTAAAAAAAATCAAGCGACCCTTAATGGCAGAAAACATTATCGTTTATAGCAATATGCTCGAATATAAAAAGTATTCGCTAGAAAAGATACATTAAAAAGCAAAAAAAAATGTATTTAAAATTAATACTTGAAGGAAAACTTTCAAGATTTCATTTTGTCAAGTTTTTGAACCAATGATTGACCATTGATTGATTTTGTAGAAAATGTGATAAAACAGGCTCACCACAACCTTGGCTTGTGATTTTTATTATACCCCGTTTACATTCATGCCACTTCTGTGGAAGTAAGCAGGGAAGTGGGTATCGCGAGCATGTAAACACCTCACCCGCGTGACTTCCAGTCGTACCCATCCAGAGAGAATAGAAAGATTCTATACACACTGTACTCAACAGTCTTTACACAGTGTTTAGATCGTTGGCCGTATCTTCTCCAACCGCAGTCCGCCTTCTTTGTTTCATTTCTCTATGTTTTGTTCTTTTAGTACATTTTGAAACATGACCAACTATGAAGACCGAGTGGTCCAATGAGTCAACGTTGAAGCTGAACTATAGATGAATAATTTATTAGACTTAGGTAGGGTTGCCATCATGGGCAATACCTACAGTATTTTTGTACAAAATCTCGAAAAAATTCAGTTTTTTTTTTAAATATATAGAATCATTCGAAAATTGCATGTTTGTCACTCGTACAAATATACTTCACATTTCTTGATATAAAAATTGAAATATCAATATATCTTAGGGCTATTAATCCATTTTATAAATATCAGGGTTTTCTGCAAGTTACAGTTTGGGCGCAATCATTCTGGGAAATATTTCTATTATTGCAGATAGGTGACCAGAGTTATAAAACCGAGGAAGTATTGGTACTGCTTCATAAAAGATAGATATCGAATAATATAGACGTAATCTATAGAACATACCAACGGTGGGTTTCAATTTCAATTTAGGTATTTATTTATTTAAATTGAAATAAATTTATAACAAATTGAAATGAGTACCTATGGATACTGTTTTCCATGATTTCATGTGAAAATAGGAACTGTAAGCAAACAAACCCTTGATTAAAGTGAAACCACTAATGTAAGTAGCTCGAGAGGGATTCTGCAGAACATACCTACGAACTCTTCGCTATACAATATGACAATTCAAGTGCCCATTGAGTAGGTAACTGAGAATATCAAATGAATCATACTGCAGACTTGACCATAATATTCCACAGGCAGGTAGGTACTTACTTACTTCTATCATGAAAATTTAGTAATATCAGTAATGAAGTTCTATTCTCCAAAAGCTCGAGAAAAATACTTCCAAAAATGAAAAACGCGGCAGGCCGCTCTTACTTTCTCTTTTATGAGAGAAAATATCTCAGTAATTTCAATGTTTTTTATTGTTTTAAATAAAATGACAATTAGAAAACATAAAATAATTATTGACTCACAATTTATTACTGAATTTGTTGTAAGCCAGTCTCGACGATGCCCAATTTTTCCACGAATATGAATTCACAGTCCTTTTTTAATAACTGGTATTGTGAAGTATCCATTGACATCATATTTAAAAAATACTTGCAACCATAACAACTTGTTTATAGGTTGGGTGACGTTTTTTTCTTTGCGTAACGAAATTTCCATAACAAAATTTCCGGTTGACCGGTCGACTAAGACATTTTCAATTCCAAAATTTTGATACTATAGATTTTCATATCGTGTATATAGTGTTTCTTCCATAAATATAGTATGATACTACAAACTATAGTATTCTGGCAATCTTAGGTTTAGGAGGCACAGAGCCGATGCTGCCTCTACTTCCTCCATTGTCTGAAGTCGAAACGTAACTGGCAAGTATAGGCAGCATGTAAACACTCACTTCCTTCACTGCCCTCATGGGCAGTAAACACGTGAGCCTGTGCGGCAAGGGCAGTGCCAGTGGAAGTAGCTGAATGTAAACGGAGCTTTAGCTTTTCCTTGTATCAATTCATATTGCAGCTGTGTATGTGTTATAATAGTATGTCTATAATTTCATTTTAAAATGTGGGTATATTCCATGTTCATTTGGTACTGAGTTCTGAAAGATGAATGATAAATCATGAACGTAATAATTCAAGATGAAACGTATTTGTAAGCAAAGAACGATGGTGGAAGTAAACATTCTGGATAACAACTTGCGAGGTCCGCAATTCTGAACAACGAGATACATGGAGACGGGCTTGAGTTTATCTGGAACGGGCGAGACTTCAAAAAACAGGGCAATATAAAGTTCGTTTCACACGAGATTTACGAGCAACGATCGTACCAACTCGGTGCAGTTGGTTGAATGCAGAATCTGGAAATACGAGTTTACATACATTATCTTGGCCAAGCACTCTGCTTTATGTATCACCTACATGATACCCACTACTAATAACCATATCAGATCTAATGTTATTTTTTCAAAGAGGTTTCTATGAAAAATAAGTGCTTCTATACCTAATGCGAAATGAGAATCCAAGGCCAAAAAAATAATAACCCCATAAAATATATTGGTATTATCATCATTATATTTTGATGTTATGAATATATTTTGATGATAAATGTTCGATGGTGATGATGCCATTTGCATAGTAGAATGTTATTTGGAATTACAGAGTTAGGGAATAACCCCTCGAAATTCCTTATTTTGCTACCTACATAAAAAACGGGACTAACATGACCTTGATAATTTTAAGAAGGAATTTTCGGGGACTATCCGCTAACTAGGAGACACCGAGTATTTATTGTGTTACATGTATAGGGTACCTACCTAAATTGCAGAAATTTGAAATAAATTGTCATAAACATTAATTGCGGGGGGGGGGGGGGATTACGAAAATTCGCTTATTTGGTCATGCTGAATGAGTGTAACTTTTTACTGTCCATTTTAGGTCAACTTGACTGTGAAGAGAAATTAATGGCCTTAGTGAGGACAACCCAATCCCTCTTTGAACCTTCTGTTTTTCTTGAAATAATTAGATACTTTTGCGATGTCTTAGGGTATAATCCGACATTTTCTATAAATTATCGGCTTAAGCTCTTACGGAGAGCAAACACGGAAAAAAGATTTAGCACTGTGAGAAGAATATGTTGGGGAAAAGGGGACGTAAGAGCGCCATAGATCTCTGGAACCTGACAAGTTGATGGCTAAAGAAGACGGATTGGTGCCCTGAGCTGTTTACTGGGAAAGGCCTCTGAAGCGATACCGTCAAGATATGTAGCATAAGCCTTTACGTGTCTTCACCCAATTCCTATTGTACTCATACATACCTACACAGTTATAATATGTTTGAATGGTGTGATATTGTGCCCCTCTATACTGAAAATAGTGCAAGCGAATAAAACGTAGTAATTCCTTAGTCTGATTCCTACCACATTGTCCACCAATCATCTTGGCAAAAGTCCTAGGGTAACCGAATGAAGCTTTCAGCTTGAATGAAAGAAGTCATGATTATGGAAGAGGTGGAAAGGGGATGTTGAAATGTTTCACCGACTTGCCACGTCCTTGTTTATCAAGAGCTGTTGAACCTTTTTGGTGTGTTTCCGTTCCTATTTTTACGTTTATTTACATGCAACTGAACTGTGAAATTAGGTCATGTCATGGGCAAAAGATTGTATGATGCAATGTTTCATAATATACATTTTTCCTCAACATTTTTTTATTGAACTTGAATGCGTAATATTTTTGTCTGGGGGTAGAATTCGGGTCCTGATCTCAAAACAAAATTTTTTGTATGAGTTGGAAGGTGAATGAATACCATTTTGATAGGACTAAAAATTAAATCATTAAAATTTCATCAATTCTTTTGATTCGTTTAAGAGCAAATTGCCGATCATTCTGTATTCCCTTGTACGAATAATTTCAACTTTTTATTTATTTATTTTTGTTTCTAAAATTTTCTCTTCAATATGGAGATCTCACCCTGTAACAGGAATTTTTCAAGTCTTTCAGGAAAACTATGTGCTATTTAATAGTGACAAAATGTTAAGCTGACAAACAGCAATGTAAATAATATAAACATCCACCCAAAAATTTCAACATCGTCTTAGAATTTTCGCTTCAGGTTTCATTCAGTTTATGATTTTCAATAATGCCTTTCAAAATAGACCAAGTAAAATCTAACCGCTTTTAAAATCTATGATTTAAGCATCAATACATTTCAAGATAATTATGCCAATTACTAAAATTAAATTATAATGAAAAAACTATACTTCAAACTGCTATACAGAAATTCACATCTTTTGGTACATAACAGAAAACAATGGTTTTGAAGTCTCACTTTTGTTGAAACGAAACGCGTGAAACTCAAGAAGAAAAAACCCAAAATTATCACAAATGAATGGATCAAAATTTAGTTCATTGATATGCTGACCAAAAAAGAATAACAGGGGAATTATGATAACCAAGATAATAAAAAATTTTGAATTAATCGTACAGTTTATACTATATATATAAAAGCATCATTAACTACCATTGATTCATGTATTTGGCCTATTGTTTTGTATATGGAACTTCCCCAAAGTAATAAAGGCGAGCACATTTCTACTAATCAGAGAAATGTCTGTATGAGTGTCTGACAATCGTTCTTCCATTAGATTTGTTTATAAATCGTCAAAGACCACTACAATCTTCTATTGATGACTTGGACTGCTGTTTCAGAGTTAATGAACTGGAACGTGGTCGACGGAGAACTCTAGCATTAATAAAATCTAAAGGGTTATTTCCGCTAGTATTAATAGTGAAATTATCATTTACGTACATTTCGGAGGAACCCGTCGTCACTAGCAAGTCGAGTACTGAGCGTGAGCGCTTTCGCTGCAAAGACATCATCATCAGGCCGTCGACACATTACTCGACTTGCTACGGACGATGGATTCCCCCGAAAACTACTTAAATGATAATTCTAGCAGTCATAAAATCTCAGTACTACTGGCCAGGCCCCCATCGAGATTTGAAGATGCATTTGAGGAAAGAGAGGATGAAGACTACGTAAAAAGAAAACTTCTCTCAAAAACTATGTTTCTGGGGTTCTATTTGAGAGAGTGGCAGTATTTTTCACGCTTAATAGCGCGGTGTTGATAACTTTTCGATTTACGATCCCGCCAGTCTTTTTTTTAAAGATTTTTGTTAAATATGTCAATAATCATTCAAAAAACTTGTTTTCTATGGTTTCTTCTTATTTATTTCAACTAAACAGTTTGAAAATCGGGATGTGCATTCATGAAATTTCTTATAGAATCCGAATTGTCGTGAAAAGTGGGAATCCATATTGACTAAATCGAAATCAATTTTTTGAGCATTTCTATAATACTTTCGCCTTCAACTTGGAGAAATGATCCTAAATCGAAAGTTAGCAACACCATATTTTCAGCGAGAAAAAATACTATGTAGATAACACTCATTTGGTAGGTCCATAAACTTGGATATTTTGCGTATACGAGTATTTCATGCGTTTTTTCACTCTTTTTTTGCTACCCCAAAAATTGTGTATCGGATCATTTCTTATGAAATCATTTTTTATGAAATTTCACCTGGAATCCGAATCTAGAATAGAAAATGAGGATTCTTTGAAAAAAACAGTCAGTGTAAAAAATTGCAACTATTTCAAATTTTCTAAATTTAAGTAGTTTACCATTGATAATGTTTTTTAACTCGTATTCTAAGGAAAATAGAATTGGTGCTGGGGGTGGGGGGGGGGGGGGGGGGGTTATTTCGTGGGTTATACCCTGTAAAACTTAAAATTTCGTGGTTTTGGACAGAGAACTCGCATAAATTGAATGCTTATTGATGAAGTGTTCGCCCTCATAAATTGATTATCTTTGTATCATCAATGAGTAGTCATTATTCTCCCTACAGGGAAAGTTCAAGCAAATACGTAAGTACATGTAGATAGTCTTTGTGCTTCTTGTTCCCTTCCGACAAAGTTCCACGTACCTTATTCTACTCAGGAAAGGTAGTAACCCTAAAACTCACTCCATATATGAACCAGCTGAAACGAGTTTTTGCTTTACAACTCCGTTTTACGTCCTTACATCAAATGTCAACGGGGAGGATGCAGATCAACTTTATTGTACACATACTATCCCTCTTCAAAACCTAACGTATATAAGCAAGTTCGTAATTGTTTTGATTTATCTGACAGCAATAAAACTTGAATAGTATATTTTGAGCTAAAAAACAAAACCTTGCAAAAAATTCACAGTAAAATCATCCCCCCATGATGAGTACCTACATTATTTTTTCTTTTATTTTGTTAATGCGTTTAATAAATGGATATGTTAAATGAAAATCTTTCCGTTCTCCCTTCCGTTCCTTGGATTTGAGAGTAGATCACACACAAGAAGACGCTTATGGGCTCAAACCAATTCAGAACGCTGGCCAGAGCTTTCATAAGAATTTAACTGACTTGGACACCCTAATGATAACAGCACAGGGAGATGTAGTGGTCAAATTTTTTACAGATGTATGGATAAATCCATTGCATCAACTTAGGATAGCATACAGAACTCCATGTTAAGCCAATAGGACGGTGATATTGTGAGGCTTCTCAACTTAGACGGGGAAACTACTAGAAAAACTAACCCCCCCAACCTCTTTCTTCACCCATCCTGTCGACAATATTCCAACTCCAATATTGTAACAATCCTGAAACTCATCCCCAATTAATAGTAGATATTTACTCCTAAAATTCGCCCCGGCCCTCCCCAATACTACGTCCTGCTCCGTGTTATTCTCCCTTCACCCTCTTCTCTAACTATTCCGTGAGCCCTGGGTGTGTTGCGGATATGAGTTGTTATCTCCTCATTATTCTTGGAACTCCAAGACTTCCAGGTAAACCTCTCGATGTGGCACGAACAATCATCTCTCATTTTGCAAGTGGTAACTACAGACCTTTCCATCACCTCCGTCATATTATCTTCGTCATCTACGTCACATAGGAGTCACACAAAGGCCAACAGATTATGTGGGGAGATAGAAGAAACTTACATTGTCCTCTAAAGCCCACCACAAACTCGCAGATTTGAACTCTTCGGGGCATAACATCCTATGAGGTCCAACCAAATCAACTCGTTTACTTCATATATGATCCGGACTTAAGAATATATTTTACTGTAAGTAAAAATAACAAAAACGTAAATGCCTGTACTTTTATTGATCATATTCATCATATTTTCCTCACGCTAAGACTATTTTGGTTTATTTTTTCAAATTAGGACCAAATCAACTTTATTAGGGCATGCGTGTACACTATTATTGCTCCGATGACAATGAGATTTATAAAAGACCATCTAAGAGCTAACCCACACAATACGTGAATATCACAATCGGTCATTAGTCAAAACATTTCACGAGTGTAAACTAATTTTCGTTTTGCGCATGCCCATTAGTTATATTCTTCCAATCTTGATAAACTTCAAAGGGCATTATTCTGAAGTATATATATACCCAACTAGCTACGCTCCGAGTTTGTTCGAAATCGGACCTACGAAGAAACCTAAGAACATCGAAATCGGACCTAAGAAATCGACGTTACTAGAAACGCAAGTTCTCACATGCGCACACGCTATTGTTGATTCGATGGCATTAAAATTTATAGGGGACCATCTGGAAGTTAACCCGCAAAATTCCTGGAAATATCATCAGTATCGGACTGAAACGTAGCGTTGTTTTGGACGTAAAAAAAAAAATTGCATAGGCACACACAAAGACAGACAGACAAAACCAAAATTTGTTATCAATCACCTCTGAAACGTAAAGAGCAATTGTAGCCATGACAATATATATTTAATCACGTATCAGTACTACCTATATCAATTTAGATATTTTTTCTCATAAAGTGCGATCAAGCTCTCACCCTTATATTGTACCTCAGAATTTTCAACTGACCAGTCGAATGAAATGACAGCAGATTTGAATAGGTTGCGGTTTCAGAGTTTGAATATTCATACAGAGGGTATTAGAATCTGCATAACGCGAAAAGGAAAATTGAAGAGAACACGAGGTTGTGGAGTAATGTGTAATTGACTCAAATGACTTCAAAACTCTTTCCAGAGACGATTTTCCCCCAAGCACTTCGGCAAATGAAGCCTCCGCTTTCTTTTTTATTAAAAAACGGAAAATGATCTTCCAGGAAATATACTTAGATGACTAAGTCTAGATTGCCATTTTACGAAGAACTCTGTCATACCACGTTTTATTTTTCAAGTATTGTATGAGGAAGAATTTACTCGTACTGTCATCCAACATCAAAAAAATCAAATTGGTTTGCAAATTGTTTGCAAAGTTCATCCAAATATTCAACTAGGACTCACAAATTCTAACAAAACATATTTCATTAGGCTTAATGTTTCCCAGTACGTTTGGTTTTCTCTGAGTGCGGTTTGGAATGTATAATTGTATTACCCAACCAGCTCCATTCAATTAGCAGTGCTTTTGCTCCTCTTTGAACTCCACTTTCTTCTGATAAAAATCTATTCCTTCTTAATTAGTTCAACGTTCGAGGATTCAAGGTGAGCTGAAACATCTTCACTTATTTGATAGTTTATTAAGAGATATAGTATTAATCAAAAATGACCAAAATTATGTACTGATAAAAAAGGTCGCTTTATTATTGAATCAAGATATTTGCTGTAAATGTACTTTGTATGAAGGTCACCTGCGCGGTTTCCCGAAAGTAAAGGATAACTTTGTTGGACAGCACACACAAACAAACACACACACACACACACACACACACACACACACACACACACACACACACACACACACACACGCACTTTCTATGCAGTTGATAGTTTTATATATACCTTCTATAAGGCATACATATATTACTTGGGACACCAGGTTGAAAGCCTATCACGATCTAACTCAATATTATATATATATATATAGCTCCTCTTTGAACTCCACTTTCTTCTGATAAAAATCTAGCAAAAATGACCAAAATTATGTACTGATAAAAAAGGTCGCTTTATTATTGAATCAAGATATTTGCTGTAAATGTACTTTGTATGAAGGTCACCTGCGCGGTTTCCCGAAAGTAAAGGATAACTTTGTTGGACAGATATTATTAGGATAATAAGTTTATCACTACTACTACAGTTCTATTCGCAGTACAATGGACTAGAGCATTCACAAATTTATGCGCAAAATCATGCTGAATATTTCAATTTCATAAAATGTGCCAAAAATGTAGATAAAATGTCAATAAAATTCCAAAATTCATGAATATTTGTTTGAACAGCACAATTTTATAGGATCCGCATACATATAGTATTCCCAAGTCATGAAAACTTTTCCAAACCAAATGAATCCTTCAACAAGTCAAATGAAACCTTTTCTACGCCAAATGAAACCTTTTCCATGTCAAATGAAACCTTTTCCAAGCATATTGTATCTCTGTAAAGTAAACAAATTTTGAAGTATTATAAATCACTAAATCTTTGGGAATCAATCAGAATTTGGGACAATTTTCAAGGAATAAGCCACACACAAGACATTGGACGTACTGGTGACTCCCGTCAATTATAACATTTCCAAGTCAAATGAAACCTTTTCCAAATCAAATTAATCCTTTTCCAAGTCAAATGAATCCTATTCCAGACCAAATGAAACCTTTTGTGAAAATGAACCAAATGATGTGAAACTTTGCTAACCGAAGGCGTTGTGGAAAGTAGTTGTCAAAGTGAAAATTTGATGAATTTTAGACATTGGATAATTAAAGTAGTTCTCATCTTAGTACAATAGGAAACATGTTGATTTGAGAAATTTCAAATTTCAGAATGTGAAGTGGGTACACCTACCCCCCTAAAAGGATTCATTTGACTTGAAAAAGGTTTCATTTGGTTTGGGAAAGGTTTCATTTGACTTGGAAATGCTATATATTATCGGGGGCTCCCTATTATTCCGTGCGGGCTTGGCGAGTAGGTAGGTGTACCCACTTCATATTCTAAAGTTAGAAATTTCTCTAATTTATTATACTACTTTGACTTGTAAATGCTATAGTAATTTTTCAAATTCACATCTTTCCTATTCTACTGAGGTGAGAACTACTTCAATAATCTAATGTCTAAAATTCATCGAATTTTCGTTTTGTAAACTTTTTTCTAGGTCCAACGCCTGCGATTTGCAAGGTTTCACCTCATTTGGCTCATTTCCTCAAAAGGCTTCATTTGATTTGTACAAGGTTTCATTTGACTTGGAAAAGGATTCATTTGGTTAGTAAAAGGTTTCATTTGACTTGGAAATGCTATATATTACAAGTTTGTCGCCATATGTTGATGATAAACAAGTACTTTGCACTTACAGTGCTCGAATTTCAAAACAATTTAACATAAATCTAATTCTACAATTTACGAAAATTCTCTCATAAAAGCATGCCGCATTATTGGGACATTTTAGGATAGAGTCCTTAATTTTTGGCCTTGAAGGATCAAAAGTTTCGGTACTCATTCGGAAGTAGTTGAAAACCTGATCTTCATCTTCTCTTAATTGGTTCATATTTTATCATATCGATGGGATGAACCCAGTGAATTTGGCCTCTTCTTGTTTACACCTGTCACTGATAAAGCATTAAAACGTGATTTAGCACGATTTAGTGAAATTTAGTACGCTCTATGAAGTGAGGCGTTTTTGAAAGCAACTGAGAATGAAACGAGGACGGCTGTCGGCTATATGTGAAAACGACTAAGTGGAACGCCTGTGCCATTGCTAGGTACAAAATCGTTTATCCGGCTACCGGGTACGTACTCGGAAACGAGCCTTGGAACTAGGAATAATAACGTCAACATGATTGTAAATGAGGGTACGTGTAAACATAGTGAAAATACTCTCGTCAACTACGACGACCGATCAGCTGATATAATTTCAAAGAAATTCCTTTTTGAGGAAATCGAGTTTACCCATTGTAACTTACGTTCAACCGACTAAAGTTACATGGTTTGGCACGGGTGGGTTTTAACACAGAATTTTTTAGCCATGGACTAACTAGCCGAAAATGGAACGCGGGATGGTAACGAAATGTGTGACGGATGATTTTCACGTACAACCGAGTCGTTGCTAGGGAAATGGTACTTCGTCGTTTTTCATCCCACAAAATTCGTTGACCATTCGTTCGAAAGCTCTCGATTTATCCAACAATATTATGTTAACTACTGCGAAGTGCGTGTCCAACAAACTGAGTTATGAGCATGGTTATATAAATAATTGTTTACACACAGGTGATCATTCTCAATAATTGATATTGTGAACATGATTGCAACCGCTTGTTAATTTCTGATGATTTCATTGAGCTTGTGTTTCGATGATTTGATTCATAGCAGGTGATCTGAGTATTACGAAAACGGTTTGATTTGTGAAGCGGAGGTTAAATAATTTGAATAGGTAATTTCTATACTTTACACTCTAGGAAGCTGTAATTTCGTTTGTAGCCTCTTTAGGACATTTACTTGACGATGCTCAGGGTCCGGATCAGATGTGTGGCTCTTAAAGCTAATTTCTATGCTTTACACTCTAGGAAGCTGTAATTTCGTATGTAGCCTCTTTAGGACATTTACTTGACGATGTCCAGGGTCCGGATCAGATGAGTGGCTTTTAGAGCTAATTTCTATACTTTACACTCTAGGAAGCTGTAATTTCGTATGTAGCCTCTTTAGGACATTTACTTGATAAATCGCTCTTGATTTATCACGAATTTATTTCGTATTTTTTTTTCGTAGTTTCATACTATAACTATATAAATTGATGTTATAAATGAATAGTAAACAATGACGCTTGTTTGGTTGTCACTTGGTTGCGCGACAACGCAAACACATTCTGTGTTTCAATAATTTCGTCCGAAGTATGTAAATAGAGGTAACCGGGGGTCCAGGGGGCTTGCCCCCTGGCGAGGCGCGGAGCGCCGAGTTTTAATTACGTTTCTTGATAATATTGACATGGATATGTCTTTGCTCTGGGGGGTCAACCAAAAATTTCCGTGACGCAAAATTTGTGTCACAATTTCAGTGTTTTTCACGTACAACCCAGCTGTTGCTAGGGGAATGGAACTTCCGCAATTTTCATCGCACAAAAAGCGTTCGCCACTCGTTGGAAAGCGCTTGATTTATGTGATAAATGTTCACATCTCAAGCTACCAATTTCCCCCTCCTTACGTACCTGGCTACATTCCAAAACTAAGTTGATTGGACTATAAACAATTTTAATAAGCCGGTTACAATATTCTTAACGTAAAGTTATAGCATTATTTACTCCACTCCATAGGAAACATTTTCATCCTCTTGAAAACAGTCGAGGACAACTCGAGGACAACCGTGAGGAAATCCCCAATCAAAGACATATCCATGTAACAATGTAACATGGTATCTGCTTGTAAAGTGGATAGTGGAACTGTTTTAAACGTTTCTTTTTATAATTCCTCCGTCCATTATCAATGTAGTTATCAGGGGCGGCCGGTGAGGGGGGGCATCGGGACATTGCCCCAGTACATTTGGGAAAAAAGTAACAAACTGGAACGAAGACTTTACAAACAAAACTCATCGTTTCAAATTAGAACGAAAAGTGGTCTGTAGCTCCATGCTGTGGCTCCAAGGTGGATGCTAGAAGGATCAGGTTTACGCTCCATCCAAGGAGGTTTAAGATCCATCTACCAGTGAAAAAGTACGTAGATTGCCATAAAATCACTCTATCAAGAGAGAAATTTCGTCAATTCAGGTTAGACTGTGATGGGAATTACGGGGCAAGGAACGGGAATTAAGGGGCAAGGAACGGGAAAAAGAGGTCATAACAGTAGATTTCTCATCATTTTAGGGGGCCATGCCCCAGGCAGGGTTTCCACTTTTCTAAAGACCGTAGAATGAAATTAACGTTATGAGTGGCTCCCACTAGAGGAGTTTCGGTTTATTCTATTAGCCAAACTGAATGTTCATAGTTGGTAGGTTTTTTTTCTAGTAATGTTTTGCTGTCTCTGCTGGTAATTTATGATGTTTTGTAAGTTCCTTCGGGCATGTGGTTGTTTCCAAGAATTTACTCTATAGTAAAGTCCGTATTATAGCGTTGTGTTAACAAAAGTACCTATTTTTATTCAGTCCTAAGTTGTTGAATACGTCTTTTGTAATAAAGTCCTTTGTATTGTCGGTCGAGTTGGAGTGCGTTGTTTATGTGTAGAGCTAGCTACAAAACCCTTTCCGTCGGTAGTTACGAACGTTAGTTACAAAAAGAAATGTTGGCATTTTGGCAATGAAGAAGAAGCAACGATCACTTTGAATACAAATCGCACCGAATTACGACGTTCATCGACGGATTTACTTAAGAAGTTTAGTCAGGTAGGTACTGATTTTGACATTTTTGACATTTGCATGCCTTTGCTTTGGCACATAAACTGAAAAATCGTCACGAAAACTTGCTCACGCTACTTACCAATAAATAAAATAGACTCACTGTGTTGCGTAGAGAACAATCAACTGTTTTCTTTATGTCTGCTATGGCACATGAACTAAAAATTTTATAGTAACTCGTAAACGAGTTCCACTATCTGCTTTAGAAGCAGATACCATGTTACATGGATATGTCTTTGATTGGGGATTTCATAACGGTTGAACACGAGAGTTGTAAATAAATCCTTCAACTTTAAACGAATCCCGACTAATTCCAACAAAACAACGGTTTACTTATAGAAATGTTGAAAATGACTGTGGAGAGAAGCCACTACAATGAGTTGTTATTAACAGTCGACTGTTGTCAAGTGGATGAAAGTGTTTCCTATGGAGTGGAGTAAATTCTGCTATTGCTTTACGTTAAGAATATTGTAACAGGCTTATTAAAATTGTTTATAGTCCAATCAACTTAGTTTAGGAGGGGGGAATTGGTAGCTTGAGATGTGAACATTTATCACATAAATCAAGCGCATTCCAACGAGTGGCGAACGATTTCTGTGCGATGAAAACTGCGGAAGTTCCATTCCAATAGCAACGAATGGGTTGTACGTGAAAAACACTGAAATTGTGACACAAATTTTGCGACACGGAAATTTTTGGTTGACCCCCCAGAGCAAAGACATATCCATGTCAAAACTCACGGAAAATTGCTCACGAAAATATTTTGATGATTTCCGCTTACAACCGAGTCGTTGCTAGGGAAATGGTACTTCGTCGTTTTTCAAATTCGTTGACCATTCGTTCGAAAGCTCTCGATTTATCCAACCATATTATGTTAACTACTGCGAAGTGCGTGGCCAACAAGCTGAGTTATGAGCAAGGTTATTCGAATAATTGTGTACAATCAGGTGATCGTTCTCAATACTGATATTGATATTGTGAACATGATTGCCACCGCTTGTTAATTTCTGATGATTTCATTGAGCTGGTGTTTCGATGATTTGATTCATAGCAGGTGATCCAAATATTGCGAGAACGGTTTGATTTGTGAAGCGGTGGTTAAATCATTTTAATAGTTAATTTCTATGCTTTACACTCTAGGAAGCTGTAATTTCTTATGTAGCCTCTTATAGTAACACAATCAGCCAAAACTGACGACATTTTGAGGTCACATTTGGAAAAAGCTACAGTGTTCAAAGGCACCTCCAAAACCATACAGAATGAGTAACGAAAACGTCTCTGATCAATATTTTCAGTAGAATATTGATCATTCTGGATGTGTTGCATTCATGAACCATCCCCCTCCTAGGTTCATGGTTGCATTGAAGAAAAAGGTTATATACATAAGTGAGGGGTAGTTGTGGGGTTAGACAACATTTCTATAGCCTTTTGAAACAATTTTTAATTGACGTATGACGTCACACTCCTATCATTTCATCATAATTTAATTTGAGTTCTTTAATATTCCTTCAGAATTACTTCTCCTAAGTAGTTGACTAGTGCAATACAATCGAAGCCTTGATAATTTTTAATACTTCTAATAATAAAGTAGTGTAGGTGTTTTTCTTGTTAGGATTGACGATAAACAGCCAGTTTTTTTTATTGGACCTATTGCAACGTACCTACATCCATAATAATTTTTCTCAGCTCTTTCCATGTTAGTTCGTCACACCTAGTTCCATGAACATAATATCCATCGTAACCCAATATATAGTATAGTATCCAAACCCTCTCTGATCTGAAACCTCTACTTGCGGTTATCAACATTCCTGTCCAATAAGATTGCGCTCCGCTCGACGGAACGCGGCAACGGTATAAACATTTCTACCACTGTCCGCAGACCGCCCATTCCGGCAACATGGCAGCCACCATCCTCAACTGTTGTCCCAACAGCCAATCAGATTGCTTTCAATCTTTCCGTCTTCCGGACATACCGTTCCATGTGAAACCAGCTTTAGTAAGTAAGTAGGTCCCTATAAGATAGTATTTTTAATTTAGTTTATTTAATTAATTTATTTATATTTATTTATCAATAATATTTAATGATCATGATTTATTGTCCATGGCATTTGACATAACCCAAGTGGGATTAATGTTTCATGTGTTTAGATCAAAATTAATTTACACTGAAAGCAAAACAAATGGATGAAAAACCTCCATGCTCTTTTTGACTGTCAAATAGGTAAATATTTTTGTGCCCCACTCCTTTTTCAGACCACCGGCCGCCACTGGTAGTTATACATTGATAATGTTGTACCTCAGCTCTATTATCTAGAGCAGTGGTCCGCAACCTTCTTTGAGTCACGGCACCCCTTTTCGTGACGGCCTCACCCTGTGGCACCCCACCATACAAACACAAAATTTCGCAGTGTAATAAGTGTGAAATAGAAACAAGTTTTCAGTAAAGAGCACAAAAACTTTAATTAATAATGAATAGGTAGGTAGGTGGGTAACATGTTAATTCTTTTCTTTAGCAAATTTCTGGGATTCTAGGAGGCAGTTGGGAAAGGCAAACCCTCATGTCGTCCTCTAATGTGCTTTCCAACATTCTTTACCGTTTTTTCGTTTTCATGGTCTTTTCGTTGAACATGGAAAATTCATGTTCGCACATCCACGAAGTTGAGAACTGAAGAAGGATGTCAATTGCTTTCTTCGACAGCTGAGGATATTCTGCTGCAACCTCACTCCAAAAGGTGTTCAGTGAGACGTCATTGAACTTGAGTAGTAGAGTTCGGTCGTTTCTCAAATCAATAAATTCGGTTTGAAGAGACATGCCTTCTACTTGCACCATGGTGGAAAACGGATTTCGAATCCAGTCATGCTTTTTGATGTCCAGGTCCGGGAAGTATTTTTGTCGAGAGCCAATTTCAAGATCATTAGGTGGTTTGCAATGCCTTGTAAAATAGGAGGGTTCGAGTTTTCCTCACCAGAAAACAGTGGGAACATATCAGTGCGCCCTTGTTCCAAATTCTTCAGCCACAAACCGATTTTCTCTCCAAATGCAGAAAGTTTGTCTGTGGACGATAGAATACTGTCAGAAGGACCTTGTAGACCAGAATAGAGAGCGTTGAGGTGCTGAAAAATGTCAGCCAGGTAGGCTAGTCTCGTCCTCCAGTCGTTGTCTGTCAAGAGATCACAAAAATCGTCATGATTTTCTCGCATAAGAAAGAGCAGAACTTCTTCTTTGAGCTCATAAAGACGTGTGAGTATCTTTCCTCTCGATAACCATCTTACCTCAGTGTGGAACAACAATCCTGTGAACTCTGCACCCATAGATTCACAAATCTGTTTGAAAATCCTATTTTTCAGTGGTTTTGCTTTTATGTAGTTCACAATTTTGACTGCATCGCTCGAAACAACTTTGAATTCCCGACTTAAGGTTTTTGTCATGAGGGCTTCCCTATGAATAAAACAGTGAGTTGTAACCATCTTGGGTTTTTTTGATTTTGCCAAGGTTATGAATCTCTTGATAGAGCCGATCATACTTGGAGCTCCATCTGTGCATATACCAACACAGTTACTTCACGGTATATCGTTGGTAGCAAAAAAGGAATCGATGGTCTCGAAAATATCTTTTCCCGTCGTTGTCGTTTTCATTTCCTTCAAACAAAAAAACTGACTGACAATTTCATCTCCATCAATGAAACGGGCAAACCCTATCAAGTGGCATTTTCCAGTGGAATCCGTTGATTCGTCGACTTGGAGCGCGAACGGCGAGGTTTTCATTATTTCAGAGGTTCTGTCTTTTATGTTGAACGACATTTCAGCAACACGACGAGCGACAGTTTCAGCCGAGAGGGGTACCTTGTCAATTTCCAAAGCCGTTCCATTTCCAAGCATTATGCGTACCATTTCTTTGCAAGCAGGTTTAACCAAATTTTCTCCAATGGTGTGTGCTTTCATTTCTCCTACGATCATTCGGGAAACAACGAAGCTAGCCTCAAGAGCTCTATCTGAAACCTTGACTTTTCTTGTGAACTGAGCAGCTTGTTTATTATTGCTAAAAAGAAGCGTCTTGAATTAACAGCATCCTTGTCCTCCAAATGAGAATGTTTACTAGAAAGGTGGCGTTTCAATTTACTTGGGACCATTGCTGCATTGCTCAATGTTTCACCACAGACAACACACTCAGGAATCGGTTTGTCTGGAGGCCCACACCAGGTAAACCCGACTGTCAGATACGAGTCAAGGTATTGTCTATTCTTACCTCCACTTTTCATACTCGTGGTAGGGGGCTTCGATGTCACATTCGTCGGCCGCGTCACAATTGGTGAACAAGAAGTACTCGCAGTTGTTGAATTAGACCCCGTTTCTTGATCCATCATTCTTTCATCAGCGTCAAATCTTCCTTTCTTAATCACAAATCTATCCATTTTTTCAAAGAGAACTTTTACTTATCACAGTGATTGAAAAAAAAAAAAAACCACTCACGATTGGATAAATTCTAAATCACTGATGTGAACTAATCGTACAAGCAGATTGATCTCGGCATCTCAGGACGAAAAAAAGAAAACGAAACAAGGGACTTTTGAACAGCTGTTCAAAAGACAAGGGAACTTTAAACAGCTGTTGCTCTGCACTTCCGATCAAATCATGACCACGTTGGCACTAGCTCTGCCTTCCGGTTGCTTTTATAATACGTCGTTTCACACATATTATACTAGATAGCGGATTTGTTAGTGTTTTGGGATGTGTTTAGTTTTTAGTTCAATCGTGTCCCAATAAATTGCAGTACGTTCAATATTTGTTTTTTTCTCCTTCCTTATTATAATTATACAAAAAGTTATTCCGATCTCAAAATCTTGCGGCACCCCTGGGCGGGGCTCACGGCACCCCAGGGTGCCGTGGCACCCCGTTTGCGGACCACTGATCTACAGACTAGTAATCTGAACAGCCATCTGTCCAACATACTGGAATAAGACTTTTTTGTGTAATTTGAAGAATTTGCAGTTTTGTTATTAATGTATCTGGAAAAGTTTATGGAAACAAATACTAACCAAAGATACACATGAGAATGAAATTAATCTGAAAAGTCCTAAAGTTTCAAGTAGCGGTTTGTCAATATTGGAGGAAATAATAACGATATGACCGAATATCACAAGGCTGGGTTGGCGAAGTCATTTCACTTGATTTAATAAATAGTATTCCGAACCAGTTTGAACCAAATTGAATTTGGACCATATTGAACAGGAGATTTGTTTTCCTAGGAGGGTCCCATGGAATGCTATTGTGCTCGAGGCATTTGCAAAGTGTTTCCTCTTTCTTTTGGCGGGCTTGGGTGGCTATTATAAGAACGAATATCGCTGAAATATTAGTAGGTAGGTCCCATTAGAGAAAACCATTCTTCATTCGGCATTACAGAGTGAATCTGAGGTAATGCCCTTATTCTTACAGTCATTAAGCACATTTAAATAAGCTCCGGGCTCCCTAGATACTGCCCAACCAGTAGGAGGGGGGGAAATTTCGTCCCGTTTTTCGAAGCAATATTTTAATTAAAGCGCCTCTCGCTAAAAAGCTTCCAACCCTCAGCACCTGGGCAGCCCATCACGGCAATTAGAGATGGGTACCCCCGCCCACCACTTCGCCCGTCTAGCGCCCGTAATAAACCCGATAAAATATTCATATTTTAGTGAGAAGGGACGACGAACGGAGAGAAACTCCTGGGAAAAGAGTGGGGTTTTTCACCAGAAATGAGAAGTTGAACAACTAACCGGCCGACCACGCTTTTTCTCTCATTTTCTTCCCGCTCCTGGGCGGTCTGATATAACCTTTAACCTTATATATACCGCTCGCTCGCCAATTTTTTAACTTAATTTACAAAGGCACAAGAGGGTCTTGATAAGGAGTTATCGAGGCCCAAGAACCCCCCCGAGCCATCCTTCAAGGCTTTTTTCTCTGCTCCAAGTGGGTAACGAACTGGCTGTAGGAATCGATGCGAATGAAGTTATAATGAAAATATACTGTCTTTACCTCAAATGGAAGCCTCTCAAGGTTATCAATATTGTTGCTCTCTTCGCTTCGGTCGGCCAATTCAATATTATTTCTCAGTATCTCTCGAAAGACTCGTTTGTGTTAGGGGGTGATGTTACAATATCTGTGGTAGATACCTTATCAGCAGCAATATCTTGAACTGAAGTAACCCTAATCTAAATCTTTAGATCTGAGTAACGTTTTAGCACTACGAGCTAAACAAGCTTAAAATCTAATGAAATTGATATGAAGCCATGGAGGAAAAATCACTTACTAAGATATGGAAGAATAAATAAGCACCTAAACTTTTGACAGCATTGTAATAGCTTCCTTTTCCTCAATTCCCTAAGGTAAACAATTTTCAACTGAGCTCAAACACATTCTCAAAAAATTAATTTCGGCTTCGGAAAAAAAAAATTAATTTCTAGTGGGAAATTGTTTGAATTGTTTCTAGTGGAGGATTGTTAGAATAACAATAAATTATTTATGTACCTAAAATCTCGACGATCGCTTCATTCATGGAATTTTTTCTTTTATTTATTAGAAACATATCATAAATATGACTTACCCAAAATTCCACCAGATGTCAAAGCTGATCACGTTCAACCAGAAGAATGCCGCCAAAAACGCGAAGTTATCTAAAAAACCTGCAACATTTATTATCTATTAATTATAGATAATATTAATATTATATTATCTTGAATTTTCTGAAAATTGATTATTTGAGTGAAAAGAAATTGCTATGAGCAAATTTTTACGGTAAAAACTCTTTCTAAATAAAATATTCCGCAACACAAAAGAGGTTTGGTATTTCTAGATGTTTTAGCATTTTTCATTGATTATAGCGCAGTTTTGTAAAAAATTAAGCTATTGCAATGGCTCCAAACATTTTAAAACAAAAATCAATCATTGAAATTCGTTTTGAGACATTCTGAGACGAATCCTAGAGTTTAATGCCATTCTGAGACGAATCCAAGATTTTAACTCCTTTTCATATGTATGTAAATGTCCTTCCGGACGATATCTCTCCTTAGGATTGAGATAAGAATTCCGTTCCTGCATCAAAAAATTAAGCTTTTCAAACGAAAGGATGAGTTCGTTAGCCAGCATATTTGAAGCACATTAAATTGATCACATTTTTAAAATGTGCTTAAAAAATCTCTTAAAATGGCTATAAACGGCTAAATATCGTTGAATTAATTTTTTTTTTAGCAGACTTTTAGTCAAAAGAAATTTATCAACAATGAAGTAGAACATAAAAAAATCTATGCAGAACTTTATGCTGAAAAATGTAGTTAAATTTCATTAAAATTTGCCAAATATAGCAACAAACTGCAAACAAATAAAAAAATTTAAAAATCCAAAATCTTCATTGAATTGCCGAATATTATTTAGAGCAAGTTGTTTGCCATTAAATTGGTAGCTAAAAATTCCTTTTTACAAAGTGCCAAATTTGAGGGTGCATATCAAAATTCGGTGTGTTCTTAATGAGAGGGTGAGCACGAGTTTTATTACATGTAAACCGTGGATCAGATTTCTTCAAAGAACGTCATACACTGTTCCCCGATTATTTAAATTTTCTAGTTATGAATTGTCATCATAAACAAAAGCTTTGAGACTTCAGTATCCATACAGCACCTAGTCTACACACTTACTGAAACGCCTGTTCTATTGGTTATTGGGTTATATAAATAATAAACCCTTGTTCGAAAAAGATCGGCAATTCTATCATGACTGTCCTTTTAATTTAAACCGCTTGCATGCGGCAGCGGCTGATTTCCGTTTGCCATCATTAGTAAGCCAATGAGCTTGTGATACCCAAAAAACTCCTACGGTCTTCAGACCAAACATCCACCGTGTTTTTTTTTTTTTTTTTTTTTTTTTTTTTTTTTTTTTTTACATAGGTACATCTTTATGTTGTTTGAAATACTCATCGATTTTTCAAATTATCATTTGGAAACTCATAAATTCTTGGTCCGTAGTCCGAGATTTTCCAATAACTCAAACAATGCACGAAATGCACGATGGGCTACAACAGAATACGGAACCATAGCGTGGATAACAAAGTTAGCAGGGAGAGATGGCTACATTTTATCGACATTACTGCCTGAAAGTCTTGTGCCTGCATCCTCAACGTCCATCGATTTCGCTATAAGTAATCTTGTCACTAAGGCATTTTTAAAAGCCTCATCGGTTTCCAAGCGGTAATTGTGTTTGAGATGTCCAATGAAGTTTGAAACAGTAAAATCACTTCTCTTGACTATTGTTTCTATCACTTCACATTGGACACAAACCGCTGAAACACCTCGCGTGGAGCTGGTACTTAAAGAACGTAGGGAAACTTCATGGGCTTGAAAAACTTGCCGTCTAGTGCGGTGCGGAACGAAATTCTATTGCATTTTATGGAATTATTTTGGGAGGTAACTGAAGGATGCGTGCCTTCTATAGCTCCCGAAGTTAAAGGTGAACCCAATCTAGAGATCTAATTTATTTTCTTAGTGACCTGAGGTGCGTAAACCCGAAATCTAGACACGTAGAATACAATTACTGTAAGAAGGCACGCTGATTAGCTGAAAGAGACATGAATTCAATATGACAACTTTATTGTTCGTGTGTCAATGCTGTGTGACGCCTGTGGAACAAAGCACGCTTACTGTTTATAACATGTTGAGTCTATCCTCAAAGCTTAGAACTCCCGTATTGTGAAAACCTTGTATGGGAGAGTGAAACCGTATGTCCGATGGCAGGGAACTTTTGGTTATAAACATCTCCTCAAACTAAATCCCCATCACTCGTTTATATCCTTCGATCCCGCCCTACTGAAAAAAAAAAGTTTCAGTGCTGCAGCATGATCGTATGAGCGAATTTTCGTAAATTATCTTAATGTATAATGTTAAATTATTTTGAAATTTGAGCTTTTTGAGTAGAAGGTTAACTATTAATTTTATAGAAAAAACGTATTATAAAATAACAATCACCTATTCAAATAGAAGTTTTGAATTGTTAGCTTTTTTGCAGTTTTTATCGATTTTGTAGCAAATTTTAATGAATTTTAAGTACTTTCTCCAGCATAATTTTGTACAAAAATGTTTGAATGTACTATTTAAAATTTAATAAACTTTATTTGAGCAAAATTCTGCCAAAAAATAAAATTTTAACAATTTGCCAGTTTTTAGCTATTTTTGTGATTTTTTAGTACATTTTTTGAAATTTGATCAATTTAATGTGCTCAAAAAGTGATGGCCAACGAACTCATCCTTTCGTTTGGAAAGCTTGATTTTTTTACGGCAGAGGAATTTCTACCCCAATTCTAAGGAGAGTTATCGTCAGAATGCCTCAAAAACGGATTTCATTGAATAAATTTTTTTTTAAATTTTGGTTTTAAAAATTTCCAAGTCATTGCAATAGTTTAACTTCTTCGAAAATTTGCTAAAAGCTGAGACGGTTATGTGTGATACATTACTTTCTCAACTACCCTATGGGTCAAACAAAGATTACGTTTTCGTACGGTAGAAACATTTTAGCGAATTTTTGTATAAAAATGAAGCTATTGCAATTTGTCGGAAAGCTTTAAAAATCAAAATGTTTGAATCTTTTCTTCATTGAAATCCATTTTGAGACATTCTGAAACGAATCCAAGAGTTAACGATTTTTCAAGATAGAAAAATCACAAAAATCTATTAAATATACGATCAAGCTCGAAATTCCATCAAAAATCGCTAGATAGTGATACTGGAATACATAAAAATTGCCTTGTAAATATCAGCTGATATAATGCCAATATTGAAATTATCAGGCGATATAGTTCCAATGGAATTAATTTATTATAACGTTGCGAAATCGAGTTTATTAACTATTTTCCGTGCGATGTACCTACCTACTAGTGAAGTATTGGTACCTCAATGCTGAATTTCATCTCTTAATTGCTCCCAAGTCTACCTAAGTATTGCATTCACTTTTGAGAGATTTCAAAGTTGTGGTCTCCACTAAAATTGTTTTTTCACAGTGGTAAAATTTCCACTCGCATTTTACGTTTTAGACTAGGTTTCTGAACAAGTTTCGTTCAGTGTCTTTCTCTCTGTGTGTGTATGTCCGCAAATCCTTGTAACGAGCCTAATTTCAACAGTTTTCATCTTATTTTGATGAAATTTTGAGGGAATGTGCGGATTAGGCTGCAAATAGTCCACTATCAATTCCATACTTCTCAAGCCATTACTCCATTTTGCGCATGCGCAAACGTAAATTCCTTCAAGCATATTTTTTTACGCCCTGGTCTTCCGATTCCGATCAGATTTGGTGCGTAGTTAGGGGACAATGGTTACATTTCAATCAATCAATTTCAACCTAATTGCATCATTATTAGCTCCTGCGCATGCGCGAAAGTGTTCTCTGAGAACAAGGTCTAGTTTTCATCGGATTTTGATTATATTTTCTGGGAGTTTGTGGGTTAGGTTGTAGAATGTACCCTACCAATTTCATTTTTCTCAAATCATTGCTCCATTCTGCGCATGCGCTAACGTTACTTACTCCAAGCATAATTTTACCGTTTTTCTAAACATCTTTACTGTGAAGCGTAAAATTTTGGGGTCTTGGAACTGTAAAAGTTGAACCCTTCTCGGAGGCACGATGCGCCATGTTCTGATCAAATATTACATACGGGGGTTTAATGATTATAGACCAATGATCTGCGTAGAATCCATTACAGAAATAAACCATTGTGTAATAATTTGCTGCATTTTAAGAAAGGGGAGAGTTAGAACCAATAGAAATGAATATTTAATCAAATGAAATCAACGATTTTGACAATATTCATACTTGTATTCTACATTCACCTTCAATATCCTCGGATTTGAAGCATAAAGATAGCTTTCAAAGTATCATCACTCATGATTGAGGAAAGGAAAACATCAGCATAGCAACTGGATACGTGTTAAGTAGAGTGAGGCTTTGAGCGTATATGTTCATATGATACCATGACAGAATTTTTACATTTCTGTTAGGTATTGAATTTAGTTTGTACTTGTACTGGTTGTTTTGTCTGGTTATAACTTTATAAACTCAAAGTTAACTCACCTAATGCTTTGCACATCCATATTTCCGTGGGAGACCAATGGTAGATGAACGTGTGACAGATGAATGCACAAAGTAAACTAGTGATATAGCACATCAATGTTTTACCATGAAGGTTTCTTAGGCTCGGAAGACACGAATAAACTACAAATGTTAGGAACAGAAACATAACCGATACGCTCATTCCATAACCGTAAACCGCCATAATAGCTTTCATATCCGCGTCATAGTCAACGAAACACTTGAAAACTTTCACGCCATCCAGACCTTCTTCGATATTGTAAACATCTTCAACACAGTAATCTCCCACACCGACAGGAACTGTCGCCATGTACAACAAGCCATCGATCCCAATGTGGTGGGCGTCGGCTGGTTGTTCTTCAGGGTTCAAAACGAATTTATCAGAACAAGGACCTTCATAGAAGAAAGCGGGGTTGGTCGCCTCATATTCAACAGGTCCTTTGGAAGTCATATTAAAGAACATTGGAGATTCCATTGGTCTGTTGGTAGGAACACAGTCCAGTGATTCGTTACTCACTAACGCCTTACCATCTGCGCAACATTTCCAGATGCACGTCAGTTTACCATTCGGTCGACAAACTATTTCAGCGGGTTGACAAGCACGGATGACCAATATTTCGTGTCTTTCAGTGAAATCCATACAAACTTCGTCCGGGTTGAAAATTTTGGGATGGTCTCCATATTGTTGAAAGACAATAGATTCGCTCTCTTCTCTCCTCACATTATTGAAATGAACCAGATGGTCGGCCAAAACGTAACCTTTGGCACATTTTGGAGCTCCTACACGTATATCTACGATCCCTTTGTATCCTGACATCAGAACGTTAAAAAACTCTTTGGGAGGCCGCGATTCGGCGTTCCTTTCCCCCCAACAAGACTGTTGAACTGCGTCGTACGACCTGTCTATTGCACAACACTTGCGGACATAGTGCACTTCCGGCGCTTGAAACCGGAAGGGATCGACTCTGCATTTGAGGCCAACGATTGACCCTCTCTCGTACGAATTGTCGATACAAGAAACGACGTCACTCTCGTTAACAGTAACCATGAGGAAGTCGCAGTTGGGGAACCCGTAGGAAAAATTCATGTAGAACCACTGGTGGCCGGACTCTACGCATTGGAAGTCGTCTTTGAGGCTTTGCCCCTGAGGGCAGCACTTGTTGATAACGTCGCCCGGTGAGGATGTGTGACCGGTGCCGGCCCACAAGAGGACCAGCAGGGCTGTCACGCCCATGGTTAGCTCCGGACTGACACGACGCCCCGACTCTTCTCTAATATTAGACTCCTACGCCCCGTCTCCTTCCACCCCCACCGATTCTGCTGCCGGCCTGACGACAATTGTTTACATCGCACACCTATTAGCACTGGGCTTGAAAAGGGTCCGCCACAGAATTTTGTTGTGTGCCGAGACCGCAATCTCCATAGTCAATTTCGTATCTATCTTCTAAAGGTTGCAAAGTCACGGGAGTTTTTCAGCAAACTCCACCCGTAACGAAACAGTATTTTCAACTTGTATACAAAGTGTTGATTAAGTGAAACATGAATATAAATTTTACATATGTATACACCTGTGTCATGCGAACTAAATCACTCGCGACGAAGTTGTGGAAACCCATTATGAAACGGATGATGGCCTAACCGTAGAAATCGATTTAACATTGTAACTCTTTATTTTTTCGTGGAAATACACAACATTTTTCACTAACTTCCTGTACCATGGTTCCCACTTTGTTATATTTTAAGTTTGTAAGTATGGATTATGAGGCATTGATGATTATTATCCTTTTTGTATTTGGCCAATCGTAATTTGCTCTTTGGTGGGAGGATTGAATCTTCTAAAAATTAGAATTTTTAGTTCTTAGAGCCAGGTGACATATTTAATACCTACCAGCTATACATTATGCATGTATGCATATTTAAACATCAACTATCATATTTGAAGAGTGCGGGGAAAGAACTAGGAATGTCATAATCACCAAGAGGTCGATTATAGAGCTCATTCCGATTGAATATTCCTCAAAGAGATTTTTTTAACGCATTGATTTCGGGTTATTAAATTTTTAGATTTTTTTTTTTTTTTTTTTTTTCGTATTTTGTGCACTAAAACGGCCACAAACTCCCTTTAGAACTGTAAACTCAAAACTAAGAACACCGTTGGAAAGAACGTTGAATCTCATATTGAAACGTTGAAACCCTGATTTAAAATAATTTCGTTAGCGATCGTTATTGAATACTTCGTTTCTAGTAGTTTTAATTGCTTAATAAAGACCAAAGTACAAAATTATAAAAAATGTTTAAAACTGATGGTTTTTCTAACTTTGTTGGCTACCAATATGGGGGTTTTTCGGCGAGCACTCCTCGGAAATAACTTTCTTAAACTATCCGCTTTTGAACGGTTTATTGAATTTTACTTTTACTTTGTTATTTGGGTGAGGTATGTTGGAAAACAAGTTTTTTTTAAACGAAATTGAGGGTTTTTGTGAAAAATTGCCCCTCTTTATGTGTTTTAATGGCAAAACTAGTTATTTGAAGTGTAAAACCGGAGTTTGAG
Source organism: Adelphocoris suturalis (assembly GCA_030762985.1). NCBI lineage: Eukaryota > Metazoa > Arthropoda > Insecta > Hemiptera > Miridae > Adelphocoris > Adelphocoris suturalis. The sequence goes on along the minus strand of CM061042.1, from coordinate 66,147,512 downwards.
AGATCTGCAAGTCTTTCCTTTCGATTCAGCGTGAAAAAAATACGTAAAAACCGGCCCCAAACTCGAATTTTCAGAGGATCACTTTTCACAAAAACCCTTAATTTCATAGAAAAAACAATTTTTCCAACAAGCAAACGTAATTTCCTCCCCAGTTTGCCAAGTAAAAGTAAAATTGACTAGACTAGAATTGACTAGATTTTTCCAAAGAGAGCCTGCAGACCCCCTCCCTCCCCCTCTATGCTGGAATCGGTAGAAAAAACGTCAATTTTAAATGTTTTTAGCGAATTTCTGTTGAAAATGAACTATTGAAATAGGTTAAATTGCAAACGGTTAAAATAGGTAGTTAAATTTATATTTTTTAGCAAAATATTGCTCAAATAAATTTTATTAACTATAAAATAGAACATTAAAATAAAATGGATGTTCAAAATTATGCTGGAAATGTTCTTAAATTTCATTAAAATGTGCTAAAAAAGCTAAATGAACTCTAAAAAAGTTAAAAATCCAAAATCTCTCTTTGAATCGCTAAATATTGTTTAGAACGAGTTTTTACCCATTAAATTGGTAATTAACACTTTCTATTTTTCAAAACAATGTAACATAATTTTTAACGAACTTCACAATTTTCAAAACAATGTAACATAATTTTCAACAAATTTCACAATTTTTAAAACAATGTAACATAATATATTACGATAATTTACGAAAATCGCTCATATGATCATGAAGCATGACTGGAACTTTTCAACATTAAAACTTATTTTCCCGTGAAGAGCAAGGGGTAGTAAAACGAATAGAAAGAAAAAAATGAAATAAATTATTGCTAATGACGTCAATCATTTTGAATTCCACAAGTGGGTGATTAAATGCATATTTCAACAATTCTGACAAATGAACAGACAGAGTTAACTTTACTAATATGAAATTACATATTAATAGGATTTAATTATGTCATATATATATATATATATATATATATATATATATATATATATATATATATATAATTACTGCTATTACATAATATTTTGTTGCATAGGTGGATGAAGGAGAATAAAATACGGCTATTATACATTATTATTTAATCACCATTCTATTACAACATCAAGCTAACTATACAGACATAGGTATAGATATGAAAATATACAGATTAGTTACAAAATATTGAATTTGAACAATTGTCAAATAATGTAACTGTCGGGAAACTCCTATTCTACAGTTTCAAAAGCTTCTTAACTCCTTTCCTTTTCCTTTTCCATCTCGTATTGAACCTTAACGTCAATTTGTTCTTCGTTAATTGGCACCTAAAATCATAAAAAATACAGATGATTAACATAATTTAACTCCTCAACAATTCATTTATTTATGAGTTAATTATAAATAAGTTAGTTCGGCTTATTGATTCAAATTTAACAAACACATAACAAAAACACTGCAAATTATTACACAATGGTTTATTATATCTGTGTTACATAGCCCTTCTGCAGATCATTGGCCTCTAATTTATTATTAAACCAACAGACACATGGCGCATCGTGACTCCGAGAAGAGTTAACATTCTTTACAGTTCCAAGACCCCGCAATTTTTCGCTTCACAGTGAAAATTTTTAACCAAAATGTTAAAATATGTTTATGTTTGTAGCTCATAATTTTTACAAAGGAGTCTTAGAGGAGCTCCATGTAAATAACAACACCGTGGGTCGAATAGGAAATTTAACCTCGGAGGATCTGAAACTGATCTGAGTCTCTTCATACCTTGTAATTGTATTCTTGATCTCCAAACAGGAGCTACTTTTCAGGTTTCAGCATCATAAGTCAATTAAAAACAAATTAGGCTCAGAAGCCCCACAGCTGAGCAGTGTGCACTGATATTGAACTTATTCTTGATACTACAAAGGAGGTCTGTTTCAAATCGCAGATCCGAAGACATCAATATGCCAGCGTAGATACAGGCACTAGCAGGTGAAAAGGAGTAATTAATAATGCGCGTCATTGCACGTTTTCAATCCGTCAAAAACATGTTCACACTAAAAACAATGGTGACTTGGTGGAAAACTTACCAATACATGCACAAAGACTCATATACATTTTTGGACTCACCAAAAGTACTTGCTTTTCTCAATAATTCACAAACTTTGTTTTAAAAAATTGTTCTGCGATTCTGCGCACATATACAGACTTTTCCTACATGAAGTAGTGCTAGTGGTCATAAGGTACAAATATGCCAAGTTTTAGGAAGGACCAAGAGGCACCTTTTCCGGCATTCCTCTAAATATTGGGATGAGATGTGTAGTTTTTGAATTACTAACGTATAAGCGCATAAATCCTTCTGAAAAATCATCGAAACACCATTTACCAGATGCACTTTAAATGGTAGTTGGAATCGTGAAGTAACTCGGCTTCTAACACTATTCAACAGAGCATACAATATCTACCAGATATTGTAAGCGGTTCTCTCTCCCCTAGGTGATGTGCAAGGTCTTCACATCAACAAAGCCAAGTACCAACTCGCCTCCGACTCCGTTAACTACCTTGGCCATCGTGTCTCGAAGAAAGAATCGATCTTTTACCTCAAAAGGTCGAGCTCATCACGAAGTTTCCTCAACCCCGTACAGTTCAAGATTTGCAGACCTTCGTGGGCCTCATCAATTTTTACAGCCAGATGATCCAGTGAAAAACCATTGTGTGATGAACACCTCATCGGAAAACACGGCAACGCTTTATGCATTATGTTCTCCGAGATATTCCCTTCGCATACACATACCTAGACGGCATACTCGTGGCTTGTATACACAGCTCTATCGTCACCTTCAAGCGGTTCTCTCTACCCTAGGTGATGTGCAAGGTCTTCACATCAACAAAGCCAAGTACCAACTCGCCTCCGACTCCGTTAACTACCTTGGCCATCGTGTCTCGAAGAAAGAATCGATCTTTTACCTCAAAAGGTCGAGCTCATCACGAAGTTTCCTCAACCCCGTACTGTTCAAGATTTGCAGACCTTCGTGGGCCTCATCAATTTTTACAGGTGTGCTATACCTCGAGCAGCTCATACTTTGATTTCACTCTAACGACTCATTCCACAGAATTTCACACTTAGGCCTTAGATAGGGCAGTTAGAGCTGCCCTCCACTACAGGGATGGTGATGTACTCCGCCCTTTAGGGTTCTTTTCAAAGGGACTCAACAATGCCCAACGAAATTACTTCGCTTATGACAAGGAACTCCTCGCCATCTACATAGGTATTATATCCACTTCTGCCTGTTCATTTAGGACCGTACATTCATCGTCTACACAGATAACAAGCCTCTCACTACTTCTCTCAACTCTCTGTCCAACACTATACTTTCAACACAACTAGGCCACCTTCGATTTGTATCAGAGTTTACCTGTGACATCCGATATAGTCCCGGACCTAGTAACATACCAGCAGATCTTTTATATCGCCTCTCTACTGCCTCAATAGATTCTCCACCTCCCTTCGCTATCGCCAGGCTCAGGGAACTTCAGCTCCAACAGCCTCACATAAACGACATGAACATTCTAGAACTACACAACAGCATGCCCATCTACTGTGATGTTGTTAATGAAAGACCGTGACCTTACATCCCTTCGTCATTACTCCCATTTCACGCCGCCTTCACTTTCTGCCACAGCAACTCGGACCCTGGCGTCAAGGCAACAACAAGCCACAGTTGCAGCCATTTCTAGTGGCCTAACGTACCAGAAAAACCATTGTGTGATGAACACCTGATCTGTAAACATGGCAACGCTTTATGCATTATGTTCTCCGAGATCTTCCCTTCGCATAAACTTTTGTAGATGGCATACTCGTGGCCGGTATACACAGCACTATCGTCACCTTCAAGCTGTTCAAGCTCTGATCGGTCAGAATTATGACTAAGGCCTGCCCATCAACAGGGTGAAGGTAACTCGCCACGTTCGTGCTCCAGTGGGCTCCTTTCCAGACACTGAGCCGCTTCAACACGTCTACACCGCCCTTGGTTTTGATACTGCCTCACCATAATAGGCAGGGCTCTAATGGCATGAGGCTGTGCCATTTAGGGACATCTCCACTTGGGTCGCTACGTTTGGACCACCACAGTTTCACACAGTTGAACAAGGGACCCAGTTCACCTTTTTCCACATAACAACCATCTATAACCAACTAGGTTACATCTATCACCCGGCCTCCAGTGGCTTCATCAAACGCTTTCACCACTCCTTTTTGGGGGCAATGAAGGCTCTACACCATCACATTGGGCCCTCGATCACCCATCTATCCTCTTCGGTCCAGGTAACAGACCTCTACAACATGACATTTCACCGGCTCAACACTCCTGTGTATTACTCCATGTCTACCTCACCACCGCATAACACCTCCGCCCCCTCCAGGTCCCTATACTGTACTAGCCAATGATGGCAAAACGATCACCTACTGCGATTCCAAAGGGCTACCTGTTTCAGTATCAGTTGACCAGGTCAAACCAACCCCACCTTTCAACCCGCCTGTGACAATGTGACAGCAGCTACCCCCCCCCCCCCCCCCTCCTACTACAATCGCTACACCAGCTTCCCTCTCCAGGTTTCTCTCTACAATGCTCCCACTGATCTGCTTCTGAACCTGCTGGACCTTCCATGAAGCTTTCTTGCCACCGTTGCAACGATGTTGGAAGATATATGAACCGTAATTAGTGCCGGAAGTTCCATTCCTGAGGGTAGTTGTAAGGATTCCAGGTCAGGGATTGTCTGATCAGAGTGTTTTTCCCTCAAGTAGTCTTGCACTGTTTTGCCTTGAAGATCGATCACTACCGTTGGAATCAACACTGATTTCTTTGCGTGAATTTGACAACCTGCCCACCGCTGCTCTCACTTTACCCCTAAGCGTGAGAGATGGTTTTGACCTATTAATAAAGATTTTAGCGTGGGAGGGGGAAAGGCGTTTTTCGAGACCCTGTATATATACATGCCAATTTCCAGGTTTGTTTCAGTAATGTAAAATTGGAAGAATGAAGTTCCCAAAATTGTTTCTGAGAGAATAAAACTTATATCAGAGTTTTAAAACCTGTCGATAAATACTTACATTTGAGCGTAACATATTGAACTTCTCATTTGTCTCTTCTTTTCCAAGACGATCCATGAATCTTTGCCGATACAATAGGACTGTGTCTATATGAGTTCTGTTTCTTGTTGCGATCTCCAACGCTCTGGAAAGCACATTTAAAAACTGCCTATACAGGATTTAAAAATAGGTATCTACTTATGCGCTAACATGATCTAGCGAATATATTTTATTTCAGTAAGATAGTTGGTGTTGTGACTTGCACGTGTAATGTTTATTAATTAACCTCACGCTAACTTGGAAATGAATGATTTTGTGGAATGTAACATTGATCAGTACCAATTGTTATAAATTACATTCATACGCCCCATGTGAATGTACAACTGCAAAATCGTGTCTTCAGCGTGTGACTCTCAAATCAAAAGGATGCAAACCATACAAAATAGAATCCTCTGCCTAATAATAAATGCACCATGGTAAATACGGAATTCAAACATTCATGAAGACCTGAAAATTCTAGAAGTAAAGGAAGTTATGAAATAATCAAGCAGACGCTTATTCTCTGAAATCATTCCCCACACGCTTTGCCAGCCGCCTGAAAAGAAAGTGACTTTTCCTGGTGATTATTAGGTTATTTTATTATGAGAGGGTCTTCTAATGAAAAGGACCTCTGTATCATGTTTCGTGTTTTCTTTACAATTGTAACAAGCATAACTACCAACGTAATCCTTATTTCAATAAAGTTAAATAATTAAAATATATACCTATGTCACAATGACTCAGATTGAAATTAAAAAACGCTGCAGATTTTTACACAAAGGCTTATTATTTCTGTATTGGATAGCCTTTCTACGCAAAAATCCTGAGTATAATTTTTAAACGCAGTCTTTCATACCTTGAGTATCTAAATATTAAGTTGTTAAGACTCTTAAAGAAGAGAAATTAATTAGATTAAATAAAAAACCTACACTCTTCTAGTATTTAACACGAGCTGACACAGCAACTGAAAATTTAGCATATAAAATAAATCAACCTACGTTTCAGAATTCCATCGATAGCTGACATAAGTTATAATAAATCTGATTTTGCGAGGTGAAAATTCCATTGGAATTATATAAAATTAAAATTATATCATCTGATAAGAGCGTCGTAGTTACAAGGTGTAATTTGCTAGGTTCCACCAGCTAAGATTTGTTCCCATGTTATTGATTTTTTCTTCTTTTTTTCCTACTAAAGCCCTTAGGGAGATCAAATGGATGAAAGTACAGCAACCCAGGTGGTTTTATTCGATTCTTTGGGATAATAACTATCTATCAACGACAGCCGAAAAAAAAAACATAATTGTTAACTTGAATGTTTTCGAGATCTCGATTTTTGAATATTTCAGCCCTTAAATGCTACCCTTTAGTTTGGATCGAATCGATACCGAGCTTCTAGGACCAACTAGATCCCCAAAAATATGATTTATACTCCAAGTTTGATAAACTTTCGTACAGTAGTTTTGAAAAAAAAAGCTTTGGACGGCGCGGCGGACAGTTTTTTTTTCGATCGCAAGGTTCATTATTGAAAATAAAAACCGAAAATAAAAAGTAAAGTAACAAGGAGTCGAACTAAATCACTCGCGACGAATTTGTGGAAACCCATTTCAAAACGGAAGTTAGTGAAAAAACGTTGTCTATTTCGACGAAAAATGAAGAGTTAAGTACAATGATAATCGATTTTGACTTTCGTTATTGTTTGTTACTGATGATGGCCTAACCGTCGAAGTCGATTTAACATTGAGGTAACTCTTCATTTTTCGTTGAAATAGACAACGTTTTTTCACTAACTTCCGTTTTTTCAACAAGGAGTAGTCCCCTCACCTTTCCCAATTATGAGTACTAATGTTGGTCATGATAGCACGGAATATTAAGCCGTTTTGGAGGAGTAGAGCCTCTGCTTCCTGTACGTTTCCACCTAGAAGGGACATCTCCGCCATCTGAACTGGTTTTAGCTTTATTTCCTGAGAAAAAACAACCACATCAATAGTATCTTTTGTAAAATAGGGTCAATCAGTCTTACAATACCTATGATAAATAATAATATTCGTATAAAATAATATACACATACACACATATAGGCACACACACACACACACACACACATACACACGAATATCGATATATAGATACATCGATGCCTTGTGTTTCAAATCAAGATGTTGAAATTCATGAAGAAGGAATTCAATTTGAAAAGAGCGCCTACGTTTAGATCGAACTGCTTGATTGCCTGCCAAATTCTAGCGGAGGAAGTTGTAAGCAGATGCTTCCCAATTCTTTTGATCACCATCGCCATTATGGTTGGAGCATCGAAGTAGTTGAACAAGCTACAGCTAGTAGGTACTTATGTACTCATGGGATGTGCAGCGCAAATCAAAGTGTGTTCACGTGTCTAATCGTAATAAGTTCAGTACCAATGATTATCGATAGAATGACGTGTTATACCTATTAGTCGAACGAACATTTTAGTGATATTGAGAAGACTAGATCGTCTCCCATACCCGCCCATACCTCCTAAATTCCACACCACACAAAAGTATATATAATGTATTGTAATATTATATGTTGTAATATTCTATTTTATTATTATTTTCATATTATATATAATATTATAGATACATTTCGTTCTTTTATTATTATCATTATATTAGTGAGTATTATAATATCTGTGATGATACATAACGATAAAGTTAAAAGTAATGTTTGTTACGCAATTTGACTTACACGTATGCGTTGAAGATACAAAACCTTGTCGAATTGATTTATTGCGGCATACGCAGATTCCGCAGTATCAATTTCTTTAGCTTGAGTTGCCATGACTGCTAAGCAAGCCCATAATGCTTCATCCTGAATAGCAATTGCGATTTAGGTAATGGTTCAAATGGCAATTAACAAAATATTATATGAATGTATAAACGCTAATAAGTCAAAAACACAAAAGACAAAGCACAAAAAGGACACAAAAGTGACTGAAAAGTCCAAACTGAAAGTCATTATGAACCAAAAGTCACTGTGCTAGCAAGGTTTTGAAAGAGAAAACCTAAATATAAAAATAATAATGGTATGTACCTATCGTGCAGATATGTGAGGGGTCTGAATTTGCAATATTTAGTTGCTTACTGATGACAGCAGAATTTTTGAATGATCATCTAGAAGTCCAAATATTTATCAACCAAATTTGAAAGAAATCTGATAGAATTATGGGAGTATCGTGCATGTTAAACACATTAACATTTTCAAATTTTAGTACGCGTAATGGGCATCACTGACCGGAATACACTGCAGATCATATTATGGGACCGTTACCATGTCTCTATTCCAGCCCCGAACTGCCATCCAATGTTGAGTGAGATTGAGCAGGAATAGTGGATGTAATGCATATGATATAGACTTCATGTGTTAGTATGTGAAAAATCTCAAGTTTACCTTCCTACCTATTATTATATCCGTCGGTACGACTCTTTGAGCCAGACAGTTCTTTAAACTCCATCTAAAACGCGTGTACGTTGAGAGTGACATAAGATTTAGAAATTCCCGTGAATTTTCACGAAATCCCCTAAATCCGTAGTTAAATTAACTGTAACGTCTACAGAATTTATACAAATCGAAAAGATTTGTGAGCATTCCAATGACCATAAAATATTATGGATACAGAATGCCCAAGGAAAATTTGGAATACATCCAAATTTCACATCCATATTGGGGTACAAAAATTGTTTCACAATACCAATGATTACCTTGGCGTACGGGGCTGTGAAACATGCAACTCTCATTCATATATTCATGTAAAGGATACATTTACAATACAAAACTTTATACGTAGATAACATACTTGTAACGATGTGTGTTATTTGTTAAATAATATTGGGAGCGGATTCGAACCCACCTTCACCATACGGCAGAGTCTTAATGCATCCCTCCACGTGCCGGACATGGAGTATCCGTGAAGAATAGCGAGGTAAGGGGACACTCCGCTATTGATCAAAGCCCCATCGGACCGGCGGATTCCAACGTGATTACCAACGTACGTGATGACTTGAGGTCTGTGGCCGAATTCGCTGGAACACAAGATCTCATTTGTGAATCGAATAATAGGCCTGCATGCCACTATCCCCTCTCCCTTCTAATGATAAGCTCACCCGTACTCGGGTGGAGTGTGTTTGTAATTGATTAATGTCGTACATTCATGTGTGTGAGGGAGGCATATATGGATAAGGTTACACATGCAGGTAATGATGTTGGTGAAGCCACCCGACGGGTGGTGCGCACAACTACTCTCAACGCTAATAGGTGTGAGGGCTGTGCTTCTAGCATACGTTCATAATACAGTATACGAATTGCGTCATCTGCTAATGGGTATGGTAATAAAAATAAAAAACCAGTCACTGTATAACACATACCTACGCCATATTCATACATAATCTTACCTGGAGTCTTTGATTACTGTAGTTTTTCGCAAAAGTTTCTTGTCCACAAATACGATATAAGGATAATACCAAAGTGTTAGGGAAGTATCTTGAATTGCTGCTATTATATTCAGATGGGAATTCCACTTGAATGATTGCACTATGCTCCCTAAGGAATAGAAATCAGGAATGTAAAAATTAGTTCCTCCATTAGTATTTGCTTGATGATTACAAGATTATAAATTTGATTATCAAATGCCGAACCAAAAATCTAAGTTTTATTATCGCAACATTTGATAGAAATATTCAGAATCAAGTTAGCATAATACAAATAAATGTCCTCCTTTTAGAAAATTTGACATCCCTATAAGCAGGGGAGTTGCCGACTACTGCTCAGTGCAGTTCCAATGCTAAGCGATGCTAAATCCTTTGCGGCCTACTGGTTAAAGGAAGAGATTTTCAGCTTCCCTTGGGTCCTTCATGGTTCACTGATCGCTTATAATATGATTGCCAAGTGAAGGCGATCCACGAGTATGAGTGGTCATATTCATGATCCCCTCCTCACTCCGTGGTTAGGGTTGAAGCTTGAGGAGGGTGAAGGCTCCCTCAAGTTATCCAATCCACGGTGACAAGATGGCTTGCTCTCATCTCCGCCATCGGTGTGCTGGTGTCTGTCTCATTAATTCTATAATCGTCAATGCTAAATCGTGGGTTTCACCCACATATTGTGTATCCACCCTCAGTTATGACTTTAGTAACTTTTAAATATGATTGCAAAGAAATAATTTTTGTTAACCACCAATAACAATTATTGTTAACCACCAATAACAATTTTTGTTAACCACCAATAACAATTATTGTTAACCACCAATTTTATGGCATATAAACTCGTTATTTTAATAAACTCGTTATGTAAAACAAATTTTGGATGTTTAGCGGTTTTTCACCAAATATTAATGAAATTCAATTACATTTTTCACCATAATTCTTTGAATACATTTTTTAATGTCTTAGTTCATCGCTGATAAACTTTTTTGACTAAAATGTTGATAAAATATGAATTTAACGATTTTTTTATTTATTTTTAGTCATGTTTAGTGATTTTTTTAGTAGGTACATTAGCCAACAAACTCATCCTTTTGTTTGGAAAGCTTGATTTTTTGGCGCAGGAACGGAATTTTTATCCGAATCCTAAAGAGAGTTATCGTCTGGAATGACACACACAAACACACACACACACACACACACACACACACACGCACACATTTTTTTTTTTTTACAAACCTCCCCTCAAAGACGGAGGGGGCACACCATTAAATTGAAAAATAAACAAATAAAATTAAAAAAAGTGGGGAGGACGCCCAGGTTTACCCGACGCCGGCTCTAGGGATAAGGGAAGTTGCAGGACGAGGAGGAAGAATGGGATGAAAGGAAGTGCCCCTATAGAATGACCACCAGTTCAAGTAAGACACCATGTCAGCCATGGGGACCATGTAGAGCTATACCCGCACGATCCCTAAAAAGTTGAAGAAAATCGCATCAAAATTGTGGAAATTACGGCTGTTGCAAGGACCGTAACAAGAATATTTCGTTCACGCATGCGCAGAGCGTACCGCTAATGCAATTGGTCTAACTGTCGCTGCAAAGAAATTGATCAAGTAACGCACCACGAATTCCTTGGTCTCATCTTGGATGATGAATTAACCTGGAAACCACTCATTGATTATACGTACGATTAGCTCCACACAAAAAATTGTATATACATGGCTTATATAATGTAAGACATGTGCTACCAAAAGACAGAATAAAGTTAGTCTACTACAACATGTTACAATCAGTTCTACAACAAGGAATTATAGCTTGAGGAGATACTTATTCTTCCCACATAAAAAAACTCCATGTACGCCAAAAATGTATTGTCAAAATTGTGATCATTACCACGTAGAACGGTTTCAGCTATTTAATTTGTATTGCGAAAATATTCACAATCAGGCAACTGTATATATTTGAATAACCTACTTGTACAATACCAAAAACACCCTCATATATTGATTACTCAGCGAATGCCTGCGTATCCAACGCGACACGTAGCAGCAGAGATATATTATTTATATCATTCACTACCCTAGTTTTCTCGCTCGCTTCGCTCGCTCGGTATGGCTGTATAGATGCGATGGTCTTTTACTGTTGAGTGGGACTTGTAGAATGATTGGAAACGGTAGATCACTAATGGTGGATAAATCGGGTGATTTGAAATGTGTAATGTGAAATGTGTCGCATCGCTCGCTCGTGGTGGGTTTTTTTTCTCGCTTCACTTGCTCAGTGTGTGATGCATAGTGCGGTTGGATATAGTCAACCCCGAGTCCATAGGAAAAAACCCGTTGAAATCCGACGTGTGTAGAGGATGTTGCTTGCTTCGCTTCCTTTCCATTGACAATCCCAAGGGTATGACAAAAACAAACCCCTTACAAAAGGGGCAAAACGAAAATAATAAATTGCTGTGTAATAATTTGCTGCATTTACTATGTGGGACCACGAAAAGATTATTAGGTTTAATAAAAGTGGCCCAATTGTCTCCGTAGAAGGGGTACCCAGTAAAGAGCATGTGGAACCACGAAAAGTTAAGTTTTAAGAACATTTCAATTCTTCAACTAATTCTATACGTCCTTGTTACAATATGTGAGGAAGTTATACTGACCACCCAACTTGGAAGACGTTTTTTCTGTTGGAAATTGCTTTCAAACAAATTAAATCTTATAAAACTACATGGAACCACGAAAAGTTTACTAGGTTTAATAAAGATAGGCCACCATTTTATGTGCGTAGAAGGGCTATACTTTTCTCCGTATATTTTTCTGTAGGAACTTGTTTCAAACGGGAGACCTTCCGCGATCAAGAGGTTCGATTACAAAGATCAGAGTAGGTACATAAGTTTTGACGGAATAGGAAGAGGGCTACCTCGAAAACCAACGTTTTCTCTATATTTTCGTTCACTACAATCGGAAAAAAGAATTCCATGCCTCAAAACTCAAATGGGACTAAACTGGAACTCTAACAAACATATTAAAATCAACGAGCAACGAGCAAAAACCGTCGAAATTTACTGAGTCTAAGGAGGAAAAAACCATAGCGAGAAAAGCATTTTTTCCGTCATTTCCCGCAAATTACTAAGTAAGTGGATTAAAACTAACTACTAAGTGATTCATAGCATTAATATTGATTGTTTAGAAGGATATGATAATATGCTACGTTAACAGATAGTGAAAATCAATGATTTTGACTATTTTTAAATTACATCTACCGATTAATTTCAGATTTAATCGGTAGGTTCACTCATTGATTCTAAAACGGGGAACTATTGTTTGTTGGATGGTATATTGAAGTAGACCGCAGTATTGAACACTGTGGGAATGGTTAAAAATAATAATTACTCCTCGCCAATGTTCACGATCCGAAATATCACCGTTAACTACAGGGGAAAATTTTGAAATAAAGTGGATGACGAGAGTCAAACAAATCGTTCGATTGGTATTGATGAAAGGTGGTAACGTGGTATTGAATAGGGAAACCCCGAACGTCTCTCAAATTCACCAGATGAAACGATATTTTTACTTTCTACCTCTCACAAAACACAACTGCTCTCGCGATAATAAAATTCTGAAGTTGCTTTTGGTCGTGCTGTTTTATCCTGGTAACCGCGGGTATGTTGTGGTCGTTTCTCTAACTACATACAGACTTCTGACCATCGATGATATGAATAGAAATCTATTCCTATCTCGATGCTTCACACCAACTCCATTGTGTATTCATTGCCGCTTTCAGCAATGATTTATTAGAATTGAACCCCTTTCACGAAATAAATGTTGACCGATATTTATTTTTCATTTGAGTCGTATATTTATTATATTCAGCTTCGTAAGCCGGTGTGCTGATCTCGGAAGAACGAAACATCTGGTACGAGGCACCACATTTCTCAACAAACGTATTCAATGAATTGTGATATTGATGTTTTCTGGTAAAAACTTGGAATACAATCACTAGTATTGAGGGATTTAGATGATTCCTCAATTGCTTTTAAGAGATTGAAATAGGTAATTAAGTATATTTTGGTTTATCATTATCAATGATGAACCTTTGTAATCGGCCAAGAAAAAAAAAACTTGTTAACACCCTTACCATTTGTTGATTTACATTTCAAGATGCGTAGAATTCGAAAATCGAATAAATAAAATTCGACCGTCCGCCGTTCTACTACTGGACCAAAGTGAATGAAATTCGGGTTATGAATCATATTTGGGGTCTAGTTGATCGTAGAAGCTCGGCATCAATTTTTATCAACCCTAAAGGGTAGCATTTAAGGGCTGAAATATTCAAATGCCAAGATTCGAAACACCCATGGTAGCAGTAATGATTTTTTGGTTTTCATTGATATTGATTATCCCAAATCATCGATTGAAACCACCCGGAATACTGTAAGTTAATCCGTTCGCTCTCTCTAAGGGCTAGAGCACCAAGAAAAAGACCTCGGACAGGAATAAAACTGCAATCGTAAGCGATTCTTGACGATAATTTCGTTGTTGCATGGAATCAGATTGCTCTGGCAGACGTCAAAAACCATCGAATTCCATACCAAACCCGTTTCGTCAGACATCGGGTCGGATCAGCACCAAAAAAAAACAGCATATTTCGTGTATCTAAGACATTAGAAGTTTCAAGTCGATAGCTACAAAACTACGATCTGTTATGCGGAATAAACACTTCCTTTTTTTTAACAAATCTCCCCTTAAAGTCGGAGGGGGCACACCATTAAAATTTAAAAAATTAATTAATTAAAGTGGGGAGGACGCCCAGATTTACCCGACGCCGGCTCTAGGGATGAAAGAAGTCACAAAAGGAGTAGGAAGAAGACCAGCAGTTGAGGTAAGAGCCCCTGAGGACGCGAGTGGTGATACCACAGAGCACTCCCGCCGAGATGCCCAACTCGAGTAACTCCGTGGCGCTTTTCCCCGCTCCATGACACGGTCGCGGCCATGACCTTGATGTTATTGGTTGCCACTCCTTTTAGATCACACACACGCGCGCACGCGCGCGCGCACACACACACACACACACACCCATTCAAACCAATGCAGGTCTAGTCAAAGTAGAGACTCATTCCAAACATAGAAAAGAGAACACAGAACACTCTTTTCTGTGTTCTATGCACTCCAATCGTTAGTTACATAAATCTGTGCGTCAATGGTAGATATTGGCTGAAACATTCCTCCACGAACGTGCTTACTCTTCAGCTTCTACTCTCTCCACTAATAAAATAAACTGTTTGGTTCACTGAGCTAAGGAATATCCAAATACGAATAATTTTATAAACTCACATAAATAATAAGAAGGAAAAAAATCTTCTTCTATATTGGATTTTTTTGGTAATTAGTAACACATCAACAGTAGGTACCTTTTAGTTTAAGTGTGATAGGAACCTTCTGTTGAGACCTAGTAGAATTCGGACGTGGCAACATTTTTCGCATCAGTATTTTTTTTGTTTTTTCAGGGCTATTGAATATTTGGTACCTACCTATCATATTTATTTTATTTTATTTATTCATGTTTAATAACGAGAACTCATACATATCTAATGCATGCATTATAGGTGGTGGCTGCTATGAGCAAAAGAGGGTGAATGGGTTAAGTGTGAAGGATGGCAAGTATATAATCGAACTCGTGGGTCGAGAATCTCGCAAATCTCAACTGGTGGATCCCAGTGGAAGTTGAGTTCAAAAGCACTAGTCTAGATCGACCAGTATTCTATGTTTAATTCATACACCTACCAAGTTTGTCAATCTTCCTGGGAGCCGACGGTCTGGGATGTACGGTCGCTATGTAAAGATCTCTCGTGCGATCCACAAACGCTACGAGTCGCTCGAAAGCTGATCCACCATTACTGAGACCAATTTCACCGATCTGAGTTGAGTGGGATAGTGGTGTGCCGATTTCTTTGCCATTAATGTCCATAATCTGTATAACTTCAAAAACAAAAATTCACCTTTAAGAGATTTCATACTTTTAACAAAATACTAACGTGCCTATTTATGAACTTTAATTATGTCTTCACTTTCTTCGATTGCAATCTGACAAACCCTGACTCGGTTTGGTGGAATAACCCAATATACATGAATAATTAAATCACCTTTTTCGTCGGCTTGATCTCTCGCAGCTATACAGTCAGGCCCTAGAGAAATTTGAGATGGGTTGAGGCTAGCGGGGTTCAAACTAGGCCATTTGGGAGAAGATATCAACCTTCCGTCGTAACTATAAACACCTATGCTTGATCTCTCCACAAGAATCATATATCTGCAAGCGCGTAAAAGAAATCATCTTTAGCTGAAAATCCTGAGAGCAATTTCCGTAACAAAATTAGGAACCTACCTGATTACACAGTGTGTATTCAATAAACTTAAATTTAATGAAGGCTGTTTCTGGTAGTTCTTAACAAACACAATCTTTCAACATGTCATATGTTTTTGCCATCATATAACCCGGCCAAAAATGTGACAATATTGCTATTACGAGACGATATTATTTTTACGAAATTACAGCCGCTGTCACATATGGACCAACGAAGGAAACTGAAATTTGAGACGGAAGTTCAAGGGAGAATGCTGAAGACCAATTAACTGAGTGAGCTCCAAAGCCATTTTCTCTTATATTCAACGCAGGAAACTGAAATTTGAAAAGGAGGGTAAATGGAGAATGCTAAAGGCACCTGACTGATTATATAACGTAATTCAGTTACCATAAACCATTATAGTCAATTACTTCTATAGCATAAAATAAAAGCTAATTAAATGTCTGCAGTTATCAGTTTTAAAGGATGCAAAAACATGTTCCATGTTCTGTCAAGATTTACTTAGCGCTTAGGATTAAATTTGTTTGTGTTCATATTTCATACGTGATATTCTTGTTTAGATGTGACATTACGTGTTAAGTCTTCATCCGTTACTTAAGTGGATTTCATACTTGTTTTTAAGTACTTGAGATGTCCCAAAACACTCAACGCTACTGGGTTGCTATCTACTAAAGGCGATTTTCATGTCAAATTTCTTCAAAATTTGTACGTCAAATTGGTATTACATACTGAGAAATGACCCTGTTTTTTGAGAGAAATTAAAACAAAGATTGGGAATATAATGTCCCAATAAATGATATTCTAATATAGTTGGGATTTAGATCAATATAGCAGGTAGTGTAGTAGACACTGCCTATATAAAAATTGTTCATCCTTGGAAAGCGTCAAGAATACCAGTATGCACTTAAATAGTGGCAAGATTCTGAAATTAAGAGGAATAATCCAGTTTTCCCGCGGGCGATTTCTGTTTGTCTTACCTTCGCAGGTCCCATAATTCTATACTAAATGATTTGACTAGCTTAAATTTTGGACATCTTAGTCAAATAGGAAAATCGGCGAGCAATATGTTGAAATTTACAATGAATAGTAAATTTTACTATTGCTTACCCTATCTGTATACGTATGGTTCCATAGTTGTGTGACGAATGTAATTCAGTTATTCTGATACCCAAATACACAAAACTCCAAAAAAGGCCTATGGATTGTCGTGACACAAAATTCTGTGCAACGTTTCTTTATTTGGACAGTTTAAATTATAGCAAGACGTTACGAAAAAGGCCATTCTGTCCTAAAAACCTTTCGAATAGGTACTTAATACGAACAGACCACTGTTCTTCAAACTAAAAGATTTCACACCAAAAGAACAACGTTCAGACTTGGTCTACCAGATGTCTTGTGGTAGTTGTGGAAAAGTGTTTGTGGGGAAAACTTCTCAGTGTGTGCACGTTTGTGTGTATGTATGTTTAGGGTATGTAATGTATATTCGCCACGTTTCAATATTTGGACAGTTCAAATTATAACAAGTCTCAGTCTGTTCGGCGTCGTTTTTCAAAACATAAATCGGATCTACAACAAGAAGATCCAAAAAACGCATTGGTCGCCCATTGCAGATCTTTAGGAAATACTATGGGCTTCGAAAATTTCAAATTTTTTTTTTTTTTTTTTTTCAATAATTAAACTTTATTGTCAGTATTGACATTACAGTTATGTTAATAAATAATACAGCAGGCGCAGCCTGATTAATGTGGTACATGACTTGTAGGTACAGCCCCGTGACTGCCCTATACCAGTTTAAAGTAACACAGTTACTTATTATATTATTACTTCATTTACATGTATGGTTAGGATAAATGTTTGGATATTAATGATAACAAGGTAACATATAGGTGCAGTATAACAATGGTAACTCAAGTGATTGATCAGTCGTTCAAGAAGTCCTGTGGCCTTTTTCGTTTTAATCTTCTTCGTTCGGGTGGAGGAGGGACGTTAAGAGGGATGGAGGATACGAGTGTATTTTCGTGGTTGATCATTTTGTTGTTCAAGCTTTTGTATGAGCTTTTTATCAGTTCTTGTACGGTCGGCACGTTCAAGTCATTATGAAGAGTTGCATTGCGGACACACCATGGAGCATTTGTTATCATTCGTAGTACTCGATTTTGAGTCACTTGTATCTTTTGTACATGGCATGCCGCTGCCGACCCCCAAAGTCCTGATGAGTAGCTCCAAATTGGTCGAATGAGGGAGAGATACAGGAGGCGCTTGGTGGATAGGCTCAGTGGAGAACAATAATTCAAAAGTGGCTTTAGTTGATGGATTCTCTGCCTAATTTTATTAACCAGCATCTTAATGTGGACTTCCCAAGTCAGCGTCTTGTCTAAGTGAACACCAAGGTACTGAACGTTAGTGGACGTCGGTATCGTGCTGTCGCTGATGCGCAAGTAACCCTGAAAATTAACTCTTCGTTTCGTGAAGGGGACCACTATGCATTTCGTGGGGTTCATTCTGACTCGCCATATTTTGCACCAGTTGTCAGTCGCGTCAAGAGCAGATTGAGCTTTGACAGCAGCATCATCGAACGTATTGTCCACTTGGAGGAGAGCCACGTCATCCGCGAATTGTGCTAATGTTGTGTGCTCGGTATGAGGAATATCATGTGCGTAGATGAGGTACAGAAATGGGGCTAGTACGCTTCCTTGTGGTACTCCAGAGTGGATCGCTTTAGAATCTGATACTGCAGTTTTGTACCTTACTGAGTACGTGCGACTGTCAAGGTAAGCTTGGATCAAGCGATAATATGTATCAGGCAATATGTATCAAAATTGTAGGAAAAGAATTTGAGAGGAGGGGTTAAAATCAGTAAACTGATGTTGAGAATCTATACTACTCGTACATGTAGATTCATCGGTGCATGGATATGTCTTATTGTTCCCCCTGTGAAATATGTTTTGTGTCTCAAGTTAAAAATGTCTCAATTAAATTAGCTCATTCAGCTGATCAGAAAGACCCAATCATTTCTATCGTCTCCTAATCTCCCAGAAAGTCTCCTAATCAAATCTCAACTTCCTGAGATGAACAGGAGAGATTTCAGCTCACTCAGCTGATTAGGAAAGCCAATAATTTCAATGGTCTCTTAGTGTCCCAGAGAGTATCCCTATCAAATATCAACTTCCTAGGGGTTATAAGAGGGAATTTTGCTAACTAACAAAGATAATTCGAACAGCCATGCAATCTGGGAACTTCCGAATAAAATTTCTAATGATTTCTGATTTTATTCTTGCTGTATAGTTACCGAATTCGTTTATCGGTATCGCGTTATAATTTTGATCTGAAATTCGGGTTGAATTTGAAAAACACATGACCCCCCAGCCCATTGGCATATCCATGTCAAAAGAATAATTTTAGAAACGATTGAGATAAAAAATTCAAATTCAATTAACTTCCAAAAAATCACTCAAAACTTGAGCAAAATTTACTCGTATTTGATCGAGGGAGTCTAAATTTAGAATCACCGTCACCAGCGAACTTGTTAAAACATACGGAAAAACATTGTTACCTCTGAAAACGTAAACAATTTTAAAATTGATTTTCAGACTAATATGCTCATACAACTCAACTCATACGATATATTACTTGTTACTTACTTTTCAGCCAATAGAACCATGTACACGGATCCTTCTCTCAAATCAATGATCACTGGCGTGTTCACACTGTTTACGTTATGCACGTAGCACTGCGTTGTTGTCACGACAACCAAGTGTTTATACGCCAGAGCGAGATGTATCACCCTCTCTGGGAACTCCAACGTATCTGATCCTGACTGCACGGCATTGGACATGACAACGGTCTTCCTTCTAGTGGTTGTCGCTTCTAAAGGTCCCCACTCCACGCGCCTAAGTGATATACAAAAATGCGATAGGTACCTAAGTACTGAAAATAATGAACGAAAATAATACATTTAGGTGTAGTTCGTTATGTGTCCCCACCTTCAAACCAATGTTTATATCACTAACCTATCAAAAAATGAATTTGATGACTGTTTTGGAAACCTACGAATCTTCTCTTTCCCGTGAATTCATGATGAGTTAACTTCCTCTTTCGCGAACTTGAGAAATAGGAAATTGATAGGATAGGATAGGATTTTTTGATAGGATAATGACAGATTTACATTGATTTGAAAGTGGGGACACATACGAAACTACACAAATACATTTGATAGAAACGATGCAAAACTTACAAGAATGTTGGATATTTTTCTCAAAGTTTTAACCAGTCTTCACGGAGTCATATTCTCGCCACACAAAAAAATTATTGTAACTACCATCTTTTTTCAGCTCATATCAATATCCTAACTATTTGTGTATCATTGTTTGAACCTCCTACGGCGTAATAGCAGTATTCATGTTTAAATTATGTTTTTCTCTCATACATTTACAACACTGAGAACGCAACAAATGGTACCGTGATTTTACTCTTTCGTTGCCAAGTTGCACCTTTTTTGTGTTGAAATCTCTCATTTTTTATGTAGAAGTCAGATTCTAGAAAAACACGACTCGAAATGGTCTGCTCAAAACTTCAAATGAATTGAACAAAAACGATAGAAATAATTTCTGTCCCTCCACCCATGGTGGACGAGGAGGTGAGGTCGTTTTCTTGTTATTTCATCTTCATTTCCCCAGGTGTTTTGGCCACATCCAGCCATTCGGCACGAGTTTGGAAAGCTCTTGTCAAGATCAATGAGCTGATTTAATACAATAAAACACGTGAAATTTTCCATAGTCTTTGGCCATGGATATTCTCAGCTCGACCCATATTTGTCACAAATCACCCGGCCACAAGGCAAACTTAGATACAAATCACACGTCCAGGAGGTTAATCATAAAAGCAGTAGAATTGAAAATTATACACTGAATTAAGTATATGCTCTTCTAGTGACTGCTTACCTACTCCCGAGCTGCTATTCAGAGAGACGGTATCGTCAGTTTGACCCAACGAACTTTCGTTACGAACTAAACGAACAAAGTCTTGGAAACACTCGTGACGAAGTTGTGGAAACCCTGAAGAAACGGAAATCAATGAAGAACGTTGTCCATTTCCACGAAAAATATACATTTACAATGTTGAATAGATTTCGGCTATAAAAGCTTATGTGTTTTCTAACTTATATTGAGTTTGTTACCATCAAAATCTATAAACACAAGGTAACTCTTGATTTTAAGTAGAAATAGACAATGTTCTTTATCAACAACCGTTTTCTTCATTGAACGTTCGCCCTCCATGTGGTGGCTAGTGATGGATATGGAGGAGATCTTGTTGATACCATATGGGTATGGGATTTTCAGGAAAAAGAGTAGGGGAAAAGTTTCCAATCTGGCTAGGGAGGATGAAAATTTAGAAGAAAAGCCATAGATGGACCTTATTATAGGAAAATTTCTGATAAAATCGGCAAAATTCCATCATCGACAGGTTACAAAGTAGGTTTTAAAACTAAAAATAGTCTTAAAGCATTACTAGAATCCGTTAAGGACAAAATCAATGTTCAGGATAAAATTGAGGTTTATAAACTAAAATATTCTTGTGGCTACGAATATTGCGATCAAACTGGTAGGAAATTCAGGGAAAGAATATACGAGCATCAGGAGGATTTCAGGGAAAATAGGGGTAAGTCTACATTTGCGAAAAATCTTATGGAATCCAATCATTTCTTCATTTTGTGCAAATGGGGGTATGTTGAAAGTATTCGAAAAATTCGAAATCATCAAAAGTTACAGATCTGATAAATGTTTAAATGAGAATAAACCTCGATATATTTCACCACTGATAGGTCCATTTCTATAAAACTTGGAATTATCCCTTCACACTGTGGAAACCATACGTAGTTATTTCACCCCCTTTCACTTCATCTGATTAGCTATAATCCCCCTTCACATTGTTTGCACTCAATTGGTTGTACCTCCTGCCCCTTTCTTTCTCTTGACCAATGGGATTCAATCTCCCTTCACCTGTGACTATAAAAGCTGTGTCCTTTCTCATGCGTTTGCAGTTGTTGTTACTGATGATGGCCTAATCATCGAAATCGATTTAACATTGTAACTCTTTATTTTTTCGTGGAAATAGACAAAGTGTTTTCACTAACTTCCGTTTTTTCTGTTACTCACGTTTCGATACACTCAGCAATTGCCTATGTCTACTAATTACTGATATCACACCTGACGAGAATTTCACCCAGAGCCCTGTTTAATAGTACGAGGTGAGTATAATATAGGAGCTTGGGTGTGCTGGGAAAATATTCGACAGTTGGATAATGTCAACTTTCTTTTCACTCATTTTAGTTAACAATAATTTTTTGATGATGTGTCACTATTGTTCTGAGAACTACCAACACATTACCTACCAAAATACCTAGGTTTGTATCACCATGTATCTTTATTTTAATATACATGTAAACTGTGTTATAAGACCACTAGGTGAGCACACTACAATCAAATATTATGATTTGCCAAAGAGACAAATCGAACTTTTCTGAAATGTATTCATAAACTATGTATTACATTATAGTTCTTCCTTTGGAAATTGATTCGATCCAATTTGTGGTCAACATTTCTTCCAAGGAAGGAACACGTCACATGGTTTTTGAAGTTGGCTTGGGTATGCATCATTAAAAATGAATCAACTCGTTCTTTCCTAGCAATTATAAAACTCTAATTTGAATAATAAAATTATAATCTAGGAAAGTGTGTATACCATGTAAGTTATCCATTCAACTCACCAAAATAAGTGAGTTCTCACAACTAAGAATTTGATTGTTAATAATAAATATTAATCAAAATTACAACTTAACGTAATGTATAACATTCATTGCTTACCAGACGAACCACCAACCCAACGTATTTAATTTGACAATAAATGTAAGTTTTACAACACTTGTTACCTTCCTATAACATGAGCCAGAAGGACTTTGCGGTTTGCACAAGCAGCTGCCAATTGCGTCCCATCAGCAGACCAGGCTATGCTGTACAGGCTCCCTGTGTCTGGCTTATCCAAATAGTAGGACCACTGAAAGAATAAGAAATATATATTTATATTCAAGGGAAGAATGAAATATTTAAAATCATTTCTGAAAACATCATCATACAATATCTCTATTTGAAAAAAACATTGAAACCATTTCCCAAATGATGTCAATATCAATAGGTTGTAAAATTTTGCGAATTTTGTCAACGAAAATGGATTCGACTGGTTCGAGAATTTTGACATTCATTTGTCATCTCACTTCCTAGCGCTTAAAATTCTCCATTTAACAAGTTTATATCCAATTATTGTGTCATGAGGCTCACAAAGGTATTGAATCCGTATTTAAGGTTAAACATAAAATACCCTAAACCCAGGGTTGCCGTTTCCACCGCAATTCCGGTAGATCTACCGGTATTTCACTTTTTCTACCGGGCTACCGGTTTGAAGCTTAAACCTACCGGGATTTAGAATCCTGAGCAAAATCCAAGGCAAAACCTTTCACAAAGATAAACTAGAACACATTCTCTGTATTCTTTCTACCATGGAAAAGCGGACTTCCCATCTTCCATGGTACGTACCTACTTACCAGTTTCGTCCATGTGTATTCTGTGGTCAACTTGGGCTTTTGATATTACGTCAATATGGCGCATTTTAGGTTTTTATAATTTATTAATTAGTATTACCTAGGTACATGAATTTTACTTGCTCAGTGCTCCCATCTTTTGTTTGCCTTCGCCTCGTTGTTCACAGTGGTTACTTACTGTGCTTATTCATCTAGTGTTTTATTCTCTAGCATAAAGATCGGCGTGGTCTCAATTTCCGATCTTCAACATCAGTTTAACGGTACAGGTAAACTAGTTTCCATTTCCCTATAAATATACTACCTACATTTATTTCCATATCTGCTGGTTGCAGCTTCTTGTTAACTATTTAGTTATATAACTCTTATTGCTTCCGATTCTTCCAAGGTAGTAGAAACGTTGGAAAGAACCTTCCTACCTACTTGTGGACACATAAATTCAAATGTTACCTACAGATTAAACCTACTGAGTTCGATAGTTACTGATGTGCTTCGTAAACCCAATATTATACCCTGTCATTTTATCTATTTGATAATGACGTGCCTACCTACTACTACTTTTTTATGGCTGATGAATTTATTAATGTAGTAGTAGTAAAAAATTATGAGTACCCTGATTTGGTCCATACTAAAAGGAAAAATAGTACTGTGGATTCGACCCAGAAGATTTCATAGTCGACCGTATGAGAGTTTTAGCCTAGAATGCAACCCTAGAGTAATATTGTATTCAATTGATAAAGTATTAGCTAAGTCATAGTTCGTTCAAAAAACTACCGGGAAATCTACCAAATTCCCGAAATTGTAATACTGGAACCTACCGGTTTTCTTGACCACATCTACCGAAATACAGTGTTGGGCTGGCGGCAACACTGCCTAAATCTAAACCATACTCATATTTAGTGTATTTCTACTAGTTTTTGAATAAAAATGCTGATGCACAATGAGTCGGCCGTATTAAATTTATCAGTCGGACATTTAAGGAACTTATTAGCAATATATTATATTATTATATACTATTTTATTTGATACACCTTGCCCTCGTTCACCGCTGTTTTTTTTTTTTTTTTTTTTAATTATTGGGCTCAGTTTACTATGTCGTTATGCTTTATGTTTACTAGTAAATGCTATGTACTATTATAAATTCAATATATTACGATAAATTTTATCACTTAAAAATAAACGTTCAATGTCTTTTAAAAATTCTATGACCCTTACAACTGATACGGTTTTCATTGCGAAAATCAACAACCTCGATATTTTCAATCGGTTGTTAGTGGCTGCTCAATCAAACAGTCCATCAATACACAGCAATCGAGAATATTTCTTGAGAGAAACTTTAGAGATTTAAAAAACTTGGTCTTGTGTCACGGATAACGATCGTATTATCAGACATTGTAATCTCATAAAGCCACCGGCTGCAGGATATCAACAGCTCTGACATATTTCGCAAACTGTAATACTAGTTTGGATTCTATTGGCGATTGAAGAGCGAGAGGTAAGGAGAAGTAACGTAATGTAGAGAGCTAGAATAGTTCGATTAAACCCAATCCAAGTTTACTTTACAGCCGCTAAAGGGAGGGCTCTTCCAGGAGTTGACTAATTGGCACCAGAACCACCAAAACTTGGAGATACTTGGACTGGAAGGCAAATAGTTGGGTCGGGGATTAGCCTCCCCTCAAGTAATGGAAATCATCAAAGCTTTCCTTAACTTGTGACCCCATCTCCGTATAATAACGTTGGGCTTAATTACTCAATTGCCCTAATACAGCATACATCAACCTCAATGATCTGAATATTCTCGGATTTTATCCAAATAAGACCTTGAACAATGATAGTATGATAGTATTGTTAGGTTCGAAACCTGAATCTAGCGGATCTATCGGTCACGGACGTATAAAACCTAGGAAGGAAAAACTTTTTTTTTTATGTACCTACATTTATTTAAATAAAATCTTTGACATTGGGTAAAAGATCAATTTACTCATGTTAACATGTTTATATAAACAAATTGCATAATTATTGCATATGTGTTTATTATACAGGTTGTTCACACTCAAGATTATTAACCTCCTAAGGTTCGATTCTACAACTAATTTCCAACCTCTATGCAATTATTTTAAACCCTTGATATTTGAAGTTGTTTCACTTCTAACATTTTTCGTGTTTTCAACATTAAAACAAACAAAAAAGTCATATCTCCCCTAACTTACGGCGTACTCTTAAAAATAGATTTACTGTTGGAAAGAGCGCTAAATTTCCCGTCTCTCTAAAGTATTTGGATTCCGGATTCTTTTTACAGTAGGCCACGTGGACGAAAAAATGGACAAAACACGAGAATTTTTCACTTTCTGAAAATTACCGTTTTTTTTCAAGGTGCGTTATGTATTAAAACAAAATCATAAAAACTTGCCCAAAATATCAGCTTTCCAACGGTATTATAATCAATGTTTATTTTACCTGTTATTGGGGGAAAAAATTATGTTTGCATGTTGAAAAACGTGGTTTTTCCTATGAAATGGAGGGTTTTGTGAAAAATGACCCCTAAGAAAATACTAGTTTGGGGTGGGTTTCAACGTATTTTTTCAGCTAAATCGAATGGTAACACTCGCAGATCTCTTGAACTCCCTTACAACCGAATTTTACACTTTAACTAACTTGTTTTAGTTTATTTGCTCTGTTCAATTTTATGTGTTTTTAAGGGTACAGCTTCTTAGTTAAAGTGTAAAATTCGGTCACAACGGAGTTGGAGAGCTCTGCGAGTGTTACAATTGGATTCAGCGTGGAAAAATACTTGGAAACCGACCCCAAACACGCATTTTCTTAGGGGGTCATTTTTGACGAAAACCCTCAAACCCTCGATTTCATAGGAAAACCCAGTTTTTCGACATACCAACAAACATACTTTTATCCCCCTGATGCCCCTCCGGGAGAGGAGGGGCAGACTGACAGACAAAACCATACGCGTGTAAATCGTCTCCGAACAAAGTTTAGTAACGCTAAAAATAGATGTGAAAATTATCAAGTAGGAAAACATGATCATTCAGGGAGGGGTTAATTAAAAAATTATTATGGTGTTTGAATAAATAATTTACAAAAACCCCGTACAAGAACATTGTAGGTATCCCCATTTTTTGCTACCAAAATTACTTGAGCATTGCGTTTTATAATTTTTTATTCTCTCTTTCTCGACAGCATTTACGTTATTTCTACCACACACAAAAAGTATATAGTATAAAAGTATAAAGTATATAGTATAAAAAAATGTGGGCTGCACAGTACAGAATGGAGCATGATGACGCAATTTTGATAGGCAATTTGCCGCGCTGTGTAGCGTTGCGTGTTGCCTATCAAAAGGTCGAAAGTTCAAACAAAATAGTGCCTACGTGTGCCATGACCTCAGAGGTTGAACGATGTATAGTTGATCAAAAGAAGATAAGTGAATCTTCTGTCACCTTTAGCGCTTGCGTGTACTGTGGCACTGCCTACGTTGTTCTATGGTGAACGGTGGTAAAATTGTTAACGTGCCTACTATAAAAATATGTATTTAAATGCGTAGCTTGTAAGTGGACATAACAGGAACATAAACAGGAAAAAGAGATGAACAATTAAACAGAATTAAAACTCGGCACTTCGCGACTCGCTAAGGGGCAATGCGGAACCCCTGGTTACCTTTATTTACATACTTCGAATGAAATTATTGAAACACAGAATGTGTTTTAGATCAAGTATTTCACATAAAGTATAAGAATGACTCAGATTTTACGGTGTATCTTATCACTACAATGTCAAGTTGATTAATTCATTTATCACCAGCTCCATATTTGAAACCTCCTCGTCATAAGCTTTCATTTTTGTTTTATTCATTTACCACCACCGCAAGGACTCAACACCAGCACACTGAATTCATCAGAAATTAACAAGCGGTTGCAATCATGTTCACAATGGTTAATATAGTTGGATAAATCGACGAATGGTCAACGAATTTTGTGAGATGGAAAATGACGAAGTACCATTTCCCTAGCAACGACTCGGTTGTTTGCGGAAATCATCAGTAAATTGTTGCAACACAATTTTTTTACACAACAACGCAACAAATTTTCGTTACACATAAACGTTTCGTTTTCGGTTGGAGATGCCAAGGCTAAAACTCATTCTGCGTTTTAAAAAAACTTACACGAAGCAACAAGAAAAATGAGCAAAGATAAAGAAAATGAGAGAGAAAGAGGGAGAGAGAGAGAGTGAGAGATTGCAAAACTGAATTGAATAAATAATTGAAGTGAGGAAGTGCAAAAGGGTCTAAGTGCCTTCTGCCAAATTTTTCAGCAGGCCAATTCAAATGTTTTGACATGAAAAACAACCTATGATCAGATGTACACTTAGACCAAGTTTATTATGTAATGTAGTTTGTACTGCAGCAGTCAGACATTCAAAGTTTTAGAAAGCAGAAACTATGTAAGTCCCTCAAACGTATTACTTCAAAAGGGTATGTGCCATATGCCGATTTGTTGTAGGAACTAATATAACGGTTCCGATGGCAGTTGTCTGCTTCATATTACTGGCCTTGGCGTAGAGACCCGTAAATTGCAAAAACACAAGATTCCTATTTTTGGTACTTAGACTCTTTTGCGTTGCACTTCCACGCTTCAATTCATGCTTACCCCAGATTTATCGCAAAGCCGAAGTGTGTTGAAAGATCCAACTGCGAACATTTCCCCATTCGGCGACCACGCAATGGAGGTGATCGGATGCTCATGTAGCATGCTATTGAAAATTAACGTACCAAAACTATCCCACACCTAGAAAATATGATCAGAGGTTGGAAAACAAACCTAAACATTTGTACCGTAACATTAAGGAAACATGAGGTTGAAAACCATGGTTCTAATGCGTATTCGAGATGAAATGGCAACTTGGAGCTGGAATTTGTTACATAAATACATAGGTACATGCATCATTTGTTATAAAAACACGAAACAATTAATTGATGCAAGCCTACTTCTAGTCCCACACATTTCGCATGGATACTATAGGGGTTTTTATCAATTATAATTATTATTATCATTATCATTCTATTTTATTCTCATTTTATATTTGATATATTTCATTAATTTTTGGTCACTTTAATATCGTGAAAGGTTGTGTTCCTTCAACAACAGCAGGTAAAAAGAATTAAAGAAAACATACACACGCGTGCACAGATTCCTTATTATATGCCCTAAGTTCGATTTTATTTCCATGTATAGTGAGAGGTCTCGAAAAATGGCTCGAGCCAACAGTTTTACCTCCATTTACGTATCGGGCAGTTGGGAAAGTTGTAGTCTATGTTTGTGATGAGAAAATTCCAATGAGAAAGCACCAAATAAAAGTCAAGGTTACTCTCTACCTATAATTGCCTTTTTCTCCATGGATAAACTAATATTTTAATCACTTATCAGATCGTAATATATACCTTGTACCTGCCATCTTCACCACCGGAAACAATCCTTCCATTTATTTGCTCCCACGCAACTTTCAGAATCAGTCCTTCGTGCGCTTTCCACTAACAGAAAATGCAATACAATTCAGTAAAAGAAAATTTGAACAATCATTTATTTCCTGGAATAATGAAAATGAACGCGAAATATGACACTGTCATAGTATTATTTATACATCTTCGTAGGTATACATCTTCTAGAGTAACGGTCGTGAAAATTGAAAAGGAGCTGTTTCAGAGCGACTTATACATAAAGAAGAACGGCATATGGCCAATTTCAATAAATTTTTTTAAATTTACTCATTTGTTATGATAAATGTTTAACGAGTTCTTAAGAAGTTCTTGAAGTGCCCACTTATAATATCTTCGCATAGCTGAATATGTTCTGACGGTCATGTATTTCCTTATTAAACTATAATGTCAAATAGAGCGAGGGTTGTCGAGCCAAGCTAAGGAGTCACCGTGATAGCTGAGAGAGCTCTGATTTTAATATATTTTCTTCGCAATTTTTCTGAAATGTTAAATGGGGTCTTTGAGTATTGGGTTGCCAAGCCTAGATCCAAAACCGTTCTGATTAGAAGACTGAACTGTGACTTTTTTTAATATATTTTTTTTGTTATCGACGATTTTGGAATTTGAAACTAATCTTGTTGCTATTGAGAAATAATGTAATGGAACCGACCGCTCTGATAAACTGAGGTTTTCATTAATTTCCTATTCACCTACTTTTTTTTTTTTTTTTTTTTTTTTTTTTTTTTAAATAAAACTATTCAATATTTTTAATTTAATAAGTTGCTAATGAATAGGAAATGGGATATTTTGTATACGTCTCCAGTTGTTCGTACCAACCATGTCCTTTGCGTGTTCTCATTTGTGAACAATAACATTAATTGTTTAATTAAACAAAATAAATTAATAAAAATAGGCCAGAAAAAGACAACCTTTACTAAATTCACGTCAACTTTTTAAATTTTGGTGAAATTTAATTGATTCATAGGTAATTAATTTTTGCGATAGTGTGGGAATTCTCCTCGGAAGCGGAGGATCACTGTTGATTAGCTTATTTTTATTATATTAAATATTACTCATTTATTAAAACTTCATATGGTCCGGCGAGAGCCTAAAACTCATAAATTACTGGATAAGTATCAATATTATCAAACCATACTAAATAACCAAACTTATTGTCTAGAAGCTAAGAAACTAGATAATGTGACTTCTTATCGAATTTCACAATTTGTTGACAGACGAATTTATTGCTGAAGTTTGAAATAAGATTTGGAGCGAGATCAGTGTGATCCGTCAAATTTTGACTACCTGTTTGTATTTTAACTGAGATTAAAATTTCGATCTTGCACCAAAAAATCAAGCATTCCAAACGAAAGGATGAGTTCATTGGCCATCACTATTTGAGCGCAATAAATTAGTCAAATTTCAAAAATGTAATAAAAAAACTCACTCAAAATGGCGTAAAACGGTTTAAAAATCGTTAAATTTATTTATGTTTTTTTAAATCAAAATTTTAGTCAATAAAAGTTAATCAACAATGAAATGAAACACTATAAAATTTATGCAGGAAAATATGCAGAAAAATGTATTTAAATTTGCTTAAAAAAATCTATTAAAACACTGAAAAATTGCTGAAAACCTAATATCTGTTTGATGTACAATATTATTTAGAACAACTTTATTTGTCTTAAAGTTGGTGGTTAACAATCCTTTGCCCTCAATTTGCTTAAATGTCGAAAAAATGTAACATAATATCCTTATATATAAAACTCATTTATGTTTGTTTCTATTTTCGTATGTTCCCAATAGACTTATCGTTTAAACTGTCTAGTACAGTCTATAAAATATATCCTTATATATATATATATATATATATATATATATATATATATATATATATATATATATATATATAACTCAAAGTTTGTTTCTATCTATCTATCTATGTTCTTTTGTATGTTCCCAATAGACGCTAAACGGGTGGACCGATTCTGATGAGAGCGGTCGCAAAATTATCAGCAAGTCCCGGCGCACAACATAGGCTAGGTCTGAACCTCCAAACCATCCTTTTACTTCATAAATGATGCTACCCTTCGCTACCGATTTTAGTCCCCTAACTTTTATTATAGTTGCTCATAGAAATTTTGTTAGAAGCGGAAATTCGTGACAAATGGAGAAGCCTTGACGGGTTGCTATACGGGTGTTCCGAGAGAAGCATTAATATGTGATGAACTGGAATCGGACCAAGTTGTTTGGCTCCCGCTATTTTATTATGGTTGCCAACACACAGTTCGTGGCCTTTCTTCGCGCGTGTTTGGTTTTGACGATTTCGATTGCTAAAATTCTTTCCTGTTCACCCTAGGAAGTTTGAATTTGATTGGGTGATTCTTTGGGTCATTAAAAGACGATTGAAATCATGGGCTTTTTCATGATCAGCTGAGTGAGCTGAATTCTCTCTTGTTCTCCCTAGGAAGTTGAAATTTGATAGGGCGACTCTTTGGACATTAAGAAACGATTGAAATGATGATGGGCTCTTTCATGATCAGCTGAGTGACCTAAATTCTCTTCTGTTCACTCTAGGAAGTTGAAATTTTACAGAGCTCCAAAACATCCTTTACATCATAAACGGCGCTACCCTTCGCAACCGATTTGTGTAGTCCCCGAACTTTTGTTATGGTTGCTAACAGAAATTTTGTTAGGAGCGGAAATTCGCGACAAGTGGAGACGCCTTGACGGGTTGCTATACGGATGTTCTGAATGAAGCATGGGTTGCATTATTAATCAGTGATGAACGGGAATTAGATAATTCGTGCGAAGCGCGGGACGGAAAACCGATTTGTTTGGCTCCCGCAATCTTATGGTTGCCAACACACAGTTGGGGCCTTTCTTCGTGTTTGGTTTTGAAGATTTGATCAGCTGAGTGAGCTAAATTCTCTCCTGTTCCCCTAGGAAGTTAAATTTGAAGGGTGACTCTTTGGGACAATAAGAACAATTGAAATTGTGGCTCTTTCCTGATCAGTCCGGGCCTATTTTGCTATTTGTATGCTGTAATTTGGCATGTAGCCTCCGTAGTTACGAACACAGTCTAGATATGGTTATTTCAGCAGTCTATGCACCGACTAACCCGTACAAGTCGGTCCGTGCAACGCCGGGTAACAGGCTGGTAATATTATATTCTACAAAAATTCGTCCATACGATCATGCTGCATAATTTTATTGAGAAACTTATCATACTGAAACATACCTAAAGGGCATTAGATAGGTCTCCTTATGTAAATAGTTTAAAGAATGGAATGATGTTGCTCGCAACATAACTAATTCATCCTAACAGTGATAATTCGTCGTAATAATTTCTAAACTCCGTATTTCGGTGTACCTCTGAAATAAACTTTGCACATTCATTGTCATTCTTACACGGTTGGGTTTGGCGTTGGGGAGTAGCGACTTGATGACAAGATACTTCCCCTGCGTGTAGAGGAAATTATTTGAGTCCGGGCCCCAGCAGGCGCAGTAAATCGGGACACCGCTGGCCTGGACAGGTACAGTTCGCAGCATCCCGCTCCGAGACCATATCTTGACCTGCCCGTCCTCTCCAGCTGTGGGGAAAAGTTACATCTCAACCGCAAATTATATTGTTACAACGAGGCGGATGCCCCCGGCGCAGCATTCCCGTCAAATCAAATCTTTATGAAGAGCACCATGTTGGAGGGCACTCAAATTAATCAAATTATTTGAGTAAAATTCAAAGTTTTCAAATCGAATTAAAAATTTCATAATGTTTAAATCAATCCTGTTTTCTAATAGATTTTTTTTTTTTTTTTCAATCAAAATTTGTTAATTTGAAATTTAAGATTTTTGAGAAAAAAATTTAATTTACATTTTGTTGTCAGTTGTCGATTTTTACATTATCCGAACTCATCTCTACATGTTTCAATCATGCGTTCACGGAATTCCTACTGGGGATTGATGTAGGTAACTAGAAATATTGATGCTTTGTTGCCTCTGGTCATGTGTGGACTGTGTTTTAATTCGTATTTTCAATATTTGATTATGAGTTGGTTAGAAATATAGGCCATTCTGGCATCTCGAAGGTTTCCTACTTTACATATTTGGGGGTCATGATGCTTTAATTTTAATTGAAGATGGTAGATACTAAGGATTCTATAAGACAAAAATAATCCTCATGTTGGATCTTAATTTTTACAGATATACAGACTAACTGTATACAGTACGTAATTCTTACTCTTAACCCTATTTTAAAAGGCTCCAGCAAATTCTTTTATAATCAAATTAAAACTACAATAAGTGAAATATTTTACTGAATGCGCTAGGGGGAAAATAGTACGAATGATAGCACTGTACGGGTTCTTCGTATTGACTTTTATACTTAGACTACTTCACCTGTAGTGTTATTTTGAAGCCTTGAACAATCATTCTACTCGGTAACTTTATTCGAAAAATTTATTGTAAAAATTAATTAATTAATGCAGTCATATCAGAGTCTACCTTCACTGATGACGTAGGTCATAATTTAGATTAAATTTGACAACGTATCAGACGTTTTCTTATGAAGTAATATAAAACCAAAAAAAGGGTAACATTTGTTAACTACTTTTGTCAACAACTCACCTGTGAGAAAGCTGGCACCGTCTGGAGCCCACTGCCCAACAAGAACAGCACCTTTGTGAGCTTCCACGCTTTTTTCGATCCTTCCACTTTTTCCCAGGAGATGAAACTTCCCTGTACATAATACAATCGTAATTTATGCAACCTACCATTGAATCTTACACTTCTGTACGGGGTAACTGATCCAAACGTAGGAACATAGTGTTCAACGCTTAGTTTAATATTGCTCTGGACAGTTGTCCCTACACATTTGAAATTGAAGTGGATTGGATTTTTCTTGCCATTACAACTCAAAAAAATCTAATAATCGTGGTTAGAGATAAAAAAGAGTTACAGGAAAAAATCGAAAGACTTCGCTCTCCAGCAAACGTCGACAGAGTCGTTGACAGGTTCAATCTAAAACGAGAAACATGTTAAATTATGTAAAGGAAAAAACACCATGCAGATATTCGTTCTTGTATGCTTAAGCGCAAGAATATAACGGAAAGAAGATCCAGCTGATCTGACTTCCTCGCAATCTCTTCCACATGTCCCCAAGAGGCTGTGTAAGAATTTCAGGGGTCTGGTAGCTGTCAAACTTTGGTCTAATGAGAAATAAAAATTTGTGATGAATTTTCGTAACGCTCTTTTGGTGACGGATTTACGTTACGAAATTTTTACCGCGTTTTCATTTAAAAAGGAAAAATGAGCTTTTGTGTTAACTTTGTCCGTTGATGTAGGCATGTATTAGGAATGTATGTCCTCTTGAAATCGTTTTAAACGCCACTTCCGACGTCCGATTTTGATGAAATTTGGTATGGATGTAATCTGTAACATGTTGAGGATAAAGATGTATCTGAGGCCGCTGACGCATGAGAGGGCATTGATCAGCTGAGTGAAATCCAAAGCCATTTTGTCTCCTATTCGACGCAGGAAGTTGAAATTTGAGAGGAAGGCTGAAGGGAGAATGCTGAAGACGACTGAGAGGTTATTGATCAGCTGATTCAGGTCCAAAGCCATTTCGTCTCCTATTCGATGCAGGAAGCTGAAATTTGAGAGAGAGGCTCAAGGGAGAATGCTGAAGACGACTGAAAGGTCATAGATCAGCTGATTGAGCTCCAAAGCCATTTTGTCTATTTTCAACGCAGGAAGCTGAATTTGAAATGGAGGTTCAAGGGAGAATATTGAAGACGCACGAGAGGTCATCGATCAGCTGAGTGAGCTCCAAAGCCATTTTGTCTCCTATTCAACGCAGGAAGCGTCAATTTCACACGGATCTCCTTACAAGAAATGCGCTATATGTGACTCTCTTCGTGAGCACTGATCTACTTGTTTGTGTCACTTTTCATACTTGAGATCTCGTTTATCGTAGTTTGTCGAATTTTAAGCATTGGCATCATACTGTGTGACATCATATACTTTTTACATTGAACGCATTCGACATCGTTGTCGATAGACTACAGTAAGTGAGGTCTGAAGTATGAAAAGTGACGCAAAAATTAGATCACGAATCTAGCGTCACCAAAATCCGTCATAACTCGTTATTTCTCATCAGACCAAAGTTTTACAGACTACCAGACCTCAAAAATTGGAGAGTAGAATTACTCTTGAAGAGTAGAATTTATTGCGAGGATGTCAGATCAGTTGGGTCTTTTCTTCATTAGATTCTTGCCTTTAAGAACTAAATTACGGAATATCTGCATGATTTTCGCCAACCCCCCCCCCCCCCCCCCCCCAGTTTCTTTTCCCTTGTAACTAATAGTTTCATGTTTTAGATTGAACCTGTCAATGAGTCTGTCTGCTTACGATGACGTTAAAGGGCAATCTACATTAACTCTCTTTTTCCAAACATTTATAAATCATGAAAGACAAACCATTGATTTGATATTGCCACATAGAGTTAGGTAGCCAAAGATCTCATCTACGTATGGTTTGCCCTCCAATATAATTTCTTAACGGCTCTAGCTAAGCTTGAATTAAGCAAAGTTTCTTCTATATCCACCAGAAAAATACTTACTAAAGGTGTCAAAACAAATCATATATACAAGTTAAACTGACACCCCCTTTTTCGTTGACGTTAGATAGGTTGAGGTTAGAAAGAAACTACCTATTTACCTTACATCTTCAATTATCTCATGAAATAACAATATTTATCGAATTACCGGATAGATATACCAATGTATCGATAGATGTATTGAACTATTTTCATTAATCTTAATCTTAATATTAATCCTAATTCATTATTAATCTTAATATTAATCCTAATTAATATTAATACTTAATCTTAATCTTCAGTTAATTTAATCTTTTATTCCATAGATAATTTGAAAACTTTTCTTTTTCTTCTTTGGAAACAATTTAATTCGTAAGTAATTTATTAGTGGGCTTCAAAATGTTTGTCAAGGGTGTGCTTAAAAAGTATACAAATACTATAAGACGACACAATGAATCAAATATCAAGTCTCACCATCAGAAGATGCAATTAGCATTTGATCCTGTCCGGATTTTCTGATTCCCATATTCCTCGAAAAACAATGGAAATCCAAAGGATAAAGTTCCTCAGGGAAATCACATACTTTTTGAGAATCTGTTGTAAGAAGATTCCATTTTTTCAAAACATGGTCGTCACTGAAACCCATAACAGCAGGTTACATGGTTGTATATGGGAAATTGGGTAGGCGAGGAAGATTTCATGTACAGGTAAGTGTTTTTTCCAAACATGCATGTCAATGTAATAAGTTCGTATCATTAGCCCTCTTCGGCTGAGGCCAGAATGAGGAGAGTATTTGTGAAGAGGCATTATATTCCTTCGTCAGAGCCAAAGTTCAATAATCTTCTATATAAAAGAAAGAAGTAGTCTGTCTGTAGTCTGTCTGAGGTCATTCACGTCCAAACGGCTTGACCGATTTTGATGCGGGTTTTAGCAAAATGATCGCAACGTTCCGGATCAATATTTTGGCTATATGTAGTAAACTCCTCCGAACCTCCTCCTTCGTCGTCCTCTCGAACTCCCCTAACGACGTTGCCCCGGTAAACAGGTAATCGAGAAAAAAAGTTGGGTCAAAAATAAATAATAAATTATTCTCAGCGGCCCCTCAGCTGATAAGTGCTCC
Organism: Adelphocoris suturalis; assembly: GCA_030762985.1. Classification (NCBI taxonomy): domain Eukaryota; kingdom Metazoa; phylum Arthropoda; class Insecta; order Hemiptera; family Miridae; genus Adelphocoris; species Adelphocoris suturalis. The sequence continues at coordinate 66,110,818 of CM061042.1, read as the reverse complement.
TCGGTACTACGTAGGTAACTGTTTTCGAGGTGCCTCAAAGGAGCTCCATCATAAATTTAGTCTTCATGTCGATTAGGAAAGAAAGTAGCCTCGGAGGTCCCACAGCTGATCAATACCCCTCTAGAAACCAAATCGAGCATCTTTGGAAAGTAATCTAATTAAAATAGATCCTATGCTGTTCATTTTAAATATATACGTACCAATAGTGGTTGGGAGATGCGCAACAATGGCTAGTGCTCTACAACTAGTTCCTAAATTTATATCAACCCCCGATATCTCGATAGTTCAAAGTTATTAATATTCTGTTAAGGATAATCTCCTGTTATGTTTAAGGTATAATCTCCTGTTACAATCTCCTGTTATTGATTATACCTCAAGGTATAATCTCCTGTACAATCATGTTAAGTACTCGTTATAGTTCTGTATGTGTACCTATTATTTATACACACACATTGTGTGTTACGTTCTATACAAGAACCGACATATGTATATAGGTACATAATATTGTTGGGCTTATTGTCCAACTGATGAGCATCTTACTAAGCATTCTAGATAGCTTCCTACGATAAGCAACCTTCGATATTGATTCAAATAAGAATTCATCAAGTTCAGTTGCTAAATTCGAACTTATCAAGAACACGTCAATTTTTGACAACGTTAAACAACACGATACGAAAGGAAAGCAGGATGTTAAAAGTATGTTGGACTTACCCACAAGAAAACACCTCTTCCGTATTGTTCCAAGAGACACAGCTTACGGTGTCTTCGTGCTCAGCATCTTTAGGGAACGATAGTTTCAGTTGCATTTTATACAGAAATTATTCGATACAGCGCATCGGAAGATTCAATGTTTCCATAATGCAGTAAGAACAGTGGATAACTGAGCTCCGTGAAGCAGTAACCTCGAATCCATGGCAACGCCGAAACCAAAACAAAGGCGGGAAGGAAGATAGGTAGGTAACTGAAGGGCTACCTTTGGCAAGGGGGCATTAATGACAATTGGCTGCGTGCTAAGCTTGTACAGGCTAGGTTACGAAACTAACATAAATGTAACAGCCTTGCTAAACTGATGGTTTTCCCATCATTTCAAACGTGGGGACCCACCCTTAAACACAGGGTTAGAATTAAAAAAATGTATATAAGTCCGAGTGTTTGTTCCTCCCATTCGAAAATCAGTAATGTTTGACTTGGTTACCATCATCGTTTGTCAACTCAGTGCAGTTTATTTTGATTTCTTAGCACTCCAACTGATACCCACTACGTTATTGTCGTTTGAACTTGATGCAGTATCCGCACTGGCTTTTGGTAGGGGTACCTAATTCTTTAGGAGAAAAGATAGATAGGTAACTAGTTCCCTATACCAACTGATGTAAGTAAATCTACACTATATATCTCTTTGCAGACTTTATCCTTTATGTAAGTAAAATTCAATACCGATAATTAACATGGTACTAATTAATTAATTTATGTAATAGGTAATTATTGTTGAGATAATCATATTTATATCAGGAAAGAAGACACTATTCTACATTGGGTGATATTTGTAGCAGTTGTCGATTATTAAGTGATTACCTAGGTTTATCAATATTATTAAATATATTCATATACCTACCTGGTATCTATACTTGAAGAGAGCAATAAATTACGCTTTTCAGGGTGAGTGAGTTACTTTATTGAAGCTGGAATAATGCACTCCATTTCAAGGGAGACTTTTTCGGTTCTAACCCGTACATCCTCTGAAAATCGGTGAAATTGACAGTAGTGCGCAATTATTTCAAAATCATGAGGGTAGACAAGAAAACAAGGAAAAAGCCATTAAGTGGATTATTTATTCACAAATTTTACAGGAGTATAATATTTTATTTTGGATATGAATTAGGTATCTATTTAAAAATTACATAGGTAGTACACGTAAGCTTTAGGATACTTGTGATAGATATCTAATACTGATGGGTAACCTTTGTAATAGGAATATCAATCTACTTGTTCACTACTTTATTTAGGACCAACCACCGCATCGGTAACTAGACACTCGGAACATAATATTGATTACCATACGTACTATGAGCTATCAACTAAAAGGTATAAAGTAGGTATTTCCTAAAATATACTATTAAGTAGGTAAGTACATTGCCGAAGAGTTATTCGAAACATTCAAGGTGTTTCAAGTTAGTAAAACAGGACTAAGATGTTGGCGTTCTGTTACGTCATCGTTTCTTAATTCATACATTACGTGAACAATTATATAGCGAGCGAGTATTTGTAAGGGTAGGGTGCGAACAACGCTGCCACCATAGCTAAAGGACGATGATCAGATTGAGAGAGAAATAAAATTCCATACGGCGGGCTACATATGTCGTACGAATATTCCCTGACCCAAGAAATTCTGTTTCTATAGCCATTTTGGTCCGCTATGTAGTGAACGACTTCGATGATTCCGTTCGGGAGCAAAACGTAGTAACATCCACACTTTGTGCTGCCGTCCATCATCCATCCGTGTCCTTGTTGGTTGGAGTGATCCAACGAGTCAATGTGATACTCAAATCCGCTGCTCGACTGCTTACAAACAGAGGTCTCTGGAAATTAAATAAGGGACATTACACCACAATAAAGCACTTTGAGTTTTCCGAGTACCTACCTACGGAAACTCAAAATCACGTTCCCAAGTCCACTTGAGAATGTAGCTCCAAGTTATATGGTGGTTTGTAATAAATACCAGCATAGAAAATTCAATAATAACAACTACACATGAAATTATTTCGACGCTCTATAGTGCAATAGTAGGTATAAATATTTTGTACTACGATTTGCCCCTTTCTTTGCCGTACCTAACCTGCATCTTCAACTTTTGAGGTTGTAACGATCGACTTTAATAGGACAAAATGAGATTCTTATAAGGCATATTATATAGGATACCTTATGAGATCATAATATGATGTCATATATGTAATATATTATATTGTATGACCACTCTTTCTTCAACAACGCTAACTGAAATTTGTTGAAATTTTGACGAGACAATTCACGTATTATTCGATTTCCAGAATTTCAAAAATCGTAAACTGAGAAAAAGGTAAAATTTAAAACTACAAGCAATCACGCAAACAAGATTATCACTTCCGTGTCGATGAACAAAGTAGATAAATACAGTACTCGAGTATATAATTACAAAAACAAATTCGGAGTACAATATTATGAAGCAATATCGGAACAAAAGATATTAGAGGGATGAAGAAATGTTTCAATAATGGTCTCAACTTATGCAATTTTATTGAACTATGATTTTATCTGTATTAATAAAATGGTAAGTATGTATGTCTGTACATTGATTGGATTCAAGAAATTTTAGGTTTCTTTTCCATTTCATACTATTTGTAGACGATTGGTACCATTTTCTCAATTTTTCTCTGTCTATCTGTCCGTATGTTTGTCCGCTTTTCAGGTGTTACAGGGGTTACAGGGGTCAATGGGCTACTGATATGAGTCGGGGGAAATGTCTGTATCAGTAAAACTTAATTATAGGCAATTTGAAGTTTTTAAAATTTGAGCCAGAGGGGGTGTTTTAGGGGAGGGGTGAAAAGGGTATCTTGGACACCAGAGAACGAACTGAGGATCTGATTGGACGAATATGTTTGGAGTATTCTAACTTAAATCACAGGCTAGTTAAAAATTTTCAAATCTAACCCATAGAAGGGCGGTTTTTTAGGGGAAGATAGGGGGGGGGGGTGGAATTGGGTATCTTTTTCATCACTGAACAAACTGGGGATTTGATTGTCGAATATATTTGGATTGCTCTAATTCAAGTCAAAGGCTATTTTTTCAAATTTTTCAAACCTGACCTACAATGTAGGGGGAGGGGGGAGGGGAAGTTAAAGCGTTTTGAACGTCACTGAACCAACTGGGGATCTGAGTTGTCGAATATGTTAGGAGTATTCTACATATTCTTTGGTATAACTGAGGACCTGATTGATTAAATATGTGTAGAAAACTCTAACTTGAATCACAAACTACTTGAAATTTTCAAATCTGAACCATAACGGGTATTTTGAGGGAGGGGTGGGGGTGGAATGGGGGTATCTAAAATCACTGAATAACCTGAGGTCCTGATTGATAAAATATGTTTGGATAACACTAAAAAACCACAGCCTACTGAGAAATTTTCAATTGATCGTAAATTGATTATATTATAAGAATAGGTACTTTAGAATTGATACTTTATAAGAAAATATATTAAGAAATTTGATGTTTAGTATGTCATTTCATGATTCACACATTTTTACAATTACATTCACCAACTCACTCTTAACAAGGAATCTGGGCTGGGAGAAGAAATATACCCAATATGGAAGAAATAAAGGAGGGATTCTGTAGGTTAGATTTCACGATCTAACTTGAACTTGACTCTGGTACTCTACCTACCTATTTGCATTACCACTTGCTCCCACTATAAGAGAACCATGAAATCAAGCCCCCCCCCCCCCCCCCATCATTTTTACATCTTAAATTTCTTTTAAAAAATTGCAAATCTTAATATTAAATCTGTTGGAGGCCTCTCCAGTGTCTCTTCAGTTACAAATTGATACGGTATCATAATGATCGATTATTATTGCAATAATTGTTTATGAATGATACGTATTTCGAAATTTATTATATTACTAGCCAATTACCCGCACGGACCCATCTGTACGGATTAGTAGGTGCATAAACTGTTGAAATAACCATATCCAGACTGTGTTCGTAATTACAGCATAAAAGTACCAAAATTAAGCCTGGACTGATCAGGAACGAGCCCATAATTTCAATGAACTCTTAATATCCCAAAGAGTCACCCTATCAAATTTCAACTTCCTAGGGTGAACCGGAAAGAATTTAGCTCACTCAGATAATCTGAAAAGAGACTACCATTTCAATCGTCTCTTAATGACCCAGGAAGTCTCCCTGCCGAATTTCAACTTCCTACGGTAAACATTGGAAAATATAAGTCACTCAGATGACCATGAAAGAGCCCATTATGTCAATCCTCTTTTAATGACCCAGAGAGTCTCCCTATCAAATTTCAACTTCGTAGGGTTAACAGGATAGAATTTCAACTTCCTGGGACGCACAGAAGAGAATTTAGCTCACTCAGCTGATCATAAAAGAGCCCATCATTTTAATCGTCTTTTAATGACCCATAGAGACTCCCTATCAAATTTCAACTTCCTAGGGTGAACAGGAGAGAATTTAGCTGACTCACCTGATCGAAATCGTCAAAACCAAACACGCGCGAAGAAAGGGCCCAACCCATAATACATTTTTGGGAACCAAACAAATCGGTTTTCCGTCCCGCTCTTCGCACGAAATATCAAATTCCTGTCCATCAACTATCAATAATGCAAACCATGCTTCACTATCAACACCCGTAGCAACCCGTCAAGGCTTCTCCACTTGTAACGAATTTCCGCCGCTAACAAAACGGCCTGTTAGCAAACATAACAACATTAACAAAAGTTCGAGAACTAAACAAATCGGTTGCGAAGAGTAGCGCCATCTATGAAGTAGAAGGATGTTGTGGAGATTCAGACCTAGCCCATGTTGTGCCGGTCTATTGGGAACATACATAGGAAAATAGATAGATAGATAGATAGAAACAAACTTTGATATTAATTGCTATGCAATTCTTAGCCCGACCCCCAACAACTTTTTTTGTAACGTCCGTAACGAAATTAACGATGATTTTAACGTACAACAGAGTAGTTGAGTAGTTGCTATAGAGTAGTTGCTAAGAATTGCATAGCAAATTATCCTCGTTTTCTACGCAGTACAAAAGAGAAAAGATCCTAGAGATAAGAGAGAGAGAAGAGAGTTCCTAAACGATAAGTCATTCGGGATAAGATGCTTGGGGATTTTATCATCTGGGGCGAGCCACAGCGTATTCTAACCTGATAAAGTCAAGCGGGTCGAATTAGTGTTTTACCTTCAAGTGACGCTACTTATCTTCAAGTAATGCTGAGCCACTAGGGGATTTTCCCGCCTATCCCGTGTGTTCAGTTTCCAGCATTTCTAAGTTTCCTAGTTATTCTCTTATTCACGAAAAGGTTTTCCAATGGCAGGCAATGAATATAAACTTCATGAATCATGAATACCAACAAGAAATGAATGTCACTGTTATTGGTGTGTAAGGTTACTTTGCGATAGGGAGGAAGAGATGAGATAGGTTGGTTTGGGATAAAGCGTCTTATGTTTAGGTGAAATAAATTTGTCTTGTTGGATATGAGGCGCAGTAGTGTTTTCTGTTCACGATAAGGCGCCTCATCTTTACCTCCCTATCGCTTTAGGAACTCTCTACTGATTCAGATCTATTTTGTTTACTTATCATAAAAGTGTTTTTTTTTTTTTCCACCACAGAATTTTTTGAGCAATGGATATTTATGTATACTGCATCCATAAGAATGATAAATAATTATGTAAATGCAATTTTTTCTGGCCTGAAAGTGTATCTGATTTATTTTGGCCAGTACCTATACTGAAGTTCTTCATGAATTATTTGATGAGAACTCCTTTTCATGGTGTAATCTTGTTAGGATTATTCTAATTGGAAAAGCTCATTGCCGATTTTGTTAAGAGCCAGATTAGACTAAATTTTATACTTGCTACCATCCCATACAGAGTGTCCCATTAACTAACCCCCCCCCCCCCCCCCCCCAACTACCCAACTTCCGTTAGAAACAAGTTCAAATGGTAAACCCGTGCGTTAAATTTTTTCCGTAGTTCTCAAATATGACATTACTGCGCACGTGCGCATGCGCAAAACATTATTTTAGATGAGGCCCTTGTTTTTGTTGCTGATTCGAATTTTACATAAAATTTCATGAAGAAATGACCCATCACTCGATTTTTTTAGTGCACGGCGACAGGCGCAATTGTTCGCTAAAACTGCGCGATTCCGACCTACAAGTGCAAAAATTGTGAAATAATCCATTTTTGAAGATATTAAATTATCACTGATACATGATTTTGGGGTATTTTTCAAGCTGAATGACTTAATGATGTTCATTCTTTGATATTTGCAACACCAACTTAGAAAAAAAAAAAAAAAAAATCCGCTGCGTGGGAATAAGTGAGGACGAATGGAATTCTGGCCTATTTTTTGGCGTCTTCCCAAGTTGGTGATTCAAATATCAATCAATCAACATCATTACGTGATTCAGTGTGAAAAAACACCCCAAAATCATGTTTTACATGTGGTAATGTACCTAATTCCTCAAAAATTCATAATTTCACATTTTTTTTTCACAATCAGAGCGGAATTGCACAGTTTTAGAGCGGAATAGCGTTCGTTTTGGCGCAATTAAAAAGTCGAATGATGTGTCATTTCATCATGAAATTTCACGTAGAGTTTGAATCAGCAACAACAAATTCAAGTTCCCAATTAAAATAACAGTTTGTGCGCACTGCGCACTTTTTGCCTGCGCACGTGTAAATATATGCCTGCGCAAAAATGAGATATTTGATATCTAAGGAAAAAATAAGGGGGATTGGTTGCCATTTGAACTTTTCTTCTAACTCACGTATTAAGGAAGTTAGGTATGGTGGGGGGGGGGGGGGGGTTTAGTTAGTGGAACACCCTGTATAGCTACAACTAGAAAACTACGAGCTTATTCGATTAATCCATACAGATTTGCATGCTTTGTAGTAGTGTTGTTAGTGAACTTTAATATTTCTGTTGATAGTAAAGAAAATGAATCGATTTCAAAAGAGAGAAGACGAATGTTCGACGGCTAGGTCGTCAACAGTAACAAACAATAACTGTACTTAGTAGAGGAATACAATTCTTTCTGGTAGAAATAGACGTTTTCATTTTTTTCAACTTCTGTTTTCTTCATTAAAATGGCTTTCCCAAACATATTTGGAGCAAATTTAATGTCATTATGGGGAATGACTCTTGTTGGCGGTTCTCCCAAGTTTCACATTGTAACTAAGGGTGTCCGTATAAGGTGGTCAGTACTTGAGGGGTCGATTCTAGAGGCTCATTTCTGATCGTAAGTTTCTCTTACAGGTTTTTTTCGGAAACATTAGTTTTCGAGTAATTTAATTTTCAAGATTTTTTTCGTGTTTTCGACCTTTTATCACTAGAACGGTAATAACTCCCTTAATTTGCCGTGTATATTTTCTATCTGATAGATGCCTGAGCTTTCTTAAGGATTGAGGATTAAGAAATGAAAAAGCCCTCTGAAAAACAAATTTTACCTAATTTGGGAAACCTAGAGTTTTTTGTAATCGGAAATTGAACAATGAAGAGCAATAGTTTTTCAAGGCACAAGACCGGTAAAAACTGCGCCAAAATCTCATCTTTTCATCGATGTATTCAATTTCACTTTGCTAATTTGGGGAGGAAACTATGTTTTAATGTTGAAAAACTTCGTTGATTTCACTGAAATCAAGGTTTTCTTGAAAAATGACCTTATATAAAAATACGAGTTTGGGGTCAGTTTCTACGTATTTTTTTACGCTGACATCGAATTTATTTGTAACACTTGCATATCTCCCTAACTCCATTACCGTAACTAACTGATAACTCCATAACCATTCGATTCAGCGTTAAAAGAAGTAGAAGCCGACCCCAAACTCTATTTTCATAGGTCATTTTTCAAGAAAACCCTCGATTTCAGTTAAAAAAACGATGTTTTTCAAATTAAAATTTAGTTTCCTCCCCTAAATTAGAAAATTAAAAGTAAAATTGACTACACCGTCGAAAATGTGAGATTTTGGCGAAGTTTTTACCGATCTTGTGTCTAGAAAAATATTGGTTCTCATAGTTCAATTCCCGATTGAAAAAACAAGGTTTCCCAAATGTGATAAAATTTGCTTTTCAGAGAGCTTTTTCATGACTCAAACCTTAATTCTTAAGAAAGCTCAGGCATCTATACTGATAGGAAATTTAATGCCCTATTCAACGGTATCCTCAGATTTAAATTTACACAGCAAATGAAGAGAGTCAAGAACGTTTTAGTGACAAAAGGACGAAAACAGGACAAAAGATCTTGAATAATTAAATTATTTACTCGAAAACCAAGCGCTAAAAAAAATTTCTAAGCGAAAATTCCGATCAGAAATGAGCTCTAGAATCGACCCCTGAACTACTTACAGATCAACTAATGTGGGACACCCTGTATATAAATGAAATTGAGCATCGTAAGACGTTCTACTTGATTCATTGTAATGTATTGTATGATTGTATATATTTATTGTATAATTGTATGTTCATTTAAAATGTATTCAAATGTAACAAACACAAATTATTGAAAGATTTAGAACAACTTAAGGTTTTCAGAAAATGATGCTCCTCAAATGTCACCCTTCGCAATAGTGAAGAATAGGGATCAAATCTTCACGAGATGTTCATTTAAACTCGGTTGATTATTTTTAAGAGTAAAGCATTGGTAAACAAGTGGCAGAAGTGATTTCTATTCGTTTTTGAATTTTGCATCTTGAGTCGTAGGTACCCAAACCAAAAACTTTTAGGGAAGTGGGTGGGGTAAAGAACTATTTTTTAGAATGAAATTACACTGACGTATTACTTAATGAACCCGATTTGTATGTGGCAGAGTAATATTGTAAGTACATTAGAATAAATGTTACAGGTACACAAACATTTTAGTATGAACACAAATAAAATATAATATTAGCTCAATATAGGAAGAATTACATAATATCAAGTAGAACAGAATTACTCAATTTCTAAGGTCGAACATTCTGATATACATTTTGCAGGTTACTCATTTTTTTGTTTCAATCTTCGTTAGGTATTTTACCCATCAAAAATTTATTATATGATAGTTACAACAAACGACAGCAACTATCAGAAAGTCAAACATCCTAATCAAAACTATCAAAAGAACTAAAAAATATGACTTGTTTACTTTTATTGTAAAGATTTTTTTTATTTAGTGGTTTAAGCCGCACTTCAACCATAAGGGTCATTAGCGGCATATATTGTGAAGATTGTTGTTGTATTTGAATCTTCAAAATTTTCGGGTTAATTTAATTAATTTTTAAAATCAACGACAACGAGGTCTTCTTTTAGATTATGAGGGTTATCCAGAAAATAAAGTTACAACAAAGGGTGAACGGGATTTTTGTTTTAGGTTGGCCACTGTGTGGGGGTCGAGTCTAAGACGCCTAATCCCTTGCAAAATGTCGTCTCAGCAACCGATTCCCTCAACCTCTGAAGGTGCTGTTCACTCCTCCTACCGCCGATGAGAGATTCGGTCAGTCATCAAGTTCCTCACTTTGCGTCACGAATCTGCCTCCGAAATCCTACCGTCAGCTTGTGGAAACTTATTTAAGGACTTGAGGTAATGTCACGTCAGCGTGTTTTCAAGTGGGTTAGGATGTTTAAAGAAGGTTGTACGACACTCACGACGAAGAAAGGAGTGGAAAACTGGATTACAGTTATGTGCAAGATGGGTACGTACGGGTAAGATGGGGCTCTGGAACATCGCCAAAATCGCGTTTCGGCTGCACGCGAACTTCTTCATTGTTATGAAATGGAGGGTGAAGCATTCCTTGACTCGACTGTGATTGGGGACGAAACTTCGTTATGTTACTATACCCCAGAGACAAACAGGGAGTCCCAACACTGGCGCCATACCCCATTCAGTTTTCAAAGCGGAAGATCATGGCATCAGTGTTTTGGGACAGGAAAGGGGTGTTGTTTGTGAATTTCATGGACAAAGGGGCTACCATCGTTGCTGATGGATACTGTAAGACCCTAATAAAACAAAACATAATTAAAAAAATAAAGAAGATTAAAGACAATAGGAGGGGATGGGGGATGCTGACTCGTGGTGTGTCCCTCATTCACGACAACGCCAGACTCCACACCGCTCGAGTAATCCAGGACCTGCTTGTGTCCTTTGGATGGAATATTGTGACCCAACCACCGCATTCCCCGGACTAAGAGCCCTCAGATTATAATCTCTTCACCAAATTGAAGGAATTCTTGGGTGGGAAACTTTTTTCAACGACGAGGAGGTAAAGGAGACAGTGAAGTGGCTTTCAGAGGTGGAGCGAAGCGCATACGACGAGGGTATAAAAAAGCTGGTGCCCAGGATGAAGAAGTGTCTTGAACTGGAAGGAGATTACGTAGAAAAATAAGCACATATTTTGTAAGATACCCTGTAAATTTGATTGAAATATATGCATTTTTCGATTTTCAACAGCAGTTGTAACCTTATTTTATGGATAACCCTTGTAAAACTGAGTATATTTTATTGCCTCCAAAGAAGTCATAACCAAACTTTTCAAATCTCAAAACTGTCATTATGGGGAATGACTCTTGTTGGCGGTTCTCCCAAGTTTCACATTGTAACTAAGGGTGTCTCGTATAAGGTGGTCAGTACTTGAGGGGTCGATTCTAGAGGTCATTTCTGATCGTAAGTTTCTCTTACAGGTTTTTTTCGGAAACATTAGTTTTCGAGTAATTTAATTTTCAAGATTTTTTTCGTGTTTTCGACCTTTTATCACTAGAACGGTAATAACTCCCTTAATTTGCCGTGTATATTTTCTATCTGATAGATGCCTGAGCTTTCTTAAGGATTGAGGATTAAGAAATGAAAAAGCCCTCTGAAAAACAAATTTTACCTAATTTGGGAAACCTAGAGTTTTTGTAATCGGAAATTGAACAATGAAGAGCAATAATTTTTCAAGGCACAAGACCGGTAAAAACTGCGCCAAAATCTCATCTTTTCATCGATGTATTCAATTTCACTTTGCTAATTTGGGGAGGAAACTATGTTTTAATGTTGAAAAACTTCGTTGTTTCACTGAAATCAAGAGTTTTCTTGAAAAATGACCTTATATAAAAATACGAGTTTGGGGTCAGTTTCTACGTATTTTTTTACGCTGACTCGAATTTATTTGTAACACTTGCATATCTCCCTAACTCCATTACCGTAACTAACTGATAACTCCATAACCATTCGATTCAGCGTTAAAAGAAGTAGAAGCCGACCCCAAACTCATATTTTCATAGGTCATTTTTCAAGAAAACCCTCGATTTCAGTTAAAAAAAACATGTTTTTCAAAATTAAAATTTAGTTTCCTCCCCTAAATTAGAAAATTAAAAGTAAAATTGACTACACCGTCGAAAATGTGAGATTTTGGCGAAGTTTTTACCGCTCTTGTGTCTAGAAAAATATTGGTTCTCATAGTTCAATTCCCGATTGAAAAAACAAGGTTTCCCAAATGTGATAAAATTTGCTTTTCAGAGAGCTTTTTCATGACTCAAACCTTAATTCTTAAGAAAGCTCAGGCATCTATACTATAGGAAATTTAATGCCCTATTCAACGGTATCCTCAGATTTAAATTTACACAGCAAATGAAGAGAGTCAAGAACGTTTTAGTGACAAAAGGACGAAAACAGGACAAAAATCTTGATAATTAAATTATTTACTCGAAAACCAAGCGCTAAAAAAAATTTCTAAGCGAAAATTCTGATCAGAAATGAGCTCTAGAATCGACCCCTGAAGTACTTACAGATCAAATAATGTGGGACACCCTGTATATAAATGAAATTGAGCATCGTAAGACGTTCTACTTGATTCATTGTAATGTATTGTATGATTGTATATATTTATTGTATAATTGTATGTTCATTTAAAATGTATTCAAATGTAACAAACACAAAATTATTGAAAGATTTAGAACAACTTAAGGTTTTCAGAAAATGATGCTCCTCAAATGTCACCCTTCGCAATAGTGAAGATAGGGATCAAATCTTCACGAGATGTTCATTTAAACTCGGTTGATTATTTTTAAGGTAAAGCATTGGTAAACAAGTGGCAGAAGTGATTTCTATTCGTTTTTGAATTTTGCATCTTGAGTCGTAGGTACCTAAACCAAAAACTTTTAGGGAAGTGGGTGGGGTAAAGAACTATTTTTTTAGAAAGAAATTACACTGACGTATTACTTAATGAACCCGATTTGTATGTGGCAGAGTAATATTGTAAGTACATTAGAATAAATGTTACAGGTACACAAACATTTTAGTATGAACACAAATAAAATATAATATTAGCTCAAAATAGGAAGAATTACATAATATTAAGTAGAATAGAATTACCCAATTTCTAAGGTCGAACATTCTGATATACATTTTGCAGGTTACTCATTTTTTTGTTTCAATCTTCATTAGGTATTTTACCCATCAAAAATTTATTATATGATAGTTACAACAAACGACAGCAACTATCAGAAAGTCAAACACCTAACCAAAACTATCAAAAGAACTAAAAAAATATGACTTGTTTACTTTTATTGTAAAGATTTTTTTTATTTAGTGGTTTAAGCCGCCCTTCAACCATAAGAGTCATTAGCGGCATATATTGTGAAGATTGTTGTTGTATTTGAATCTTCAAAATTTTCGGGTTAATTTAATTAATTTTTAAAATCAACGACAAACGAGGTCTTCTTTTAGATTACGAGGGTTATCCAGAAAATAAAGTTACAAGTCCTCAAAGGGTTGGCGCATCTTTGTGTGGGGGGGTTTCGAACGGTCAAAATAAGACGGGGCCCGTGTCAGTCCCTTGCAAAATGTCGTCTCAGCAACCGATTCCCTCAACCTCTGAAGGTGCTGTTCACTCCTCCTACCGCCGATGAGAGATTCGGTCAGTCATCAAGTTCCTCACTTTGCGTCACAAATCTGCCTCCGAAATCCACCGTCAGCTTGTGGAAACTTATTTAAGGACTAATGTAATGTCACGTCAGCGTGTTTTCAAGTGGGTTAGGATGTTTAAAGAAGGTTGTACCGACACTCACGACGAAGAAAGGAGTGGAAAACTGGATTACAGTTATGTGCAAGATGGGTACGTACGGGTAAGATGGGGCTCTGGAACATCGCCAAAATCGAGTTTCGGCTGGACGCGAACTTCTTCATTGTTATGAAATGGAGGGTGAAGTTCCTTGACTCGACTGTGACTGGGGACGAAACTTCGTTATGTTACTATACCCAGAGACAAACAGGGAGTCCCAACACTGGCGCCATACCCCATTCAGTTTTCAAAGCGGAAGATCATGGCATCAGTGTTTTGGGACAGGAAAGGGGTGTTGTTTGTGGATTTCATGGCCAAAGGGGCTACCATCGTTGCTGATGGATACTGTAAGACCCTAATAAAACAAAACATAATTAAAAAAATAAAGAAGATTAAAGACAATAGGAGGGGGATGGGGGATGCTGACTCGTGGTGTGTCCCTCATTCACGACAACGCCAGACTCCACACCGCTCGAGTAATCCGGACCTTTGTCCTTTGGATGGAATATTGTGACCCAACCACCGCATTCCCCGGACTTAGAGCCCTCAGATTATAATCTCTTCAAAATGAAGGATTCTTGGGTGGGAAACTTTTTTCAACGACGAGGAGGTAAAGGAGACAGTGAAGTGGCTTTCAGAGGTGGAGCGAAGCGCATACGACGAGGGTATAAAAAAGCTGGTGCCCAGGATGAAGAAGTGTCTTGAACTGGAAGGAGATTACGTAGAAAAATAAGCACATATTTTGTAAGATACCCTGTAAATTTGATTGAAATATATGCATTTTTCGATTTTCAACAGCAGTTGTAACCTTATTTTATGGATAACCCTTGTAAAACTGAGTATATTTTATTGCCTCCAAAGAAGTCATAACCAAACTTTTCAAATCTCAAAACTATGTTGCTCATGCATCAAAAATAAATCACTACCGCCTCTGTAAATGCGATACTTTAGAATATTATTTATCAAAGTACAAAGAATTGACAAATTCTCATTGATCATTATAAGGAATTTAGGTGCCCCCCCCCCCCCCCCCCCAGAGGTGCAATGGGGGCCTAAATCCTCATAAAAAGGTAGAGGAGGTAACAGAGGCATCCCGTCAGAGAGATACCACCCCTACTAATGAGCTTTTAATAAGCCATGTTCGGGAAGGTTGATATTCCTGTCACCAGAAAATCATCCGACGCCAAACCAGCTGTCTAGAATGAGCGAGAACAGCGCGTCTTTCCCATTGATTCCTCAACGGGATGCCGACAACGCTATCTCTGGAGCTCTGACGGGAGCTTGATGGACCTCTCAGGAGGTAACTCTGTTACACTCCTCCCCTTAAAGACATACTTGATTGAAGATCAAGTATGGTAGTTGGGTGGAATAGTGAATAGCTGAGAACTAATGCTCATTCAATCATAAATAGCTGCATTGGCGTTTTGGATGGGGGAATAGAAATTAAAACTGGATTGTCAATGAAGCTTCATAAGAAGTATCTTCATTGAACAATCGGGACAAAACGGATGCTGACCTATGGAGACTTATACCTTAGGAAATCAAAATATTTATAGAAATTAATTTGCCCAACATTGGGGACTTAGAAATTAAATTGCCCAACTATGGGGACTTGAATGGCGCACTAACCTGGTAATTGACATATAGCAATACTCAGGTGGCGAAATAATTGAAATAATATAAAATGAATTTGCCCAACTTAGGGGACTTAAATTGTGCACTCAGGTGGCATAAAATTGAAAGAAAATATTATCGAAAGAAAATATCATTGAAAGAAAATATAAAATGGTTGAAAGAAAATATGAAATGGTTGAAAGAAAATATGGTATATAAAATATAAAAAGGGAATAAGAGAGAAATTATAATTCAAAGACCAATGAAATTATTTATATACCAAAGGGTGATAATGGGAATTCCTTCTGGAACCCCGGGCCATGTTTCTTCTGAAACATTAACGCCCCAAAAAATAGTGGATTGGACTACTAGGCGTCAGCCGTGCATAATCCAAACCACGCTCTGCTACCATATAAGGAATTTAGGTGCCCCCCCCCCCCAGAGGTGCAATGGGGGCCTAAATCCTCATAAAAAGGTAGAGGAGGTAACAGAGGCATCCCGTCAGAGAGATACCACCCCTACTAATGAGCTTTTAATAAGCCATGTTCGGGGAAGGTTGATATTCCTGTCACCAGAAAATCATCCGACGCCAAACCAGCTGTCTAGAATGAGCGAGAACAGCGCGTCTTTCCCATTGATTCCTCAACGGGATGCCGACAACGCTATCTCTGGAGCTCTGACGGGAGCTTGATGGACCTCTCAGGAGGTAACTCTGTTACATCATTGACATACATTCGCGTACACCTGTACAATCTTAGGAAAAGATTGGAAAAACATCGGGCAAATCAACTTTAGGGTCTGCATCAAAACATTAAATTTTATAAATATGGGTATAGGTACATACACTAATCAAAGTCATACATTATGTTATTAGATACAGCTAACTAGTACCAACAGGAACATTTCAAAATAATTTCATAAACATATTAAGCACGCATAAAATTTGTACAATGAACAATGGAAATAACAACGATTAAGTAGTGATAGAATCCGTGGCCTGTGATATTTAAATTCTTCCTCAAATAAGATAACAACAAATATTTACATTAGTACCTAACTGCCTACAAATAGCTACATATTCGCCTCTCTGACAAAATAAAAATAAAATCAATAAGTACCATCTATGTCTCACGTATGGTGATAATATCATTATTAACGAAGGTGTTGAAAATTACGCATTTTGGCCTCATGCTTTTCAAATATAAGTGCTAGGCGTGCGGTAAATTAGCTATGAATAGCTCCAGCTGTGACTTCATTATCCTAGCATTACACATTAGCTTTGTCAGTCATTTTACAAAGAAAGTTCAACTAAAGACTTATTCTTGCCTAGCAGCCTATTCTTACAGTATGTAGAAGTTATGTTTGATTTTAAAAAAATGCAACTATATTTAAATTTTTGGTTCCGGTCACAACTACCGACCAGATAGGTAGATAATTTGTTAGGTTTAATATTGGTGGGCTTATTCGGTACCTACCTATCATTATTAAAATAAAGTTAGTGTATTGGTATAACTAAACATAACGAATTATTATGATGTAGAAAGTAGATAACAGGGGGAAATCCAAAATTTCAACGACTAATAGAATGGAGGAGGGTTTGCCCTTCATCCAGCCGAACTTAGCTGCGCTGGGCGAGAAGGGAGAGGGGATTTGCTGCACTTAATTAGAACAAAAGCGACTTAGATAATTAGAGAAACGACTAAATAAATAAATTGTGGATTCTAACTAGGAAAAATAACGTAACTTTAGTTTTTCGCTTTTCAAAAAGATAGAATTCTCAACGAAATTATTTTTAAAAATTGAAACTCAAAATCAAAATTTTACCGATACTAGTGCTTCGGAATGATCAACCTTTCTTATTCGAACTAAGCGATCTTGAAAACATCGACTACTTATGTTGATCACAACATACGACATTATAATGAAAATGGTGGGAAGGATTACACACGACATCAAAGCACTCGGTCAATGTACGAAGATGTAAAGACCCGCTATAATCAACTTTCCGTACAAAAAAGGGTCCTATTTTATTATGTAACTTTGAGTACTCTGGAAATCAAAGCTAATTTTTCAATGATGTTTTTTCCAAGGATACCTACTACACCAATATCCCCCCCCCCCCCATCCCATCCTCCATAAGCCCTCCTCAAGTGGATCTGCTTTTGGTACCTAGTTATCATTTGGTATAAGTCAAATCAGTTATTGATTAATTCAGTCAAAATCGCTCCCTGGAAAAGAAGTTGACGGCAAATGACTAGGTTCTGGAGATCCCCGGCGTGACGCGAAGAAAACCTTAGTGTCGATGTGATTAATTGGTAGCTTCGGAATTTCTATGGTTCGCCTCTTCGGCTTTCGTTCTTGAAAGCAACTTCTGGAATGAATAGATCCAACTTCGGTCATTATTATGAAGAGCAGGATCTGAAAGTCGAATAGAGAAATTGAGGAAGTACTGTCGTAAAATTAGTGTACTTGGACAAAAGAACATAAATATTAAGTTTCTTGCCGCCTTTCAGCGTGAAAAGTAATGCGCTTATCTTATCAATTTGAAATTAGAGCAATATAATCAATAAAAAATGTTTCCTGAAGGTCAATAACTTGAATATCTTATAGACGACACACTTCCAAGTTAATTATTTTATTTATTATTGATTAACATAATGGTGCTTTAAATTTACAGGACTACCTATCTTAGTTAATTATGAAAAGAAAAAGTCCTGTTCCGTAATTTTCTATAACCTAAGTAGGTACTTACATAAGTAGTGAAATTCGAGGTTGGGAAATGGGTACTAATTTTTGTTCTCCTTCCCCCACGCTAAAAATATAAATGACAATGAAGAAACCTTGCTTGATTTTCATATTTTAAATTTTCTAATGACTTAAACTGACAACAAGAACAAATATTTCAATATTGAACTTTAATTATAAGAAACTCTTTCTGAACTAGAAATTTATTAATGATCTCCAATCGTGAGGAACGGTACCTAAGTAATCTACGTGTCACTTACGTGCGTCGTTCATGCGCTTCACGTGTTTACTCTAAGACTTACCATTGGGGTTGGCATGGTGATATTGTGTTCTCCTCTTACGCACGAACAGGATAATCCCGGTTATGGCTGCACATACCAAGAGTGCCACAATTACAAGTACCACGGTAAGTGTAGCGTTTCCAGTCTCTGAAAATGATGCATTTTAAAGATAAACATACCATTAATTGGGGAATTAACGTAAAACGCATTCATGAGTTCGTATCATGTGTTCGTTTTAGGCAATAACTTTTTACTATAAGTTTTCCAAGTGGTTGGTGAGAAAATGAAAAAGGGGTAATGCGATTGCAGTCGTGGCTAAACTTCAATGTGGAGTTCACCGTACTTGAGGTACGTAACAACATTTTATTTTTAGCACCTAAATATATTTTTATATATTAAATATATAAGTTTGCAGTTTTATTTTAGACATTAGCTCGAAAAATACCTAGTTTTGCCATGGGGAAAATCTTCCACAACACTTTCATAACACGAGGCCAAGCAGTGCACACATCTATGAGTAAGCAGTTTGTAACAGGAAGTATACCGAGTGAGAAGAGGTGGTCGCCCGTGGTATCTAACTTCCGGAGCATTCCCTCCTTTCAACATTTCCAACCGTACACATAGGCATTGCAACGCCCCTTTCTCCATGATTGCATCCTGAAGATCCCCTCTCCCTCCTTGCACAGAAAATATCTTCTCTCACCTTACTATCGCATAAAACTATGTCTGTGCAGCCTTCATGTGGAAAGATGCTCTGCCGTTAAATGCCGGATCAGATAAACTTTTACTGAGGATGCTACAGCATCTTCCAATGATCATCAACACGCAGTTGGCAGGCAAAATAGGAATGCTAGAGTTGGCATGGTTCATTTCATCCGATAAGAGAGCGACGTACCATGCATACCTACGTACTGGTATGATACCTGTCTGGGTATATACGATAGGAGACCCAGTTGACAAGGGTCCTTAATCGCCAGAGGATCATTCTGCCACCCTCTGGTCACCCAGAGGGTGCCCAGGTTGCACGACGGGGACGTATGACCATGACTTGGGTCGAGATATGAGGGATAGAAATACCCCAACCCCAGCAACCCAAAACACACAAACACACAAATAGGCATGCACCTCAGTACCTGACGTGATAGGAATACTCCAACTCCAGCAACCCTAAACATAAATACACACATAAACATGCTCCTCGGTTTTCACGGAATTGGTTTTAGGGGATTTTGAAAAGGATTTCTGTGTGGTTCGTTCTTTCATCGATTGTGTTGTCACTATTTCACCTAGATCAAAAACAATAGGAAACCCTAAATACTGGTGAAGTTTGAAAAAACGCCGCGAATTTTTACACATATTATCATTGGTGCATAGTGTATAGATTACTCGTCTATTATAGTATACAGGGTGATTCCCTCGCAGATGCAAAAAAAAATTTGGGTTGAACTACATCAATAATGGAGTAGAATGCCGCCAACTGCATATTTTTATCTCAATCTGTTCTCGAGATATGATTTTTTAAAGGTTTTTTCAGGAAAACCGTGTTTTTTTTTCCTTTTAAACTCAAATTCCTACACTTTACTTCATTCAATTTTAACTTTTGACCACATTTTCAGAATCAACATTAAATTTACTATAAGAATAGTGTACTTGAGTTCTTAAAAAGTACCATCCCAAGGCCCTCACATCAGCTCAAACATTGACGATTTTGAAAAAAGAATATTTCTGAAAATCTTTAAAACTTTACTACTCTTCCAAAACGAATCCTGGAAACTGGCAAATCTCATGAAAACTGCTTCGTCTAATACTCTTTCCAACGGTATAATCAAGTTTACTTTTATTTTGTTGTTTAGTGGAGAAAATTATCTTTTAATGTTGAAAAATGTGGGTTTTTCAATGAAATTGTTGGTTTTTTTTAAAGATGAACCTCCATGAACCTACGAGTATGGGGTCGGTTTCTATGTATTTTTTCACGCTGTATCGAATGGTAACACTTGTAGATCTCTCCAACTCCGTTATAACCGAGTTTTACACTTAGAATCGCAAATGTTTAGTTTGTTTGTTACGATTAAATGTATGTGTGTTATGGGGTAAAACTAGTTAATTAAAGTGTAAAACTCGATTATAACGTAGTTGAGAGATCTGCAAGAGTTTCCATTTGATCCAGCGAGAAAAAATACATAGAAACCAACCCCATACTCGTTGGTTCATGGAGGGACATCTTTCGAGAAAACCAACAATTTCATTGAAAAACCCACATTTTTTAACATTAAAACATTATTTTCTCCCCGAAATAACAAATAAAAGGAAAATTGATAATACCATTGGAAAGCATATTAGATGAAGCAGTTTTCATGTGATTTGCCAGTTTTCAGGATTCATTTTGAAAGATTAGTAAAGTTTTAAAGATTCTCAGAAATATTATTTTTTCAAAATCGTCAATGTGAGAGCTGATGTGAGAGTCTTCGGATGGTACTTTTTAAGAACCCAAGTATTCTTATAGGAAATTTAATGCTGATACCGAAAATGAGGTTGAAAGTGGAGAAATCCGAGTTTAAAATGAAAAAACACGGTATTCCTGAAAAAAACCTTTAAAAAATCATATCTCGAGTATGGATTGAGATAAAAATATGCGGTTGGCGGCATTTTACTCCATTTTTGATGTAGTTTCACCCAACTTTTTTTTGCATCTGCGAGGGAATCACCCTGTATAATCTATATACTATGCACCAATTATATGTGTAAAAATTCGGAAGTTGTTTTATTCCAAATACATAGGTACACTTAGTTAAATATTTCATCCTTTTACGAATTAAATTAGCACAGCATCACTTCTTTTGAATAATGACAAAATGTGGGCAAAGGTCAGTTACGACGTAATTTAATCTAGAAAGAATTGTGATCCGTGAAAAGAGAAGATATTTAACTAAGAGTAACTAGTAATTGGAATAAAACAACTTCCTATAATAGGAATAAATTAGTTACCTTGATATTTTACGAGAATGTTTGATGTAGTTTCACCCAACAAGCATTTGATTATTAGAAAATCCGAAATTGCCTATCGTCAAAATAACAAACAACATACATACATATACAAACATGTTAACAACATTAAAAAATTCGTAGTAACTTAATTTCGTGCTATGGGACTGTTGGTGTAAATATTTGCAGCTACAGTCATAGAGGATAAAGCAATCATTTCTGATTCTTAGTTTTCAATAGGTTTGGTATACCTAAACAATTATATCATTCAATTGCAAGTTAACGTTATTTATTCCACTGGAAGAGCTTGCAGAAGGCATATAGGCCTCAAAAGATGCCTGGGAGGTCTCATTCGATTCATTAAAATCCATCGCAATAAACTAACCAAAAAAAATCCCAACTATTGGCTCGTTAGCAATGTCTTCAAATGCTGTACTTGTACTCGTACTCGTAGGTACGAGTATCCTTATTTGCATTTTTCAATAAGTTTTCCAATATTTCTGACCGACTGCTCGGCAGTGCTATCATGAGTAGGTTCCAAGGCATGTTATATGGTGGTCTCTGGCCTTGGAACCTTCCGCGTTACCTTTCGTACAATCATTTAGTTCACTTGAAGTCAGAATTCAGGGGAAACAATATTAGTAAATGAATTTGGATTATACGTATATTACAACAGTAGCAACCATAGATCCTTCTTCCCCCATTTTTCATATTTTTCTCACCAACAACAACAAACTATTATCATATTGTATCAAAAATATAAATACCTAATAATATACAACATGGATGGGTTTAGAGCTGAGCACGTTTTATATTATCAACGTTTTGCTAATGCCCTCCTCCCACCTATAATTTTTGATGAAATCAAATCGTGAACAAGTGGAGGAGTGATTTGTGCAGCTAGGCCTGAAGCTTATTATTCAACTCGTCCGACCAATAGCTTCACTTTCGTATAGATAACGCCGTTTTACTTTTTGGTTACTGGCTGATCTGAAATCAGTCATTTTGCTCCCGACCAGAAGCGCACACACGACAATATGCTCCCGCAGAACACTCAAAACGTTATGCGAACACAAGTTAGTCCTCTCTAAGTCCAGCATCCGGTATACTTCAAGCATTCAGGTCCATTCTAGCATTCACTATCCATCGATAACTACAGTTCAACTCTGATTTAATAAGTCTCGCCCAAGTAATACCTGAACTGTCAACAATGTAATAATAATCTGAATACAAATTCATTGATAAACTCGGTTTAAAAGTATCAAAGAAACACAAGGAAATGAAAAGAGATTCGTGAGACGAACGAATTCAAAAAGAATAATTCGAAACCATCATTCAACCTTGAGGCCAGAAAAATTATCAACCCTTTTCCACTGTTCTAATTTCCCTGCCTGTAAGATTTTCCCAGGGTCAAGTTCAGACCCGTCTTCAGTTGATTTGGGGGACGGACAGTTGATTGGTCTGCAGGTTCAGCAGTTGTGTGTTGACTCAGGAAGAGAAGCTACTACTTCAAAGAATCTGATGTTTACAGTCTAGCTCAAGAGGGATCAGGTATTAATTGCCGAAGTCATTCTAACCAACCAAGTTGGTCCAAAAAATATAAATACATTGAAAGAACTCCTTTTCAGACCAATAGAAGGCCAGAAATCGGTCGTCATATAAGCCACACGGTTACCGAAGCCAATTACTCGAACCCCTTCGACTTCGATAGTTTCCTCACTCGTAACAATTGCAACGTCCACTTCTCTCCAGTCAACATTTCATTTGGCTTTTCTTTATACAAAATATTCAATACAAACAAAATCTTTCTACCTTTTTTCACCATGTCTAAAAACAGCGTTACCTCTTTAGTGGGTTCCTTATACTTTTCCTTGATACCGTCACAACTTGGGTTTACAAATGCTTTCTACTTCTCTGTACCCCAGTAGGTCTTGCAGATATAGTTGGAAGGTTGTTGTATGTGATCTCGATAATCACCCATGAGCAAAAGACTACAACTCAGATTTCGGTAGGAGATGAAAATGTTATCCAGGAGGATAACAAAGGTTTAGGATCATATCGTCAAGCTCACCACTTCCATCGGAACTTTCATCGAACTACTTTCATATAATAAAACGTGCTCACTCTAATGGTGGATAACTGTAATATAAGTAATAATGTTGGGTAAATCAAAACTTAAGATTTTCCTAGGGAATTTCATAAACCACAACCAGGGAGCATTATAACCAATTCTTGCCATATTGCAGTTTTTAAATAACTTCAGAATCTATTGAAGACATTAAATGTATTAAACGTGTCGTACATAAAGGTAGGTACGCAACAACTTAGAAAGATCTTCAATAATTTATTGTATGTCTAGCACCACCACCTATGGTATTTAGTCTCTCCAGACAACCTCCACCTGTACCAGCCCCAACAGAGATTGAGTGAAAGCACCTACCAACATTAACTCCAATAAGATATTTCGATAGATTTTTCTTCGGTTTTGTTTTCTTTTTTGTTTCTGTCTTTCTGTTTTTACTTTCTTTCTCTTTCTGTTTCTACTTTCTTTTTTTCAAAGGAAGCTTTGACCTTCCCAAGTACACAAACTACCAGGAATAATGAAGTACGTAGGTACCATTATATGCTGTAAGAACCCACTTTATTATAATAATAGTATTTCACAAATTCATACCTACAGGGAAAAATTAATTAAGTTATTTATTCTAATAAAAATTACAAACCTATACCTAAGTTAGTATTCCAAAAGATTAAGAAGAATAATACTTATTATCGTACATTATTGCATTAATGTTCCATTACGTTTACAGTTATCAACAATTTCAAACCCTGCTATCAACTGAGGTAAACCGAACTGTACACATTCTCCATTGCATCCTCAACCAACCCGTCTCTGTGCCATGTATTCTGAAAGATATCCTTGACGTGTGCAACATTCCTTCGCCACTGCTTAGCAGTCACTTTCTTAATTCCTTTGAAAATCAATTTTTTAGTTTCCATCATAGTGAATTGCTGACTTTCTGCCGCTACGTAGTGTTTGATGAATCGCCAGATCATTTCCAGGGGGTGGAAATGGGAGTGGTAAGGAGGCAATCTGATGACTCGGTGGCCTTTCTGTCTAGCAATCTCATCTATTTCAAACTGTGGCGGTCGCTTATGTTGCTTGACAAGCTGGACCAACTCAGGTTTTCTTAATTGTGGATCGAATGGAACATTGTGCTTAGAAAGCCAATCAATAATATCTGTTTTCTGATCTTGGAAGGTAGGAGCTGGGTCAATCAACTCCGAGTGAAATATAGAACTATCCATAACAATGACCCTGTTGCCTTCAAGATTATCCAGCAACTTCCGTTGAAACCACCTCTTAAAATCTTCGCGGTACCTTCTTTTTAATTCATATTCCGTCGTATTATGATAACTGATAAGTTCAAATGCATCAGAAACGAACCCACCTGCAGTTCCGGCGTGAATGATAATTAAACTTTCCCCTTTTACTGAAAGCGTAGGTTCGGGGCACATCAATCCATCCCGCGTACCATCAATCTCCTTCGTATGAAACGTAGTTTCATCCAACCAAACAACATCGTCGAAATTCAAATTCGGACGCAACATATATCTCAAAAACGAACATCTCCACAAAACTATATCCTCTCTTTCGACGGCCAACGCCCGGCTTCCAATTTTGGTGAATTTGAATCCGATTTGCTGCAGAATCGGTTGCAGGCAAACATTGTTTGATTCTATTAGGCCGGAATCATGAAGAGATTCACGCAACTTTTTCATTATAGGGGGTTCTCCTCTCAAATAGTAGTCATAAATGTGATTTCTGATGGCTTCTTTTCTCGTTACATCCAGTAGGCTGTGTCTCCAATCGTAGGGTGTTTGACCTGAATTTAATAAATGAAAAAAAAAAAATAATCGAGAAAACTATAAGCATTGATGGCACAATCAAAATTAAT